>CAMZMU010000057.1:6639255-7258623 GCA_947311845.1 Poa pratensis
CATATCACCGATAGTATGGTGGAAAAGTGGACGAAGCAAAACATCATAGGAATAATACCTAGTGCCAGGAAGAGAAACGCAAGAGTCAAGAGCAGCTTCTTTGCAGTCTTCATCTTAGCGAGATAGGAAGTTTTATCTGGTTTCTATGACTCCGAGTTGCAAAGTACAAACCAAATGACACATCTTATATAGTGATTCTGATATTAATGCGTGCCTTTTTAGATAGGAATCATATCAATGCCAAATTAATTGCAATTAATTTTGCAAAAAAAAGATTTAATTGCAATTAAGAGTCATAAAATGTGGATATGTATCAAATTAAGGCTCGTAATTCATTAAAAGCACGCATGATAATTAATTGATTTAACTATCTTGAGATGTAGCCATGTAACTCTTTCCGCAATGTGACTACCAGCAATGAAGAGGCAAATGAAAAAGCTGCCAGCAATTAAACTAGTTGATTGATTTAGAGACAGGGGAGAGGCGTTTTGCCTCCCGAGCTCATATGCTCCTGTTATGTTAAACGAAACTAAAAAATAGTTAAACATTTTCAAAAATTCTGAATTTTTTTTGGTGACGAACAGATACATGTGTTTTAAATACGTGTCAAGTTTCGTGATGAAATGTCATATGTGGTGCTATGTGCAAAAATAACAAAATCAGTGATCTAAAAAGTACGTTTTGAAATTACATTTCGACCACTGATTTGTTCTTCAGTGAGTAGTATAATTTTATTGTTGTAGAGTCTATTTTGTCTGGCACCATAGCAGCTACCATAGAAAAGCTAGGACCACTATTTTTGTCTGTGAGATTGCATCAGCCTGTATGATCACAAGGCTGGAGTCTGTACTGGACAGAACATGAGCAACAAACAACACAATACAACAATCTATAGCTCACATGCTCTCCTGGACTCTTGGATTTTCCTCCCTGGATAGAGGCATCACAGCCTCACAGGATCGATCCAAACTTGTGCACAGGAATACAGGATTGATTGTACACTTGGAGTCACAAGGCTGAGCACTGTCTAGAAAAACAAGGGCTGAGCAAAAAGAGTTGCAAGAAATGGCTGCATTCACCTAACACCGAAGAGCGCATCCAATCCAAGATAGCTATCAACGCAGGCTTTACTCAGGAACAGCAAAAATACAACATTGGCATAATACAAGATGTTAGGATTGATCATAGGTTATTAATTGGTACCTCATTTGCTTCTAAGATCAGCGATCAGTGATCCTAGATAAGTAGATTACAGGCATTGGGCTGCACTATCAGGAATGTGACTGGCAAAAATAAGTTACACTGTATGCCCATCCATCACAAGTTGTCCAATTCTTGAAGCAGTTCTTCCATCGTGGGCCTTTGGTCGGGGTTTTCACTGGTGCAGACCAATGCAATCTTCGCCAGTTTAGCCGCTTCGGTTGCTGAGTAATATCCTTTAAGGTTACCGTCAAGGAGCTCATCGACGCTACCGGACTCGAATGGCAGCTGCATCGTCTTCCTTTTACCCGTGAGTATCTGGAACACAATTACCCCGAACGCATAGACATCACTCTTCTCTGTGAACCTACCGACGGTCGTGTACTCAGGTGCAAGGTACCCCATGGCGGCGCTCGCCTTGAGGGTCGAGAAGACCAGGTCGTCGACGAGAAGCTTGTGCAGGCCGGAACCAGATATCAGAGGCTTGTAGGTATAATCCACCAGAACTTTGTCTGCCGATATATTTTGGTGAACAAGAGGAGGCTTGTTTGCCATATTACTGTGCAGATACCCAATTCCTGCCAAACAAACATCCGTAAGCAAACATTGCCTTGCAAAAAAAAAAGTCAAACTCTACTGCCAGCACAGTACAGGTTACTAACATTCTCAGTAACAATTGCAAATAACAGGTATCAGTAGTTTTTCGTCAGTGAGGAAACACATGAGAGAGAGAGAGGGAGATAGAGCTCTTTGAGTACCTACAAGCTACACAGATCCAAAATGTGGCTATGGCACGTCGTATCACAGGTCTCTCCAAAAACATGTGAACAACTAGTACAGTCCTAGCATCGATAAACTGATGGCCATTTGTTTCAGTGTATTTGCAGTAAAATTCAGTTGCCAATGCCTCACGTCTACGCAGTAGGGAATTCTTCAAAACTGAGCCCAAATGTTGCAGAGATAACAACTACGGAGTACCAACAACTAGCTAGCATTTGGGCAATTTTGCTACTTTTGTGGACAGTATGAATGCAGAAAGATTTGGTCATTAGCACCATCTGCTGGCTGGTACTAGAGCACTCGATCTAGGGGTGTTCGAGAGCTGATAGCTAGATAGTGACAAGGGGGATGAGTGGAGCTCCACTACCAGTATACCTTTAGCAATGCCCTTGATGATGGACACCCTCGTGGACCACTCAAGGACGTGGCCGCCATGGCCACCACCGCCGGCGTCTTCACCTCCGACGTCCAAGAACTCCGACAGGCTCCCGTTGGGCACGAAGTCGTGCACGAGGAAGCACTCTCCCCTGGCCCTGGAGCAGCAGAACCCCCTCAGCCCCACGACGTTGTCGTGCCGCAGCTCGGCGAGCAGCTTGAGGCCCTTGAGGAACTCCGCCTCCTCCTGCTTGCAGCAGGTCTTGCCGAGCCGCGTGACGACGACGGACGTGCCGTCGCGCAGCGTGCCCCTGTACGTGGCCGCGAAGCTGCTGCCGCCCTTGGAGCTCTTCTTGCCGAGCAGGTTCAGCTCCGAGAAGTACTGCGTCGCCGACTCCACCTCCTCCATGTTGAACCGGAGGCTCGGGGACACCTCCTGCGAGAACCCGACGCCGCTCCGCCCGTCGGCCAGCGGGTCCCAGCCGTTGGAGTACTCCAGGCTCACCAGTGTCGACGACGCGCTCTTGCGGAACGACTCCTTGGTAGTCGTCGCCTCGGTGCTGCACCGGCCACCGACGGCTGTCATCGGCGGTGCGCATGCGGCCATACTCTGCTTTCGCCACCGGTACCAGGAGAAGGCGAAGAGACCGACCGCCGTCGCCGCGAGAAGGATCACAGCGAGAACGACGACGGCGGCGAGCGCCTTGGTCGAAGGGGGGCAGTGGGTTCCGCTGCAATGCCCACCGGAGTTGTTCTGCGGCGGGATACCGGCGCTGAACGGCTGGGGCCTGTCGGGGTCGATGAGGTCTGACGGAGTGCACGGCCGGAGATCCTGGAGCCCGTGCCGCAGAGATCAGTGTTGTTCCCGTACTGGAATCCACCCTCCAGCTTCGCCAGTTCTGGCAGCAACCAAACCAAACGACCCATACATGATTAGCCAAACTGAGCGGAACACACATTAGTTGCTCAAGAATGGATTCGGATGTTGTTGCTTTTGCGTCGTGTGGAATATATAGTTACCGGAGGGCACACTGCCGGTGAGCGAGTTGTTCCTGACATCGAGAGCCGCGAGGCGAGGCAGCCTGGCCAGCCTCACCGGGATGGAGCCGAAGAGGTGGTTGAAGCTCAAGTCCAGGCGCATGAGCTCGGGCAGGTCGCCGAGGCTGGCAGGGATGGCGCCATTGAGGTGGTTGGACTGCAGGGCCAGCACGGTGAGCCTGGTCAAGAGCCCGAGCTGCGTGGGGATGCTCCCGGACAGCTGATTATAGCACAGCTGCAACACTGCACACCAACACCATTAACAGCAGAATTAGTGTGGGAAAGAAGGGTAAATCAATCCATGACTAAATCATATACGTATATTCCGGGATGTGTTGCCCAAGAACCGAACGCGTTTTATAAAATGGAACGCTAAGCAGAGTAGACTGGAATAATAAAAAAAAGGAATCGAATCAATCCAAGCAATGCTGATTTGCCCGTGATAGGGAGAGTCCACATGCAAGTAGACGAGCAAGAATCTTCCATGAAATGCAAGCGCACGAAGATGGCATGGCCGGAGGAGACAATAGAAGAAGCAGAGCTCCTGCTGACTTTTTGCTCTAGTACCTTGCAGCGAGGCCATGGCGCCGATCTCGGGCGGGATGGACCCGGAGAAGTTGTTGACGTTAAGGTAGACATCGGTGAGGCGGGTGAGGCTGGCGAGCTCCCGGGGCACGGCGCCATGGAGCGCGTTGTAGTGGAGGTAGAGGCCGGTGAGCGAGCGGAGGCCCGCGACGGCCGGGGAGAGCGTCCCCGCCAGGCCCTTCCCCTGCAGCGATACGTTGGCTACGCCGCCGCGGCCGTCACAGGCGACGCCCTCGAACCCGCTGCACGGGTCCCGCCCGGGCGCCCACGACGGCAGCAGGCGCCCCGTCGGGTCCAGGGCCGCCTTGAGAGCCAGCAGCGCCCGCAGCTCCCCGTCGTCCGCCGCGGAGGCCGGGACTAGCAGAGAACGGCAGACGAGTGCCATTGCGGCCAGCGCGAGGAGGCGGGCGGAGGCCATTGCCGCGCGGTGGCGAGGCGACCGCGTTCTTGGTGCGCGCGGGAGGAGATGGGGAGGGTTGAGGAGACAAGAGCGTGCAGGGGTGAGGTGTTCGAGGTGGACGACGAGTAAATAACGTGGGTGACCCCTTGAGGATCTGGTCTGGTACTCTGGTGCAGTGCAAGCACCTCCTAGCGGGGCTGCCTGAGTGTGACGAAGCTGGGCCTCGCATGTCAGCAAGCTCGCACACCTCACCGAACATTTTGCGTGGTGCAGACGTGCAGTCAGGCGTTCCATGCCTTCGTCTCCACCGTGGTTGACCGCGTCAGGGTGTAGCACGGCTTCCGGCCGGTGCAACTCCGGCGACCCGTTTTCGCCGTCGACGTGCATCCGGTCGTGCCCGGCCGTCTGCAGCAAATTTTAGTGCTCATCAATCGGCGGGCAGACTGCAGGGCCCTCCGACACGCGACAGTCTGAAGGCCGCAAGGGAATCTAATCATCAGCGATACAGCCATACCATCGCCAGGACATGAAGTGAGATATTGTTTCTGTTTGACCTTCTGTACAACGGTGTATGGGTACTGGGTACATGTTTGACGCGAGCAGACGCACGTGAGTTATCTGCACCCCGTTGTATTATGCAATGTTCAGACAGATTCTACAAATTAAATCTACTGCATTGTTACTCTCATCACCTGAACAACCCGAAAAAATAAAAATAAAACTGTATGCCTCTTTATGTTAGATAGATCAAAAGGCTCTTGCGCAACAACAGAATCCCTGCCAGGTTTTACGAATGATCAAAACCAGGTCCGTGGTAATTTGCTCAAAGGTTCTCCATTTCATCTAACTCTAATGAAAGCACCTTCTAAAGGAGAGTTTAAGTTGTTTCTTTGTCGATATTTCTATGCCACCTATCTCAGTTGATGATTTCTTTGGTGTGCCTTCAACGTTTGCTCCGGCCGATGAGAGTGTGGCTGATAATGATGATGGTTACATGTTATTTCTCTTATGTTCCACAAGGTTTCGGTTGCAAAGTTTCTTGATATGACACATATGATGCCTTTACATTACCCTCAGTTTCTAAAAATTTGGGGGGGACTTCCATGAAATCAATTTGTGCACTTTGCGTTCAAAAGTAAAGATTTTAGTAAGCGCACAAATTTAGGGGGAACTTCTCTTACTTCGTTTAGAAACCTACAAGTTTTATACTCAGTTGTAGTCCCATTTGATGGTGTGGAGTTGTTGAAGGAGACCCCGTATTTCAAAAGGAGCAAAGGTGTTGGCATTGAAGCTTTGAGTTTTTATATTTACTTGAGTTATGGGTATGTCACACCATTAAGAGTGGTTTCTTGGCAAGCTTGATGGTGTTGAACCCAGAGTCATGCATGTTTTCCTATGCCACCTCATATGCATCCACAAATACAAGAGAAAGTTGTACGACCCTCTCGAAATTTTGATCACACATGGCCACACTAGCTAGTTACACAAGGTTTGGGTACCGCCAGACGACAGAAACATGACATGAATGTCGGGCATTATGACCGCCATATTCAAGTCCCCTTAAAACAATGTGAAAACCAAAGAGGAGTTGTTGGCATTTCAATCTCAGTAGAAGAAGGCAGGACACAAGACAAGAGACAAGCTGGTAGCACTCGCACACCAATGGTCAGTTTTTTCCTCAAAAACGTGTGTATCGTTTCTTGGTCATCTTTACTCATAAAACGGACATATGTGAGTTTCGAGCTTGTACCGTTTTTTGGCCAGTTTCCTTATAAACCCAATGGCGGACTGATACGTCCATTTTGTATCACTATTTTTATATCATAATTTGTTCTTATTCATTGATATATTTCATATTGGAGTACAATACTTATATTATTTCATCTTGTTTTGCATGTTTTACAATTCCCTGTGATTTATCTGCCGGAGTCAGGATTCAGCTGAAAAAGCATCGTCAGGATACCCTACTTCTGAAGCTCCAAAAATTACGAAAAATTACACGAATTATTTCCTCAAAAAAATAAGGCAGGGGGCAGAAAATCAACCGGAGGGGAGCCACGAGGGCCAACGATGGCCTGGGGGCGCGGCCAGCCCCTTGGCCGCGCTGTGGGCCCGCCCCCCCTCCCCCTGGTCCACCTCTGGCGCTCCCCTTCGGCGTATATCTTCGTCTTGACCTAAAAACGCTGGGGGGAGGCTTCGCATTATTGTTCCGACGCCGTCTCGGGGAGGAACCGAGACAAAGAAGAAAGAGCTCTTCGGCAAACAGAAATCTGCCGGGGAAATTCCCTCCGGGAGGGGGAAATCATCGCCATCGTCATCACGCCGGGCATCATCGGGATCATCATCTACATCATCTCCAACACCAGCACCATCTCCACCATCATCCATCTCATTCGGCTGTAATACTTAGGGTTATACCTTGTTCTATTCATTGGGATCACTCTCCTGGTATTGATTATGTCGTTGTAGTTGATGCTATTGAGTTTTATCGGTGAATTCTTGTTATGACTAGATTGTTACACATTCATATATCACCTCTGATCATGTTCCATTTGATGTCTCGTGAGTAGTTCGTTTAGTTCTTGAGGACATGGGAGCAGTCTCGTTGCTAGTAGTCAAATTATGTTGAAGTAATATTTATTGGTTTGATATTTAAGTTGTGGTGTCATTCTTTTAGTGGTGTCATGTGAACGTCGACTACATGGGACTTCATCTTTATGGGCCTAAGGGAATGCATTGTGTATTTAGTTTGCTATTTGTGGGGTTGCCGGAATGACAGAAACCTGAACCCCCGTTAGTAAATTATGGCACGAGGGAGTGTAGGATCTTAGAGTTTAAGGTTGTGGTTAGATTTATCTTAATTATCTTCTTGTATTTGCGGATGCTTGCAAGGGATATAGTCACAAGTATGTACTGTTCCAAGTAAGGGCAGTGCATTAGTATAGGTTCACTCACACAACACTTATCAAAACAATAAAGATTAATCAACGATATGCGATGAAAGTAACTTGACAATATTCCCCGTGTGTCCTCAGGAACGCTTAGTCATCATAAGTAACACCTCCGGCTTGTCCTTTGTGCTAAAAAGGATTGGGCTACTTGCTGCAATTATTCTTACTTTCTTTTTTACTCATACTTTATTTATTTGTTATTACAAAAATCCATAAAAACTTGTCTTTTAGCATTTGCAGTGAAACTTTGCGCAAAACCACTTGTCAACACCTTCTGCTTCTCGTTGGGTTCGATACTCTTATTTATCGAAAGTACTACGATAGATCCCCTATACCTGTGGGTCATCACGGAGCTTAGACAAAATATGGTTACACTCCAATGCCGGAGCTTGGAGCAAACCAGGAGCATTGCCCTCCCCCCCCCCCCCCCCCCCCACACCCACCAAACTTTTTGTCAAGTTGTCATTTTTTTGGAGAGGTTTCCAGATGGAAGAAGTTAGTCATCTCGCCGCAATCGTCCGAGTTATCTCATACGTCTCAAACGTATCTATATTTTTTGATGTTACATGCTTGTTTTATAACAATGCCACATGTGTTTATTATGTTTTTATATCATTTTGGCATATTTTATTGGACTAACCTATTAACCCAGTGCCCAGTGCCAGTTTCTGTTTATTATGTCTGTGCATTGCAGAAAAAGGTCCAAAATCCAAAGTGCTCAGAAAATTCAGCAAAAATTACAGAAATTCTATTTCGCCAGAAGACCCCGGGAGCCAGAAGGACAAGTCCGGGGGGAGGTCCACAGCCTCCAGGTGACCCCTGGCCGCGGTCCAGGGTGGACCGCGCCTGGGTCCCACCTGGGGACCTCCTCCACCGCCTCGCGTCGCCTCTTCGCCTATAAAGTCCCTCCTGACCTAAAAATCACGACCCCCGAAGGATTTCTCCAGAAAAGCTCCAGAGCTCCGCCGTCACCAAAAATCCTAATTCGGGGGACAAAAGTTCCTGTTCCGGCACCCTGCCGGGATTGGGAATTGCCCCCGGAGCCATCTTCATCGACCTTGCTGCCTCCCATGATGCTGCGGGAGTAGTTCTTCATCGGGCTGAGGGCTCGTGCCGGAAGTTATGTGGTTATCTCTCTCTCCCATGGTGTGATCTTTATGTGATCATGAGTATTGTTAGTGTAGCTAAATTCATATGATGTTTCCCCTTCATTATGTAATGGATATGTTACTCAAGTGGTTTTATCTAATTTCCGGAGTCATTGTTGACAACACGATATCAAGGATGACAGTGTGGGTACTTGTATGTGGCTCTATGGATAATAGATTAGATATTTATCATGAGTTATTCTTTGTGGAATTGTGGTGTTGGGACTTTAGGGTGTGACAGACCTACGCAGTAATTGTGGTGTTCGAACTTTGAGGTGTGCTTTTGTACCCCTACGCATAGTACTCTTGTTTCTTATCGAGAAGAAGAATAGTTCCGGGTAACACCTATGTTGCATAATGGGAGGAAGTATCATGCATGCGTTCAGTTGTGTTAATATGTTGAGAGAGTCCACTAGTGAAAGTATGATCTCTAGGCCTTGTTTCCAAGCATTGAAACACCGTTTACTCTCAGTTTTGTTACATGTTTGCTCGCTGCCATTTTTATTACATATTACAAATACCATCTTTTACCATCCATATCACTTGCATTTTATCATCTCTTCGCCGAACTAGTGCACCTATACATCTGACAATTATATTGGGTGTGTCGGGACACAAGAGACTTCTTGTATTTTAATTGTAGGGTTGCTTGAGAAGGATATCTTTGACCTCTACCTCCCTGAGTTCGATAAACCTTGGATTACTCACTTAAGGAAATTTGATGCTGTCCTACAAACCTCTGCACTTGGAGGCCCAACACTGTCTACAAGAATAGAAGCGTGTAGTAGACATCATTCTCCTCAACGAGCAGTGTACATTGAGCCTCATCGCCATCACATCGAGGCTGGAGAACATATAGCATGTGCAAGCAAATATCTCGAAAAGGTTCAAATAGTGGCGGTACCGTCCCAGGCGATGCACTCTTTGGGTATGCTAAAGAAATCTATGATGGAGCTGCTCATGCCGATGAAGAGGTGATCATGAGGAACATGTTGGTTGTGACAATCCCTTTCAGCGCCTTCTCTCGATAGCTACCGGCCTAGCTGTCAGTAGACAAGAAGATTTTATCAAACAAATTTCGAAAGAATAAAGCACATATTAACATTTATCTCATTCTCACAATATAACAGTTTTTCCAGTGGACCAAGCCTGTTGTTAATAAAGGAAAACTTTGCATTATGGTAAACAATAAGTTAGGACCTTATTTTAAAACTAGGAAGGGTTCACGCAATGAGACCCTCCCCCCCCCCCCCCCCCCCCCCCCCCCTCTTTTTAACATTGTTGTGGAGGTTCTCGTTGTGCTTATCAAAAGGGCTCGGGAGAGTGGATTAAGAAAGAGTTTGATGTCTGATTTGTAGACGATCGTATTTCTATCATCGAATACACGAATGGAACTATTTTCATGTTTGAAGATAGTCTAGAGGGTGTTGGGAACTTGAAGTTTATCTTGTGTATTTTCAGCAACTCACTGGTTTAAAAATTAATTTTCATAAAAGTGAGGTGTTCTTTTTTGGGTAGCTTTCCAAAAAAGGATGAGTATGCCTACATTTTCACTTGTAAAAAAGGGGAATTCCCATTTATGTAGTTGGGGGTTCGGGGGAGGAGGTGATAGATCTGCATAATGCCCTCGTATGTAAATGGATCTTTAGGTTGGAAAACGAAGGAGTTTGGCAGGTCTTGATTAGTGCGAGCGAAATACTGAAAAAGGGCACTTCCCCAAAAACTAAACCAAGCCGTTCTCACTCTCAATGTTGGGCAGCCTTGGTTCGGTGAAGGATTTGTTGTATAGCTGATGTAAGAGATTAATTGGATATGGTAGGAAGAATAGATTTTGGGAGGACAGATAAACCGGTCATAGGCCCCTCTGTTAATGTTTGACTAGACTATATAACTTGTGTTACAGTCATGATGTTGTTATCATTTTTTTTTATTCTCGAGGTTATGACTATTTGAAATTTAGAGGTTTCTTAGAGAAACCAAACTATGTGGTTGAATTTGCTAGATATATGCAGTCAAGTTTCTTTGAAAAATGAACCTGACAGAGTTATTTGCTTGTTAACTAAATCGAGACAATTTTTGGTTAAGTCTATGTATTCTTTCTTAGTGGCGAGAAGAGTAGATTTTACATATAAGGTTATGTGGAAACTCAAACTTCCGCTGAGAATTAAATTGTTTTGCTGGTGGTGAACAAAAATAAGATTTTGACCAAAGTTGATCTTAGGAAGAAAGAGTGGAAAAAAGAGGAGCGATGTGAGTTTTTGTGATGATCAGGGACTCTAGATCATTTGTTCTTTTTGTGCCCTTTAGCTAAATACATTCGGAGTATCCTGAGTTACTCTGGACATTGCCAGGTTACCTGTAGGATTCGATGACTTGCGTAGTTCATGGTTCAATTTTTTTGTAGGTAGAGATAGATTTGCAGTTATGAGAGAATTTGTTGCTACTATCTGGGCAATGTGGAAAACAATAAATAAATCTTGTTTTCAGATGATACGGCCTGGGGATCCTACTAATGTCATTCGTTTTGCTTGGCATTTCATTAACGCGTGGGCGAAATTACAGAAAAAGGGTTGCGGAAGCATGTAATATGGGGAACTGACAGAATGGCAAGAGTGGCACAAGAAATGGTCGGCGACATGACTAGAATTAAATCTAGTGAGACGGAGAATAACCGCCTTCCTTCTTCTGGTTCTTATCTAGTAGTCGTTGTCGTTGTCGTTGTCGTTGTGGTAGACTGTGGCCTTTCGTATGTTTCTGTTTAAAGTGTTCGTGTTCAAGATCTCTCTGCTTTTGGTGGACAAGACACTCAATTTCTTAATGAAATTGGGGACCTAGTTGGGTTCCTTTTATCGAAAAACTAGGATACCACACATTTGGCCATGCAGAAATGATATCATTTCAATAAAAATAGTACTCACACTGATCAATTGTGCTCATGTATCAACTGGTTATGATCTTAGTCTTTTCTACCATGGTCCTCAAACTGATCAATTGTGTTCTTCTTGATAAAAAATTAGCATATGTCGGTTGCTTAAAAAACATTCATTAAGTAAGCCGTAAACTACACTTTGGAGACACATACGATGATTTTTCGAAGTTCAGAGAGTTATGTGAGATCCTAGACATAGTTTGAGGACACACATAAGACTTCACTATTCTTATCATGTGTCGCAAAGACATTTCTTTACACGAAGCGCACGATTTTGTTTTTAGCAGAAGATTCATGTAGTAAAGAAATTTCTAGTACCTGATCTCGATCTCCGGCAGTTAACCACCTTGGGAACTTTGCATGCTCTTTCCCAAACTCAGCTACGCTCCGGTCTGGAAGAAAAGCTTCTGTTTGGCCGGGAACCAGATGCCTTAGGCCTTCCACAACGTGATCGGTGCCTAAAGCCAAAAAAGTTTGCCACCGCATCGGCGATGCCCTGAGAAAATATTCAGGCTCCGGTCTCACAGCGTTCTTCAAAAACAGTCGAAGCCCATAAATAAAGTGGGACCCGTATTAGTACAGAAGACTTGGCTAACCACGCGTGATTTTCTTTCCTTCTCTTCCTTGTGATTGGCTGACGAGTTCAATAGCAGCAATATTTGATTGGCCAGCTCTTTGAGGCATCGGAGCACCTAGCTGCTCCGATTCCCTGAAAAAAATTTAGGGCACCGCCTAGGCAACGGAGGGAATCGGTGCCCGATGCCTGAGAATCCATTTGGGCACCGCAGAAAGGATACGCTGTGGAAGGCCTTATGACACATGCTTCCACTTGGTTGTAAGAAGACGGATCACGTGGAGAGGCAGCATCGACGCATGGTTAACAAGTACTCTGTACAACACAGTTCGAGCGAGGATTCGCTAGTTTGTGTATGTGTTGACAGTTTTGTTTCGGTGTGTGATAGTACGTCGTACTAGTTTAAGTGTCTTAACTCTGTACATAGTATATGAGATATCTGACGCTGCGTGCTGTATTATAAGCTCCAGCCATCCTTGGGTTGTGCCGCAAGGAATCCATCTTCAAGACAAAATTAAAGTAAGAGTTCCTCCCTGGTTAATGTGTGCTTAACTATTTGAATTATACTCCTTGCTGCGTCCGTTCGATTGTGGCATCTTGTCGGTGAGATCCAATTAGATACTCTCCTACATGGTTGAAGCTCGCTAGAGAGCACTGTTTACTGCCAGCTGTTGTAACTTGAAGTAATAAACTAGGGTCATAGCGAATCAAGCGAGTGTCCGGACCTAGATAAAACCGGGTAGCTAACTTCAAAGCGTTTCCACGCGTCAATTTTTTGTTTGTGAAGAGCATTAAGGTATATATAGGAGAAAATTTGCACGTGAAAATGGAACAGGATGTCAAACCTTGCGTCTGATCTTTCATTTTGTTAGGCACACCTTGATGTCCTGTTGTCCCAAAGAGTCAAACAGACACCAGCGCTCCCTAGTATAAGGGCATCTCCAGCCGTTCGGCCCCCCAGGTTTTGGTGCGGCGCTTTTTAGGGTTAGCGCCGCCCCGCACCAAAACCTGGGGGGGGGGGGGGGGGGGGGCGATTTCACCAGCCGTTCGGCGGCCCAGGAAAAACACATAGCCCAGAAATTCGAAAGTTCTTCTTCCCGCCCCCAAAAAATAGCCCGAGTTCGGCGATCACAGCAGCCATAGTTGGGCAATCATTACAAAAACGCCACAGTTGGGCGATCAAATAGTCTTGATCAAGCCACAGTCGGGCGATCCCGCCCAACAAGGACTGGGCGGCGAAGGGGAGGGCACGGCGGAGCGACGGCGAGGATGCGTAGTCCGGTGAGCCGACGTACATCATCGGCGGATGGTGGGGGAAGGTGAGGTTGGGGTTGAAACCACCATGGGGGTTGGCGTCGGCGTACCCAGGGGAGTAGTGCGGGGACGCGTTCCAGCGCGGCGATGGCGAGGCGACTGCGGTTTGGCTCCATCCGGCGAACGGATGAGGATGAGGAGACAAGCCGCCCCTCCGCTTGACCGGCGGCGCCGCAGACGCAGCCGGAGTTGGCGGCTCATCCAGCTCCTCTTCCTCTTCTTCTTCCTCGCCGACGGCCTGGGCCTCGGCCTCCGCCAGGTGCGCGGCCAGCTTCCTCTGCCGCTGCGCCTTCTCCCTCGTCCGTCGCTGGAGGTTCTCTGCCTCCAGGCGCGCTTTCTCGGCGACCCACTTGGCGTTGCTCATGCCCGGCGGCTTCTCCTTCGGCGCTCTCGGCTTCCGCGGCTTCTTGCCGATCATGGAGGTGGCGGAGGACGCGGGGACGGCGACGACGCGGGGTCCTGTAAATCGGGCGGGAGCCATGGCGGCCAGATGTGTGGGGAAATGGCGGGAACGGGGCGGGGTGAGGGGTATATGTGGGGAAGAAATGGAGGGAAAGATCAAAATTATGGAGGGAAGAGGGCAAATTATGGAGGGAAATCGCCTTCCCTCACCGACAAGGCTGGCCCGCGGACGCCTTTTGCCCCCCCAAGCGGAACCCAGCGCACTGGGTTTGGGCTGGGTTCGCCGGCGCGAAACGGCGCTTAAAACGGCGGAAACCGGCGCTAAATCGACTTCTGGGGGGGCGACTGGTGGATTTTTGTTAGCGCCGGCGCTAAAAAGGCCTCCTGGGGGGGGGGGGGGGGGGGACGGCTGGAGATGCCCTAACGTGGCAACGGAACGGGAGACATCAAGGCGCAAGCACGTTTCATGTGGTGTGGGTGTTTGGTTGGCTTCCTCGTCAAAATATCCCGGCCGGATCGGACGAGAAAAATGAGGAGTGGCGAGCGCGGAAGTAGGCAGCCTTTCCAGGGGATCTCGAACATGTGGCCCAGCAGCAGTGAAGGATTAGCCATTAAGAGCATCTTCACCGGCGCGCCCAATAGAGCATCCGACAAAGTTGTCAGACGGGTGCTATTGGGCGCGCCGGTCCCACCGGTCGCTCTCAATAGGTTTTTTAGGAAAAAAATAGAGACGACGGAATTCATTGAAACTTAACATTTTTCATTCAAATTCGATAGTTTATACAAAATTCGATGAAATTTAAACTAAAACCTATCTAATTGCCCGTCCAGTATCCGTAGAACTGGTCCCAGTCTTGCGTCTCCACCGCGTCGTTGACGTTCCACTCGTCGGCCTCCTGCTGCGGTGGCACTTCAGCCGGCTCCTCCTCCTTCTCCTTCACCGGGGCGGCGCTGGCGCGGCGGCAATCTAGACCTCGGCATCGAGGTCGATGATGTTGTTCTCAACGCACGACCAGTGCTCGGTGAACTCCCGCGTCGCCGGCTGGATCGTGTCAAACGAGAGCTTCTGGGCGATGGCGAGGTCCCTCTGAAACTAGGCCTCAGCCTCCTCGTCCGTCAGTGATGACGTGGGACACACGTTCGTTGGGAGACCCCAAGAGGAAGGTATGAAGCAGTGCAGCAGCAAGTTTCCCTCAGTAAGATACCAAGGTTATCAGATCCAGTAGGAGCAAGAAGCACTTCTGAAGGTTGTCAACGGTGCCAGAAAAGTACTTGCGTGTGGAAGGGAGTTCGGCTGTTGACGTGGAACCTGCACACAACACAATCAAACTACTTTGCCCCAACGAAACAGGAAGGTGTCAATCTTCCTGGCTTGCTGAAAACAAAGGATTAAACGTATGGTGTGGAAAATAGTGTTTAATTGCAGAGAATGAAAAGGAACAATGATTGCAGTTGG
This sequence comes from Poa pratensis, assembly GCA_947311845.1. Classification (NCBI taxonomy): domain Eukaryota; kingdom Viridiplantae; phylum Streptophyta; class Magnoliopsida; order Poales; family Poaceae; genus Poa; species Poa pratensis. The sequence continues at coordinate 6,654,408 of CAMZMU010000057.1, forward strand.
TTGTATTATCAGTGTAAAAGAATGGACCGGGGTCCACAGTTCACTAGTGGTGTCTCTCCATAAAAGATAACTAACATGCTGGGTGAACAAATTACAGCTGGGCAATTGACAAAATATTGAGCGCATGACAATGCATATATATGACATGATGATTACTATGATATTCATGTGGGCATTACGACAAAATACATAGACCGTTATCCAACAGCGTCTATGACTAATAATCCACCTCCAGGTTGTCATACCGAGTTCCCCGTTGGTATTAAGTTGCAAGCAACGGATAATCGCATTAAGTAATGTGCGTAATGTAAACAAATGCATTAGACCTAACGGCGCACCCTTAAGCTAAGCATCGGTTATTTTATCCCTAGTGGCAACAGCACATCCACAATCTTAGAAGTTGTTGTCACTCTCCCAGATTACCGGAGGCATGAACCCACTATCTAGCATAAATACTAACTCTTGGAGTTACAAGCATCTACTTGGCCAAAGCATCTACTAGTAACGGAAAGCATGCAAGATCATAAATAACATATAAGATAGATTGATAATCAACTTGACATAGTATTCAATATTCATCGGATCCCAGCAAACACAACATGTAGCATTACAATAAGATGATCTTGATCATGATAGGCAGCTCACAAGATCTAAACATGATAGCATAAAGTGGAGAGACAACCATCTAGCTACTGCTATGGACCCGTAGTCCAAGATGAACTACTCACGCATCACTCCGGAGGCAGGCATGGTGATGTAGAGCCCTCCGGTGATGATTCCCCTCTCCGGCAGGGTGCCGGGAAGAGCTTCTGAACCCTCCCGAGCTAGGGTTGACGGCGGCGGTCTCTGGAACTTTTCGTGGATAATGGCTCGGGTGTCTAGGGTTTTCCCGTGAAGATGAATAAATAGGCGAAAGGGCGGCGGCTGGAGCGACCCGAGGGGCCCACACCCACCACGGCGCGGGGAGGGGGGCCGCGCGCCCTGGTGTGGCGCCTCCTCGGTCGCCTCCGTCTCTCCTTTGGACTTCGTGTACGTGTTGGAAAAATAGGAGGTCTGTCCAAGTTTCGTCCAATTCCGAGAATATTTCCAGACTAGCTTTTCTGAATACAAAAACAGCAGAAAACAGGAACTGGCACTGTGGCATCTTGTTAATAGGTTAGTCCCAGAAAATGCATAAAAATGCTATGAAGTGTATATAAAACATGTAACAATTGGTATAATATCAACATGGAACATCAGAAATTATAGATACGTTTGAGACGTATCAAGCATCCCCAAGCTTAGTTCTACTCGTCCTCGAGTAGGTAAAACGATAAAAACAAAATAATTTCTGAGGTGACATGCTACAATCATAATCTTGATCAAATAGTATTGTAAAGCACATGTTATGAATGAAGTGATCCAGGTCAATGGTCTATAGTTTGCTAGCAAGTAGATAATGAGCAAACAACTGAATCATATAAGCAAAAACTTTTCATGAATAGTACTTTCGAGACAAGCATCAAAGAGTTTTGCATAAGAGTTAACTCATAAAGCAATAGATTCTAAGTAAAAGGTATTTAACCAACACAAAGGAAGATTTAAGCTTCAGCAATTGCTTTCAACTTTCAACATATATATCTCATGGATATTTGTCAACACAAAGCAATATAATAAGTGCAATATACAAGCATATAAAAATTGTTGCACCAAAGTTGACACTAGTGTTTGCTTCTGAGATAGAAAGAAGTAGGAAAACTGACTCAACATAAAAGTAAAAGAAAGGCCCTTCGCAGAGGGAAGCAGGGATTAAATCATGTGCTAGAGCTTTTTAAGTTTTTGAAATCATATAGAGAGTAAAAATAAGTTTTGGAGGTGTTTGTTAATTGTCAACGAATCAGAAAATGGAAAGTACAATATGACCCCTGCCAACCAGACTTTTAAGAGCGGCTCCCATGAAGGACGTTATTTCTACCAGCAAGGCAGATCATCCCTCTTCTCTTTTGTTTACACATGCAGATATTTCACTGTTTGTCATTGCTTGACTGATAAATCAGGGCAAAAATGTGAAGAGAATTAAGCGGTTAAAGTTGTAATTAATTGGGACTGGGCACCCCATTTGCCAGCTCTTTTTGCAAAATTAATGGATAAGCGGATGTATATGCCGCTAGTCCGGTGGTAAAGTCTGTTTGACAGTTGACATAAAGACATCCACCCCGTCCTCATGAGCTTGGTAAACATTGACACAAAATAGGAGTAATAATTTTTGAATAGTTTAAAGGTAGCACATGAAAAATTTACTTGGAATGGCAAGGAAATACCACATATAGGTAGTTATGGTGGACACAGATGGCATGGATTTTGGCTCAAGGTTTTGGATGCACGAGAAGCATTCCCTCTCAGTACAGAGTTTAGGCTAGCAAGGTTATTTGAAGCAAACACAGGATATCAACCGACACAGCAAGACTTATATGAAAACATATTGCAAGCATTATAAGACTCTACACTGTCTTCCTTGTTAACCAAACCCTTTTACTAGAAAATATCTAGACCTTAGAGATACCAATCATGCAAACCAAATTTCAACGAGCTTTACGGTAGTTCTTCATTAATAGGTTTTAACTACATGATACAAAAGCTTAAACATGAACTACTTGATAACTCAAAACAATTGACAAGTATCAAATTATCCAATACAGTGATCTACAAGAATATGTAAGCTTTTTCCATTATACCATCTACCACATGCAACATTTTCTGTTCCAACCAAACACCAATCAATTTATTTCAACATAAACTCTCCAAACAATTATAAGTGAAGCAAGAGAGTACTTTCTTTAAAAGAACTAACAGCTCTGAATAAGAGATGCATGCAAAACAGGAGCTAAAAGCATAGCAATAGCTAGATAAGAATACTCAACAAGTATAAGTGAAGAATAGGAGTATTCATATGAAAAAGCGGAGCGTGTCTCTCTCCCAATCAAGAATGCTAGGGTCCAATCAAGTTGACCATAAGAAAAATAAAATACTGAAAATAAAAGCACACAGACGCTCCAAGTAAAGCACATATGATGTGAAAGAATTAAAATATAGTTTCACTAGAGATGACCTGATAAGTTGCTGATGAAGAAGGGGATGCCTTGGGCATCCCCAAGCTTAGACGCTTGAGTCTTCTTGAAATATGCTGGGGTGATCCATGGGAGCATCCCCAAGCTTAAGCTCTTCACTCTTCTTGATCACATTATATCATCCTTCTCTCTTGACCCTTGAAAACTTCCGCCACACCAAACTCAGAGTAATTCTCATTAGAGGGTTAGTGCACAATCAAAAACTCACATGTTCTATAAGGACACAAACATGACCGTTACTTTTAACATTAACTACTGCCACTGATGTTATGTGAAGCTCTTCACCCTAAAAAAGAATTCCACTCAACACTAGTAAAAGAGAGAATGCGAAAAATAAAAGACAGAATCTGTCTAAACAGAACAGTCTGTAAAGACGAATTTTTTCGAGGCACTTACGTTGCTCAGATCGAAAAACTTTAAACTAACGAAAGATGCGTACATATCTGAGGATCACGCACAAAAATTTGCAGATTTAAATAATTTTTCTGTGATTTTACAGAAGTAAAACGGTGAACAGCAGAAATCTGTTCCTGCGCAGAAATCCAAATCTAGCATCATCTTCCTATTAGAGGCTACTTGGCACAACAATGCGATAAAATAAAGATACAAAGGAATTGTTACAGAAGTAAACAACTCCTTGACTCAAAAAGAAAAGAAAAATTGCAGAAATAAAATAATGGGTTGTCTCCCATAAGCGCTTTTCTTTAACGCCTTTCAGCTAGGCGCAGAAAGTAAGAATCAAGTGTTTCCAAAGACATTAAAATCTCCCAACCTTTCGGTGGGGTCATCTTTTTTGATCGGGAAGAAGAACCTCCGATTGATAGGAGTATTAAATTTCATAAACCCATACTTTGCATTGATAAAACCCCCATTACTCTTTAAAAAGGATCTCCCTAAAACAATATGGTTGGGAGATTTTGCAAGATCATGAAATTCACAGGGATGGTCTTATTTTGAACAGTGACCATAATATCATTAATAATCCCTATGCTTCTTGTGATTGTTCCATCAGCATGAAAATGAAAAACAGGGTAATCAACCATATTATCAAATTTTAATAGATCATAAACCATTTTAGGCATGATGGACATTGTTGAACCAAGGTCACAGTAGGCGCGAAACTTTTCATTACCAATATTAATCTCAATGAATGGTTCCCAATCATTTTTTAGCTCAACTAAAGGTTGTTCTTTAAGATTATGGCTCAGAGTTAAATTATCAATTGACTTTTCTATTTTATCTAGCTTAGTGAATATCCCAGTTTCGTCCACCATTGGGAAAATTGACAAACCACTCAAAATATTATGAGCTTTCATTGTATCAAACTCAGAAAAGGTTTCCCCTACCATGGTATCTAGAGCATGTTGATAAACAGAAAATAAACCATAGTAGAATTTTTTATAAGAACTCTCAAATCCATCTTAGTTGCACCTTCTTGTGCAATTCCAAAATTCTCTCCCAGGCATTCCTAAAGGATTCCCCACTTTTCTGTCTAAAGTAATAATTTCTCCCACAGGTGGCACTACGGAAAAAGGAGCAGAGCTAGACATGATAACAAGACTGAAAAATAACAATTCGAAAATAAGCAACTAATTTTTTTGTGTTTTTGATAAATAAAGCAAACAAGACAAGATAAAAATAAACTAAGCAAGACAATAACAAAGTAAAGAGATTGGAAGCGTGAAACTCCCCTTGCAGAAATCCTCTTGCTCCCCGGCAACGGCGCCAGAAAAATGCTTGATGACGTGGACACACGTTCGTTGGGAGACCCCAAGAGGAAGGTATGAAGCAGTGCAGTAGCAAGTTTCCCTCAGTAAGATACCAAGGTTTATCAGATCCAGTAGGAGCAAGAAGCACTTCTGAAGGTTGTCAACGGTGCCAGAAAAGTACTTGCGTGTGGAAGGGAGTTCGGCTGTTGACGTGGAACCTGCACACAACACAATCAAACTACTTTGCCCCAACGAAACAGGAGGTTGTCAATCTCCCGGCTTGCTGAAAACAAAGGATTAAACGTATGGTGTGGAAAATAGTGTAAATTGCAGAGAATGAAAAGGAACAATGATTGCAGTTGGTTGTATTATCAGTGTAAAAGAATGGACCGGGGTCCACAGTTCACTAGTGGTGTCTCTCCATAAAAGATAACTAACATGCTGGGTGAACAAATTACAGCTGGGCAATTGACAAAATATTGAGCGCATGACAATGCATATATATGACATGATGATTACTATGATATTCATGTGGGCATTACGACAAAATACATAGACCGTTATCCAACAGCGTCTATGACTAATAATCCACCTCCAGGTTGTCATACCGAGTTCCCCGTTGGTATTAAGTTGCAAGCAACGGATAATCGCATTAAGTAATGTGCGTAATGTAAACAAATGCATTAGACCTAACGGCGCACCCTTAAGCTAAGCATCGGTTATTTTATCCCTAGTGGCAACAGCACATCCACAATCTTAGAAGTTGTTGTCACTCTCCCAGATTACCGGAGGCATGAACCCACTATCTAGCATAAATACTAACTCTTGGAGTTACAAGCATCTACTTGGCCAAAGCATCTACTAGTAACGGAAAGCATGCAAGATCATAAATAACATATAAGATAGATTGATAATCAACTTGACATAGTATTCAATATTCATCGGATCCCAGCAAACACAACATGTAGCATTACAATAAGATGATCTTGATCATGATAGGCAGCTCACAAGATCTAAACATGATAGCATAAAGTGGAGAGACAACCATCTAGCTACTGCTATGGACCCGTAGTCCAAAGATGAACTACTCACGCATCACTCCGGAGAGGCATGGTGATGTAGAGCCCTCGGTGATGATTCCCCTCTCGGCAGGGTGCCGGGAAGAGCTTCAGAACCCTCCCGAGTAGGGTTGACGACGGCGGCGGCTACGGAACTTTTCGTGGATGGAGGCTCGGGTGTCTAGGGTTTTCCCGTGAAGATGAATAAATAGGCGAAAGGGCGGCGGCTGGAGCGACCCGAGGGGCCCACACCCCACCACGGCGGTTGGAGGGGGGCGTGCCGCCCTAGGGTGTGGCGCCCTCCTCGGTCGCCTCCGTCTCTCCTTCGGACTTCGTGTACGTGTTGGAAAAATAGGAGGTCATGTCCAGATTTCATCCAATTCTGAGAATATTTCCAGTACAGCTTATCTGAAATACAAAAACAGCAGAAAACAGGAACTGGCACTGTGGCATCTTGTTAATAGGTTAGTCCCAGAAAATGTATAAAAATGCTATGAAGTGTATGTAAAACATGTAACAATTGGTATAATATCAACATGGAACATCAGAAATTATAGATACGTTTGAGACGTATCAGTCAGCGGCGGCAGCATGGCCGCGCGCTTCTTGCCGCGGGACGAGGACGTCCCTGGCTCGATCTTAACGCGGGACGAGGACGTCCCCGGCTCGATCTTGACCTTGGCGGACGGCGGCGGCGGTCCGAAGTCACGGATGGTAACGCCGGTGTTCCTTCGCGGCGGCGTCGTCCGTGAAGGCTCGGCCATGGCCTTCACGAACTGCGTGGTCGGCGGCGTCGCGGACCGCGCGCTGGACGAGGAGGAGCGGGAGGATGAGCTCGCCGGCATCTGCCAGAGCTCGCGGCGGCGGTCGTCGGGGGCGGCGTAGCCGTACTCCCGCATGACGCCGTGGAAGTCGCGGTCCTCCCACCAGCGGCGCCGCCACACGGCGTTGTGCTGCCACGGCCTTTCGGTGCCCTCGTCGCCGTCCAACGCCGTTGTGCGGTTGACGCGTCGTGCCCACCCGTCAGGTTTGGACGAGGCGCGCGTTGCCGCGGTTGGCGGCACGTCCGGTTGCGTCCATAGAAGCTGGGCGCGATGCAGGGTTGTTGGACGCTCTATTGGGACGTGCCGGCAACATTTAGCCTATTGGGCGCACTACTGGGGGGCGGATTCGTGCCGGCGCGTCCAAAACATCTATTGAGAGACGAGTAGGGCGCGTCGGTGGAGATGCTCTAGGCCTTGTTTACCTCCAGTGTATTTTAGGGGATGGGAGGGGATTATCCCGGATCCCGGAAAATCCCCACTAGTCTGTTTACTTCTAGTGTATTTTAGAGAATCGGAGGGATAATCCCCAAATATCCCCTACCAACCATCTCATTTTTGCCTAACATAAAAATTCTAGTCCATGCTAGTGTATTGTAGGGTAAGAATATTTGTGGGGATTTGGTGTTCACCAAATCCCTTTCCATCCCTACTCTTTCCATCCCGAAAAAACTCTTGGGGTTTAATAGAGAAGGAGTGAGGCAAATCCACGACTGATACTCGTGTGAGCCCAAGCAAGTCGGTGGACAAGTAGAGGCAGCCAAGGCTGCGATACCCGTCGTTCTCAGATCCAACGCTCAATAAGGGAGCGAGGAACAAGACAAGTGCGACGCACACGTCCTTTCAGTCGGCAGATTTCACTCTCAACTCTGGTTGCCATCTGTATGTGCACTACTAGCTCATGAGTCGACGCAGCAGCAGCGTGCCTCTTGATCCTTTCGATTCCTGGAACGAGGGGATTCTCTTGGTTTGATTGTCCATGTCAGCAGTACCGAGGACCAATGCATGCATCGCCGGCTCAGGCCGCAGTGCACCGTTGTTCAAAACGTCTTTTCGTGGACTGTGGTTTGGGCAATGAAACAAGATGAAGACAATCGGCTGAACGGTGTCCGTGTTAATCACTCATCATATAAATGGAATGGACAAAAAGACCAAAGATAGGATTCGTATTGGCGTTTCGGCTATTTGTTGGTCTATATGGAATTGCAGGAATAATATTGTGTTTAACAGGAAGGAAATTTTTCATGTCTTATAGGTTATTCACTCAGCGGTGCACTGGATCCAGCTATGGGCTTTCCTGCTTCTTTCGGACCAGCGAAACCTTATGGTGGCTGGATGCACGCGACTCCTGTTGGTGGCACAGGAGTTTTTATTCCGACGTACGTGGCAACATATTAGTCGACTTTCGTAGTTGTGCTTTTCGTAGTCAGTGTCGGTTGAGGCTTTTCTCATTCTTTGCATTACTCGATGCAGAGGATAGGATTAATAAAATTTCCTTTTCTAAAAAAAAAAGTGCGACGCACACGTCCTTTCAATCGGCAGATTTCACTCTCAACTCTCGTTGCCATCTGTATGTGCACTAGCTCGTGAGTCGACGCAGCAGCAGCAGCGTGCGTCTTGATCCTTTCGATTCCTGGAACGAGGGCATTTTCTTGGTTTGATTGTCCATGTCAGCAGTACTGAGGACCAATGCATCGCCGGCTCAGGCCGCAGTGCACCGTTGTTCAAAACGTCTTTTCGTGGACTGTGGTTTGGGCAATGAAACAATTGGCTGAACGGTGTCCGTGTTAATCACTCATCATATAAATTCGTGGAGGGACTTTCAGTGTCAGCACCAGTTTTTTTGCGTTACTGATACAACTCATCAAAAGTACAGTGGAAGTGTGAGTATCATCGGAAAGGAGTCAGCCATCTCAAGATGACACGCCGAGGTATCTACGCAGAGAACGAAGAAAAGGAACAGGCGAGGCGAGCAAAGGCAAAACTTGGGCGATGGAGGGGAGCAAAAGCTGAGAGGTGCCGCTGGGCAAAAGCGGCCACCGTGATGCCGCACGCAAAGTCATTTTTTGCCCAAAAGGGTGCCGCGCGCTGCAAATTGGCTGCAGGCTGAACAAGCCGAACCCGAGGAACGGAAAATGACAACTGTCGGCCTCATCTGGGCATGGTAGACTACTAGACTGAGCGCAATAAAGCGAACCATGGCAAGAAGCGCTTGTCTGCGGATGAGTTTCAGCGACAGGTTTGGCATCAGGTGGGCGAGTGGAATGAGTTCTTCAGCAAAACGAAGCCTGACAGAGTTAGCGTTGCCCAGAATTGGCAACCACCGCCCGAGGAGTGGACTATGATCAACCTTGATGGCTCCTGGGGTTGCCTAGCACGAAATTCTAAAGGAGAGCTGCAGCTGGGAGTGCTGTACATTTATCAGATGCTTTGCACGCGGAGACCGTAGTCTTGCTGAAAGCTATAGAGCTGGCGGAGCAGTTTGGAATTAATGGGCAGAATCATCCTCTCGACACAAGGCCCAAGTCTGCAACAGGCTATTACCTCCACGTCTCGCGATCGTGCTCCGTTGGGAACTCTTTATAGAGAGGCCAAGTATCTTCTTAGTGTCACAGTTCTAATCTCAAAAAAAAAAAAGTGTCACAGTTCTAAAAAAAAAAGTATCTTCTTAGTGTTGGGTTCATCGAGTAGTACCAAATTTCTTTTAAACCTCGTTCATGTAATATTGCGGCATATGTGCTAGCAAACTTAGGTGCTAGGGAGGTCCATGGTGACCACGCAGTGTGGATATCGGACCCTCTGATTGATGTAACCCGTGTAGTGGCCGACGATCTTGTCGCAACCACCAGTTAAAGGAATGCAAGGTGTGCCAGGTCAAAAAATAAAGATGTGGTTTGTTTAAGCCTTTAATGTTCATCCGTTTGGTTCAAAAGAATTGAGCAAAGTAAAAAGCAGGAAAATTTCCTTTGGTGTAGGTTTCAAAGGAAAAAAGCAAGAATTTTACAATCCACCTGGACTTCTTTTTAAAAATCCTATGCACGAAGAATGACCGAGGTCTGTCTTGGCAATATAAAATGCTAATTATACCTTCACAAATGGTTTGACTTTGATTTGACCATGTTTATTAGTAATCCTATGTTTTTCCTATTTCTGTGAACAAAACAATCAAGTTTACAAAATTTCTGTGTTTTTGAATCCTCTGTTTTGCACTTGCATTCCTATCCTTTTTCCTACGTTTTTCCTATTCCTACGTTTTTAGAATCCCGCGAACCAAACAGGCCCTTAACAGGCAGACAATTGGTTTGTTCCGTTAAAACCTGACTACTATCCTCATCTCGCATGGCTCATCGAAGATGGATCAACCAAAATTGTATGCATAAGGGCTAAGTAACATCTTAATTTTTACGGTCCATAATGATACTGGCAGTGATGCTAGTATCCTTTTACTTGTCCGGTGCTTCTAACATTTCGTTCTTTTGTGTTTGCCATTTGTCGAGACAGTGCATTGATGAATGTTGCCTAAGCACATCACAGCTTGTGCAACGACATTAGGCTTTCACCTATTGAGGTGAGACTCAGACTTTTCAAAACTGTTAATAATAATAATCCATCTTGTGAAATTTTGGTCAACTGCAAACTTTGTCTAGGGTTCTCGAGAATCACAAGGATGTAAAAGTTGGAGCTACATAGAATGATTTGCAAGGGTATCATGTATCTTTTTTCTTATTAGAGAGATTTTCCCTAAGTACGTATTTCAATTTATTAGATCCGGTGATTAAAAAAGTTGTTCACCAACTAAAATAGTCGAGCATTAATTCTGTTTTTACCGCAAAATACAGCTAAAACGATCTTTTTTGCTGGAGTTTTCGAAAACACGAGGATACAGAGTTGGAGCTAGATACGATGATTTTCAAGTCTTCTGTATTCTTCTCTTATTAGAGAGGTTTTTGCTCCGCGTACGTGTTACAATTTGTTCGATCTCATGATCAATAAAGTTGTTCCCCCGCTAAAAAAATTGAGCTTTAATTCTGTTTTGTACCACAAAATACAGCTGAAATATTCTTAAAAAACACATGACAGATGCAGAACGTACATAAGTGCAAGCATCAATGTCAAGTCCATGGCTTGAGCCTGAATGGCTGGTATCACCACAAGAAATCTAACCAATTGATCATGCTCAAATCGCAGCTACTCCCTCCGTTTTTTAATATAAGATGTTTTAGCTAACTCACATGTTGACTAGGTGCACACACAAATAAGTGTGCATACACATTAAAACATGTCTACATACATGTTGACGCATGTGAATATGGACAAGAGCTAAAACATTTTATATTTATGAACGGAGGGAGTACAATAATTTGATGATCTATTTATTTTTCTTGTTTGAGTAGACACGTTCAGACGTGAGAGAGTCCAGACACGGCCACCCCAGCTGGAATGTTGCAGATAACACCCTTTGAATTGATATTAATCAAGTGAGCTGCGTTCCACTCGAAAAAAAAAAAGGAAATTCGAGTGAACTGTGCATCGTCCCCAAATCCGTCGACCTTCAAGCTGAAAGCTGAGCTAGGGTTAGCAATTCTCACGGGCCTTTTACGCCAGCAAGATGCACAGACCACCGAAGAGGTGCTATCCGCCGTAGGAGCTCCCGCGACAAGCTGAAATTGGCGCGCGCTTTGAAGTCGTTGTGCGCGGCGCCGCCATTGCGACGGAGGACTGAGAGCGGCGGCTGCGGTTTTGCAGCTTCGAGGAAGGTGGACGCCTTCGCCGCCCATCTGCCAATCACCTGGGGCAGAACGAAAAGATCAGGTGTGTCTCCGTGACGAATTTACCTCTTCCAAGCGAATGTATCATGAGTCGCAATTTCTTCCGAATCACTTGGTTATTGCCGTATTGCCAGTATAGACTTGCCCATTCATGTTAAATTAGGCCTGACAAGGTTGATCTGTTCAGTTTTGGTTTGTTATTAGATCGGATATTCAGTGTCCCAATTTCGTCTGCTTACCTGTGTTCACAAGTGTTAGTAACTAATCGATTGCAACAATGAAGATGAATGAAACAAGTGTATGCCTGTAAATGTCCCTATATTGCACCGCTTAACTCACCTTTTTTTCGATGCAATTTGTTATGGAAATATTATTACTGTAGTTGTTGCATTGCCCTATTTGGAACTGCAAGTAATCTCTGTAATATCCTTTGCACGAAAACAGGTAGATAGCGAAGGACAAGTCTTGCTTAGATTGTTGGTCTACAATGGCATTGGCACTTGACCCCGACACCAATAACACTTTCATGGTAATTTCCTTGCATTCGTTAATTGCATCCATGTAAACCTGTATCAGATAACTCGTTTTCTTCCTAAAAAAAATGATAACTTGTTTCCTCATCATACCATTCTGCTAGGGTGACACAGTGCCAGGCACACAGGATGGAGATTGTTGCATTACACCAAAGAGAACAAGTAGCCTGGCATTTTCTGTAAGTATTTCGTATTGTTACCTGACCATCTACTTTGTACCTTACAACTCATAACTTATTGTGCTTGTCCAGGAGTTGACTTCTGAGCGTAAGTGCGCAGAAAGTTTACAACCCAGAATTGGCATGGAATTTGATAGTTGGGAGGATGGTAAGGCTTTCTATGAACGGTATGCTCATGAGGTGGGGTTTTCAGTTCGTACATATACGCAGCACAAAGGAGAAGGTGGTGTACCGGTGTGGAAGCGTTTTGTTTGTGCAAGGGAAGGCTGGAGGAAAAAGAACGATATTGTAAATAGTTTAGTTAAGAAGCCTAAAAGGAATGTCAAGCTTACTAGGTGTGGTTGTGAGGCCATGATTGGATTCAAGAGAAGAGATGACGGCAAGTATGAGGTCGCCCGGTTTGCTCAGCCACACAAGCATCTTCTTGTTTCCTCAAGTATGAAACAATTCTTAAAATCAAATGTAGAAGTTACTAGTGATACGAGGAGAAGGCGTCAAAAAGCACCGGGGAAGCAAGATTCACAGAACAACTGTCATGATTTCAAGGTAATAGTTGAAGATATGGATGCACAGACTATTATTGATACTATGAAAAGTAAGCAAAGGATCAGTCCATCTTTCTTCTTTGATTACCAAATAGATGACACCAAGCTAGCACATATTTTCTGGGCTGATGGGACCTCGAGAAAGAACTATGCACTATTTGGTGATGTGGTTTTCTTTGATTCAACTTACCGCACCAATCACGACGACCTAATATTTGCCCCTTGCACTGGAGTGAACCACCACAAGTCTCTTGTCACATTTGGTGCTGCATTTATCGCAAATCAGAAGATTGAGTCATACGCATGGCTATTCAAAACATTTCTGGAAGCAATGGGAGGGATTGCACCTAAACTAATCATCACCAATGAAGACCTATACGTGAAAGCTGCAATTAGAGATTCATGCCCGAATACTGTACATAAACTTTCTATGTGGCATATCCTGAACGAACTACCAGTTTGCGTGCAAAACAGCAATGAAGATGATTTTCAGAGTCAGTTGGGGGTATGTGTGGGGAGTTCGGAGACTCCAGATGAGTTTGAGGCAGAGTGGTCTTCAATAGTTTCAAGATTTGTCCTAGAAAATAATGCATGGCTGACTAGTAGGTTCGAGATTCGTCAATTATGGGTACCTGCGTACTTTCTAGGCATACACCTTGGTGGAATATGTAAGACTACATCGAGACCTGAGGGTGAAAGCACTTTCTTCGGTCACATTAGGAGCCGACGGCTCTCTTTGCTAGAGCTTTGGATAAGATTGGAGACTGATTTAGGGGAACAATGGCGAAAAGAGTTGGAGGATGATAATACGACTCTCCATATGCTCCCTGTACTTGAGACAAGTTGGAGCATTGAGATGCATGCTAGGGATGTCTATACTCACACAATATTTAGCCTCTTTCAAGCTGAGGTGATTGCTGCTAGGGACGAGTGTGATGTACAGAATATAGAGCAAACTGGTGAAGTAAGAACCACGAGTATAAGCGATGGAAGTGGCAAGATTAGAGAAGTGATCTACAACACATGTAGTAAAGTTGCACAATGTTCCTGCGAATTGTTTGAATCTGTGGGAATTCCTTGTTCTCACGTCATCATTGTCCTTAAGAGGGAAAAAATTAATGAAATTCCTACGCATTATGTACTGGAAAGGTGGACTAAACTGGCTACACAGAAGGTAGTCCTCAATGCCATTGCCAATGGCCATGTCCTGGAAGGGCCGGGTACATTCCTTCCACCTGTCATTAAGCAGTTATGCTCCGAGACATGCTCCAAGCTCAACACAGGCATGATTGCTGCTAGACAATGTGAAGAGAAAATGAAATATCTGCACAGGGCTGTTGATGATGCCGTTGACCATGTATTGAATATGGGACAGGTGAGCGATCATAGTAAGGTTCAAGAGGTTGAGTCATTTGCTGGGATAACATTTTCAGAAGACATCAATGTTCATCCACCTGATACAGCGGGCATACAACAAAATGAGAATAGGTTTTGGTGAGGTTTATAGAATGCAACCACTACCAGGGAAAGGAAAAGGAGGTAACACCAACAATCCCTCATTTCTTCTGTTTTTTTTAAGGTATAACTAATAACTGTGATGCATTTGCATGTGTATGTAGGTTAGAAAGCACCAAGGAGGCGGAGATTAGAGAAGCAACGAGACCTAGAACAAGGCTAATTTTTCAGAACAAGTTGTGTTATTTGATCGTCCAAAGGTTTCGTAGCCATTGTTCTGATGGTGTTTCCTGTACATTCTTGTCCTCCGTAGTGCTTGTAGGCCTGATATTTTGTCTAGGTATAATGCAATGTGAACTAAATAAGCAAGGTGTTCTAGAAGAAGAATGGTGTTCTGGGCTCATCCCCGCTGACTCATTCCCATCCAATGGAATGGAATAAGCACGGTCAGGCAATCATCACCCCTTCCCAGCCAGTTTGCAGTTGAGCGCATCCTTTCTAGCCAAAAAAAGAGAGAGACACATACATCCTAAGGCATGGCCTAGTGGTGGGGAGGGGCTGATGCCTTCCCACCCACCCGAGTTCAAGTCCTCATATTAGCAATTTCGGTGATGTTGCATCCTGATTTATCAAAAATATCATGTGGCTTTCCCACGTAGGAATCATTTTTTTTTAAGAGAGAGACTTTGCAGTCGACGAGGGCCACCAGGCCATGATCCATTTGTGCAGGTAGCCGCTTTTGCCGAAGGACCTCACTAAGCTTTTTCTCCCCTTCGATATCGCAAGTTGTGCCCATTGATTCATTTCCGGACCTTTGGCTACCTCTCCGAGTCAAGACAATTTCTGACGACTTCTGTCATCCATCTTGGGTCAACCTGACAGGCACTGTCAGATTGCAAGCCGGTGACCAGTAGTTCCCCGAGCAATCAGTGAAATAATCCCAGGTTTCAGCGAAGTTGTAATTAACGATATGTGATTGTATTTTGTTCTTAGCAGTGCTGCATAGCATAACCCTACTGAGCTGGTGGCCAGCACAGCCTGCTTTTGCAGGAAACAATCTGAAACATGGGCATACTCTTTCATAATATCTACGTCAGGGTGGTCCGCTCCACACTTGATTAGTCTAGTAGTGTCATAATTGCATGGTTGCATCTCTATTGATCATAAAGAATCGTTGCAGCGAGACCCCACTGCCTACTAGGATGACATATCTGCAAGGATCCTACTATCTTTATGCTAGATATTTCGATTGTTTAGGCCAATGCATAATTTCTTCTCTGGTGTTGCGTCAAGTGTTCATGCATGCTTGTTTGATTTCTTGATCCTGCAAGGAATTGAGAACTGAATGCATTTTTCTATGGCACACACGGTGTTTCAGTTTACACTTAATCTTGCTCATGCATCTTGAGTCCATGTGTATGCTCCCTCACAGAAAGTGCTCTGAGACGGATGCATGCCCCTATAGTCCTATATATCTCCCCCGTCTTACTTTCTTTATCTCACCTCATGTGTCAACTTTAGAAAGAAGGCTTTGTGCTAAATTAGTGTATGCAGTGTAATTACTTAGGACTACACCGCACATATGCAATGGACGTTAGCTGAGAGATTGGGAGAAGCCAAATCACCAATAGGACTTTTGAGCATCCTTCGGCTTCAAGAGCAACTACCAGTGCGTTTGAGGTGTTGAGGTGTGTGTATAGAGGTTGTCGTCTCTAATGCCTACATCCTTGCATCTATTTATCTTTTTACATTAAAGATGCTACTAGTGCAGTCAACTAGTTGGTTGATGTTGGATGAAGAAGACCCCCTTTGGTGCTTTCATTTCTCCTTTGAAGCCTTCGATTTCTCTTTTGATCTATTAGCAGTTGGTCTATGCTGTTCTTCAATAGAATCCCTGTTCTCCCTCCTCGGTATGGAATTGCTCTTGGTAGAATCCTTGGAATACAGGTTGAGTCACGACGTGGGCGCTTGGCCGCCTTACTTCTAGCGGCGCGGGAGCTAGCCTTTATGTGGCGTAGTGTTGTAATCTCACCCTTAGGTGAGATCGTAGGATCAACTTTTTTAATTATTTTTTTAAACTGTAAAAAAATCTGAAAAAAATAGACAATATACTTACAGTCGACTCGTACACCTCCAAAAATTGGCAGCTCAAAACTCGACCTACAGTTAGAGAGGCAAAAAAGAGAAACTACACTGTGAATAGTGTCAGATTTGAGTGACACTATTCACACCGAAATTTCTCTTTTTTGCCTCTCTAAGTATAAGTCGAATTTGAAGCTGCCAATTTTTGACGTTGCATATGTAACATAGATGCGTGTTGTCTATTTTTTTCGGAATTTTTCGACATGTTTTGAATTTTCAAAAAAATGGATCTCACCTAGGGTGAGATCCTACCCAAGTCGTGCCCTCTTGAGTGTGGTTCTTTCAAAGACTTCTACGGAACTCTTTTTTCTATGAATGCATTGAGACACACAGCTTTTGCATTTCTCGAAGAAAGTTTGTACGTAGTTTACAATGCCTTTGGCCTAAACCGGAGTAACATCTTCATATAATTTCTTATTTAATATCTCACTTTCATATAATATCTGCGACCGAGGCCTTGCCCGGATGGCTACCAGGTGATGATACCTGTGATGCCCCCCGCTCGAGTTCGAGTCCCGGTACTCACTCGCGGGCGCGTACGCACCGTTGCACTTCTGTGCGCTTCTGAAAGCTTAATACAATACCGCCAAGGGCTAGCCCTGGCTGGTCTCATTTTTTTTTATAATATTTTGTATATGATCCATATATATAATTAGGCTGCGCCAGAGGGAAAGCACGTCCCAGGCCCTTGGGGGAATATTATTATATTTTCCTACATTTATCTTTACTAACTTCATAATACTTATTACAAGCGAGAAGGCTTTTTTTAATTATTCCCTATTATGTTAGTATTATTTATTGGTAGTGTGTTGAGCTCAGAGATTGAACTGAGCCAAAACACCACTGCCACTACAAGGAATCCATACCCTCTGTATCCGACTTGTACCCATTCCCCCCCCCCCCCCCCCCCCCCCCAACAGTCGGATAACTCTCTTCTTATATGTGTGAGTTCTGAGTAGGTAGTTGTGGAGATAGACCTCACTTTCCCCCACCTTGCCCCCCTTGAGAGTCGTAGGCGACTTTGCCTCCTGCCCGGCCCGAACTCAGATCTCCTCCGTCGCCGGCGTTGTTGGCTGGGGAAGAGATGAGGGAGGCGCGCGTGGCCTTCTGTACATATTAGCTGTAGGTTTCCTTCTTGGTTTGGCTAGCAGAGAGTTGCCCTATGTGGCATTTGGCTTCATGCCGTCCCCTCTCTCCCGAAGGTCTGGTGTTTCGGTGCTCCGGTGCGGCGCCGACCCTATCGTCGTGGTGCGCTCCGTCGAGGCCCCAAGGTGGGGGAGTGACGGATTTTGCAAATCGAGGACGGCTTTCTTCAATAAGCACCATCGCATCCAATCTTGGTTAGTTGCTGTGCTTCTCTTCACTGACCGTGGTGGTGAGGGGGAAAAGTATAGAAGCTCGCCGGGGAGGATGTGCAGCAGTTATCTTGTGGGGTTCTTGTCGCCAGAGCTTACGAGCGGCTCTTGGCGCACGGCGGTGGAGATGAGGCAGCCCGTCATGCTCCAATGGAGGGAGGCGACGGCTGGTTTCGTTTCTTCGGCGACCTCTTGCATAAAGCTCGGTAATCGTGGTTCCAGCGACGGCAGCAATGATCTAGGTGATTCCCCTGTTTCTCGTCTCGGTGGCGTTGGAAGAGGGAATATCTATGTTCCTGGTTGCTGGCTGCTGAATCTGCACCAGGGGAGCAAGGAAGCAGCTCCTTGGAGGTCATTCATGGCGGCAAATCATCGGCGGCCATCTCTAATGGTTGAAAGGCAACCCCTCCACCCATTCTTCGTCGGCTACGGCTTCCTCCGGCTGACGACAAATGGTCTTCATCAACCTCCAGACCGTTGTGCCATTGCGGAGGCCCTTTGACTCTGCTGCAGCTGGCTCCCGGTGGCCATCTCCAAGTGGTTCGTCCCCGGCGGTGGTGTACTTGGCTGCGGTGAGCTTCTTCGATGCAGTGGTGATGGAGCCGGACCCAATTGCTTTCCTCAAAATAATTTTAGGATCTTTGTTGCAAAATGTAAGGACAGGGTTGTAATTTCTATTTTCTTTTGGTCCTCTGTGTATTTTGCCACTGCTATGAATATATGCTTCTAGGTCCCTCTGGGACCGTCCCCTGTTCAAAAAAAAAAAAAAGAGTAGGTAGTTGTGCAGGTTTCGTGAATGAAAACTGCTTCACACCTTCCCTGTTCGGTTCGGAACTAGACATTTCGTTTTCTCGAGTGAAGGGTCAAAATCCCCTTGTTGCTTGCAGACAAGTGTTGTACTCAGCGGCAAACCCTGATTGTGGACCAAATTGGCTACAGAGCATGACCTGCCAGAACAAATCCATGTAGTTTCTTTTTGTGTCATCCGTCCAGCAAGGGAAACCTTGATCGTATTCTATCCCGCAGGGAAGGCTGTACGTACTGTCCAACCAGCTAACGTACAAGCAAAACGCCAAAAACTTTCCACCTGCGAGCGAGAAGAAGAACTTTCAAGGCATCGTCGATTCGTCGTCGGTCAGACCGCTAATCGTGCAGTGGTCGCTGCGTCGTTTCAGAGGAAAACTGCGACGGGTGACACATACCAAACAGGCTAGCTAGAACCTTTATTATCATCACAAGTCAACAAGCTAGCTAGAACCTTTAATTATCATCACAATTCACAAGCTTATCATGTACGACTGCACAGCACATATCACGCATTGTGTTCATGCATGCCCTGTTTTGTCGCTGTTTGGGTCGCCCGTGGAAGGCCGGAACAACCCAACAGTGACAGCCATTTAGGTTCCTTCATCAATTTAGCGTTGTCACGGATGCCAACTCTTAAGTTAAGATGTAACACTTCGACCCAAAATATGTTGGTGTACATGGTTAGCAGCGCACCCGATACTTAATTAAAAAAAGTTACAAAAATTCTGAAATTTTCAGTCGGGCAAACATGATCAAGTATTATACTACCCGTATAAAAATATTCGTCAGAGAATAACTTTAATTTCATCCCAAGTCAAAGATTTGCTAAAAATGACGTTATATATCCATTTTGACCAATTATAGCCCCTCTGGGCTGTAAAATATATCTCTTCTCACCATCCCCATAGTGTATGCGACAAATGTATGCATTTCGATTAGGGTCGTATTTTCGAGCGGCTCACTGGTTTAAAAATGAATTTTCATAAAAGTGGGATGTCCTTTTTCAAGGTAGCTGCTAAAAAAAAAAGATGAGTATTGTTATATTTTCACTGTAATCTTTTAGGCATTTGGGGGATCCTGTGCATTTTTTTCTTCAAAACTTCTTAATAGTGATCGGAAGGAAACTGAAGACAAAGTAGAAAATAAGAACTCTAGTTGGATGGGTAATATAACATCTATAAGTTCTGGGCTCAGATTGGTGGAAGCCTCTTTAAGCAATGTGCATAGTTATATGTTTCCTTTCTTTGTCATTCCGAAGGGGTGATTAAAAGGTGTGTCTTCTTTGGGGCTCGTATTCTTTGGCAGGAGAAAACGAATGTAAAAAAACTACCACCTAGTTAAATGGGAAAATGTTGGTTGGCCGAAAGATCAAGGGGTGCTTGGGGTGACAGATTTGCATCAAGAATGTTGCCCTCCTATGTAAATGGACCTGGAGATTGGAAAACAAAGAAGGACTTTGGCAGGACTTGGTTACTGCGAAATAGCTGAAAAAGGGAACTTTGAAACAAAGTAAACAAAACCCTTATCACTCCCAAATCTGGGACAAGTTTTGTTTCGGTGAAGGATTTGTTGTATAGACATTGCAAGAGAGTAGTTAGATATGGTAGGAAGACAAGATTTTACGAGGACATATGGATTGGTCATAGGCCCCCCCTGTCAATGTCTTAACTCGTCGGCATGCATGATTGCACTGCGCACGTAAGCGTCGCCGTTGATTGAATGCTTTGCTCGCCTGATTGCCACCACCAACACCACCACCGGGGACGGACGTTTGTCTCGCTCAGCATCGAAGGAGGTAAATGGGGTGACCCCAAGGAGGCCTCACAGCGATCAGCGCACGTCGACCGTCGGATGGAGCAGTTACCGCGCGATCTGGAGCGTCCGTTTGCGGTAGCAGCTCACTTCTTTCCTGCGCCGTCGTGGTGTGTGTTTGAGGGGTAGTATCGGGATTTCGACGCAGAGTGGACCGAGCCTCTCGCTGTCCTCCCTCGCTGTCGATACCCTAGCCGCCACGACCCAATCGCCGCGCGCGTCTCCTCCCCAATCCGCTGCGCGTCTCCGCTCCTCCCCAAATCCAAATCGCGCCGCCACCGTGCTTCTCTTCGCCCCTCCCGGCCTCTCTCTCCCCCGTTCCCCGAGCTGGTGTTGCTGCGCGGCGGCCTGGAGGAGCACGCGGGGAAGCAACGGAACAAGGCAGGAATCGGCCGTCGGATCTCCGTCGCGCTCGCCCGCCTCTTCCTCTCCCCAAGCTCGCTCCACTCCACCACGGTACCGCGCGAGATTGGAGACCAGGGGGAGCACACGGGAAAGAGGTAGATGGATGCGGGGAATCGGCCTCCGTCGCCTCTTCCATCTCCGATACGTCTTCATCTAGCTCATCTGCTGGCCGACCTCCGTCTCCTCCACCGCTGCTCGGCCTCTTTACTGGAGGTATTGAGGACCGGTGGTCGCCCTCGCCGCCAATCGTCACTTCGACTTCAAGGGGGAGCGCTGCTTGGCTCAGATTCAAGGGGGAGGGCCCATTCAAAAAAATCTAAGGAGCGCTGCTTGGCTCAGATTCAAGGGGGAGGGCGACGGCCAGAAGAACAAGTACCTGGCCTCCTCGACTTCTTTCACCCTCACGCAGCAGCATCGAGCGTTTTGGCTTGGGTGAGCTTCTTTTTCTCTTGAGTTCTTTCTTCCAATCTCTTTTTATTCTGATTTCCGATAGTTGTTTGCATATGGGATCTCAAGGAGGATGCATAGCAGCGTGCTGTGGAGTGATGGGTTTGCTGGGTTGGGATCATTGGCAGCAGAGCCGTGCGAGGCTGCTAGCAAGTCGTCTCTGGCCGAGCGACCTACACTATAGGTCTGTTCTCTCTCTTCCTCTCTCCCTTTGATGCGACAGCAGGGAATTGCAGGACTGACACTAGCTCATTATGCACCTCCTCTTTGTGACACAGATTGATAGTATGCTGATATCTGATCTTCCCAAGCTTGTGGAAGGTTTGAAACATCTGGCGTTATCAGATCCAATGGTCTTTTGATCCATGGAAGTATCTGTTTAGGATATTATTGCTGGAGCTAGCTGCAGCTTGAAAAATATTTGAAGGATATGCAGGAATAATTCATGGGTGGTGATGAAATTATTGTTCCCCTCTTAGAATAATGAATTAATGGTGATATCTCAATATGAATTTTCCATAAATCTAAGAAAAATATATAACAAAACAAGGTTTAGTAAGGTCAATTGAAATGATTTCCTCTATTTTGTTCTTCGTTAGCTCTCATGTATGTGAGATATTAGGCTTTGGTACTCCATGTCTTCAGATCATATACTATGAGCAATACATATTGTAGGGAAGTCTTTAGTAAGCTGTTTTATTGTTCCTTTTAAGTTAGAGCACTCATCTTTAGACCATGTTCCTTGATATGTCTGTGTACATTGTTTTGTACAATGCCTTTGCCTTTCCGAAACATGGAATTATCCATATTTTCTTATATTTATCATATACTAGAGTTTCATTTTCTTTACAACAGAGCACGGTTTAAGCGTGTTTAATTTCTTAACTCAACATGTTCCTTTGAACTTTCATATTGATGAGAAGATCTTGCTACTTGCTGATTTTGTAGTTAAGCTGAAGATCTACCTACTTTATAATGATGATCACCTATGGAAATGTCGACAATTAAGATAGTCCTTTTTCACTAAGAAAAATATTCACTTGCTTTTTCAATCCTGAATGCTCTTCTCCTGTTATTAAGAACATGTAGTCACAGTTTCTGCTGAAATTCTGGACTGCAATGCTTTTAGCTAATAAGATGATTGTTCAATTTTGTAGCTTCGATGAGGGACAATTTTACCATATGTGGTTTCTCCCAAGTGGTAAGTAAGGTTATTCTCCATTATATTTTTATCTGAATGCTACATATATATACCATGTATTCGTACATTCCAGTATCTTTTCATATGTGCTGAATTTGCTCTTGCCAGGGAGCAACTACTCTATCGCATGGTTTTAAGATAGAGGCACATCCAGTGAAAGGTTCTGTTTGGTTAGTTTTCTAATATGAAAATTATGTCACTGCCGGCCTTTTAAATTTGTTACCGCATGTGTATTAGTCTGAAGCAAGATCCATCATATCATTCACAACTCTAAGCATTTAAATGCCTTCTCTCCTCTTCTATGTTTTTGCTCAATGTCGGTAATTGTTTATTCAGGTGATGGTACAGTGTGATGCCTAAGTCACGTTCTATCGTTCAACTCGCTGTCTTAGTTTTATCAAAAAGGTGTGATGTATAAGCCTGGAGTACAAGACTGATCATTGACTCACTAATTCGTGCGATGTTCTGCAGCTTTCAGGTATCGTTTGTGGGATGAAAGTGTTAATACAAAAGTGTGGCTTTTTATTAAAAAGTTGTTGGATCTACCAAAAATGTATTCTCTGGAAAGCAGTCCGCAATCTGTCGCAAATGGTATGAGGCATTTAATTTCTTTTCTGAATCAATGTGTATATTTGTTTTTTACCCGGTAGTTCCCAGAAGTATTTTTGCCCTTCACTGTATGGAAATGAGTGTGTGACTTGCCAGATGATGTGCAGATGCTATGGAGCGTGCCTTCAGCCCTGGGTCAGCAACTGCATGGCCTCCTCTGCCCTCTTCTCCCCTCGCCACCCCAAGATGCCACGCAGCAGTGTTGAGCGCATCGAGGTGAGCTTTCTTTACATTTTTTGAGGTATTTAATATTTTGCATGTTGAAAGATCGGGGACATTATTCATACAATATTGTGGGAATTTAGCATTTTTGGTATATTAATGGGCGGCCCTATAGTAAATTACAAGTTCTGAATAGCATGTTTAAATTATTCTTTTTGGAATTGTTTCTTTGCGGATCTTAACATTATATGAACTGCCTATTACTTGGTACTTTGCTGCTTTGTATTACATATTTTTAATATTATATACCTGAGAGATATATAGAATGAAGTTATAATTAAGTATGGCAGAATAAGTTAGTTTTCCAAGTTACAATTATAAGTTCTGAGTTTGCATGTTTACATTCTTATTTTTTGGATTTACTTCTTTACAGATCTCAGTTTTATTATTCCAGCTTCCCCTCTACCATGTTACCCTGAAGGTGAGTACTACATTCCTCCCTCATTTATGGTGTGAGAGGCGATCGGTCGACAAGACCTAAGTATGAACTGCCTATTACTTGGTACCTCGAGAGTTTGCTCCCTAAAATGGTAATTTCACTTCGGTATCCATCTCTGTTTGATTATGCATATGTTTAATTGTTTTTACAAACAATTTGTGCTTTTCTATTTGAATTGTGTAATGGTTAACGTGCACATTACAGCCCCGTCTTATTTCTCAGTTTTCCTTAATAGATCCATTTGCATCTGATCGTTGAATTGATTACTTATTTGTGATTCTTGGTGCTGTTGGCAATTATTGTTTTCTGGTTGCCACTAGGTGTTTATATTTATTCTGCTTTTTAGGGACGAGCTTGATTCATTTCCCTGCATTTTAGAAATTTCAAACTCATTTTTTTCTGTTGAATTTCAGGATGTAGACTTACCTGGAGCTTTACAGTCACCACTGTGTAACAATGTATGGATAAAAGCTCAAGTGTTCCCAATCATGTATGAAGGTGATTATTTTTACATTCGTATTATTTTGTTTCAATCTTTTTTTTGGCATGGATCAAGTTTCACTTTGCAGTCAATTAATATGGAATTACATACATTGCCATTTTTGACATCCTTTAATTAGGCACCATGAATATGTAGTACTGGAGACAACAACAGTAAGTAGGATAGTTAGTCTGCTTGCCGGTTCTTCTCCTCTCCTGTGGTTTGGCTTCTTTCGCCGTTGTTTCTGTCTCGGATCGCCGATGTTGTAATAAAATACCTATCTATCATGAAGACTCATGGTTTTAAACTTTCTGTTTGTAAGAGCATTCTGCTTTGCTCTAAAATTACACTGTAATAGTATTGTAGTATTTGTTTGATTGGCACATCATTTTAACGATTCTTACCATAACGTTTTACAAAATGATTACCACCGTCCAAAGGCGGGTGGCGCGCGGCAAGCCGCGCCAGGGGATCTATACATGTGAATAGATTAGTGTCCCAAAATGTAAGACATGTTGCAGCAGGAACGTTGTTAATAGTGTTTATCATACCGTTTTTCACACTGAATACCAGTGTCATCGGCGGGTGGCGCGCGGCGAAGCCGCGCCGGGGGATCTAGTCTTTATGAAGTGCTTGACAAGTGGGCATGGTCTCGCATGCGATGATCAATATAAACTAATTTAAACATGTTTCCTCAAACTAAAACTAATCAGCGTCTGTAGTCCAACGGTTAGGATCAATAGACCCGTGTTTGACTCCCGGCAGACGCAGATTTCTTTTACATACGGATTTATTTTTCTTCACTATGATCCACGTTTTTTGTTCTGAGATAAAGGGAAACAGCACGCACGTCAACATTTGATAATGGCTTACATACGGATTTATTTTTCTTCACTATGATCCACGTTTTTTGTTCTGAGATAAAGGGAAACAGCACGCACGTCAACATTTGATAATGGCTGACCAGTGGCCAGTGGGAGGAACTAGGTCTTTTTCATCCGGATTTAATATTTTTCACTACGATCGACATTGTTTTTCTAAGATAAAGGGAACAACACGTACGTCACCAGTTCATATTGGCTGCCCACAGTGGGAGTAAATAAGATTGTAACATAGATGCCATCAAGATAAAAGGATAATGTGACAGCTAATTAGTTAATGAGGTGAGAGACAATAAAATAACACTCCTAGTTACCATGCGCTTCTCATGACAAGATGAGTCTACAAGCTAATAAATGAGACCATCTCTTAATGTTATTTTGCACTATGGGATAGTAACATAGACTAGTAACATATCGGAAAGTCTAAATAGATCCCGAGCTCCATGTAGCTCGTTTTTGCCAAAATTCAAAATCGACACTTTTTTGTTTCTAAAAATTGTGAAACAAATCTCAGATGTAGATAGTGTATAGATCTAGAAGCGTGCAAAAAAGCAACTCGAAATTCGTTGTATTATGGCCTACACAAAAAAGACAAATCTTTCAAAAATTCAATGTTTTGAATCTGTTTACTGCTCACCACACAGATCCACCAATTTGTCATTTTTGTCCAGCCCACAATTCAAAGCATTTTGAGTTGAAATTTCGTAAACTTATCAGTATCTACCTATGGGATTTTTTTTCCCGATTTTTGGAAACTGAAAAATGCAAATTTCAAAATTTCCAAAAAACGAGCTACATGGAGCTCGGGCTACAAAACGCCTCACTCAGTATGCATGTTAT
Organism: Poa pratensis; assembly: GCA_947311845.1. NCBI lineage: Eukaryota > Viridiplantae > Streptophyta > Magnoliopsida > Poales > Poaceae > Poa > Poa pratensis. Next base: position 6,680,225 of record CAMZMU010000057.1, read on the forward strand.
TAGTCTTAGTTACTCCCCATTATGACCAGATTTATATACAAGTTTGATTATTTTGGGTGTGCTAACCCAAAATTCAAGACACAAACCTCAAACTTTCAAAATATTCCCCCCTTACTTTTGCTACAAAATTCTACCGATGTAGGTCTTTGTTACCAATAAACAATCTTTAGTAACCCCAAAAGGTCCACTTCAACGGATTCTCTGCCCAAAAATATTTTGGAGGGCCTTAGGCCAAGTAGCCCATATTCCCATTTTCTCTAGTTGAACTGTGATCAGCTAGTGGCTCGCCATGAGAGAAAAACATACCATACATTGCTAGCCTCTTTGTTTGGGCTTGTTTTGGCCTTTTGAATTTGGTTTATAAGGCAAACAAATCAGCAAAGAATGTGTTTTTTTTTTTTTTGCTTTTGCCTGTTTGAAGCCAAAAGTGTTGGCCCAAATCTTTTGGCTTCCAAACGGCAAAAGCCAAAAAACACCTCTATTTAGGTGTTTTTTTTGGCTTATAAGTCAAAGACAAAATAAGCCCAAACATAGAGGTGAATTGACTTTTAGTGCAAGACAAACTCCATAATAAAAATTAAATAAAACACTGGAAAAACTTAACCTAGCAGAGGGGTAATGGAAAGACAAAACAAGAACCAATGCAGCAAAAATTCACAATTTGGTCCTAAGTTTGAAGGGATTGGGGGGGGGGGGGGGGGGGGGGGGGGGGGGGCAATGGCCCCCTTGCTTGTTGTAAGCTCGGGCATCTGTATCCGTATAATGGCATCCAAGGTGGCGCCGTGCCGTGTTGTGGTACGGTCAGAAAATGGTGATTTTTTTTGTGGTCTTCTCGAACATATGCGCGTTCTTCACGTGGTTGTCCATGATCGAGATTATACAAATTAGGTTTGGGCTATCTTGCAAAAGCCGGCTCGCCATTGGCACCATGGTTGGCCTCTGCCTCACAGCTGTTCTCTATATGTGCTTCTACGCGTGGACTGTGATATATGCTATCACTAATTATCTACCATGAACCTATGCCTGGTCTCCTCTCTTTTATACATCATGATCTAGGATTGTGTTACTACTAGTCGATGGATACATGTGATTGCTTCATGATTATCATGGCAGGAGGTATGCATTTGTCACTTCTGAGTCATGGTCAATAGGAAGCTGGGCTGGTTTATTACATTAGTGGGCAACTATCATTATTTATACTACATATTTTTACCTTTTGCACTTAAAATGCATGTTTTCGACATATGATTTTAGCCATTACATTTATTATAGTTAGCAAACTTAACATGCGATAGTTATATGAATATATTATTGTTTTTATTACGTAATTTTAACTTAGACATTTAAAACTACACTTGCACTAAATTTGTTGCATATATTACAGTGTAACTAAAGTTATTTGTTTCCTTTTTGACACAATGCTTCATAAACTTCTTTGATTAAATTGAGTTCTTCTAATCAAAGTAAAAAATAAAATTTGCATGTCTTCACACATTAATTCATACCAATTAGGTGAACAAAAAAATTATGTACGTCTTCATGTGCAATTTAGTTTTCTTAAATATTCTGGTGCTATCCTCTAAAGATGGTTGAGGTTTCCAGAATGCATGATTGTGTATTAAAGGTATAACAAAAGAAAAGATATAACATCAATGTGTAAATAGGAACTCCTAGAATATACAAAATCTACATGTGGGGTTTTACCTGTAATTACTAAAAGCTCATTTACTAATTTTTGCATGGCCAAGTATGTTTTTCACGTTCTCGGGTCAAACAATTAGTTGGAATTGCATGCTTTATTTGCACTTAGTATATTCAAGTCAAATCGCATACGTTTCCCTAATTTTTTGTGTGTATTTGACTCATACTTTTTATAAAAACGATTGTGCAATAATATGCAGAGCATTTATCCATTAAGTTGTTTTCTTGGTTTTATTTGTTATATGCATGCAATGTATATGATGCATGCCCCGTGGTTCTTTATTAATCTTTTACAAAAAACAACGTGTGCCGCACACACACTCAAGATCTTACCTCAAGTTGGCTAAGCTATAAATAATTACTACTGATCAGGTCGTGTACGATGCACACTCCATCGGCATGACATGTTTGATCGGATATCTATTTTTTTTACTCATTACTGCATAACTCGGACGAGAGATTATGTTAACAACAAAATTTGTGTTTATCTGCTCCAAACAACTTTTTGGCGTATATAAAAGTCTGAGCCATGATATTAGCAACAGTTGAAAAAATGTTATGAGGACTTTAGAGCACAACTAAAATAAAGTCCCCTAATGTTTCAGCTCATAAGTGCATATATAAACCATAATCTATATGTGATGCACATATGTGGGTCCCTCATAGGGTTGGGACTTGTGTTGTCGCTTTTATCGTCCTGGCCCACGAACGGCTCTGATAGCAACTTTAGTTTAACTCGTGGGATTCTCATTTCAGCATTGACACCATTGATATTAAGCACTACTGATTGCGTGGATCACACGTTCGCTGGGAGACCCCAAGAGGAAGGTATGAAGCAGTGTAGCAGCAGTTTCCCTCAGTATGAAACCAAGGTTTAATCGACCAGTAGGAGCAAGAAATCACTTCTGAAGGTTGTTGGTGGCGCCGTTACTCGATCACCAACGTGGAATCTGCACACAACACAATCAAACTAATTTGCCCCAATGAAACAGTGAGGTTGTCAATCTCACCGGCTTGCTGAAAACAAAGTATTAAACGTATAGTGTGGAAAACAGTAGTAAATTGCAGAGAATGAAAAGGAACAGTGTTTGCAGTTGGTTGTATTATCAGTGTAAAAGAAAGGACCCGGGTCCACAGTTCACTAGTGGTGTCTCTTCATAAAAGATAACTAACATGCTGGGTGAACAAATTACAGCTGGGCAATTGACAAAATATTGAGCGCATGACAATGCATATATATGACATGATGATTACTATGATATTCATGTGGGCATTACGACAAAATACATAGACCGTTATCCAACAGCGTCTATGACTAATAATCCACCGACAGATTGTCATACCGAGTTCCCCGTTGGTATTAAGTTGCAAGCAACGGATAATTGCATTAAGTAATGTGCGTAAAGTAAACAAATGCATTAGACCTAACGGCATACCCTTAAGTTAAGCATCGGTTATTTTATCCCTAGTGGCAACAGCACATCCACAATCTTAGAAGTTATTGTCACTCTCCCAGATTACCGGAGGCATGAACCCACTATCTAGCATAAATACTCACTCTTGGAGTTACAAGCATCTACTTGGCCAAATCATCTACTAGTAACGGAAAGCATGCAAGATCATAAATAACATATAAGATAGATTGATAATCAACTTGACATAGTATTCAATATTCATCGGATCCCAACAAACACAACATGTAGCATTACAATAACATGATCTTGATCATGATAGGCAGCTCACAAGATCTAAACATGATAGCATAAAGTGGAGAGACAACCATCTAGCTACTGCCATGGACCCGTAGACCAAGGATGAACTACTCACGCATCACTCCGGAGGCAGGCATGGTGATGTAGAGCCCTCCGGTGATGATTCCCCTCTCCGGCAGGGTGCCGGGAAGAGCTTCTGAACCCTCCCGAGCTAGGGTTGACGGCGGCGGCGTCTCTGGAACTTTTCGTGGATAATGGCTCGGGTGTTTAGGGTTTTCGCGTCGGCAAGAATAAATAGGCGAAAGGGCGGCGGCTGCGGAGCCACGAGGGCCCCACACCAAACCACGGCGTGGCAGGGGGGCCGCGCGACCCCATGGTGTGGGTGCCACGTGGCCCTCCTCCGTCTCTCCTCTGGACTCCGTCTTCGTGTTGGAAAAATAGGAGGTTCTGTCCAAGTTTTGTCCAATTCCGAGAATATTTCCAGACTACCTTTTCTGGAATACAAAAACAGCAGAAAACAGGAACTGGCACTGTGGCATCTTGTTAATAGGTTAGTCCCAGAAAATGCATAAAAATGCTATGAAGTGTATATAAAACATGTAACAATTGGTATAATATCAACATGGAACATCAAAAATTATAGATACGTTTGAGACGTATCAACTACTAGATTTGGTAGGCAATGTCCAGGAATGGTCTTCCTTGTTCCATATGATCAGATATTCGGATTAATGAATGATATCAAGTATGGAGTACCATTTGTGTTACATTGACATGCTCTTGCAATAGGAAGTACCCTTTGTGTTTTATTGTGCGTAACTTCTTTGTCGTGCTTGCCAGAAGGCTCGGCATGAAGCTAATTAAGTCTGTGATATGCTATATTCAGTTGTGGTTTTGAACCTACATTAGGGTGCCAGGAATTATGCTACTACTAATCGATAGATGCATATGTTAGTTCTGTCATTTCTGATTCTGATACATGTCATGATGCCATGATTTGAATTGTTGTCGAGCAATTGTTATTTAAAAGTGATCGGATGCACTTGTCCAAATTAACTTCAAAAACATTCTCTCTACTTTTGCTAGGACATTTTTATAGAAAAAGGCATAAAAGGCCCACTTTGAATTAACAAAGCCGAGAGAGTCCAACGGCAAGTACTACGGATATACTCCATAAGGTCCGCTTCAACTTGCTCAATGGTGTCCTGGGTAGGGTGATCCACCATCGACGTGGGCTTTGACAAGGCGACCCGTTGTTCCAGACGCTGTTCCTTTTCGTCATGGAGGTGCTCAATGCCGCACTCCAGTGTGCTGAAGACCTAGAGATCCTATCCCCACTTCCATGTCGTGGAGTACGGTTTCGGGCTTCTATGTACGCGGACGACGTCGTCATCTTCGTCACCCCAACACTAGTACAGAATAGCTAATTGGCAACGTTCGGTTTATGCCCATTGGCAACGTGTGGGCACACGTTGCCACTGTCACGCTGCTGCTATTAGTACTGGCAACGTGTTCCAGGGCGCGTTGCTAGAGCTCCCACTAGTTGCAACATGCGCTACGGGCACGCGTTGCACATGTTAACGTTAGCTGCAACGTGTTGTTTGGACACGTGTTCTTAACTATTTCCTGTAATTAACAACAACGATGCACTGATAATTGCACAATTATTAACAAAATAATCAGTATTAAAAAGTAAAACACAAATTCCGACACAATAATCAACCGAATTAGATAGATAGCACATAACTTATTCTAAGTCTCCAATTCCAATCACATAAATAGCATATGAGACTCGATCTCGCTAATAGATAGCACATAACACTTATTCCTACTCTTCTAACTAAATAGCTAATCACTAAGTGTCTCGATTACATCAGGCTCAGGCATGAAGTCATTATCATCTCTAGGGTCATGATCCTCAGACCCGGAACCGGAAAAGTCTTGGGAGGCCCTATACATGAAGTAGATCTCGGGGTTATCATGGTCCAGAAAGAAGGTGCACCTCTCAGCAAGTTGCATCTCATAGTAAGTTACAAGTTGTGTCCAATGGGCGGCACTAAAATATGGCCGCTCTGGCTCGTTGGTGCAAAAACCCTGAAGCTTTGAGTGGGCAACGTTATCTGGGCCAGGTCGACCTGAAATGTCCTGTGGTCACTAATGAGAACACGAACATGCTCCAAGAAGTCACGTCTAGCCCTACACGGGATGATCTGTGAAAAAGAACAATTGAAATTAGCTCACATCTAGCTATAAGGATATTATAATGCAAAGGAACTACAAACCTAGCTATGAAGAGTGCACATCTAGCCTCATTCATCATTGTCAAAATAAGAAAAAAAGAGTTCCCACAAGACCAGGTACTAATACAAGCACTCAAATTGTATATAGTACAAAGTATTGTAGGTACTCTCATTTCCTTTAACATCACATCGTTTAAATCATCTGCCAAATTGTATAAAAGGATGGATAAAAGGATGCCTCATATGAAGAGTGCACAACGTGAACTTCCAAGTGTTAGAACTAAAGGATCAAGAGAAATGTATAACCAATGTTGTTATACATGTCAGTAGGTCCTTTAGACCAACACTCGAAATGATAATGCACATGAGTCTAATCATTGGCACATTCTACACAAATTCTAAATATCGAAGAAAGAGACGACACAAACAATACATGTTTCACAGAGATGACTCTGATTCAGAGGACAATAGCGATGACTCTGAGTCTCAGGAGGACAGAACCTTCGGAAGGAATGCCAGAACTTGGCACCTTTTTAGCATTACTTCTAGAGGTTATGTCCTCCTGACACTTAGAGTCATCCTTACTATCATGTGAATCAAAGTCATCGGTGTAGCAACATGGATAAAAAGAAGAATAAAAATATGCCTCATATGAAGAGTGCACACCATGAACTTCCAAGTGTCGGAACTAAAGGACCAAGAGAAATGTATAACGAATCTTGTTGTACATGTCAATAGGTCCTTTAGACCAACACTCGAACAGATAATGCACAAGAGTCTAATCATTGGCATATGCATGTAACAAGCACCCCACGATGCAAGAAAATTAACGAAATCGACACTTAAATCAACGAGATGGCATAAAAAGGTGTGTCATGCATATAAATAAAGAGTGCACAACGATATATCTGATTCAGAGAACAGTAGCGTGACACTGAGACTGAGCTAGAGAGAAATAACAGACCGACGGTGCAACACCGTCGATCTTTGGCCCCTTTTTTACATTCGTTCTACAGGTTCTTTCCTGCTCAGACTCAGAGTCAATCTAGCTATCCTGTGAATTAGAGTCATCGGTGTAATACAATAAAAGCATCGTATATCATTGCCAAAGAAAATAGAGTTCCCAAAAGACCAGGTACTATAATGTGAAGAAATTACGATAGAATAAATATGTTGGATAAAAACATACCATCATGGTGTGAACCTCTTCTGGGAGAACTACGCCAAACTTCTTGTTCATACAGTCGGGGTAGCCACAACTCTAACACATGTGATTCATTATTTGCTACAACATAGATTACAATTAGTCCAAATACAACATATAGGAACTTCTAACATCTATCTTAAGTCCAATCTAACTAAATCATCTAGTGCATCTAAATAAAATAACAACTGCGATAAAAATCGCAACGAAGGTAACAACGGATCCAAGTGCATAATGAAACCAAGCCTCCTTATCAATGGCATATCTTCTAATCTTCAACGGTTTGCGTCCATCTTGTTTTTGTGATAATAGACGACATCGGCAACATACAAATCCAATATCATTTCGTCTTTTCAAGTTTCTTCAATTCTTGTTTCAATTCATGATTTTTCCTTTTCAACAATAGCTAACCTCTCAACAACAATTTGCAAATCGGTCGACACATCCGGTTCACATATGGAACCCTAAATAAAAAAAATCTATGTCAGCTTTAATCGGCATATTAATTACACGAAATGAAATTACTAGCTAGTTTTCCAAAATAATATTCCACGTCCGAAAACTCTATATCATGCCACCCGACGGAATTCAAAACCATCTTCAAGGGACAGTATATATCAAACAATGCAAACTAAATTAATTGCATAGTACACAAACAATGATATTATCAACAGTTCATCGTCGAAATTCAAACAAGTCTTTCATCAAACACTTCATGTGCAGAGGGCAAGGAGAGGACGGGGAGGGGCTGTAGCAGACCAGTGCTTACCGAGGGAGGACGGCGCGCGGGAGAAATGAGCTTCCTCCATCGACGGCGGATCGAGGAAGCACTAGAGATGGAGAGGCGGCGGCGGCGGCAGGGAGACCACCTGGAGTGCATGGTCGACGGCGGATCAAGGAAGTTCTGAAGATGGGGAGGCGGCAGCAGTGGCAGGGCGACCATCGGGAGTGCGCGGTCGATGGAGGCGACGCAGGGAGAGGGAGGACACAGGGGAACCCTAGCAAATTGCTGCGCATGAGAGGGAGCGAGTGTGGCCGGGCCTCGACCCGCGATGCGGTATATCTGGGGATATATCCCGAGATTAATAGCAACGTGTGCACATAGGGCACGTTGCAAATTGGGGACGTGTTTTCGGCGTACACGTTGCCAATATTTCCTTACTTGCAACGTGCGTGCTGGGTACCCATTGCCACAAGTTTTACCGAGTCCCGGCGGGCTCGCAAAAAGTACTGGCAACGGTTGTCCCGTTATACACGTTGCCACTGTGGAGATAGTAGCAACGTGTTTTAGAAATACGCGTTGCCAAGGTTTACTAGCAACATGTCCCTTCCAAAACACGTCGCAAACCAGATGTTGCCACTAACCTATATCCTACTAGTGCAACAACGCGCGATCTCGAGCTTGTGCGCGGCGTGTTGGAGTGCTTCGGCAGTGCATCCGGCCTTCGCACCAACTTGGCCAAGTGCTCCATCTCGCCTATTCGCTGCACGGATGCCCACCTTGCCGTGGCTGCCCAACACTTCCCGTGCGCCGTCAAGGAGTTCCCGTGTACCTACCTGGGGCTCCCGCTGTCCTACAAGCGGCTGTCCAAGATGAGCCTCCAGCCTCTCGTCGACAAGGTGTGCCGCCGTCTCAATCCTGGGCTCGCATGCCTCTACACCACCGTCGGCTGCCTCGTACTCATCAAATCAGTCATCACGTCCATCCCGATCTACCTGTCCATCGCCATATCTTTACTGTCGTGGCTGCTTATCTTCCTCGAGAAGAGGATCAGTGCCTTCTTTTGGAAGGGGACGGATACAATTCACGGTGGTTAGTGCCTCGTCGCTTGGGGTAGGGTGTGTCGGCCCGTGGAATTCAGTGGGCTCGGGATCCTCAACCTCCAGCTACTTGGGTATGCGCTGCGGGTCAGATGGTTGTGGTTGCAAAAGCTGCAGATTGGCTGTGGTTGCAAAAGTTGCAGATTGGCTGTTGGACAGGGCTGCAGCTGGAGGTGGAGCCTGAAGTTCAGGCCATGTTCGACGCGTCAGTCCGGGTGGAGGTCGGGGATGGCAAGATTGCGCTGTTCTGGACAAATGCCTGGTTCGATGGCCTCTCCCTCAAGTTGCGCGCGCCGGCGCTGTTCGGTGCGGTTGATTCCCGGGCCTGCTGCTCCTGCACCGATCCGCGACATCACTTGGCTGCTAAGTGTGCCCGTCTGTGCAGTTCCTCCAGCTGGTTGACCATCTCCAGGGTGTGGCGCTGCAGGCGGAGACCCTGATCGCGTGTTGTGGAAGTGGACTCCGTCGGCCAAGTACTCTGCCAGCTCGACCTATAAGGCGTTCTTCGCAGGGATGGAATTCTTCACCTGCGGCAAGGCTATCTGGCAAGCATGGGCGCCGGCAAAGTGCAAGGTGCATCTGGGGCTAGCGATGCAGCGTCGCATTTGGACGGCTGATCGGACGCGTCGCCGCGGCATGAACTCCCACATCAGGTGCCCGCTCTGCGACCAGGAGGACGACCGCCGACCACATCTCGGTTCGTTGCGTGCTCGCTCGTGAGATTTGGCACAACATACTTAGTCGTTGCAATCTCTAGCATCTCACACCGGACGTCGACGCAACCCTAATCGGTTGGTGGCCTGAGGCGCGCTCTAGGGTTCCTTTGCTGCATCGGAAGGGTTTTGACTCCATTGTGCTCCTCGTTGTCTGGATGCTTTGAAAGGACGCACGGGTGTTCGAACGCACTACCACGATGAGCCGCGAGATTTGTCGGAGAATAGCCGAGGGGGTAGAGCTCTAGAAGCTCTCCGGGCGCCGTTAGGCTGGGCTTAATCCGGAGATAGGCTAGATTGCAGAGTTCTTTGGGCGCTGTTTTTTGGTTAGACGCGTGGCTTCCGGTGTTTGCTCAACCACCGTACCCCCCATGTAACCGCATCATTACGATGTCGGACTCGCTGTAGCTCCCTCTTTCTTTCTATTGCAAGTAACATGCAAAGCTTTTGCGTGTTCGCAAAAAAAAAAGATCCGCTTCAACGGAATTCTCTGCCCGCGCTAGGCCAAGTAGCCCATATGTCCATTTTCTCTTGTCGAAGTGTCATCAGCTAGTGGCTCGTCCACTGCTAATGTACAGACTTTACTTATCTTAGTGGAGTCTATGTATTATTATTATTACTAACTATATCAAAGACAAGCCGTTGCGCGACCTGTGAGCAACCCTGCTACTGTAGATCTACAGTGTTATACAGTGTTGAACAGTACATGGTGGGCCCCACCTGCCAGCCTCATGTCATATTAAAAAAAAAACCAAAGCGGTGCCACACAAGAAAAAACGGGGACGGCTTCTTGCCTGCGTCCTCTCCGCCTCCTCATCTCTCCCCAACTCGCCCACGGTCCTCCCGGTCGACGACCATCGTCGCCCCCTCGCCATCCCTAGGTCCTGCGCGCCCGCCGCCAGGTCCGGCCTCCCAGCCTCCTGCGCACAGCCGCCGCCCCCTCCAACAGCAGCTCCGCCTCCCAGCCGTTTGCAGTCGTCCGCCGCCCTCCCCCAGCTCCCTACCCCCGCCGGCTTGCCTCCGCACGGCTGCACCACGCCCCAACCTCCCTCGGCCCGTGGTGGTCGCGCAAGCACGCCGATTCGAGGTGTCGCACCACCTGCTCGGCGCCCTCCACCCGGATGCCGGCGCGCTCTCCCCGTCGTCCTTCCGCTCCCTCGCCGCCTCCACGGCCGCCTCGATCGCCGCCCGGGGCCGCGTGCCCGTCGGCGGGAGGGTCCAACTCCTTCGCCCAGCACCGTGCGCCGCCTCGACGCGTCCGCCACCGTCCGCGCGCGCCTCGCCGGCGCCCTTTCGCATCCTTTTTCTCCTCCTCGCCCTCTCCATCCTCTGCGGTGGAGCCGTGCTGAAGATGACGCCTAAGGGAGGAGCTGCAGCGGCCCTCCAAGCCACGGGTAAGCCCATCCTCTCATCTCAAGCACGTCTCTGTCTCTCTCTCTCTCAAAATATCAAGTCATTAGCTGGAACCGTCGGCGAGGAACACGGTCGGGCCTCGGTGGCCAGAGGCGCTCGACGAGCGGTGCACGGAGTGGCTCCGTTTTTCTTTGATTTGATGTGTTGAGACTTTTATTTCTTGCAGACTTCGGTCAGGAGAGTGAGGTCGCAACGACGGCGTCAATCGTGCTGCTCGCATTAAACATTCAGTACTGAATAAAGTCTGTGCGTCGGTGAGTGTTCTGCTTTTTCGCTTCGTTCTTGCCTTGCAATTCGTTTCCTGTAGGTGCCATCCTCAGTTATAGCAGTTATACGCGTACCTTACGATACATTGATCAAGCATATGCTGCCTGCCTAGGTACATACACTCCAGAAAATTGATTGTCATCTGTTGCAAGGAACGAACGCTTCATGCATGTGATCCCCTCTTCAGATTTATCAATATTTCTATGCGTGTGATCCAGAACTACATTGCTAGGAACAAAACTTAGCACATAGATAGTCAGAACTTGAGCAGGGCTTATTTTTTAATCATCGAACTGGGAGACAATACCGTTGTATGCCTCTGCACTCGGTAAACAGCAGCAAAATAGACACAACAGGCACTCGGTAAACAGCAGCATAATAGACACAACAGGCACTCCGTAAACAGCAGCATAATAGACACAATGGTACTCCTTATGTGAACAGGGAAGCACTGGTCTGCCTATCCCTTTTCTGTCTACGAATAATGCTTCAGATCCATAGTAGCTTTATTATCCCTTCACGGTTCTATGGTTTTATTTTTTGGACATGGTTACATTGATCGTAACAAAGTATGTCCATGTTTTCTATCGAGGACTCCTATTATATTTGTTCATTCTGATTGCATCTTGAGTTGCCTTAGTCTCAATTTGTTTGCAAGATTATGCCTCATTCCGTCGAGTAAAGGGAATAACCGCAGTTTCTGAAAAATTAGCATCCTAATTTGAACAGACATTTTTTTCAAGGTCAAGATGCTACTATTGGTTATTAACTGGGTACTTCATTTCAGGTCACTAGAGTCATGGACGATGCAAAGAGATGCAGAACTCCAAGGAGAAAGCTGATTGAATAACAATTCTGCATGATTATGAACAAACACTGTTATAATATTCCGTGAATCAGTATATGCCTTTTCATGTTACATGTTTATAGATGCTTATGTATTTCAGATAACCTAATCTCCATGGAGTTGCTGGCAATAACACTTTTTTCATTACATGATCAGCAACATTAGTATCAATGATTCATTTAACTTTATCATCATTACTTCTGTAGCTTTAGAACCATGTACAGTAAAGAACTTAACTGAATGGGGACACACTACTTTTCATTTTTGTAATGCTACCGTGTTCTACTAAAAAGTTGCTACAATTAATCTTTTGGTCCCTACAATTCTGCGGCCATAATGGTAACCGGAAACAAATATACTATTGATGGAATTTCACCATATCCTTTGTGGTTTTATCAGTTTGAGCCTTTTGCCACGCAACATATTAGAATATGTACATATAGGCCAAGTCTTAAACCATATAAATGTTCATTCGGTGAAATAAAATATGTCAAGCGAAAAAAAATTACATGCACATAATTGTAAGCTCATTACACCTTGAAGAACATTTAGATGAGGCAAGTTTGCTGGTGAAGTTAACCTGTATTTCTTGGATTCTATTCTGATATCATGTATGCCAATTTCTTTGTAGGTGTCATATTTAGATTATAAAATATTGGCTCACAGAAAGCACAACTGAACATGTTAGGTCTACATATCTTCAGGTAACTATTCTAACAAAAGATAGTCGACCAAGAGTTCCTTTTCTTATGCTCTGTAGTATGGTATATCACATTCCATGCATAACCATATTTGCGAAGAAACTATACAATATTGGAAAGACCGTCAAGCTTATATCTCCTGCGACATACGCTGTCATTTTACTCTCCTTTAACAGTTTTCAAGCTCTATTTATTTTCCTCTTATCTTTGCTCCACTTGCTCTATTTGTAAAGCATGTGAAATTTGCATCTCAGAATTTTTATGTGCAAGCATGATATCACCTAGGATATTTGTATGCTCAATGGTCGTTGGACCATCATTTCTAATGTTTGTAAAATATTAGAATAGGTGTCAGGTTCCATCCAACATGTAGTAGTCAGAGATCAACTTGCTGAGCTTTTCTCCTTTCCTATTTTCACTGTTACCTCAAATTAGTACCGCAATTTAGCGTCTCATGTCAGCGGAACCAATAAATTTAGAGCAAGCGAGTGGAGGCATGAATATATGTTTCACATGAACATTCAAACACCACATATTTCTTGAAGATAAAATTATAATAAATTCTCATATCTTAGAGGGTCTATTCATCATGAGAGACTATGTAAAATGAGTAATTTTCTTATCTTTATTTGTTTGCTATAAGGAAGCACACCCAAATTTTGGCTAGAAACTAGAGGGGGCTTCATGTACAGAAAGATGCACATTGTATAACAAAAATTCTCATCAAGGTACGACGCGCCAAATTCAACTAGTGTAGTAGTGAGTGCGGTTTTTCCGTGCCGCGGTGTACGCCCCTGTCGTATCCAATGGTCTGCAATGCTCCAAGATCTGTGCGAAAGAACTTTGCACTTTCATCCTGTACTCATGACAATTTCGCATCTCTATAGAAACCAAAATGTACACGGTTCAAGTTGATTCTGCCCACCACTCGTCTCTCTCTCCTCCATCTCCTCTCGTCCCACAAAATCGGCGCCGTCTCATCCCCATCCCGGCCTGCTCCATCCCCTTCCTCCGCGGAAGCAGGTGACGCATCCATCCCGGCCTCGGTTGAACGAGCTGCCTCCGTCTCCGGTAGGCTGCCTCTACAGATCTCCGCATCGGATCCAACAGGTCGGCGTCGAATCCGGCGGCATGGTGTCACAGTAGGCCAGATGACATTGGCACCAGCGACATGGCCGTACTCGTGCAGCATACGCAAATGCCGCGGTTTTCCTTCCGTGGTTCTTGATTTTTTCCTTTGATTCGTGTGTTTTTGTCCCAACGATTTTGTTCTTTGTTAGGCAGTGCACGAGCAGCTCTCTCTCTCTCTCTTTGATCTAGATGGGGGACGCGCGACCTGCCTCTTCTCAATTTCTTTTTGTTCCAATTTCTCCATCTCTCGTTTCCTCTGATTAAAGCTCCAGTATTCGGGTCATGACTGAAATCCCCATGTTTTTATCCAAAATTCCTTGGTTTGTTTTATTTCCAGTTACTTTGTTTCAGATTTTTTCTAGATCTTATAGATATATTTGCAGTTGCTGCTTTGGGGCACCAGATCCGAATTTCCTCTCATCAAGATCAATTATTGAGATAATGTCTGAAATACCATTGTTATCTGAATTTTTTCTCTGTTCTTGGTCCAGCTAGCAAGTGGTCGACGCCGCCGAAGTCATGAGCTGCTGCTTCCCGCCGTAGGTGTCGGGGGCCTGTTGGCACGTGGGCAAGAGTTCCGGCGATGCCCTCGTCGTCGGGGGTCTGTTGTAGTAGCGCCTTCAGTCATGGGCACCTCAGTCCAGCACCGCCGCCTCCCACCGTCCAAGGCGGTCGCCGCACGCGGCCCTGGGCAAGCAAACCTTGCCGTAGGAGGGCCGCGCGCTAAACGCGTCCTGACGAGCCGGCGGCTTTCCCTGCTTCCTGGGCCGACGTTCTCGGCGTGCCAGCCCCTGTCGTCCGCGCATGGCCAGCGCGTGCACATCAATGCGTGTGTTCGGCTCGGCGTTCCGGCCGATGGGAATATTTTCAATATGTTTGGAAACATGAATATTTTCAATATGTTTGGAAACATTTTACTGAATCTTCTGTGAATCTTTTATGAGCCAATTTGGGCATGAAATTTTCTGTTATATTTGTATGAAAATGTATGAATATTGAATGAACCTTTGTGAATTTGACACGCACATAAATGCTTCACGTAACCTTTTGATAGAAACAAAACGCATTTCTTGTGCACGCTGGAAAAAAAGGAATAGTAAATAAATATGCTTACAAAGAAGTGTACACATATTTGTAGAATGGAGTTGAAAACAAGATATTCTCAGAAATAAATGTGCTTACAAAGAAGTATACCCATATTTGGAAAAAAAGGAATAGTAAATAAATACGCTTACAAAGATTTTTTTTCTTTGCCACTTATTCTTGGTTGTTCCGGACCTAATTTCTACTTAACGTACTAAAAAGGTCCAGATCCAAATCACTTACCCAAAAGAAAGTCAGAAAGTCCAGGTTTAGAACCAATGTTGATTCAATTTTTTTTGGTGCAACAAATTATGTGCTAATTGTGCCTATTATTGGGTACTAATTATGTAATTAACTGATCCAAACAAAACATAGTTCTTTGCCCTAAAATTATGAAATATAAAAAGAATGAGGTCTACTGTAAAATGGGAGGGGCTTTCAGAAACGAAATGGACACACTGTAGGGTGTTTTCTGCAATGTGTAAGGCGAGGTGGAACAAATCACGAAGCACCATTGGACGTGTGAGGATAGGACAGGGCAGTGCACGACGGCACGGTTTGGTGTTTTCGATGTATGTATCATAAGTTCACATGGTGTGTGGTGTTTACAAGTTCAGGTGAATGACGAAATCACTGTTTTCTTACAGACTTTCAAAAAAGTAGAGTAAATAAAACGCGCGCCGCAAATTAAGCTAGCGGCGGGATAATAGAAAGCCAAAACAAGAACGAGAGCTGCCTAGCTACAACAGACTAATCAGTTACATATTCTTCTTTCCTCCAGGAGGAGGAGCAGAGCACTTGTCGTTGGCTTTGACAACGCCGTCGTTGCCGGCGAGCATGAGGTACTTATCCTTCCTGGTGAGCATGGTGCATCCGTAGCCGAGCGCGTCCCCCATCTTCCTCTGCACGAGGTTGGCCAGGTCCCTGCTGCTGCTGGGCTCTGTCTCCCTCCCCATGACCGCCGTCGTGCAGACCCGCTCCAGGAACTGCACCGTGTAGCACATCCTCGGGTTGACCATGTAGTATAGCGGGTCGAGGCACTTGAACCCGCCGGCGGTCGTCGCGTAGAACATGGCCGTCTCGACGGCAACGCCGACCGGGACCACGTCGTCGCTGAGCTCGGCGAACAGGGGGCTGAACCGGAGCAGGTAGGGTTCGCGGCAGGTGGTGCCCTCGGGGCAGACGACGACGAGGTCGCCGCGGTCCAGGAGGCGCGCCATGGCGGCGCCGTCGCTGTCGCGGTCGCGCGTGAGCCGCACGGTGCGGCCGATCGGCGAGATGAGCTCCGACAGCCGGCTGAGGCTGTAGGACACGGCGCGCACCTGCCGGTCCAGCGCCACCGACACGTACACCGGGTCGATGAGCGTGCGGTGGTTGCACACGAACAGCTGCCCGCGGCCGTGGTCGTGGCCCGGAATCTCTCCCTTGAGCCGCCACGACATGCCGGTGGACGCCAGGATGGGCGTGGAGTACCTGTACGGCACGGTGAGCGCGATGACGAGGCGGGTGGCACCCAGGGCAACGCCGAAAGGTAGCCACATGAACATGGCGAGCGTGCTGCCGGCGGTTGGCCGGAACGCGAGCCGGCCGTCGTGGAACACCATGGCCTTGGGGTACTTGCCCCTCGGCAGCGCCTGCCGCCTGGCCCTGTCCTCCTGTCTCACGTGGTACGTCTCCTGTTTGGTTGTACGTACACAAGAGTAAACGGTCACAGGTTCGTCTACGTATACTTAACTAACTACTGTACGACGACACATGAGAAAGAAAGAAAAAACTGTTGGACGAGTGGGATGTGCGTGATCACGTGAGGACGACATAATCCAGGCCCAATTCTCCAACCGTTTGATGGAACTCGCGCGTCAACTTCTGCATGCAACTTGTGGAAGAAACCAACTTTTTCATTGGAGAGGTGACAGGTATATCGTACTACTTTGTTAGTTCAGGCATATGAATTTAATTATCACCAGTGAAAAGTGAAGCAAGGCAATGTACATATAAATGATTGCACGGTCATCACGACACCTACCACTTTGACTGATGAAATATCTGAATTTCCTCTACGTACGTACCACGCCCTTTTTACCTAATTTTCTACTGGCTACAAACTGAATGAGTGAATCATGCATCTGTGAATGCAGTGTTCTTAAGATAGTAAAACTCAGCATGCATGCGACATGTCAGTAGAGCATCTATAGATGTACTAGAAAGCATGCATGATAGTGCATAGCTAGCCTGGTTATACAACAGAAGAAAAATATATATGCAAGAATTAATTTTTCACATGCAAGAAAATATATATGTTACAGTACCTTGCAACAATATGCGAGAGGATGTCGGAGAAACTCCAAGGAGCCAGAGAAGGCCACAGCATCACCCTCCAGCATGATCTTCTTCTCCTCCTCAAGGGCCACCTCCTCCTCATGCATGATACCGGTGTAGAACCCACATAGCACCTTCATCCCCCTCCCGACAACCACCTCCGCCCCGAGATACTCCGTGAGGAACCCGTCCACCATCACTCTGGGCATCCTGGTCACGCACACCCTCCTCCGCGCGCCCCTCATCGCCTCGAACGCGTCCACGGCCAGGTCCTCCATGAACCACTTGGGCAGCACGGCGCGACCGGCGCGGAGCCGGCTCTCCCGGAGGCCGCAGAAGGCCGCCATGGCCATGAGTTTCATTGCCGTGTCGCCGCCGATGCCCACGCAGCAGAGCAGAGGGTAGAGGAGGAGGAGCACGGCGCCTCGAAGGAACCCTCCTGCTTCCAGCGCCACGAGCATGAAGTAGGGGAAGAGGCCGGACCGAAGGAGACCGCCGTCGACGTCGACGACGAGGGTTCGCGAAGCCGCGAGCTTGTCATCCGCCATGGGAGGGTGCTGCAGCGGCGAGGAAGGGCCCTTGCTGGTGGTGCCGGAGATCCATGGCCTCCCGTGGAAGATGATGGAGAGCAGGGCGGAGAAGAGCCTCTGGGACAGCTTCTTCTTAGCCATGGTCGACGTGAAGCCGCTTGTTTGTGGAGCGCTCCCCTAGATCAGAGTATAAGTAGCAAAACCCACAGTGTGGTGTGTTTAATATACTGGTGGCCGGATTGAGTTGGAGAGAGGTCAGTGTATGTATGGATGATGGATTGCCCCTTGTATCGGACAACTCCCTAACTTAACTAGCTTTATATCCAGCGCTCGTCTCTGGTTGTGATCGATCGATATTGGGTTGGATGTAGTATCGAGCTGCAGGTCAGGTGTATTTAAACCCGTGGTGTGCAAGGACGACGGTGGTAGAAAACATGAGATCAACGTACGTACTGTAGCTATCATGCGTCTGCCATGTGTTGATGGAAACAATTGACTAGCTGCTAGCACGCTGAACGGAAACTGCACGGAAACCTTTTCTTCTCCGGCGAGAGGGACATTGATTTGGCCAGCACACGACGGCCGGCCGGCTGGCCGGTGAGTCGATCTGGAATTACCGGCCGATCGAGCACCTGCCTACCTAACTATGCCCACACCTGAATGGCCCTCAGGTTTCTCCGTGATTTGCGTTCAAAATATCATCTGAAAATCGTGACAGGGCATGCGTGCCGCCAAAGGAGCCTAGACTTTTAAGTTGGTCTCAACCCTCACGTACGGCAGGGCCGCAGGAGCACGCACGCACGCAAGACTCTGGACGAACTCCACGTGGAGTTTCTCCTTGGAAAAAAAAGCAGAGGAGAAGATGACAGAAAATCAAAGCCGAGGAGAGTTCTTCGTACTTAGAATAGTCAAAACCCTGCTGATGAAGTGTTTGGATAGAAGCCTGTATTCGATTTTTGTTAAGACAAGCAACGAGTTTGATTGCTACAGCCTCTGCATATCACTAGTTATGCAAATTCATGAATGTTGACATAAATGTCAAATAAAAACATGTGACATATGACGTAAGACAAACATCACATGTTATCTAGTAGCTTATTACATGGTCTTCTTCTAAATGAGGACATGGGGTAGCGATCTTAGAGCATATGGTTCTAGGAAACGTACCTGGGTAGATAGCCTCTGAGATCCCCAAGCTCTAGGCACAGTTCTTGGATCTGGGTGCCGAGGAAGAAGATGGGCGATGGGTTTTCTGTCGCCTAGCGTACCCTTTTTGCCCCGTGCCCAAGCGTGGGCCTTTTTTCGTTTCAGACAGATGCAAGGATGTGGGCTCAGTCGGAGAGAAAAAAAACCGGGAATGAAAAAAATCGGACTGAGTTGACTGAATGGGCCACTAGTGGGTTTTTTCGGTGGAAGGGGACTGGCGGGGGGAATGAGGGGGAATGAGTTTCATTAAGCAAAAATGTGTTTGAGTCCGAATTGCATTTTCAGACATCTGACCGTTAGACACTCCCGAATTAGCATAGATAGTATACAATCTTCAACAATTAATGACATATATATTGCCGGTACCGAAATCTACAAAGATACATATCTTAAGTAATAAATGTAGGTGAAACGAAGCTAGAGTTTGAGTTATCAGGGAAGTTTGAGTTTCCACATAACCTTATATGGAAAATCTACTCTTCTCGGCAGTAAGAAAGAATACATAGACTTAACCGAAAATTGCCTAGATCTAGTTAACATGCAAATAATTAACTCTGCCAGGTTCTTTTTTTTTAACAAACTGGCCTACACATATCTAGCAAATTCAACCACATAGTTTTGGTGTCTCTAAGAAACTTCTAAATTTCAAACGATCAAAACCTCGAGAATAAACAAAATTGACAGTAACATCATGAGTGTAACACAAGTTATACAATCTAGTGAAACATTGACGGGGGGCCTATGAACAATCCTTCTGTCCTCGTAAAATCTTGTCTTCCTACCATATCTAACTACTCTCTTGAAATGTCTATATAACAAATCCTTCACCGAAACAAAACTTTTCCCAGATTTGGGAGTGATAAGGGTTTTGTTTACTTTGTGTCAAAGTTCCCTTTTTCAGCTATTTCGCACTAACCAAGTCCTGCCAAAGTCCTTCTTTGTTTTCCAATCTCCAGGTCCATTTACATAGGAGGGCAACATTCTTGATGCAAATCTGTCACCCCAAGCACCCTTGAATCTTCAATCGAGAAAAACTCTCCTTTTCCTTCTCTCTCCTCGCTTCTGTTCTCGAGAGAGTTCTCGCGTTCTCCGGGCCGAGCTGAAGCCCTCCTCGGCGGCGCTGCCGTCGGAGAGCGGTGGAGGCAAGGCGCCGGCGCCCCCGATGTATATAGTAGTTGTAGGTTGCTTGTCGGGTCCCCTGTGGCGTCTTGGAGTAGATCGCTGGCTCCCATCGGCCGGATCTGGCGTGTCTTCATTCTAGCTCTGGCAGCTGTGCAGCTCCGGCAAGGGCTGTGGCATGCGGTGGAGCTGGAGTGTTGCATCTCCCTCAATAAGGCCGTCTTCCCCGTTCTTTTGAGCTTGGCTGTCTTTGCGTTCTGGCGCGACGCGAGGCGGCGGTGGTGGAACTTTTCTGGCAAGCTTTCAAGGAGAAAGAGGTGCTGGGAGCTTTCTACCACGAGCTCTTCAATCAAGCATCTGCTCTTCCTTCTCGGTGAGTTCCTGCTCCGATTTCTTCTCTTGGCCGGCCGTGGAGGCGAGGGAGAGTTGATTTTAGGAGGGGAACTGTGAGGACCCCGGATTAATTATCCGAGATACTCGTTATGTTTCCTGCAACAGTCCCATGATCAGTGTGCTGTTGCACATAACTTGAGTTGGTATCACAGAACACCCTTAAATACCGAATAAATATACTTACGTGATTGAAGTGATCAGCTTCAACAGGTACTTGCAGCGGAAATCACCAAACAACGTGGAGCCCAAGTCATTCGCCTTTACCCTACAGGCAGCTGACTGGGAAGCGCCCTAGTTCGCAAAGACGTCAGTGAACTCCTCTTCGTCGAACTGCTCTTCTCTGGGATCTGGCTAAGACAATAGCCAGGGACGAAACCAATATGAGTACATTTGATTGTACTCGCAAACTACCCCAACAGGAACATGCACTAGTTTCTTTTCATTTTCAAAGACTTTTATTTTTAGGAGATAAACCACACTAAATCATGCTTTAAAAAGGAGAAGAATAGATTTTTAAATCCTGTTGAAGACAAGACATTTTGGAAAGTAGTTTTCTCACTATCTTGGTTAGAAAGGTAAGAAGTCTTTTTAAATCTTTTCCCGAAAATACACCTTCTTTTAAAAGGGTAAGAAATCTCCTTTAAAACTTTTTCCTCGAAAAACAACTTCTTGCACTGATTCCAAGCCCGTCGCTACCTCGAACCAACTCATTGGTACAGGTACGAAATAACCTTTCCAGCCAACTTCCTTCCAAAACTCAACACCTTTCTCAAAACTTGCACATGGTCTTAGGACAGCCTTCCAACTGTCCGTATCCGAGGACTCGGCTATTCGAATAGTTTTACCCTCTGCAGAGGTAGTACGCTTTTCCCACACCCATCCGGTCACTCATCGTGTCAGCCACGTCCCGCCATACCAGAGGTATGCGAAGTTGAGATCCCGGCCATAGCCTGTCCTTTGCTCATGCTAGTATAGGACCCTGCCGCTACGACACTTTCCATCGACACTCAAATCCTCAGAAACTAAGTGTGAGGACTCGTAGTTCTGCCCGGCGGACCCAAGGGAGCCCTTCAATCCTCTTCCTCCAAATACGTCCATACCGGCTTCCGGTAGACCAACATTGAAGAGGACCCAGGTCAGGGGGTAGGTCCTCAGACCATCCCCTCATGGAACGAGGTTATCCTCGTTGTTGAGGCATCCAGTACTAACACGAGCAAATTATATGACTACGCCCTTGCCCATATGTGGGTAAGTGTGGTCGCACAGGATAATGGTTGGTCGTCATGGTACTAGGACACAATGTGCATTTTTCTCAAAAACAACACCAACCTTTTTCAACTGAGCACCGACCTTCCGGCAGGTCTATCCAAGTATTTTCAAAAGAGTTTCGAGAAAACATTGTTTTTCCCATCCTATAGTTTTAAATAACTACCTTATACTTCTATATAAGGTGGCAAAATAGTTTTCCGGTAGTTTGTAAAAAGGGGTTTGTTCCAAAATTCATTGTTTTCTTTTGAACAACTCTTGAGGCTAAAATAGAGGTATATAATTGCAAGCTCAGTGAAGTAGCTTGCCTGGTTTCAGCATAATGTCCCTGGACTTCTTCTCACTGATCAAAGAAATAAACTCCGATTCTTCTCTCGTAAATCCTTTCCAAGGATCACCCCGGTGGCGTTTACATCTAGCGTCGCAAAAAGGAAAGAACACAATCAACATCCAGTAGAACCCTCCGACAACAACCATCAAGCAATACTAACAAACAACAATCAAGAGAGAAGAATGTTATTTAACAAACAAGTTTGGAAATCACCCCACTACTCATGCTTATAAGGATATGGTTAAAGTTGTGATTAAGCATCTTTATCTAAATAGGAAATACTTCAGACAAAAGTTATCTGTAAACCAAAATATCTCACCAAGTGAAGGTGAAGACACTAACATGAACAGGCAATACCTACAACTACTAAACTACTCAATCAAGCATCACTACAACTCTCAAGCATCACACACAGCTACTGCACACACAAGGCAACACAATTTGATTTCAATTTAATTGAATTGACTATTATTTAATTAGGCCTTAAATAAGGCAGAAATTAGTGGTGCATGTTTAATTGCATAACTTGGGTTCTGTTGGTCACAAAAATACAAACTAAATTCCTACAGAAAGCTACTGAAGTGTAGAAGACCACACAATTGGGTTTGATTCACTTAGAGTTATTAAACTCCCTACATAATTGTTTTAGTCCAGAAAGGTTTTCTGACATTCAATCAAATGCTAACTAATTAATAAGGGTTAATTAATTCCACCAAAATTAGGGGAGCTAAGTAATGACAGTACCAATCTAACAAAATTGGATTGGTATCCTTTGGTCTAATTGAGGATCAGAAACCAACAAGTTTAGAATTTAAACCTTCTATGGTATTTTAAATATTGTATTTCTAATGTTAATTTAAATGAGACGAAACCACTTCAGTGAGTTAAAGAATTTCATAAGCTTTACAGAACCTTTGAGTTGGATTTATTTGGACACATGAATCTCGAGATATGGAATTATCTAGTGTTAAAGATACTTTTTATAAGCTTTATTCTAGCTAACATTTTAAAATGTAATCACACAAAACTAATTTAACAACAAATAAACAAGCAAAACACTCACTAACAGTACTAACATAATTTAACATGTCAAAGATCAGTAACACACAAGTGGCAATACCAAAACAATCAACAATAAACACAACCCACAATTTCATAATTTAAAACATTAAATCTAATTCTTGTTTATTAGTGGCAGAACATCATTTTTACTAAAAATTACACCTAGAGAGTTCTGTCAATCAAACAACCATGCAAACTTGGGTTTGTGTTCTCTGTTGCTATTAGAAACTACTCCAAGTGAGTTTGATCCAAAAAGTTATTTACATAATTTAATAAAAATGCACAAAGTGCTTGCTGGCCTAAACTAGAAGTGCATGCAACTTTTGTTCTAAACATTCAAAACATATGAGACCAATTTCTACTGAAAGGTACTGTGAAGAGCTTTCTAAAACCATTGGATTGACACATTTTAGATCAACACAAATTAAGTTATGGACAAAACACTGATTTTGACCAATCATAGCACAGCATTTTTCAAAGACACACAAATCAATATTTTTCGGATCTGTAAGTTGCACACGTTTCTAAACTTATAACATTACTATTGTGATTTTTGGTTTGGCCAGATTCAAACTAAAACTATTTTAAATGGATTTAAACTAAAGGTCCAGAAATATATCTATCAGGAAATAAATAAACAACCTAAAAAAAAAACGTTAGCAGGCTGGCTCTGGCACTGGAGCTGGCGGGATTTGGGCTGAGCAGCACGGGGAGAGGCCCATCTTGCGGCCCATGCGTGAGAGCGAAGCGGTACCGGGCCTCTCCTTCTTCCTCGACACGCCGAGGCGGCGAGACAGAGCAGGGGCTCCGGCGAGGACGGCAGCGTCGGCGATTCCGGCGTTTCCTGGGCAAAGAAAGGGCTCATAAGAGAGAGCAGAAGACGGGGAGCACAGAGGCACAACAATGACGGGAAATGGTGGACGGCACCACCCGTGAGCTTGCTCAACACATCGGCGGCCGGAGCGGAAGGGGATAGCTCGACGGGGACGATCCCTTGCTCCGTTCTCCGATTATTCGCGCAGGGAGGGAGAGTAGGACACGACGAAGCTGCTGGGGGTCTGGGATTTGGATGGGGAGCTCGCTATCGCCGGCGAGGCGCATCGGCGGCTTCGGCCGTTGTTCAAATCGTGGTGAGGAGAAAAGGGGAAGTGGGGAGAGAGCGAGAGAGTGGGAGAGGGCGAAGTGAGGATGGGGGAGCAGAGTGGTGGCGTGGGGTGGTGCTCTTATCTCCTCCCAGGGCAAGGAGGGAGGGCCACGGTGGCGTGCGGGAGGGAGGTGGAGGCAGAGGAGCAGGGAGCAGATGGTGGCAGAGGAGTCGTGCGGGAGGAGTCCCTCTTGTCGAGCAGCAGGGCGCGGCGTGAGGAGCACGGCGGCGTGGGGCTCGGTGACTGGCAGGAGGGAGCACGGCGGCGCGGCGAGCACGGCAGCAGGACGCTGCGTCGGGCGCCGTCAGCTACAGGAGGTCAATGACGGATTTGCAAAACGCCCCCTGAATTCCTTTCTGCTCTCACAGATAGGTCCTTGCCCATTTCTTTTTAATTCCTTTTCAAAACCAGTAGGGTTTCTGGGATTTAATTGAGGCCTTTATACATTTTTAAAAATTCTGAAAATATTTGGGTAGCCTCCCATATACATGTAGAGGTTCCACAAAAATTGGTTTTTGAAAATAAAATGTTTTGCTCCATTTTTGTTCATAGGGTTCTAAATAAATCATTTTTGGAAATTAATAATTTGATACTCCTTTAATATTTAAAACCAGAGATAAAATAGTTTGTAGAACCTTTGGAGCTTTCTTGAAAAATAAGATACTTCAAATAAGTTTTGTTTTCATAGAGAAAACATTTGTTTGAGGAAATAGAGAAATTGGGAGGGAAAATTATTTATGAAGATCATTTTAACCCATGACCTTCATTTCTTTTTAATAAAATAAAGGAGGGGTTTGTTTTAAATCAACAAGTAGGCTTACTAGAGGAGAGAGTGATATGAGATGGAGAGAATTAGTATTTCATCTCCTTCCCTAGAATTTTGATAAAGAAAGTATATTTATGTTTTTAGAAAATAGAGGAATAGATAAAAGAGGAAGTTTTATTGAGACCACCTCCCTAAATTTTAGGATTTTAACTTGGGGTGCCTAATTGTAGAGGATTTATTCCTCTTCAAGTCACCCTCCAAGTTTGGTGGCCAAGGTGTCCTAAAGTGGTAACAACTCCACTGAGGAATCATCCTCACAAGAAGATCACACACACAGCAAAATCACAGCAATAGCAACAGCACCAAAATACCAATCAACACAACAATATCCACAATTCAAACAAGCCACACACTTCAAACTACAGGAATAAGTCACACACCTTTTTCCATAACTAGCAATGCTATTTTGTAATAGTGGCCACACCCAATTATGACAAGAGGTTGTTTAAGGGATATACCATCCCATAACTTAGTGGTTTTCAAAGATGGGTTGAAAAGGGGAAAAATATGTGGGTAATATATTTCCCACTAGAATTTCTTTTAAACAGAGTTGAAACCTTGGGGTTCATAAAGATTGGAATTTTGAAAAGTCAAGGTTGAGGAAAGGATAGGAGATCACAGAGAGTTCTCCATATTTTATAAACATGAAAGTGTTGAAAATACTTTTACTGTCTCAAAATAAAGGGCATTTTATTTGTTGCTAGAACCAAGTCATGTTTGAAATAAACTTTTGGCCAACATAAGAATGGGAAAGGCATATGGAATATTTTCTTGTCATAACATGGTCACCAGTGTTGAAAATATATTTTTACTTAGGTTGAGTTCTTAGGTTGACATTTACTAGTCAAACAATCACAAGCATTCAAGTCACACAAGGTCAAACAGAACAATTTTAAAAGGAAACACAATCATTTGTGAGATAATTCAAAAAGTTTTTGTTGGTTCTGAATTTTGGGTCTTATTTACTCTTATTATAGATTTGGGATGTTACAGATCCTTCCCCCCTTAAAATAAATCTCGTCCTCGAGATTTGCCCGGGGGTACCGGGGAGTTTTGAGGGCACGGGTTTTGGGCTTGACTTCTCTTCCGAGGTCGTTGCTTCTTCGGTAAGGTTGCCAGGTGAGATCTTGACAGCTTGATGTTGCGAGGCCGTCTATTGGTTAGTTGTATAAGAATGTGGGTGTCTTCTATGACATCAAATGGCCTTAGTCATACAAGAAGAATTTGGTAACAAGGTAGCTAGTCTTGTCATCAAATCACTTTTCATTTCCCAGAGGCTGAGATGTACTGAATTATCTGATGTTCCGATTATTTGTGTATGACACTCCATTGTTTGAGCATACAAAAGTGAGTTGCTAACAAGTTCATGAGGCTTGTTACCAAGCTACTTCTATATAACCCGAACATTGGAGGATCGCACTATTTCTAGAGAGGTTAAGAATAGTAGATTCTGACATAAGAGTTTCCAAATACTCAAGGATCGTCTGGTAGATTGCTTCTTTGGTTCCGGGTCTTCACACAGCTTCGCAGGTGTCTTCATAAGTAAGCTAGAGTGCTCCAAAATAGTTAGGGTCTTCGGGAAAACTTTATGGTTGAGGGGCTTATGTTAGTTTTCATAATCTTTTGTTAGTCTGACAGAATCCAACTAGTGTCATCGAACGTCGGGTCTTGAATCTTCATCCTTCTCGATAGCTTGATGTGGTTGCTCAAAACGACGTATGAAGGCCGCTATCCGTCTTGCAGAAGGTCGTAGAGTCTTGGGCCTCAAGGTTGAAGTAGAGAGTATTCGGTATCTTGTTCCTCTTACTAGGTCAAAATTTTCTGGAGGGTTTTCTAGGTCGGACTTTTGAAAGGATACAAAACCTCAGGCTATTTGGTTAAAGATCGGGGGTCTTTTGGTATCTTGAGGAACTGTCAGTTCTGTTTGGGAGATGATTTAGATAAGAGGGAAGAATATTTTAGAAAGCTTTTCCTTGGCGGGTTTACATCCGTAACAAGGTGCACTTAGGTGGCAAAAAGGAAACTAAACTTTTCCTTTTTGTAAAACTACGTTTTTCCACCTCACAAACAACACACAAGCAGAGTACACACACGCAGGGTGCGCACAAGGTACGTCTAGTACCAACGGATGTCTAATACGCGTGGTAGTCGGGTAGTACAACTAAAGTTCCTATCATATGTTTTTCCTATGGGTCTTGGTTGAACAGGGGTGCTGAAATCTTCATTTCGTCGCCTTAGTCTTTAGCTGGAGAAACTGGGATTGTCGAAGTAGCCACTTGAGTAGAATTGCTGAGGTTGAGCGGAGGTCTTCGGAGGTCTCTTGCTTTGTTGGTGTCGACGATCTTGGCATTTGCATATCAACCACCTTGATGTTGAATGTTGATTATTTGCGATGGAAGCTTCTTCTTGTAGGTGCTAGCTAATTAGGTCTCCATTGGACATCGTCAAGTATTTTGAACAGGTAAGAAAGAGTAGAGAAACCTTTAGTAAAATTTAAAATAGAAAGGTAAGATTCAGAGGTAAATAGAGAAGACGAGAAGAGCGGGAGCCATTTTTGGACTTCCCTAGGTAAGGATATATTTTTGGTGTTAATATATTTTTAACAAAATATTCTCTTCCTAACTAACGTCCATGCTAACTAAGGTCTGTTACAGTCAGGATGGCTCTGATACCAAGTCTGTGAGGACCCCGGATTAATTATCCGAGATACTCGTTATGTTTCCTGCAACAGTCCCATGATCAGTGTGCTGTTGCACATAACTTGAGTTGGTATCACAGAACACCCTTAAATACCGAATAAATATACTTACGTGATTGAAGTGATCAGCTTCAACAGGTACTTGCAGCGGAAATCACCAAACAACGTGGAGCCCAAGTCATTCGCCTTTACCCTACAGGCAGCTGACTGGGAAGCGCCCTAGTTCGCAAAGACGTCAGTGAACTCCTCTTCGTCGAACTGCTCTTCTCTGGGATCTGGCTAAGACAATAGCCAGGGACGAAACCAATATGAGTACATTTGATTGTACTCGCAAACTACCCCAACAGGAACATGCACTAGTTTCTTTTCATTTTCAAAGACTTTTATTTTTAGGAGATAAACCACACTAAATCATGCTTTAAAAAGGAGAAGAATAGATTTTTAAATCCTGTTGAAGACAAGACATTTTGGAAAGTAGTTTTCTCACTATCTTGGTTAGAAAGGTAAGAAGTCTTTTTAAATCTTTTCCCGAAAATACACCTTCTTTTAAAAGGGTAAGAAATCTCCTTTAAAACTTTTTCCTCGAAAAACAACTTCTTGCACTGATTCCAAGCCCGTCGCTACCTCGAACCAACTCATTGGTACAGGTACGAAATAACCTTTCCAGCCAACTTCCTTCCAAAACTCAACACCTTTCTCAAAACTTGCACATGGTCTTAGGACAGCCTTCCAACTGTCCGTATCCGAGGACTCGGCTATTCGAATAGTTTTACCCTCTGCAGAGGTAGTACGCTTTTCCCACACCCATCCGGTCACTCATCGTGTCAGCCACGTCCCGCCATACCAGAGGTATGCGAAGTTGAGATCCCGGCCATAGCCTGTCCTTTGCTCATGCTAGTATAGGACCCTGCCGCTACGACACTTTCCATCGACACTCAAATCCTCAGAAACTAAGTGTGAGGACTCGTAGTTCTGCCCGGCGGACCCAAGGGAGCCCTTCAATCCTCTTCCTCCAAATACGTCCATACCGGCTTCCGGTAGACCAACATTGAAGAGGACCCAGGTCAGGGGGTAGGTCCTCAGACCATCCCCTCATGGAACGAGGTTATCCTCGTTGTTGAGGCATCCAGTACTAACACGAGCAAATTATATGACTACGCCCTTGCCCATATGTGGGTAAGTGTGGTCGCACAGGATAATGGTTGGTCGTCATGGTACTAGGACACAATGTGCATTTTTCTCAAAAACAACACCAACCTTTTTCAACTGAGCACCGACCTTCCGGCAGGTCTATCCAAGTATTTTCAAAAGAGTTTCGAGAAAACATTGTTTTTCCCATCCTATAGTTTTAAATAACTACCTTATACTTCTATATAAGGTGGCAAAATAGTTTTCCGGTAGTTTGTAAAAAGGGGTTTGTTCCAAAATTCATTGTTTTCTTTTGAACAACTCTTGAGGCTAAAATAGAGGTATATAATTGCAAGCTCAGTGAAGTAGCTTGCCTGGTTTCAGCATAATGTCCCTGGACTTCTTCTCACTGATCAAAGAAATAAACTCCGATTCTTCTCTCGTAAATCCTTTCCAAGGATCACCCCGGTGGCGTTTACATCTAGCGTCGCAAAAAGGAAAGAACACAATCAACATCCAGTAGAACCCTCCGACAACAACCATCAAGCAATACTAACAAACAACAATCAAGAGAGAAGAATGTTATTTAACAAACAAGTTTGGAAATCACCCCACTACTCATGCTTATAAGGATATGGTTAAAGTTGTGATTAAGCATCTTTATCTAAATAGGAAATACTTCAGACAAAAGTTATCTGTAAACCAAAATATCTCACCAAGTGAAGGTGAAGACACTAACATGAACAGGCAATACCTACAACTACTAAACTACTCAATCAAGCATCACTACAACTCTCAAGCATCACACACAGCTACTGCACACACAAGGCAACACAATTTGATTTCAATTTAATTGAATTGACTATTATTTAATTAGGCCTTAAATAAGGCAGAAATTAGTGGTGCATGTTTAATTGCATAACTTGGGTTCTGTTGGTCACAAAAATACAAACTAAATTCCTACAGAAAGCTACTGAAGTGTAGAAGACCACACAATTGGGTTTGATTCACTTAGAGTTATTAAACTCCCTACATAATTGTTTTAGTCCAGAAAGGTTTTCTGACATTCAATCAAATGCTAACTAATTAATAAGGGTTAATTAATTCCACCAAAATTAGGGGAGCTAAGTAATGACAGTACCAATCTAACAAAATTGGATTGGTATCCTTTGGTCTAATTGAGGATCAGAAACCAACAAGTTTAGAATTTAAACCTTCTATGGTATTTTAAATATTGTATTTCTAATGTTAATTTAAATGAGACGAAACCACTTCAGTGAGTTAAAGAATTTCATAAGCTTTACAGAACCTTTGAGTTGGATTTATTTGGACACATGAATCTCGAGATATGGAATTATCTAGTGTTAAAGATACTTTTTATAAGCTTTATTCTAGCTAACATTTTAAAATGTAATCACACAAAACTAATTTAACAACAAAATAAACAAGCAAAACACTCACTAACAGTACTAACATAACTTAACATGTCAAAGATCAGTAACACACAAGTGGCAATACCAAAACAATCAACAATAAACACAACCCACAATTTCATAATTTAAAACATTAAATCTAATTCTTGTTTATTAGTGGCAGAACATCATTTTTACTAAAAATTACACCTAGAGAGTTCTGTCAATCAAACAACCATGCAAACTTGGGTTTGTGTTCTCTGTTGCTATTAGAAACTACTCCAAGTGAGTTTGATCCAAAAAGTTATTTACATAATTTAATAAAAATGCACAAAGTGCTTGCTGGCCTAAACTAGAAGTGCATGCAACTTTTGTTCTAAACATTCAAAACATATGAGACCAATTTCTACTGAAAGGTACTGTGAAGAGCTTTCTAAAACCATTGGATTGACACATTTTAGATCAACACAAATTAAGTTATGGACAAAACACTGATTTTGACCAATCATAGCACAGCATTTTTCAAAGACACACAAATCAATATTTTTCGGATCTGTAAGTTGCACACGTTTCTAAACTTATAACATTACTATTGTGATTTTTGGTTTGGCCAGATTCAAACTAAAACTATTTTAAATGGATTTAAACTAAAGGTCCAGAAATATATCTATCAGGAAATAAATAAACAACCTAAAAAAAAAACGTTAGCAGGCTGGCTCTGGCACTGGAGCTGGCGGGATTTGGGCTGAGCAGCACGGGGAGAGGCCCATCTTGCGGCCCATGCGTGAGAGCGAAGCGGTACCGGGCCTCTCCTTCTTCCTCGACACGCCGAGGCGGCGAGACAGAGCAGGGGCTCCGGCGAGGACGGCAGCGTCGGCGATTCCGGCGTTTCCTAGGCAAAGAAAGGGCTCATAAGAGAGAGCAGAAGACGGGGAGCACAGAGGCACAACAATGACGGGAAATGGTGGACGGCACCACCCGTGAGCTTGCTCAACACATCGGCGGCCGGAGCGGAAGGGGATAGCTCGACGGGGACGATCCCTTGCTCCGTTCTCCGATTATTCGCGCAGGGAGGGAGAGTAGGACACGACGAAGCTGCTGGGGGTCTGGGATTTGGATGGGGAGCTCGCTATCGCCGGCGAGGCGCATCGGCGGCTTCGGCCGTTGTTCAAATCGTGGTGAGGAGAAAAGGGGAAGTGGGGAGAGAGCGAGAGAGTGGGAGAGGGCG
Organism: Poa pratensis; assembly: GCA_947311845.1. Classification (NCBI taxonomy): domain Eukaryota; kingdom Viridiplantae; phylum Streptophyta; class Magnoliopsida; order Poales; family Poaceae; genus Poa; species Poa pratensis. The sequence continues at coordinate 6,711,721 of CAMZMU010000057.1, forward strand.
AAGTGAGGATGGGGGAGCAGAGTGGTGGCGTGGGGTGGTGCTCTTATCTCCTCCCAGGGCAAGGAGGGAGGGCCACGGTGGCGTGCGGGAGGGAGGTGGAGGCAGAGGAGCAGGGAGCAGATGGTGGCAGAGGAGTCGTGCGGGAGGAGTCCCTCTTGTCGAGCAGCAGGGCGCGGCGTGAGGAGCACGGCGGCGTGGGGCTCGGTGACTGGCAGGAGGGAGCACGGCGGCGCGGCGAGCACGGCAGCAGGACGCTGCGTCGGGCGCCGTCAGCTACAGGAGGTCAATGACGGATTTGCAAAACGCCCCCTGAATTCCTTTCTGCTCTCACAGATAGGTCCTTGCCCATTTCTTTTTAATTCCTTTTCAAAACCAGTAGGGTTTCTGGGATTTAATTGAGGCCTTTATACATTTTTAAAAATTCTGAAAATATTTGGGTAGCCTCCCATATACATGTAGAGGTTCCACAAAAATTGGTTTTTGAAAATAAAATGTTTTGCTCCATTTTTGTTCATAGGGTTCTAAATAAATCATTTTTGGAAATTAATAATTTGATACTCCTTTAATATTTAAAACCAGAGATAAAATAGTTTGTAGAACCTTTGGAGCTTTCTTGAAAAATAAGATACTTCAAATAAGTTTTGTTTTCATAGAGAAAACATTTGTTTGAGGAAATAGAGAAATTGGGAGGGAAAATTATTTATGAAGATCATTTTAACCCATGACCTTCATTTCTTTTTAATAAAATAAAGGAGGGGTTTGTTTTAAATCAACAAGTAGGCTTACTAGAGGAGAGAGTGATATGAGATGGAGAGAATTAGTATTTCATCTCCTTCCCTAGAATTTTGATAAAGAAAGTATATTTATGTTTTTAGAAAATAGAGGAATAGATAAAAGAGGAAGTTTTATTGAGACCACCTCCCTAAATTTTAGGATTTTAACTTGGGGTGCCTAATTGTAGAGGATTTATTCCTCTTCAAGTCACCCTCCAAGTTTGGTGGCCAAGGTGTCCTAAAGTGGTAACAACTCCACTGAGGAATCATCCTCACAAGAAGATCACACACACAGCAAAATCACAGCAATAGCAACAGCACCAAAATACCAATCAACACAACAATATCCACAATTCAAACAAGCCACACACTTCAAACTACAGGAATAAGTCACACACCTTTTTCCATAACTAGCAATGCTATTTTGTAATAGTGGCCACACCCAATTATGACAAGAGGTTGTTTAAGGGATATACCATCCCATAACTTAGTGGTTTTCAAAGATGGGTTGAAAAGGGGAAAAATATGTGGGTAATATATTTCCCACTAGAATTTCTTTTAAACAGAGTTGAAACCTTGGGGTTCATAAAGATTGGAATTTTGAAAAGTCAAGGTTGAGGAAAGGATAGGAGATCACAGAGAGTTCTCCATATTTTATAAACATGAAAGTGTTGAAAATACTTTTACTGTCTCAAAATAAAGGGCATTTTATTTGTTGCTAGAACCAAGTCATGTTTGAAATAAACTTTTGGCCAACATAAGAATGGGAAAGGCATATGGAATATTTTCTTGTCATAACATGGTCACCAGTGTTGAAAATATATTTTTACTTAGGTTGAGTTCTTAGGTTGACATTTACTAGTCAAACAATCACAAGCATTCAAGTCACACAAGGTCAAACAGAACAATTTTAAAAGGAAACACAATCATTTGTGAGATAATTCAAAAAGTTTTTGTTGGTTCTGAATTTTGGGTCTTATTTACTCTTATTATAGATTTGGGATGTTACAGGAACCTACTGGTGCTGGATGGGAGAAGCTCGGCTACTCTCTGGTGAATCGCAGCGGCGCCAGAGGCGATTTTTTCTTCTTCTGCAGAGTGGATCCGAGGTGGATTGTTTGCAGAGTGGAGGATGATCAAGGCCGTCTTTTCAAGACCGCTTGCTGTATCCCCTGCTTCGCTTCGATGTGGAGTGCTATTCCTCTGGCCGGCCGTGGAGGCGAGGAGAGGAAGAGGCGCTACAGATTGGCGGAGTGGTTTGTGCTGCAGAAAGGAGCTCCTCACGCGATGGACATGCTCGCCGTCGCGTTCTCTGGCCAAGTTGGTGGCCGATCTTCAACCTCCAAGGCGGAGGCCCTCTCGATCCGGCGCCGGAGCTCGGTGTCTCGAAGCAGTCAAGTGGTTCGTCCCCGTCTGCGGCGAGGTTGCCGGCGTCTGCGATCGTTCGCTGGCTGGGAGAGACCGAGTGCCTCATGTGCTCCGATCTCGGCGTTCTGCGCCTGGAGATCGCCGGCGAATGGTGGTGGAGAAGACCTAGGACCTGATTGCAAATTTTCTTTTAGTTCTAAGGTCTTTTTTGTAATTGCGCTGGACCTTTCTTCGAATTTTAGGTCCTCCTGGGCAATAGATGTAAAAGGTCTATGTGAACTTTGTACCTGCCCCCCTGATCTATAAAGTTGCAGCACTGGGGTCCTTGGACCCCAACCCTTGTTCAAAAAAAAAAAGCACCCCTTGATCTTTCGGCCAACCAACATTTTCCCATTTAACTAGGTGGTAGTTTTTTTTTACATTCGTTTTCTCCTGCCAAAGAATACGAGCCCCAAAGAAGTCACACCTTTTAATCACCACTTCGGAATGACAAAGAAAGGAAACATATAACTATGCACATTGCTCAAAGAGGCTTCCACCAATCTGAGCCCAGAACTTATAGATGTTATATTACCCATCCAACTAGAGTTCTTATTTTCTACTTTGTCTTCAGTTTCCATCCGATCACTATTAAGAAGTTTTGAAAAACATGTGACATATGACGTCAGACAAAGATCACATGTTATCTAGTACAGTAGCTTATTACATGGTCTTCTAAATGAGGACATGGGGTAGCGATCTTAGAGCATATGGTTCTAGGAAACGTACCTGGGTAGATAGCCTCTGTGATCCCCAAGATCTAGGCACAGTTCTTGGATCTGGGGTTTTTGCGTGCCGAGGAAGAAGATGGGCGATGGGTTTTCTATCGCCTAGCGTACCCTTTTTGTCCCGTGCCCAAGCGTGGGCCTTTTTTCGTTTCAGATAGATGCAAGGATGTGGGCTCGGTCGGAGGGGAAAAAACCGGGAATGAAAAAAACCAGACTGAGTTGACTGAATGGGCCACTAGTGGGTTTATTCGGTGGAAGGGGACTGGCGGGGGGAATGAGTTTCATTAAGCAAAAAATGTGTCTAAGTCCGAAATGCATTTTCAGACATCTGACCGTTAGACACTCCCGAATTAGCATAGATAGTATACAATCTTCAACAATTAATGACCTATATATTGCCGGTACCAAAATCTACAAAGATGCATATCTTAAGTAATAAATGTAGGTGAAGCGAAGCTAGGTGGAACTTTCCAATATAAATAGGTGACTAGACTAGTCCCTATCCAAGTATTTTCCATGGCTTGCAAGATCACCGCTGTTGTGGCATCCATCTTCATATTGATGCTCTTTGCGTCTACTGATGAGGTGCATGGAGAGTGCCCTGAGCGACGCATCAAGCTGTCTTGTCAGGACTCGGTGAAATGTTTTGAGTGGTGTCGTCTCTTCGACTACAAAAAAGGATACTGCGATGCAGGTTCTTGCATGTGTGTGGATTTTTGCACAATGCAATCACATGGCCACCATTCTGCAGATGTGCCATCAGCGGATTCTACTCGGACTTGAGTAGTTCCACTGTAAGGGGAGAATTGATGGTTGTCAGGTATCTCATAAATAAACGAGTCAACGTATCGTTAACGCTATTTTGGTGCGAATTCAAAAATCTTTTGTTCTAAAAAAAAAGAGGACACAAAACTCTCTGGCTTAGTCATACTTAGGTTGTAACAGATCTCTATATCGTGCCACCATGGTAGAAAAGACTAGGATCACAACCATTTCATACATGGGCACAACGTATGCAATAGAGCACGTACTCTTTTTTTTACTGAAACGATATCATTTCTGCATGGCCAAATGTGTCACATCCTTCTTATTTTTTTTGATCCAAGGAACCCGACAGGGCCCCCAATTTCATGAAGAAATTATCTTTCAGCTTCCCGTATTAGATGCTTTCTCATCCCTTTTTCTGTAATTTCGCACAAACGTTAATGAGCTGGTGAGCAAAAATAATGACATCCGTAGGATCCACAAGCCATATTCTTTGAAAACCATATTGCCCAGATAATACCAAATGAACCTATCATAACTGCAAATATATTTCTACCTACAAAAGAATTGAACCAAGAACTACACAAGTCATCGAATCCATAACGTGGCAGTGTCCAGAGTAACACTCATGACACTATGAATGTACTTAGCTAAAGGGCACAAGAAGAACAAATGATCTAGAGTCTCGAGATCATCAAAGAACTCACATAGCTCCTCTTTTCTTCCACTCTTTCTACTTAAGATTAACTTTGGTCAAAAACTTATTTTTGAGACGTTAATTTTCAGGGAAGTTTGAGTTTCCACATAACCATATATGGAAAATCTACTCTTCTCGGCAGTAAGAAAGAATACATAGACTTAACCGAAAATTGCCCAGATTTAGTTAACATGCAAATAATTAACTCTTCCAGGTTCATTTTTTTAAACAAACTGGCCTACACATATCTAGCAAATTCAACCACATACTTTTGGTATCTCTAAGAAAACTTATAAATTTCAAACGGTCAAAACCTCGAGAATAAACAAAATTGACAGTAACATCATGAGTGTAACACAAGTTATACAAACTAGTGAAACATTGAATTGTTAAGGAGACAAGTTGGCATGCGTTGTGATCCTAGTCTTTTCTACCACAATTCCAGACTTCCGAGAACTCCAGACTTGAATTCTGTGGGAATCAGACAAATCGTACAACTGCAAGTTGCACCAGTTGCGCCATCAGATCAGAGTGAACGGCGGAGCAGTTCATGCGGACTGCGAGGTCGGAAGGATCCATTATTCCATTCTGATTGGGACTGCTCCAGTTGAAACAACAAACAAACCTGATTAGCAATCTCTGATCACCAAAAACAGCCGATCCTTTCTTGCTCGCACAGCTTCTTTTTTCAGGTTAATATCGAAAGAGCCGGGACCACATCCACCGCATACAGGTAAACTGCCCGGTTCACCAACTCTGCAACAAAGAAGAAAAAAGGATTTTCGTTGATTCGATTTTTGATGAGCATTTTTTTTCCTTTCTCTTCTTTTTGTGCTAATCGATTTAAAAAAGAAAGGCTGACCGACTTGAATCATTACAGGGAGCGAAATAAGGTGAGTGCTGGACCAAAATGCCAACTTATTGATGATACCAATTAATTAGTAATGCATCCAACGGTTTCGGCTTATCGGTGCAGCGTATCCTTCTCTGTTCTTGGTTCCCTGTGCATCGGCTACCTACCTCTAACGAGTATATCACCATACCATGATGATCCAACCAACACCAAGCTGGCACTACAATACCAGCACGGGCCGTCTCTGTTCTTGGCTCCCTGTGCACATGGCGAAGACCTCACAAATTCAAAAGCAACGATTCCACAAACAGATGTACCAATGATTCACCAAAGAAAACTAACAAACCAACTCGATATTTCTCAAACCAACAACTCAGAATTCCAATCAGAAATCACAGCACCGGCACCACAAAAAGGTGGATAGCATTACTATCCGGAGTCTCCGATCAGCTGTAAAATGAACCTCTTTTTCCCTCGCCAATCTTAAATATATCTAGCATGATGATATTACAGCCGCCCCTACCACCCATTCGCTGATCACGTTCACCGCAGTATTGCAGTTATGCTGGCTGTCATGTACTCCCTATAACATTTAACATGTCGGGACAGATGAAGCAACAGGAGTGCATCTGGGTGCATTTTGGATAAATGGATCAACCAAAAGGGGTGAACTTCCCTTTTCCAGAAGCTACTTAAATATGGCACATAATGTCTGTCTAAGCGAAGAGCACAATCGTATGGATGCAAGACCACACATTTCAAGGTTGCTACATTATCCTAGCCCGCTTGCAGTTCGAACTGTCACCATCTCTCACCCCTTTGCCTGTCACTGCATACGGTGTTGAAGCTACCGGAAGTGAAGGGGACTTATCAAGGTATGCACACCGCTCGCTCCCTTTCCAGTACAGAATCAGTCGGTTTGTGCTTGAGTGGGACCAGCTGTCACCTGCATAACAGCATTGCATTCTGTTCATTTCCTAGAATGAGTCACATAAATTGGAATTTCCACTAGAATCTTACTACCCGAATCATTAAATATTCAGAGAAGGTGGAATATTAAGCTTTTGCAACCATTCATATGCTAGCATTGCTTTACTATTCGATTCCACTTGGAAAATAAATTATGCAAAGAACCACCAAACCCCTTTGGAAATACTGTCAACTTCAGTTACTAAGATATTTTTAGTAACTCATCGGCACATAAACTATAATAATATTTTGAGAAATGGCTAGAGGCTACTTGCAGTTCTTGTTTACGAGCAAACAAAAAGAAGCAGCAAAATCAATGACTCTACGAAGTGTCACTGCAAAGGGAAGGGACGATAGACCTATATAGATGTCAGATATAGCTGCACACCACATACAATGGGATGTGTTCTATCCGTACCATTTTGTTTAAGAAAAGAATGTCATGTACATTAATAATACCAATTCAGTCACGAAATATTGAAATTTCAACAATGACATTGTCTTCGAAACACAATTTTGGCGACCAATTATATTGTACTCTAAATTTTAAAACCGAACAAGTTCATTAATATAGATGTACTATTAAGACAATACTACAGATATAATTTTTATATTGACAATCTAAACATCATAAACATATTGTCGCATTCTTGGGTCACTTTCTTTGACCGGAGGCAGTCAACGCACCACATTATTATGATCAAAGTGAGCCAAACGACTTGAGCAGCACTGAATCTCGTATGTGATCAATGAAACTGTCTATTCTACAATATATGTTTCAGCGCAAAACAAAGACCCAGGTTTTGACATTTCATTAATTTGACTGCCTTAGTCATTGAGAATTTATGCTCCAAACCCCAAGTGCAGCAAACAAATGTAACATTGTTAAGAAAGCCATCGCGGTAGGAAAATAGCATTGTTGATTTCAGAAGTTTTTATTAGAGAACAACTAAAATCATAGGCATCAACAATGACTGAAAGGTAAATATTAGGGGTCACAATTGTAAAGATAGGAAATTACCTAGAGCAAGAGTTAACTGAAATGATCCTTCAGTAAATTTAGTAGTTACTTGGTTCAACAAGACAACCTGCTCAAAGAAAAATGATTAGTATGTTAGCCTCATTGAGTAGGGTATCTCCATATTAAGAGAAGTCATCATTGAGTTAGAAAAATTGCATATATACCACTGAGAATTTGGTAAGTTCCAGCTAAGCCACTCCAAAAAATTCTCAATTCTGAATAGACCACTCATATTTTGTGGCAGATCCAAATACGAAACTACCGTCAGTTGACTGGGTGTTGACTTCAGTTTTTTTGCCATATTGATGAAGGTACCTTTCTTTTATGATTTTTTTCATGTGCCTGCTTCTCTCCCGAACTTTCTTCGATACCAAAACATAACAAATATTTTCTGTGATATATACAAAAGCATGCCTACATATACATCTATTAGAGTCGAGTTTATGGAAGTTGGCACAGAAGGCAACATTGTATTATCAGCAGCCACTTTGACGGACAACTAACCGTCGACTGGCAATGTGGCATGTTTGAAACTTGCTTAAGATTTGAGTAGTATACTTCGGCCCTAGCTTTTTGAGCCGTATTATCTGGATCTGACCAAATTCTCAACGGTATATATGGATTCTATTGTCTTCAATGTGCCAAGAAAATAAAGGGACGTGATAAAACAATTTAATACAAACAGAGCAGATAAGAAAGGCGGAGATTAAGAAAATAGATGCACTGTTGCCAAATCACGCAGGAAACAGCTCAAGTGGTATTAAAGCAGGCCATACACCCAAATGGACAGTAGCAGAGTTTCACTAAATAGTTATGTGCTCCTTCTAACATTATGGACAGAGGAAAAATCCATTTACTGGCATTGCCTCAGTATAAGAATATACCACAACGAATTTATAGGAATTGGAGCTTCTATATGATTTTCTCAACTTAACTAGCACAATTTTTTCATTAGTTTATTCATAAGCAGAATTTTAATATAAGAACCGAAGGCAAATGTGTACTATCGTATTAAATCAGCACCTATACTAAAAATACAGAATTCTGCAAGAGGAACAACAGCCTCGAGGCCATGGGAGACAGATGGCGTAATGGCACTGACAGATCTTGCAAATGTTGAAGAAAGTACAAAAAAATCGCAACCATCTGTCTACAAACCTAACCCACTCCTGATTACCTGCACCACTGTCAAGACATATATGGTAGGCAACTTACCGCCAAGTTATATGTCTTTGAAAGCTTCATCAACGTCAATGATAATCCACTGAGCACTCTAGTCCTCAAAGCCAGATCATCAAAATCTTGGCGAAAGTGGAAAGTAACACTATCAATTATAACTATTCTCACCTGTAAGGTAGAAAGAAAAATAATGGTCATTTGGAAACACTGAACCAATTGCGATCAATTCTATCAAGAAAGGAAGGGTATAAAATAATTTCAGTAAGAATACAACTACCAGGAAAACTCGTCGTGAGCCAAAATAGAGGTGTCAGATGATTAAACTTGAAGAATCAATTGTTCAAGAATATTACATCTTTATGTTCCCCTAGGAATTTCTCCAGATAGTTTATCACCGCAATCTGTTCAGTGTAGCTGCATATTCGGAAGTAGTAGATGCCTGCCAGGAAACGCTCAGGCTGCAAATTTCCTTGGCCAGATGAAGCCTTGTCATGGTGGTATGGAAAGTACTCCATTATGTCACTGATACACCCTTCGGCAATTTGATAGACACGCTCAACCATGAAACTGCCTTCTGTATCTGTCACAATGAAAAGAAATATTGGTACAAGTTTCTCGATAAACACAGGATAGCAATTCTTTTTTGTCAAAATATTATACCAATATAAATCGCTTTGCCGCCAAGGCCACCATAGTCCACCGGAATTTGGACATTGATTGCTAGCTGTATCCTACAAAAGTTGGTATTTAGTACGGTAGTTTTCTTATGAAATTGCATCGAATAGTAGGTGCAACATACCCCAGTTGAGTTTTGCCGATTCCTGGAACACCACCTGAAGAAAACTGGTAGCTGATTAGCCTAGTCACCACAGATATATCAATGAACATAACCATTTTATGTGAACTAAGACAAAAATGAAAGACGTCATCAGATGTTCATGCACAAGGTGATAACCAGTGTTGAGCAAAATTCGCTAACTACCCACAATTAATCAGAACAGTAGGAAAAATGACAGGGTTATCACTAGAAGACAGGACATCGAGAAACAAGCTATAGAAATAGAGTTAAAGGACAAACGGAGTAAAAAAAAATCTAGTTGATTGTATGGTTAACCATGAGCTCCTACTCATTCCTTCATCACGGAAGATGTTAAAAAGACACACCTATCTCGGTAACTTCTTTACAGTGAATCCCTCCACCAAGTATGCCATTGAGGTCATTGGAACCAGTAGTGATGTGTTTCTGCGATTGCTCTTCAGATAGCATATCCCATGCATTTTGGGCTCCTGTGATGTACTTGAAGAGTGAGAAGCAGTACTATTACAATCCATTGTTATAGCAAGGATATAAACAATTTCAGAAAATCAAGAGCAACAAGCGCAAGCCTGCAAAACTATTTTGTCGTGTGAATCATTGGCAGCAGGGCATATCAAAAATGGATCGAAAATAACTTCACATGTCGTTAGCTCGTTAAGACAACTCAATTAGATGAAATATATCGACCTCAGATAAATCCATGAGAACACCTAAAAGACTATGACTAGAACATGAATAACGGTTATATAAATATCTCACTATCATAGCTCCAAATTACCTTACTCGATTCCAAAAGGAAAAATAATTTGGCCGTGTAACAAAACAGGATGAACCAGTCATAACACGTTTCATAAGGAATGGCCAATAAGCGGCATCGTGCAAGGAGTATTTTACCTCGGAGAACACAGATAGGTTCCTCCGCTCCCTTGAACTTGTTGGGGCCGTCAACGACCTTGAGAATATCAACAGCCTCCTGGATCTCATTGTTCATATCTGTACAACAGGATAGAATCTAGATGGTGTGTGGTTGTACATCAGCACAATAAAAAATTGTGGAACTTTGTTGGGGTTTAAGTAATAGCTGATGGCTAAAAGCTTGTACCTCAGACCAATGTCCAAGATTGCGGGTGGAGACAGCAGAGACGTTCGATGTCACGAGGAGGTAGAACAAGAGTTATGGAAGCAACACGCTTGAGAGGCTAACGGGCTTGGGGTGTGAAACACCGGCAGTGACGCTACGGCACAGGGGAAGCTTTAGGGATGGTGGAGACGAGATGTCACTGCAGAGAAAAGATGAGTTTTCAGGATGAAAAGTAGTGGTTTGAAATTTGATCATTGAAAGAAAACAGACTATAATGTGTATGTCCACCCAGAGATGAACAGTCCATTTAAAACTGCTATAGAAATTCTCAGAGTCTGTAATTTTCTTTAGGGCTTCATTTGGGTGTCAGAACTGTAAATGGTCTGGAGAATTCAACAGAGCATTTCGATACAGCCCAAAATGGAGATGATATGTAATTCCAATATTGTTTGGTTAAGACTCAGAAGTTCTTGGTGAAATCAACACAAGTTGCAAATTCTAATTCCTGTTTGGATGCACACTTCTGCTGACTTGTTGCTTCTCAGAGTTTGAACATGTCAACATATGGTCATTTACCTGCCTTCTAATACTTCCATTTTGACACATATACCATTTACTTATTCAATGGAAATTGGCAATTTCACAATTACTGCACCTTTTTAGGATTACATCACTTGGTATTCAGAAAATTTTAGCAATATTTCAGACGAACATGATGAACAACATTGTAAATAGCATAACACTGTGTTTGGATGTAGGAAAGGTTGCTTGGAATTGAATTGGACTGACAATTCCATTTCCAAGACGGAAAGGAAATGGGCTCCGTTTCGAATTCTGCTGTTTGGCCGGCTATGGAATTTATGGTTGGAATCAAAGGGTGGCACACAATTCCAATTCCTGTTTGGATGTATAAACCATGGAATTGGAAGTTTTGTTGAGTTTGGACAATACAAACGTGTGTACATGAATGGAAAATATGTTTATATTTGAATATTGATATATTATTTTGCATACATAATAACATTAAAATATACCAACTTGAGCAAGTACAATGTTGAATTACGAAGTTCCAACTTAGCAAGTGAAGATCCGAAATTGCACAACCAGGTAAACAATCAGAAACATATCTATGGGATTGGATTTGCATGGAATATTTACTGCTATACGACTTCCATAACAAAATCCAATAGTATCCCCGAAACTGCCTCCAGCCTCAGTGCAATATAAATGACAGCATCCTGAACATATCAGCACTTTAGCAGCTTGAACGATATCACACAGGCCCATGCACTTGTTAGCGGCTTGAAGGATTTAGAGGAAACAACCGAACAAACACAAGTGTGAGTAATTTCGGCTGACGTCAGCCCGTCATCTCCAACTCCGGCGAGTTCCCTCCCCCGTAGCCACCGCCGGCCTAACCGCCGACCTCCCCGCCCGCGGCCGGCGCGCTGCCGCGACGCCTCGCCGCCCCGCCCTGCCCCAATCTCCTCCTCCGCCGGTCCGCCGCCGCCCCGGCCGTCCCTCTAAGCCCCACCCCCTCTTCTCCGGCGACCCCGCACCCCTGCACCCCCAGTTAAGTCACTCCTCGCCTCCGCCGCCTCCGCCGCGGCCAGCCGCGGCTGCGGCGGCTGCGTCTCAGCTTGGCGCCGCCGCCGTCCCAAGGAAGAAGAAGACAGGTTAGGGTTAGCACGAATCTTGGCGCGTTGATGAACGGTGGATGAGCGAGGAAGGTGATGACGTCAGTCGACTGATCAGTCGACTGAGAATTAGCAAAATCGATATTATTTTGCACACATAATAGCATTAAAATATTCCAACTTGAGCAAGTACAATGTTGAATTACAAAGTTCCAACTTGAAGATCCGAGGTTGAGTAAATTGCAAAAGCAGGCAAACAATGAGAAACATATCTATGGGATTGGATTTGCATGGAATATTTTACTGCTAATACGACTTCCATAACCAAATCCAATAGTATCCCCGAAACTGCCTCCAGCCTCAGTGCAATATAAATGACAGCATCCTGAACATATGAGCACTTTAGCAGGTTGAACGATATCACACAGGCCCATGTACTTGTTAGCGGCTTGAAGGATTTAGAGGGAACAACCGAACAAACACAAGTGTGAGTAATGTCGATCACATGGAAGTGTAGCACTCACACAGTTCCAATCAGGGGAACGGGATTACTATCTTAGTTTTCAGATCAGCAGTATTGGCTATGTAGCTCAGATTTCCAGTTAGGGGAAGGAGCAGGTTCGGGGGAGCCAGAAAAGAGGGCGCCACTGCCGCCACCGCCATGCCCCTACGCCTCCCTGCCCCCGCCGCCATGCCGCCCTGCGCCAGAGAAGAGGGCGCCGCCGGAGATCTTGGGTTCGGGCAGGCAACGGGGGAGAAACGAAGAGGGAGGAGAGGGGCTCGATGAAGGGAGGAAGGAGGAGGAGGCCGAAGGGAGGGAGGAAGAGCTTCCTTACCGGCGCCGCCCTCGCCAGGTTCGTCTCGCCGTCGGGGAAGGAGGTCGAGCGGTCGCGAACGCTTTCCGAGCGATTCCGAGGCTCGGGGCTCCGAATTTGCAAGAGTGGGGCGCGCGCGCTTGGAATCGGTGCGACCACCCCAATCGACGTTCTTTTGAAAAGGGATAGGTAGTTTGCACGCAGGCAAAACTTCTTCATGAAAACGGTAGAATTCTTTTCCTCACTAACCTCTCTATCACAATCAACAGAGCATCACAAATTCTTCTCCCACTAAAGCATTTCGAACAAATATTTACAAATCAGAATGTTCATGCAAAGTACTCCCCGGTTATATATGCATCTTTCAACATGAACCACAGATTATGAAACTTTTCATATAGATTTCCACGGTTATGTTTTCACATTTCATTTACAGACTTCCCTTCCATATATATGTGGCAATTTCAACGAAATGTTTTCACTGTTCAGATCACGAATAAATTAATAAACATAAATCACAAATGAAAAATTGTTCATGCGTTCATTTCGGATCGCCAAGAGTAAATATCACGCACTAACAGAAAAGAAAACAACAAAGAATTTCATGAACCATCGTGACGAAGAGCGCCGTACTCCTCGTCACGTTGGATATCTTTTCCATACAAACTCTATTTTTATGAATTCAGGCTTGTTACGAAGATAACAACAAGAAGTATATACTCACATAAATATTCACCAAATATCAACAAAATATTGATATGCAAGGTATGCAAAGGTTTGAAATCTCTACGAATAATTTGATCAATTTACTCAACCGAAAGGCCCTCTTGATAGTATGACTATCGAATCTATACCCACTCCCCACGAGAGAATGACAAGGAACTACCACATTTGGGGTCGAGTTGCTACGAAACTACACAAATTGGGGGAAATGTCACATGACTACCTCTATTCGGGTCAGGTCGTGACACATAGCACTGATTCGAAAATTTAGCCGTGCTAACCATATTTCTGGCAGGTGGACTCCACTGGCAGGTCACACGTGGCACGGCCGTTAACGGACGGCAAGCACGGCCGTTAGGTCTCGTCTGTGCTGGTCAAAATAGCCGTTCGAGCCCCCGTCTCGCCGCATTGCTCGCTCCACTATCTCCTCTCCCCTTCCATTGCGCTCTAGCTCCCGCCGCCACCGCCGACGTCGCCGCCGTAGATCTCCTTCAGCGCGGCATGGTTTCGTGGAGCGACGGCGACGAATCTTCCCCCGAACCCAGCTCGCTTGGCACCGGTGTAAGTTTTGCTTTCTCGTGTTTCTAGGGTTAGGGTTCATACGATTTGGGGGTTTCGGATGTGAGCACTCAAATGCGTGTGTGTAATGAGTAAATTTGTCTTGGTAGGGTCCAAATGATGTTTACGATTCGGAATATTGTGGATTAGCCGACGAAGATGAGAACCCGATCCGTTGTCATTGCAAATCTGTTGCTCAGAAATTTGTTGCATTTCAAGGATGCTGAACTGGCAGAAGGTTCTTAGCATGTGCAGGGATGGTGTGTGAATTTTCTGAACTTATTTTGTGTTATTGATCTAGAGATTTTGTTGTGTACATTTCTAACACATAGTTGTCTCATATATGTATTGTAGTTTGGAGAGACATGTGATTTCGTGCATTGGGTTGATGATGTGTGGCCGAGTCCATTGTGCAAATCCTTGGTGAAGCTATGGGAAATGTATGGTGAAGTAAAAGATGGTAGAGTTCGTGATGCTTTCGACGTTCTTGATTTGAAGTGGAAGCATCAACATGAAATTGCATTGTTGAACCGTGACTTGAGGAATGCCCAAGATGAGCTGAAGAAGGAGGTCGAGGAGAAGCAGCTGACACTAGCCCTGAAGGCTAAAGCTGAACAAGCTTTAGTTGATGCAAGAGCTGAAATAGAGGAGAAGAAGAAACTTGATGCATCTACATCAAACATGCACAAGTTTTTGAGGCAGAAGGCAGAGAAGGAGCTAGATGGGATGAAGGCAGAGAAGAGGAAGTTGGAGTACACTATTTCTGATCTTCTGAAGAAGAAATTCCTCCTCGAGGGAAAGTTGAAGAAGATCAAAGAAATGTGTGACTAGTAGCAAAGGATGTAATATTTGTTAGTTCATTTGTGTTTCCGAAGAAGAAGACATAATTTGTGTCGAATTATGAGACTATGAGTTGTAATATTTGTTAGTTTATTTCTTAGTTGAATTATGAGACTATTTATGAATGAGTTGTAATGGTTGAATTATGAGACTATGTATGGATGAATTATTAGACTATGTATTTGTTGTTAATTGTTGTTATGTTGTCCTGTTGTTAATTGTTGTCCTGTTGTTATGGTTGAATTATGAGATGTTTTTATGTTGTTTTTCTCTTGTTAAAATGTCCACAGCAACTAGAAGTACCAGAACAAGAAGTACATTGATACTTGCTGCCAAAAATAACCAGAACAACATCATTTTCACAGGTTCGAAGTATCACATTACAGGTTCCCAAAATAACCAGAACAACTAAAGGACCACTTCACCATCATTGTTTCTTACAGATACCAAAATGATCACAGGAACTAAAGGTTCTTACAACAATAACATAGCACTCATTTCTCTAGAGGGCCAACACTTGCATCCCTGCCAGCAGATGCATTTGCTCCAGCATTGAAATATGACCAGATTCCTGCTGCAGGTTCAGTAGTTCGAGCTGTTGGTGCAGGTTGTGCAACAAATGGTGCTCTGGGTGCAACAAATGGTGCTCTTGCTGCAGCTTGTCGTGCTCTTGGTGCAGCTTGTGGAGGTGTAGGACTAGGATCCATCTGGCTAGTTGAAGAAGAACTTGCACCAACATCTGGCATTGACCTACTAGCCTGCATACATGAAGGGTTAGTCATAAATTGCAGTTTGAGGTGTAGCAGACAAACTAAATAAATCTTATAAATTACCATGTGGTTATTTTTCCTAATTGCTAGGTCTGGCCTCAAAGGAACTAATCAGCTTGTGTACTTATGCCCTTGCAAATTGCAGTTACTACATGTAATTGTAGCCATCCTAGATGTTTCCTTAGGTTTAGGAACTTCAAATTTTCCTTTCCTGCGCTTCTCCTGCCTTCTACCTTTCAGTGGTCTTTGAAACCAGGGGCATTATGTCAGGTGTATTTGTTTTAGTCCAACCATGCGGTCCTGGCATGGGATAAAACACAGGGTTGTAGCTCTTCAAATACAAGTCTTTTTTGAAGAAATCACTCACAAAATCCTCTGGATGCTTTTCTGCTTTGTATATAGCACTGACAGCATGATTGCAAGGCAATCCTGTCATCTGCCATTTCCTGCAAGAACAGGTCCTAGTGTCTCTAGCAGTAGCTGCAAGAATTTGAGCTCCTGTTGTCAGTACCTGCAAGAATTTGAGCTCCTGTTGTCAGCTTGATAAAGCAGCCATCTAGGCCAATGAATGGCCTACACCCTTCGAGAAAGCCTTCTCTCGCAACATTCACACAGAAGAACAGAGAATTAAATCTTGGAGTGTAGCTGATATGAACAGCTTGTCCCTTCTTCATTGCTTCAATCTGATCTTCAGTTGGTCCAGTAACTGTCGTCACAATGCACCTGGACCCTGGATTTTTATCAATTACAGTCTGCAGGTAGTCTCTAATCCTGTGGTACTGCTTCTTCTGATCTCCTAGAACCATCTGCATTGCTTTTGTCCTGGCCCTGTATGCTGATCTCTTGCCCACAGTCACACGAACGTCTTTTCTTGCTTTGTCTTGTATAGTGTGATGCTCGTGGTAATGTCTGACTTGTACTCATCAACATATGCACGACTCAGCCACTTTGAATTAACTCTGGTGCTCTTAGGATCTGTTGGACAGATGTGTGGCCCCTCCATCTTCTTAATGCAAAATGTCTGCTCATTCTTTATTTTAGATGCTGTCAAATAGTATCCACACTTGTACTTCTCCTCCTTCTCCTCAATCTCCTTCTCCTTCTCCTTCCCCTTCTCCTTCTCCTTCTCTTTCTCATTGCACCTAACAATTATTCTGTCTGGAGTGTTTCTGTGATAATGGAAATTTCTTTGCTGCACAATGTGGAGTCTACACAGTGCATCTCTAAATTGGTAGACATCTCTGAAACAAAGTCCTACAGCAAACTGTTGCTCTGGATTCTCTCTAGTTTCATCATACCAAACCCTTTCCTTCGGCTTCTTTGCTCTGCTCTTTCTGTATCTTGTTTTAGGCTGCACAAATGACAATGACTCATACCCATCATCATCTTCAACTTTTATAAACCCAAAGTCTACCTCCTCATCATCAGAAGGAACCCACTGTGGCACAACTTCTTTCACAACCTGAGAATGTGATCTTGAAGTTGGTCCTTGCCTTTTAGGTTTCTTTTTCGCAGGTTTTTCTGATGCAAGCACTTCTGCATCCTCTACAATGTCAAATATGTCATCTACATCTGTCTCGCCCTCACAATGTTGCATTGGATCTTTCTTTCTCTTCCCGCTCTCTGCAATTGTTTTCTGCAACTCCTTCACCTCCTCCTCATCATCTGTGCAACTGTAACCAGATGACTCCTCTTGCTCCTGCTCCTCTACCTCTGCCTGCATTCTATGACAGTGCACACTCTCTTGAGTCCCAAACTGAATTGGAATGTGTTCATCATGCTCTGTGTGTGTACATTATCACAGTACACACTGCTTTGAGTGCTCATCTGACAAGGAATGGGTTGTTCATCGTCAGAAACAAGATCAACATGAACTGCTCTTGGCCTTGGCCTCTTGAGTGGAGACACAACAATAGCTTTAGCCCTCCTGTCCTTCATCACTGTCAAAACAACTGCCTTTGAGTGCTCATACTTCCTAATCATCTCTTCAACCTTGAGATGACTGTCAATAAGCTCTAACCCGTTCAAACCCTCCCCTTCATGCTTAACAAAATATATTGAATCATTCATTCCATAACCCTCTGACTCCATGATTGACAGCAGCTTGAGGTATCTAATTTCTGATCGGCTCATTCTTTTTTGCACAAACTTAGCTCCATCGAACTGAATGTAAAGATCCCACAGCTCGGTTTGAACCCTAAAGTGAAATTGAACAAACAATTCAAACTAAATTCTAAAACTACAGATCCTAGGTCGTCAACACAATTGGACTACAGAAATCACACTTACCCGTCAAGATCTGAGAGGTAGTGGCTCATCGGGTCGTCGAAGCTCGACGTGGTGCCCTGCGACGTCCAAGCTTTCTGAGATGCGGCTGTCGGCGGAGTAGCCGCGCGCAGCCGCGGCGGACCGCCGCCATCGTCTGCGCCGCCGCCACCTTCGCCGTCCTGTACTAATCCGTCGCGCGAAGGGGCGCCGCCGCCGCCGCCTCCAGTCGCCATTGCGCTTCGAACGGAAAGAACAGAGTGAGCGACTGAGCTCTCCGTCCAGACACGAGAACTAACGGCCGTGCTCGCCGTCCGTTAACGGCCGTGCCACGTGTGACCTGCCAGTGGAGCCCACCTGCCAGAAATATGGTGAGCACGGCTAAATTTTCGAATCAGTGCTATGTGTCACGACCTGACCCGAATAGAGGTAGTCATGTGACATTTCCCCCAATTTATGTAGTTTCGTAGCAACTCGACCCCAAATGTGGTAGTTCCTTGTCATTCTCTCACTCCCCACAAAGCACCTTGAGACCGGTAAAATGAAGAACAACTAGCAAGGTTATACCTTTTTGTTGCAAATTCCTTTGAGCTTGACAACAATGCTTTATGCTTGCCTCAAGCCGAAACACTTCACTTGATTAAATTTTGCTCGACAGTGTGCCCCCCATAATCACTATAATAAGTTGAACTTAATCATATATTCACATGTCCGTTATCACCAAATGGATAACAATGTTCAAGCATATAATTCCCTCGGAGATGCTTATCTTGACTTGAAGCCATATCTTGAAATAGTCGTCCTTTGAATTCCACAAAAGAACTAAATTTCATATAACTTCACCTTGATGCTTCGAGCACTCGCTTTCTTCATCCTGGTCATATCATATGAATATCTTCAAATCAATGATCTTGATGCCAAAACCCAATGCATATCCTTGTGTTTATGGCACCCAACCTCGAATCCAACAAATGGTTTTGAAACATTACTAATGGAATCCCTTCCAATATAACTTAATGAAATCACTAGTCCATAAATGACATTAATTAGCAAATCCACACATGCGAGCTACATGCACTTTAAGTATGGAATTACGATTATGCTAATTCCCAAGTCACAAAATCTATGACAACAAGTTGTTACATTAGAGGCAAAATTTATAGAAGTACCACATGTATTTTGATTTCCCATGAATAACTCCAGACGCACTCTCACATAAGTAATCACACCCAATTTTTTACTATTCGGAATTCAAATCTTTGTTAATTGGAACTTGTGGCTTGACTTTAGCCCACTTAGAGGGAGTAGAATTTATCTACAAGCTTCTGTTGACAAACAACATTGAAAAAAAATGTGCATCTTAATTATAGCAAAAAAGGTACATTTTCAACATAAGAATGAGCATCATCAGGAGAGATATCATTAATAGCAACTTCACTAGCATGAGTGATAACAGTGGGTTTGCTATGTACAAAGTACTTGAAGAATTTTTCTCTAGGTAAAGAGACATGATAACCAAATGCTTTAATAATTTCAACTAAAACATTGAAGTCAAGGCCATACTTTGCACTAACATAATTAAAAACAGGAGAACTAGTTGATTTTTCAATGCAAGAGTACTCCTAGTTTATACCTTGTTCCATACCTTTGTTCAGTTCATAGTTACTATTATTTTCAGCAAAAGTTAGGCTGAAGTAACTTGTAGCACATGTTTGGTTTGGAGCCATAGTTTGCTAAACGTTAGGCAATCATGTATTGCAAGTGTTTGGTTGTAGCCATAGTTGTGGTGTGCCACGTTTTCTTAGTAACCTAGGGCCTTTGGTTTGCATACTGGGTTTGCAAAAAGCTGCAACATTTTTTTTTGCCACACATGACTATGGTTAGTCGATCAAAATTGATGCCATTCTTTGCCATACTTGAAAGAATATTGCCACGATTTTCTGATTAAATGATACGTCAAACGTAAATTGCATCAAAACAATCTTGACGTCGGTGTGGTTGCTAACCAAACATGACCCGTTTAAACCTGGCTACAGAAAGATGTGCCAAAATGAGACAACCTTATTATACCATATAGAATATTAGCTAGCCATTTTTGCTAGAAGTGTGTGAGGACCAATTTTATTAAAAAAAAACCGTTGCATGCCACGCTTAAGCACGAAAGTGTGATAAGTTTGGAGGGCACCCAAACATGCATTGCTAAAAGTTCTTGGGATGGATATGATTTTATGCTAAAAATTGATTTTGCCAAATCTTTTGGCATGATTGAATAGCATTTCATCGTTGTTGCTCTTAAACGTAAAGGTCTTCATAGACCTGTAGCTCTTAGTTGTCTCTCTTCAGATACATCGTCTGGACCAAATGTATCTGTTTCGATTAGAATCCTATTCTACGGTTACGATTACAATGATAATTATTTATCTTGCGAAAAAATTATTTACTTTGCGAGGACGTAAGTGTGCCATACAGGTGCATGCATTGCAAGAGGTTGTCTTGTCGTTACAAGTGTGGAACTCTCACACTCCTCTCTGTAAGGGCTCTCTTGATTCAAAGAAATGTTATAGGATTTTTGAAGGATTAGTTCATATAGGAAATTTTCCTATATATGTTGTTTGATTCATAGGATCACTCCCATAAGAATCTTGTAGTGTAAATCCTATAGGAAAAAAGCATGAGGTCCAACCTCATGAAATAAATCCTTTGCCACGATCAAAGAGAATCCCTTTTTTCATAGAATTCATTTAGACATGCCATCACAATCATATAGATTTCCTATTCCTACATTTTTCCTATCCTTTGAATCAAAGAGCCCTAAAATGTTGCTGAAGGAATAAAATCGTTTGATGTAAAAAACAACAGGCATTGCCTCTAGCGAGCAGCGACACTGCAACGAGCCCAACCGCGCGTAGGCCAGCCAGCCCAAACTCCGCACGGATCGGGTCAGGCTGCACCAGTTCGCTCGCCCGCGCGCAGGCACGGACGGAAGCCCTTCTCCTTCCTCCTTCATCCTGTCCTGGCCTTGCCTGCTGCATACGACCGACGTACCCCCATCACCGCGAGCAACCCCACCGCGCTCCGATCTCCGGCGACGCCACTGCCCTCGGCAACCAAGCACCGGCCTACCGCTCCTCGGTGGCCTCCCCGGCGCCCCTCCGACTGCCAGGACCCGCCCACCCGTCTCTCCCAGGCTCCTCTGCTCCAAACCCTAACCCTAGCTCCCGGCGCAGGGCTGCGTAGGTGCGTCCCCCGCTCAATCCAATGATCCTCTCGGTACCCGTCTGCCTCGCGCCGTTGCCTAGGGTCACAATTGAGGTGTGTCGAGTAGGCTGAAGATGTTTGAGTGGCGGTACTGTGCTGTTTGCTCTTGAATTGTGCTTCAATTGTTGCTGGGTGTGAAGGGATGCCCATGCTAGTATAATCTACGTATTCAGCAGTGTGCATTAAATAGCCGTTGGCACGTGTGGGCTTAAAGTGCGCCATAGTTTTGAGCGGTCGGTGCTCCAAGCGTGTCAGATGGCGTCAGACTTGCTAAAACTGTACAGTAATATTTTGTCCATGTTACGCGCGGCGTGATCTGTTTATTAATGGATAATGGTTATAATCATCACATGATGTGTCGTTCTGTTTGCTTTGTTTGATTACGCAAAATGTTGTCATGTCATGCGTGTGATTGTTTGATTGGGCAACGGAAGACACATGCCATATTTGGTTGGGTTTAGGCTACATTTTCTTGTGGTTCCCAAATCCCTTTATTTTTAGCAAGTATTGCTTCTGACGATGTTTGCATGTCAATGCTTTAATTCTGTTATTAATGTTCTCCTTACTTGATGTATGACAGTGTGTTCGCGAGCGGGTCATGCTCGTTGGATGGCTCGGATTTCTGAGTGAAATGTGCTTGCAGTGATGTATGAGCAAAACCTGCTTCTGTGGTGCGGTGGATACTGAGCCGTGCTCTATGGGAGGAATTGTTGAATGTGGTGTGAGCACTGACACAAAAGCTTCCCCTCGCCGTGTTGCAATAGAGAAAGCTCAGGAGGAGCTGAGGTACGTTGACCACGATGTTATTTTTTGGCTAGTTTATCCTTTCCATTAGTACCTGATACCCTTATATACACAAACTCCAGGCAGGAATATGATGTCCGTGAAGAACGGAGAAGGGAGCTTGATTTTTTAGTGAAGGTACGTGGAAACGACATTATTATGGTTTGTGCATTGTTTCTTCCCCTGGTTTATTCACCTATTTTGCAGGGAGGCAATCCCCTGGATTTCAAACTTGGACATGTAGCGTCGCTCAGTGTACAGTCCACTTCTGCCACAGATCAGATAGCTGAACAAAATGTGATAAGGTGATAATTAGTTCCTGGTCTGCCATGTGATAACATTGACATAATTATTGGTTGATTTAAGCCTTTTGTTCTTCCTTGCACCGACTGCAGTGAAGCTAAAGGCAGTTTTGCATTTGATGCATCACCCCATGGAGATTCTGTTGAAAGTAGTGGCAAACCAGGAAGTTCATCATGTCGTGAAGCCAACACAGCCGATAATCTTATGTTTTTAGATGGAGAAACCAGCAACATAGGTGGGGAGGAACTTGTCAAAATAGGCGCTAAAAGATCTTTCAAGCCTCAGCCTGAGCTCTCTTTATGCAATGATGGTCAAAATAGTGTAAAAGAAGTTGAAGATTCCGGTTTGTTCCGCCTTGGGGCAAAGAGCCAAGCGTATGCTCGACGCAGGTCCAAGTCAGGCAGGGACAATGCAAGTACTGGGCCTGTTAGGTCTCCACCAGTTCCTCCTTTAACTTCTCATGGGGGAGATGCAACAAGGTTTGTACAAGAAGCAAACAATGATGATCATGGCGCCTCATCCATTGCGCCTCCAAAACCAAAAAGTTCAAATGACAATGATATGTTGAAGAATGCATCATTAAACAATCAGGTGGCAATGGAGATGGGCGGTGTTCAAGCAATTCATGATGGCAAGCAAGAAGGAAGCATGAAATAACGAACAACAAAGCTGGCATGCTAGCCCTCAAAATCTCATCAAACAGCGTGCCTGGTAATTCACAGCGTACTGGAGGTGGCCAGATGCCTAGTGCAGCTGCTTTTGCAGAATCTCCTCATGCTATTAAAAAAGAAGCTTCTTCAAGGACAACTTCTTTCCCATCTAAACACAGCGAAGTATTCAGAGAAGCACACTCTCCTGAAAAGGCAGGTAATGGCTGTTCTGACAAAAGTATGGTTGATGCTCATGCAGATGATATGGAAATTGAGGCTGCTGTTCTGCACCCTGCCATGCAAACTGCTAGCTTTAGTGAAAATGAAGTGGATTTAAGTCGTACAGATGCCACCAAGACTATTGCTGAGCATCCAGGTAAAAATGATAGTTTTTTATCAATGAAGGTTAGTCAAAGTTCTGATGAAGGATTGAAAAACATTGCACCTGGTCAATTGGAAGGGTACCATGCTGATTGACAGTTCTACTCGTGTACAACCAGAAGTCAGCACTGCTGTGAAAGATGAAGTTGAAGTTTGTAACAATGTAGTTGACACAGAAAAGGATATAGGACGTCTTGCTACTTCTGATTGCGACACAGTGGATAAGGAGGCAGCTTATGATTTGGATAGAGACAACAAATGTTCTAGTGCTTTGAGTAGTTCCGATAAGTTGGCTTTGGTTGGTGTGCCCCCTGCGTCGCTCACAGAGGATATGACTAATCCTGTGCAATCAACAAAAAATTCTGTGCATAACTTTGACAATGATGTTACAAATGTAGCCGAAATGACACAATAGTGACAAAGAAGGAATGTGAAGATTCTATCATGACAAAGAAGGAACATGAAGATTCTATCCTTAGAAAGGCTCGGTTTATAGAGGTACAACTAGGTTATATAATATGCTCTCCTTTTATGCCAGTGCTCTCGCTTCTGAAAAGGAAGTCATTGCTTGACAGGTGAACATTAGAGAGCTGGTGAAAGAGCTCTCTGCAATATTTCTTTGGAGAAGAAGCGGAAAAGTCACTGGGAGTTCGTTCTTGAGGAGATGGCTTGGATGGCAAATGACTTCATGCAGGTACTTTCTCAAGTGATCTGTTTTTCTTTGTTGACCTGTAAATTTTTTTACGTTGTTGTGTGACATTCTTTACTGTATTTACGTACTATAAGCTAACCTTTTCTATTAATTAGGAGCGTCTGTGGAGAAGTGCAGCTGCAGCCCATATGTGCTACTGGATTGCGTCCAGTGGCCGAGCAGCTTTCGAAGAAGCTAGTGTTCACAGAAAGCAGAAATCTGTTGCTAAAATTCTGTCCAAGGGCGTCGCGAGTTTTTGGCGTTCAGCTGAAACTTTACGAGCTACTAGTGGTGAGATTCCTAAAGCATTGCAAGTTGAGAAATCAAATGGGCTTGAAGAAATGAAGCTGGCTGGAACCAAAGCTGAAAAAGAACTGGTATTAAAAATCAATACAACATTGATGATTTATCTTTTTTGTATTTTTTGGCTCTGATGGTATTACATGTACTGGCTTGAATGGTTTTAGATTTCATGTATCCCGATAAGCCTCAGTATGAAATAGCTGCAAATGTTACTTCATATCTGGCCATTTCCTTTTAAGCTGCATACTTTGTTCATGAATTATTGGGCTTAATACTCGCAAGTTACAACTGCAAGGTTGATATGATCAATGAATTTGAACAGGGTGGTGAATCCTGAACAAGAGCAGTCTAAGTGGTCTCATCAATCTCCTATTCAGAGTTACGCTCTTCGGTTTCTGGAGTACAACTGTAATGTGTCCGCTTGTCTTTCATTAGCTGAAGCACCACCAACTCCTGAGAGGCTGAATGATTTTGGCATTTTAAAAGTGCCAGATGAACTTTCAGATGTAATCCATCTGCTTTATATGCTTTTGATATTTTTTCTTTCTTTACACCTTCTTGCACCCCGTCTCATTCTGTGTGAACCTGCTCAATAAAGGCTGGTGCCACTCTTAGTATGATAAGAACATGCACATAATTTACCTAAATATTGATCAATGTTTCTTATTTTCAGACAAATCTCTTTTATGAGGTAGCCCCGGGTGCAATGCATGCATACAGAGAGTCTGTGGATATCAATCTGTTTATAATAAGGTAAGACAATGCTTTCAGTGCACCAAAGACCTAATACTTTGTTTAGGCCCCTTTTCCATCTCAGGGGCGCTCTGCTAAAATGTTAAACTTATACAGTGGAGCATGTAATTGGGGCTATTACTATTCAGTGTTTCGCCTTGGCCTTGAATCTTGAAGTGTATAATTCTCGACTTGTCGCATTTTAAGTTAGCTTCCTGTTGTTTTCAAGAATTCAGTTGGCATTGTGGGCTCAGAGGATATTGGATATTACCAGTTATAATCTCAATGTTAAATAACTAACAAGAAAATGATTCCCACAAGGCCACAACTTCTGTAAAATGTTCTATAAATTGTGGAATCACACATATAGTATCCATGTTTATGTTAACTACTGGCATCATTCTATTTTTATTATAAAGTTAAATTCCTTGTATCATGTACTGTCAAATTAACTATTTGTACATTCCAGAGGTTTGCTAACACTGGACACAAGGAGGATTATGAGCCATCTACATGCGATTCCGTTCCAGGTTTAAATATCACTACACCACTATTTCGTAGTACCTGTATTATGATGAAATGTTCTTATCAATGCTTCGTTTTTGTGTAGATGTGCATAGGGAGAATGGGTATGATGATGAAGGCGAGGCGTACACTTATTTATTGCCTGGAACATATGATGGTGGTTTGGCATCAAAATCGGGTCATAAGAAGAAACAACAGATGCATCAGAGGATGAATGTCACAAGACCGTATGATAATGGTGTTGACCCACCTTATGATCCATCCCTGGAGAGCAAGACAGGAAAGCAACCCTTTTTATCGAATGGCAAAAGACCTCCAGATTTCCTTTCCATTCCTACAAAACGCATACGGACAGCTGCTAGACAGCGAGTTGCAAGCCCCTTCTCTGCTGGTGTTGCTGGAACCCCTCACTTCACAAGTAAAACAGATGCCTCTAGTGGAGACACAAACTCCTGCCAAGATGATCAAAGTTCATTGCATGGCGGATTTTTCTCCAGGAAGAATGCAGATATTGAATCCACTGTTGATTTTGACAGACAATTAATGTATGATGGCAGTGAGGTGTCTACTAAGTCTAAAAAGAAGAAAAAGCTAAGCACCTGGGGTACAAGGCACCCCAAAGTGCGACCGAGTCCTATACCTTGATGGCTGGAAAGGTCAAATTCTCGATGCCAACTCTCTTAATTGTTTTGCTTGCCGTGTTTGTAGAGCTAGTTCCATTCTGCTGATGTTTCAGGGCGTTGCCCATGATCCTAGACCACAAGTTGATTTGATTGCTCAGTATGAGCAGGTATTATGTTTGTCTGTATGTGATTAATCAGAAAAATTCTTATGGTCAATCCGTTAGGGCCTGCTTGGAAGAGGAGTATCTCACGGTAAAGTCGAACTAAAAGCCAACACTCCACCAAGATTTACCATTCTTCCAAATAGCCTCGTGTGGCTAGATATACGTTTTCTAGCAACAAACTTGTGAACATCATCTTTGAGTGCACACAAGTGAACTGTGGCATAGCATAACTTTAGTCATCTTTATGAGTTATGGGTTTTAATGTGTGGCCATACAAGAAAGGACCACATCGAATAGAAGCTAGTACAACACCGACTAAGGTGGTTTAGGCATATCCAACCGAGGCCCTCCGAAGCACTAGTTAATAGTGGGATTATGAAAGGTAGGGAAAACACGAGGAGGGACAGAGGCGACCAAAGTTGGCATGGGAGGAGGTGGTAAAAGGGACTTGAGGGATTGGAATGTACGTAGATATTTGGCTCTTGATAGGACGTTGGAAATCAGCAATCCATGTGCCGATAGTAGTTTACTCGTACTTTGTTACTTTTTCTCTCTCTTTCCACGTTTTGGGTTCTAATGTTTCTGTTGGGTTTCATATCTAGCCTACCCAACTTGCTTGGTACAAAAGGCTTAGTTGTTGTTGTTTAATGTATTGTGGTAGTGGAGCAAGAGAGTATTGTAGGTTTAGTGAACCCTACACAACATTGTTTCCTCCAAAGTTCCGACTACTACTGAACAGTTCTGAATACAAATACAATAAGCTTGTAGTTTCACTAATCTCTGATGGATACTATATCTTTTCTATACCAGAAGGATTATTTGAAGAAGAGACCGGAGGCTTATCAGTTTGATCCGAATGGGAATCTTGGTAACTTTCTTTGTCTCTGCTTCAGATATCGTATATCTATCGGCATGTAACATAAGAACAAATACTTCTTATTTGAGAGGACACAAGAATAACTTCTCACATATTAGATGCTGATTTATCAACAGCTAAATGGTCAGCATGCTTCTAAGAAGACTAAATTGTTGCATCAAGCACCTGATATTTCTTTAGAGGCTCTTGCACCAGTTGGCCCACTGCCATCTCCGGTGGCATCACAAATGAGTAACATGGTAAACCCGACGAAGATTATAAAGATCATCACTAATCGGGATCGTGGAAGAAAAACTAAAGGCCTGAAGGTATCCAAATATTTTGACATTTTGGTAGTCTATGTATTTTGCACCTTTATCTGCATAGCTATATACACTATTTTACTATGCTGTATCTTTTCCACTACAAGTAAAAACCTTTTTTCTTTACACACTTTCTCTGCTTGCAGTTAAATCGTTTGAGTTTGGATTCATTATTTGCTAAAACCATACATATGTTATGCTTAGTTTATAGAGTTCAGTTTGTTGTGCAATCAAGTAGATACCAACAATTCATTGCATCATATGCCTTTATTGCTTTTCCTTTTTGTTCTTTTTTTCCTTTTGTGCATTTTGCATTAGGGCGAAAAGCTTTTTCAGCTATCTTAGTTGAATGGACTAACCAATTATCCATGGAAGCTTTTACCTTCTTATTGGTAGCTGAATTTTAGCACACACTTCCTTACATTACAAGTTGTGTTGGCTAGCTGAGTTCAAGATAGGACAGCAGGCTTACCATGAGACCTCAGTTTACATTCTGGCTTGAATAAATTTCTCCAGCACGACTAGAGGAAGCTTGTCCAAGCTTTTGTGCTGCTTGAATTGGGTCAATAGTTTGTTTAGAATTGTTACCTCCAAACATAGCACCAAATACAATAGTAGTTCTTCTTTAAGATTATGACAATATAATGTATCAGTGAATAATAGTCACATGATGCACATGCGTTGTAACTAGAGAAATGGAAAATTTGTTCATTTTCCAAACTTCACTGTTTTGAGAAAGTGTGTTTCACTCCTATGTGAGTGTGGATTGAAGCCATGGCTTCATGCTCGTCCACCGTCGCTCTTGACCAGAAATGACAGTTAATACACCATAAATCAATTGTTGTAGAGTAAGGGCAAGAAGTTGGGCCAGGTTATGGCCACCGGAGACTAAGATTTATTGGTTGGGTTGAGAATGATATTTTAGTATATCGATCATTCATAATCCCAGCTCGAGCCAAGCTCGTTTGAGATCAAAATAGCCCAAATTTTATTCCATGCTCAAGCAGAGATGAGCTCATTCTGCCCTGGTCCTTATATGACCGAGCCAAAACTTTTGAGTCTTCTTTAACTACTGTTTTTCCTGCTTAACATTTTTATTTGAGCTATGATGATTATTTAGCACACAAACACTGCCGCCTCCTTCATTTTGCTCACCAACCACTTTCTGAAATGTTCATCTCTTGGTTAGATTGCTGCTGTCCACTCTAGAGTCTAGATTGAGCCAAAACTTCGAGTCGATTCTGTAACCTATTGTTTTACCTGCCTAACTGTTTTAGTTGAGCTAAGATAATTATTTAGCATGCAAAAACACCTCCGTCTAGGCATTTTTCTCATCAACTACTTTCTGAAATGTTGATCTCTTGGTCAGATGGCTGCTGGTCACTCCGGTCCTGGAAGTCCTTGGTCAAATTTTGAAGATCAGGTTATTCTATGTCTGAAATTACTTAGTTTTCCTATCTTGCTACATTTTGTGGAAACCAGCTAACATCTTAAAGATACCAGGCTCTTGTTGTGCTTGTACATGATATGGGTCAAAACTGGGAATTAGTTAGCGACGCACTGAACAGCATTGTCCAACTGAAGGTAATAGCAGATTACAACTTCCATTTTTTGGCAATATCATCCTATTAAAATTTTCCCCAATATCATGCAAGTACTCCTTGCGTAATTCATTTGGTCACAATCACTGTTATTTTCACTTTGTTGTAGCAATTTATACCTGTTGGTGAATTTATGTTAATGTCTGTTAGAAGTGCTGGATATTACTTTCTTCCTTATACGTGGGTCTTATGTGGTATGCAATTTGTCACCATATTCTGGTGGCTACAGGAAGGCTGGTTATCAATTGCTTACTGAATCGTGGATTCTTCCATCCTGGCATTTGCAGTGCATATATAGAAGGCCCGATGAGTGTAAGGACCGTCACAAACTTCTCACGGATAAAACCTCTGGTGATGGTGCTGACAGCGCAGATGACTCAGGCTCATCTCAACACTATCAATCCACATTACCTGGCATTCCGAAGGTTTGTGTTCCCATTTATGTCATACTTTTAGCATGTATACAGAAAGGTTGTTAAATGCTAGATCCTCGATCTTTTGGCAGTAGGATTTCTGTAAATCTGCTCTCAGCTTTAAGCGAAATCGCTATAAATTTGAAGAATAAGGCCACCTTTCTTTTGATTAATAAGGTGCATGCAGATGCACAAAATATTTCAACTCTTCAACAATTAACACTATGAACCCCCATGTGAATACCAGGGCAGCGCCAGACAGCTGTTTCAGCGCCTTCAAGGACCGTTCGAGGAGAGACTCTTAAGACACATTTTGAGAAAATAATATTCCTTGGGCAGAGATTGCATCCATGTCGCAGAAAGGTTCGTATTATCCTGCTTTGTAAAACCTTGTACTGTCTTGATTTTGCGTGAGGTATAATATAGTTGCAATTTTGCTTGCACAAAGTACCAAATTTCTTTTCCTGTTAATGTGTTGTCTGATCATCTTTCTGATGTTTCCTCTCAATTTGCTGCAGTTTTTGTGTTTTGTCTGTCACCTTTAGTGATATATTATTAGGATTTGCTTGCTGACATGATTCTCTTCTCTGTCTGTCTTTGTATGTGTATTCCTTTTTGGTCATTAAGGGGGAAAGCCAGGAGCTTAAGCCGATAAATCCGCTTCACACTTCTCATGTTCTTGCACTTTCTCAAGTGTGCCCAAGCAACTTCTCTGCTGGCGTTTTGACGTATGTGCCATACCATTCAAACCCCCCCTTTTGAATATTACTTGGCGCCTACTTTGTTATTCAATACGTTCTTATCTATATACAGCTGGTACTGGTCATTTTATGCTCTGTGCTGCTATCTAATTCATCAAAGCTTTAATAGGCCAAGTGATCTTTGTGACACAATAACTTCAAGCCCGGATGCGCTTCCTGTTGGTTACCCGGGATCACATCATGGTTCACTTGGTCCTACCCTTCCAACTTCAAATATGAACGCTAGGCTACCAGGTTCTGCTGGTATGGTAATGGGCAGCAGTTTGCCATCGCCTTCGACATTGAGTGCTCCCTCTAGGTAAATGACCAGGTGGTCCTCTTTTGCTGATATTGAATAAATGTGTCTTATAATGTTTGTTTCTGCAAATATATTTGTTGTAGGGATGCTCAGAGGTATGGTGTGCCTAGGCCTACCTCTACAGGGTGACGAACAACAAAGAATTCAGTATAACCATATGCTCAATAGCAGAAATCTTCAGCAGCCTGGAGTTTCTGTTCCTGGTGTGTTGCCCGCTGGAGTTGATCGTGGTATTCGAATGATGTCTGGTGCTAATGGTATGGGAATGATGACTGGACTAGCTCGATGTGCGCCTATTGCAAGGCCGGGCTTTCCAAGGCTTGGTTCCCCAGGAATGCTTAATATGGTTTCTCCTGGAAACATGCTATCCAGCAATGGTCAGGCCATGCAAAATTCGGTAAATCTTCACCCTGGTGCTGTACCTGGCCCTGGAAATACGATGTTGAGGCCACGTGATCCTATGCAGATGCTTCGGGTACGCATTCTCTTTCATACTGTATTATGATTTTAAATTTCAGCGTATCTACTGCTTTGCATTGACCCTTGTGGTAGAACCACCGTAGCAGCAAGTATTGTGTTATGCCATTTATATTTCTTTTTTACCGTATGTTTGGGGCCGTGGTTTAAGAAACCAACATTAGAGTAGTTTTCCCAGTGGTGGTATGTCGTGCAAATGTTAATGGCGGCTATTGAATGTTAGTTTTGGTAGTACATGAGACCGTGAGACCAATGACTTTGGGAGGCATCACAGTGTCGATTAATCTTGGATGCAACGGCTGTTGGATGTTGATCAGAGGCCGTCCTAGGTTGTCCCACTCAAAAACCCAAGTAGAACCATCTCATTCAGTTATTCTCCCCAACCAACCAACCAACGCCGAAATGGGGTGTCCTAGATTACCCCATTATCCCTCTGATGATGTCCCTATTACATGTCTGCATCCTGCTCTCCAGACTAAATAACTCACCCCTGAGTTTGAAATCTCGCTTTTACACCTATCAATTTTGACCATAATGTGATCGTTGGAAAATAGGAGAATATTACAACTCTGTGACCATTATTCTTGTTAGCTGATCCTACAGGATGATGGACAAATAGGTTGCTGAAAGGTAATCTTGGCTAATATTTTCACATCCAAAACCTGATCGAAAATTCTTCAAGATGTAACCATCACATAAGCCACAGGACGTAAGCATCACATAAGCTACCTGCTGATCAGTGGACACAAAAATGGGTGTATTAGTTGATTGTTGATCCTTAACAATTATGTCGTCATACATGTCATCTCTGACAAGTGACAAGTACCAATGTGAAAATTTGAAATTAGATTAGAAATTATGTAGTTCTGTTATCACACTTGCCAAAATTTGAGCAGAAACTGGAAGTGTGACATATTAGACTCCACATGGAATGTATTAACATGTACTAGTACTACTAAAACTTGTTGGTTTACCATATAGTCAGATACCTGTTGAAGACTCTCTGCAGTAAACATGTTAATTGGTTGTTTTCTAAACGCTTGTCATTATCTTTCCATCTGGTGAGAACCCTGTGGACTTAATGTGTATTGGCACATTGTAATCTTTTAAGTGATGCTAAACGCCTAAACATACCACTTTCACCCCAACGTCCTCCAAGCTATATGTCTATGCCGTCTTATGTGTCTAAGCATGACAAACAAGCTTCTTAATACTGTTATTCAATCTTCATTGACTAGACGACTACTATGAATGAACTAAAATACTGTATTCATTTCTTTAATAATTTTCTGGTATTGAAAAAGTGAATCCTAGATGTAGGAAGGTAGTAGTCCCAAGATGGCCCATTACCAATCTGAAAGGATATCTCATCTACTCCCTCCGTATCATAATATAAGATGTTTTAGATATTTCAATACGGATTACATACGGAGCAAAATGAGTGAATCTAAACACTAAAATATGTCTATATACATCCGTATATTGTCCATATTGGAATACCTAAAACATCTCATATTATGGTAGAGGGAGTAGATAGTAAGAATGTACAGAGTAAAAAAAAAAGATAGTAAGAATGTAAGATACTATTGTTTCATTACAATGTCCTTTGGCAACTTGCATCTTTTGTTCTTTTGATATGACCCACTTTAAGGTTTGCATCACTTGGCGTAGTTGTCGTGAGCTCTTTTTTGCTACGTAATTGTTGACAATACACCTGTGTTTCTTGCAGCCTGGCCAGAATTTGGAAGAGCACAGGCAGATGACGGTGCAGGAGTTTCAGATGCAAGTGTCACAGGGAAATAGCCAGGCTGCCCATTTTGGTAGCGCACCATTTTCCAATGCCGGAACATCTTCACCTGTTCAGTCATTTCCTGTTCAGCAGCCCCAACCTCATCAGATGCCACAGCAGATGCACATGTTTGGAAATACACAGCATTCTCATATCCGAGGAGCAAACCAGTCAAGCCCACAGCATCAGGCTTATGCGCGGTTAGCTAAAGAGAGACACATTCAACAAAGCATGATGCCCCAACAACAGCACCCACTTTCTGCAGCTGGTGCAGTGCCAACTGTTCAGAATGGTTCACAAATGCAACCGCAATCTGCAGTAAGTGCTGTCCCATCTTCACACTCACATAATAAGAAGCAGAATCCTGCGCAAATTCCACAAGATAGCTCAGTGCTTCCCAATCAGCCTGCCAATAATATATCACATAAGCAGAAGAAACAACAGGCTCAGCAGCAGTCTAGGCAAAACCAACAGCAACGAAATCTAGGTAGCCAGCAAGCTAAGCTTATGAAGAGTTTAGGCCGAGGGAATATGATGCAGCAGAATTCTCCGGCTGATGCTACTCAACCCAGCGGCATTAATGCAACCTCCAATAACCAAGTTTCTGATAAAAATATGGTGCAGCAGGTCCCAGCGTACTTTGCTGGTAATAAAGGATCGATTCCATCAGTGTCTCAACCTGGGAACCAACCAAAAGTATATGCTGCTCATGTACCGCACTCACCAATACAATCATCAGATATTGGCGGTCAAGGCTCAGTACAGGGTTCTCCCAGTCAGACCTTGTTAGCTCCCCATCAAGCTCCAGTCCATTCACCATCGCAGCTGGCTACACAGCAGCAGCAACAACAGCGGCTCATGAATCCATCACATAATAATATGCCACGACTGATGATGCAACAAAACCGCCATATGAACACCGATGGTAGGATAGAGTTGCCTGTAGATCAAGTTCAACCTAATCAGGTGATTTTGTCTACATCCATTGCAAGGAGTACAGATTCAGGTAGCCCAGGTATTTCATCTGTACAACAGCGGAAACAAGAGTCACCTCAGGATCCAACTGCAGCTACCTCGACCTCACAGCTAGCCAGCTCGCCTCAAGATACCCTTATTGGAAATGAAGCGTTGTTGTCAGCATCCAACCAAGGCATGTTGCAAAGGCAAATGTCAGGGGGTGCTATACATGGGCATGTTATTGGCGCCCAGCGGCAGCAACTTCAGACGCAGCAACAGAGACCTGTTGTTCAAGGCAGTATATATGACCACCCTTCAAATTCTGGACCAGGGTGATGATGGAATCACTTGGGGTCGATACATTCTGCAGAACATTGCTTTCCCTTGTAAAGTTACTGTACAGGTATCCCTCCTTATCTTAAAGTTATTCCTCTTTGCTGGTGTAAGTGTGATGCTAGATGTTTTGGTCAAATCCTGAGCATGTTTGGTTCTTTATTACTTCAATTCAAATGCATGGCATCCACATGTTTTATCATGAACTACAGTGCACCATAAGTTTTTCAACCCGTATGGAACTGATACCACCTGCTCTTTATTGTCCCTCTACTATTATTTTCTGATTTTGGCGCATTGACAAGTAATAGGCCTAGGCTAGTTTACAAACACCACCTTGAACAGTTTCATTTGGTAATACATTGCCTCAGTTATTATGTTGTATGCCTAATATAGTCCTATGAAAAATATCCACTTACAGTATTTGCTCAAAATTGTAAAGGAAAATGCGCATATCATTTAACTGTTTGTTTTGGAGTGGATAGCAAAGGTCAAGTTTGTTAGCAGAACTGAATATAGGACGTGGTAATGCTGTTGGTATGACATCTTCCGGATAACCGAAAGTACTTTCGCGGCAAGCTTATCGTAATTTCTGATTATCAGGTTTTGCTTCAATTTTCCAATTTCCTGCCTTGTTGTGCTTGCTAGGTGTTTTGTGCGAGAAGCTGTACGAATGATAGCGCTCCCCGTTCCCCAGCTTTGAAGCTAATTGTAGTCACCTCAATGCCAGGTAGATAATTTTTTGCGTTCCATTTTGGCTCCACCTTGCAAGCAGCTCGGTTCTAGATTGTTGGAGACGGCTCTTGTAACGGCAAATTCCTTTTGTTGTTAACCCTGATCTGGGCCTGGCTGTATATTGTCTCATGGGGTCCATGTTGTTAGAAACAGTTCTCTTTCGTATTAGCCTGTATATTTACTTATGTAGCTCACAAGTTAGTTAATGGAGAAGTCCTCCTTTGCGTGGACATCTTCATCCCCACGTCCAGAAGTTGTAATTTGCATACTGGACCTGTTGTCCCTTGTATTAGGGCCCTATTGCCTTTCTTGCAACATGACATTTCATGCGATATTTCTGCTGGAACCTGTGTTGCTGCTGTTGATAACTTAGTTTGACAATCCATCAAAGTTTGATGTGGCAAGCCAGGTTCCGCTGTGCTGGAGTATGTTTTACTTTCTTTGTGAGTACGGATGGCCTTCTTATGGCAAAATTAAGATGACTATTTAATTGAATGGATGCACATTGAAAGGGATCCACATATTGTGTCTGAAGTAAACAACTTTAAATGTTCTGCTGACCTGCGATTTGCCAACTATGTGGCGCGTGTTGGTGTCATTTCTTACGCTACTGGATCAAGTATGTGGTTATTTAAACAAATCTAATGCATATGTTGCTTGATCATGGTGATGAGTTGGTCTCCCCCACGCTTTTGTTTTTCGAATAATAAATGCCAGCTTGTGGACAACGTCGCCACTCAGTACTAGGTTTTCCTAGTAAATTTTCTTTTGAGATCGTTTCCTGTGACCTTGAAGAATTAGAATTGCCATTCCGTTGCTCAATTTAAAGTACCCCTACAGTTCATGAAAATATTGATGTTTTGCATGTATTTTAGTCAAACTGTTAGGACTTTGACCATGTATATTGTTTAAATATTTATATTACAAACTTGAGAATCATATATGTGTAAATTCGCCTCAATATTTTTTTTGAATGTGTTACAGTTTTGTTGGTCATTATATAGAGTGCATTGTAGCGAAAATTGGTAGTGGCACCAGAGCAGCACTGATATCGGTATCTCATCCCTCCATCTGAAGCTCAACGTCAGCATTTTGGTCGTATCCTCTTACAAATTTTTGAAGTATTTTCGGGTGCATTGTTGTATTGCTCTGTGTCATTCCTGGCAAAGGGCCACGGTCAGATGTGCCACGTGCATTTCTTACTGACCACCGTTCCACTGTGCCAACTACCAGCTGCTCCCTCCTTTCATATATATAAGACGTTTTAGGCTTTTGACATATTCATTAGCATCTACATATATCTAAACACATCTTAGTGTGCATGTTCACCCTTTTTGGTTTACACCTAATCAATATGTACACTATCTAAAACGTCTTATATATGTGAACGGAGGGAGTACCTAACGCGGAGAAGTCTTTTGCACCACAGTACCCAGCTGAGCTGCTGAGGCATTGCCGACGAGGCAACGGACGTACTGACTAACAGACTTTTTTTAGCACCACTACAAATCCGGTGAGAAATTGAGTTGGCCGTCCTGTGTTTACCTGTCGTCTTCAATCTTCTGGGTTCTTCAAACTCCCAGACTCGCTCTAGGCTGCCACTCAACGATTGTTTCTTCGACGAAACATCACACAGGCCTCCATGTTTGAAGCTTCTGGTACTTCCATGGCGGCTGCACCACACCCTCTACCATTGGATTCGATGCTCTGTGTGTGGTCAAGCCATGGTGTAGACGGGTCTCTCTAGCGCTCAGTCGAACACATGACATCATCAATCCCAGTTACAAATCAAGTTGCAACTCATGATTATCACAAATCACGAAGCAAATCAAATGGTCCGGAGCAGTTGCAGTCGAATGAGAATTAACTTAATTCTCATTCGCATGACGTTATCAAATCCTAGTTGCAAGTTGACTTGCAACTGATGCACGAATCACGAAGCAAATCAAATGGTCCATATCAGTTGCAAGTCCACTTGCAACTGATGATCTCATGTGAATGAGTACTAAGCTAATTCTCATTCGATTGAGAATTAGCAAAACCGTATTTTATATAGTTCGGAAACGATCTTTTTCGCACCAAAAGTTGGCATATACCTGGAAAACATGCATATCTATCCAACAAAAAAGATTCGATTTTTTCAAACTCAGATTTAATTTTTTATAAAAAAATCCACCGGAGCACACTCATGCTTGTTTCGAGGGCAAGGTCCCCCATGAGCGCATTCGACCAGACCTCAAGCTTTGCGGCGAGGCCGTGAACGTCGTTTTCCAGTCTAGGTCACTACAGTCGACAACCGCGACGGTCCACTTGTCAGGCCAAACGACGACGTCTGTGGGCATGCAGCCCCCGCCAGTCTAGGCGCTTTAGGTTGGTGGTGCCACCTCCTGCGCGAACGCTTGGAGTGCCGCCTCCAGGTCGAGCCACTCCACTGTCTCCTCTAGGGGTGGGCCGGGGATGTCACCCGGTTGCCGTATATACATATCGCTAGTTCTTAGAGAGTTGGAATCCAGGGAGTCAATGAGGAAGGGCTCATCTGCAAACAACTTCGTGGCTCGTGGGCGAAGAAGGAGGTGAGCCAATACTCGTGCTACAGGCGCTTGTCCCAAAATGGGCGAGTCCTTGACATAGTCGGGAAGGGCCGGATCCCCCGGCGACATAACCCTCCGCCAGGTTGTCTCGCATGTGGGCAGCTGCGCCAGCCGTCCAAAGTGATAGTCGGCCCGGCCGACACCGGCTAGTTCTTGCTCATTTTAGCGCGACGGCGTCAGCCAGAGACGGTGCTCGTCAGGTGTGGCGGGCGGGGCAGGCGAAAGTGGAGACACGTCGAACGAGCTCCCCTCACGGTCGTTCCTCGCACGCATTGGCCGGTGCGCCGCTCCGGGGGCGGTGGTGAATACAGACTAGCCTAGTCTACTTGGTGGTTGTCTCGGCAATGGCAATGGCCAGGTGATGCGGCCAGGAGGCGAATCAGCGGGGAGTTTGAAAGGATCGTATGGCCACCTAGAGGGAGGGGTGGTGGGGGGGGGGGGGGGTGAATAGGCGCTACCAATTTTTAACTCTTTTTCAGTTTAGTCTTGACACAAAGGTAAATTCTCTAGATATGCAACTAAGGTGAATTTACATTTACCTATATGACAAGTTTAACACTAAGTAACTAACAAGATACAAGTAAAGGCTAAGGTAAAGGAGTAATCGAACGGAAGCACGCGGAGACAAAGATGTATTCCCGAGTTCCTCCTTTTTAGGGAGTACGTCTCGTTGGAGAGGTGTGAGCAACGACAACAGGTTGGCTCAACAGCCACAACAAGTTTCACCTTCTTCTCTGATGAACCGCACCACAAAGGATTGGTTCACCTTC
The DNA here is from genome assembly GCA_947311845.1 of Poa pratensis. NCBI lineage: Eukaryota > Viridiplantae > Streptophyta > Magnoliopsida > Poales > Poaceae > Poa > Poa pratensis. Next base: position 6,749,936 of record CAMZMU010000057.1, read on the forward strand.
AACTATCGGAAACCTTCAAGGCGGAGTCCGGAGCCTTTACAACAACAATCCGGGGCACAACCCACAACTGGATTGGGGCTCCCGAACGGCTACAAATCTGTCACAAAAGACAGCAAGGGGCTAGGTTTTCCCAATGAAAACCTAGCAAATGGTTCCTCAAGTGAATGAGGAGGAAATGCAAATCTGCTTGGTGAAGATGTAGATCAAAGCCTTCTCCTTCAGTCCTCCAAAGATCAATGAGTTTGGGTGGAGGGATTGGGAGTAATCGAAGAATTGAGTTTGCAACAATGGAGGTCAAGATATTTTGGGTGAGCTCACTGGCTGGAAGTACGTGCAGGGCTATTTATACCCTCTCACAAATCTGACCGTTGCCGGGAAAAATGTGCTGCCCGGTAGTACCGGCCAGCCAAAGTCAACAGGCGGTCAAAGCTTCTTCGAGATTGATGTCCAGAAAATGGCTAATTTTTTTTAAATAATACGTGAAATTTATTTAATTCTGGAAATAATACGCGTTTTTATTTTTTTTCAAAAATAGGATCCACTCGTCCTCGCTGAAGCCGACAGGCCCTACTCGTCTTAGGCGAGGACGAGTAGCCCCACTCGTCTACGTGCAAGACGATAAGTGGCTGGGCCACGCCGCCACCGATCCACTCGTCCTGGGAGCGCTGTCGGCTTCGCCAACGACGACAAGGCGGGCCCAGTCGTCTTCGCCAAGGACGACAAGGCTGTGCATGGCATCGACCGCCCGGGCGCCCTTCTCCTCTCTTTCCTTCTTTCTTCTTCCTTCCCTGCGTGTTCTTCGTTTGTCTCTCCACTCCCCACACAAACCGAATTAAATCAGCAATTTAGACCAATAATTTCCACGTTTGCCACCATAAATCGGTGCTAGAAGGTTGAGAGAGGCTAGGGGAACTGCGATCTCCTGATGGGATAGCTCGTGGTGGTGGTGGTGATGGTTGGCGGGTGGGAGTGATGGTGGTGGTGGTGCAGGAGGGCTGCATTGTGGTAGTGGTGCAGGAGGGCTGCATTGTGGTGGTGCTGCTCGTGTTGGTGCGCCGTTGATTCGAGACTGCCGGACGCCGTCGCCTCTCACGCTTCTAGGGTATCATTCGACAGCCATATGCTTTATCAAAATTGTAGTGCTATATTTGTTACATGTATGAACATGTGTTGTTAAAAATAGTTTGTGACGGTAGTAAATATTGTAGCTATATTTGTAGGTTAATTCGAAAAAATGTAGCTATATTTTTTAGGACTTGTCACATATATGTTGCTAAATTGGTTGTGGCGGTAGTAAATATTGTAGCTATCTATGCAGATTAATTATAATATATGTAGTAATAATTTTAAAAACATGGTGTATGTAGCTATATATTTTAAGTCGCTTCTAAGGTATATTTAGCTATATGTATAGATTAATTCTAATATATAGGTGGTGATGTTGTATGCGGAATAATATTAACGATGGTCAATATTTATTTATGTCAGCGGAGATGTCTGATTTAGTGAAGATCAGGTTTTTCTATGGTCCTGGTAGAGTCCAAATGTGTGATACCGGGAGCTGATCTGAGTGAGTTTGACTATATAGATGTGACCTGCAGCTCCTGAAACATGGTCTATAAGTCAGGTAAAAGATTGGTTGGCGGGAAGTTTAGGGCTTGATAGTCAGACACAGACCGTCAGTGTTCATGCTTGGTGGAGCCATTCAAGGACAAATATTTACTTCGTTTTGAGACCACTAGAGTGTGATTCTGATTGGGTGCGATGGTTAAAAGGCTGCGCAAAAAGGAATTGCTCTCCTTGTGCCCTAGTTCTTCCCGCCTTGAACGAGGTCACTGCCCCTGAGGACGAGTTTAGTGCCCATGAAGGTGAGGGTGCTTATGATCCTGGCCAGGGAAGTGAAGAGATGAACATATCTATGTCAAATTATGGGTCTGATTTTGGTGGTGGTGGTTACGAGTCGGGGCAGAGCAGTCAAGTACAAGGAGGGGACACTGAGGTATATGACAGTGCGGAGGCGGATGGCGACGACGTACACGGGCACATGCAGAACGAGATGGAAGATGAAGATACAGATGGCTATAGTGCTCAAGCGATGATTCCGATGAGTCAGACGGGGAAGAGAACGCATATGAGGTACCTAATCCTGCAGCATGGAATCAGGACCACTCTTCGGCGATGACCGTAAACGATGGTCATGATTCGGCATGGCAATATCATGAGAACAACATTGCGAAGGGTGCTATGTATACTGACAAGCAAGCTTTGAGGGATGCAGTTTAAATGGGCATTGTCCACCCACAGGGTTATGAAAACTGTGGTGTCAAGTCAAAAATATTTGACAATGGAATGCGAGAAATAAATTGTCCCGATAGGGTGCATGGAGATCTCCCAAAGAATGGCTATAGTTGGAGGATAAGTGACTTCGTACCTCACTCATGTCGAATGATAATATCCCTGAAGATCATCGTAATCTTTCTTCCACGCTTATAGCTCGTTGCTATACAGCGAGATAGTGGCCTGCGCGCGACGGAAGTGAGTGCCATCCAGACAAAAGTGGCTGTCAGATTGAAGTACGAAATATCTTATGGCAAGGCTTGGAGGGCTAAGCATACGGCGCTTGAGAACAGATTTGGTTCATATTTGGACGCATATGACTCTGTTATCCGGCTGCTGCACACTCTGCAGTACCGGAATCCAGGCACCTATATAGATATCCAAGATTTGTTCAGGCCAGAGTTCCCAACTGTGAGGGTGCTGCATCGAGTGTTTTTCTCATTCGCCGTATGCATCGAGGCTTTCAGACATTGTCGTCCGGTGATATGTGTAGATGGCACCTTTCTCACAGGCAAGTATAGGGGACAGATCCTGACCGCCATTGGTCAAGACGGTAACAATCAATTGTGCCCCTCGCATTTGCTTTTGTGGAGAGCGAGAACATTGACAGTTGGACTTGGTTCTTCAGGCAACTGAAAATAGCAGTTGTGAAGGATAAGCCGAACGTGTGCATCCTTCATGACAGGCATGCAGGTATACTCAGCGCGATAAAGACACTCACCAATCCTGCGCCTGAGGAACAGATCCATGGCAGGACATGCAGAGCCGTTGGTGCATGCGCCATCTAGGTGCCAACTTCTACTCGCAGTTTAGAAATAAGGACCTGATGAACCTATTCAAGAAACTCTGCAAGCAGAACCAAGAATGGAAGTACACGAAGATACGTGAAAGACTTGATTTGTGCACGCAGAGACATGTTCTGGACAGGAGGGCGCACGAGCAGTAGCTGTTGCTGCACATGCAGAAGCTGTTGCTGCACAGTTAGCTACAGGACCACCTGCCGAGGAGGACGAGCCTGTTGGTCTTTGCGACCTACCCGGATTTGACCCGCCTGGAACTAGGAGAAGAGGTGGGAGGACAATTAAAACTTTTCAGCAGTGGATAGAGCATGAACCTTTGGAGAGGTGGTCTTTGTTGCACGACACATGGAGCAAGATACGGTGTCATGACAACGAACTGGCTGAAACATACAACTTTGTCCTCAGAGGAAACCGTGCGTTGCCACTAACAGCCATCGTGGAGGGTATTTTCTATGGCACAGTGAAATATTTCAGAGAAAGACGTGAAAGAGCTGAGAAGCATATGATGGACAACCCGACCTCGCCTTACTGTGAGAAGGTTACGAAGTACATGAATGAGAAGCTGGCAAAATGTTGCTCCCACACTGTAACTGCCATTGGGAATCAAGAAAGGAGTTTGAGGTCCGGTTAGCCCACAACAAGTTCGGATGTGCAAACGAGGTGAGGACGCATGAGGTGAAGATTGGTAATGAGGTTTGGCCAACTTGCGAGTGCACCTGCAACAAACCAAAATTGCTTCACCTTCCTTGCTCCCATGTCCTCGCTGCCTGCAGGCAGTTACGGTTGAACGCAATCTCCTTCGTGTCTCCATATTATATGAAAGAGGCAGTTATCAATACTTGGACAGGTGAGATGATGGGATTTCGATCAATGGGTAACTTCAACACTGTACCCCTGGTCAGAGGCGGTACATTCCAGCTCCTGAGCTATTGCGTACAGGGGTAGGCAGACGACAGTGTCATCGCATCAGGAATGATATGGATGAATCTGAAGCCGGAGGCCCCACAATGCAATGCCTTCATGCAACAGATTTGGCCATAGGGACCCTGATTGTCCCACTTATCCTGGAGAGAGACCTCCCGTGCGTGGACGGGGTAACGGCGTGGGCGAGGACGAAGAGCGAGAGGAAGAAACTAGGTGGCACTATGTTGAATTTGTATTAAGTATGGAACTATGTTAAATTGTATTAAGTGTGGCACTATGTTTGAATTTGTATTAAGTATGGAACTATGTTTAAATTTGTATTAAGTGTGGCACTATGTTTGAATTTGTATTAAGTATGGAACTATGTTTAAATTTGTATTAAGTGTGGCACTATGTTTGAATTTGTATTAAGTATGGAACTATGTTTAAATTTGTATTAAGTGTGGCACTTGTTTGAATTTGTATTAAGTATGGAACTATGTTTAAATTTGTATTAAGTGTGGAACTTTGTTTGAATTTCTATTAAGTGTGGAACTACGTATGTATGTTTGTATTTCTACTAACTCTGGGATTCTAATAAGTGCAGTGATGGAGGGAATGTGGTTGCTTGATGCTACATTGATAGTGGGTACCGTGCTAAGGTATTAGAGGGAATCCAAGGAAACTTAAGCCCCTAATCACTCGCACGCCAAAGGAAAACTGGAGGATTCACCCTGCGTGGGTACAGAGTATTGGTCATATTTATTTTACAGACGCATGTTTTCTTTGTATATTAGTGTGCTAAACTAGATTGTTATGTTCTTTTGGATACGCAGGTTGAAATGGGCCGGGCTCTTACCTTTCGCGCGTCTAGTAGAGGCCACTGATACCTCACGCGTATCATGATGGACGGATCTTTACTCAGCTGCTTGGTGGACCGATGGAGGCCGGAGACCCACACGTTCCACTTTCGCTGGGGAGAGATGGCTCCTACTCTACAGGATGTATCATTCTTGCTAGGTTTACCTTTGGCGGGTGAGGCTGTAGGACCTTTGCAGGCACCGGTTAATTGGGAGGAGGATTTGATAGACCGTTTCGAGGGTATTTTCAACGGTGCTCCACCTTTACAGGTGGATTCTCACGGACCAAAGCTTGATTGGTTGCTTGGCTTTCAGGTTAGTTCATGTGTTTCATAATTTGTTATTTCTCATTTGTCGTTATACTAATTATATTTTTACCATGAATATAGGTCCACAAGTTTCCAGAGTATCCAGATGATTTGGAACCGGAACAACTCAATCGCAGCTTGGAGACATACATCATGTGGCTTCTTGGTAAGGCGATGTTCACCGAGAACCATGTCAACACTATTACGCGCTACCTCCCTTTGGCACGGGAGATCGCTGATGCTACTGAGCCGGCGCACATCAGACAGAGGAGTTGGGTTCGCTGTCTTAGCGGCTACGTACCGAGCTATGTGCAACGCTTGCATGCTGCAGTCAGATAAGTCAGCCATTCTCGGATGCCCTCTTTTTGCAGCTATGGTCGTGGGAGAGGTTCTCTATTGGACGGCCAGTCATATCTGACGAGTCTTTCCCACTGTGGGAGATCTTTGACGGTGACAACATCGACAAGCCTACTATTGCGACCATCTATACACGCTATAAGGTACGTATCTTGTTATAATTTACATCCCGTTACTGTGTATGAAACTAACTTCTGTTGTACGCAGAGACGCTTTGCTACTGAGCAGACGAAGCAGTGCTACATTGCTTTTAACGAGCAATTTGATATGTACACTTCGGTGATCTGGGAGCCGTACACGGAGGAGCTATTCAGCGAAGATACCCGGAGGTATTTCGGATCTCTGCACATGTGACCAAGAGTATTGGATGACACAATCGAAGATCATCTTCGATGTCTTCGTGGAGGAGATGTCTCAACAGAGGGTTATGAGGCAATTTGGTCTTCGACAGTTGGTAGATCCTCCGCCAGTAGAGCATCCCCTCCCAGAGATGTACCACAGGTATGTCTAAAGTTGTTTTTTTCCTAAATTGTTCATACTAAATCAATTTTACTGATAAACACTCACCCAAATTTTAGGAACACAAGGAAGGGGATTAGTTGGACCGCGGCAGAGTGGCTGCGGAGGCTACAACCTTACGTTTCAGACTGGGACACTGCGACGACACGGCTCTGGGTCGAGACTGTCGCTATACAATGCCTACTTGCAGAGGTACATGTCGGAACACGGCTACTTATCGTTCGGCACTCTCACCCGGAGGTTATACGTGCCCCTACTACGTGGGATACATACCCGATATATGACACTTCTGCGTCCAGACAGCACGCGGTAATATTTTATTTCCTTTCACTAATTCATCTAACTGGTACATGCTTTGACATATATATATTTAATACTTTTTATTTCTATTGTCAGGCTAATTTGACACAGGAGATTCAGAATGATTTCGCTGAGTATGGACGTTCTCTTTCCGCTGGCCCTCTTTTGGTACCACGGGAGCAGCCGATATCCTGGCTCAGGAGGCTGGAGGGGAAGCTACGGGACATCTACGCGACACTCACGTGCACCCGCACAGAGGACGTTGTTCGCCACCCGGTGGGACAACGACCCCCCCCCCCGACACGACGCCAGCAGCAGCAGCAGCAGATGCATCAGGAGCAGCATCAGCACGAGGAGGAGCAGCAGCACGACGACCAGCATCTCCTGCACCAGCACCACGAGGAGCAGCCGCATCACCGACATGAGCCGCGTCCACGTCTATCACCACAGCCCAGGCCACCTCCTCCTACCAGGCAGGAGGTTCGGCGTGGCAGGGTCCCACTTCCAGTTACGGGTATCGGCCACAGTCTCCTCCTCAGTACCGAGGTCCCACCCCGGCATTCCCGGATCACGGTACGTATATTGTTTTCATATTTCAATTGGGACTGCGTATTTCTTATGTACTAATGATTCCATCTGTAGGAGCCTATGGACATCACGCGGCTACGTCCGGACACCAGGCGTCCGGATCTGGATCAGGGTGGGGGAGTGACCATGAGGCTCGGACCCACGCGGACGGAAATGTCCACCTGGTTCGGCCTTTTCGACACTCCAGAATACCCACGCAGCCGCCACAGGGTCTCATTCACCAGACTCCTCCACCATACCCTACACAGGATACACAGGATGACGGGGACTTGACAGTGCCTCGTCAAAACCGGGCACCACACAGGTATATGTGGACGACGCCCGTCCAGCCCCCTCCTCTGATCCTCGGCGACACAGGGGTCAGTGATATCTTCGGGACATATTCGTATTTAGGATGTATGAGACATATCCGTATTTCTATTTGTATGTGAGACATATTCATATTTATGTTTGTATGAGACATATTATTATCTATGTACGAGATATATTATTATCTATGTACGAGACATATTATAATTGATACGAAACATTCCACATTGCATCGATAAATTAATTTAACATACAACTACAGGTCTACGTTACAACTTCAGTATTTCTAAATACTGGATAGAACAACTACTTGTAAATATACATAAAACTCAACGATAACTAATTCTAATCAACGACTTCACTTCCCTCTGCCACGTGTTCGTGATGGAGGCATGAAGTTGTCATCACTATTTTCATCGGCGACAGCCTTCGATGCACCAACACTCTTAAACTTACGTCTAAAGTTGCCTCGTTTAGGAGGCATGAAATCATCATCACTATCATCTTGAACGGCTTTCTTCGATGATCCACCACTCTTCGCCTTTGATATAGCCCTCTTCATGTGATCAGCGTGCAATGTATTCTGTGGACGCCCATCAGGACAAGCGCCAAAAAGAGTTTCCATCCAACCAAAATGAGGGATCTCTTTGTTCAGAAAATGTGCGTCTGCGGGCCAGCACTGGACATTAACAATATCAGAGGAAAATAAGTTAGTACGATAACACTAGATTCTAATATAATATAACTTCGGTACTCAGTTACCTCCATGTGAAATGCATAGGCCTCCGGCGAAAAATGGATTATCTTTGACTTAGGTGGCATAGGCATGTCCCGTAGACCCGCCTCGATATCTTTTAGCTCATACACTCTCTGCCACTTCCACCGCCACCCATCAAGCTCATCTAAAATTTCTTCAGGGGTCATATGCAGGATTTTGTATTTTTTGGCTATAGTTTCTCCCAGCTCACAAATGTTGCCCTCTCACTAACTAGCTCGCTATAACAACTCTTCGCCCAAACCTCCCTAATACTACCTTCAGTCCATCTTGCGGCTTCATACAGAATACACCACGACCTATATGGGTCCAAACCAGGACCCGAACTACCAGACATCGTTCCTACGCGACTAAGAAAATCACCACGCACCACACTCCTCCATCACAAAATCTGCTGGGGTATATATAGGCTCACCCGGGAAAAAGAGCGGGAGAAGAAGGGCGGGAACAAAATGGCGGGAGGAAAATGGTGGGAGGAAAAGGGCGGGAACAAAATGGCGGGAGGAAAAGGGCGGGAACAAAATGACGGGAGAAAAATGGCGGGAACAATTGACCGGGAACAAATTTTACTCGACAAAAAAAAAATCCATGCACTAGTCGTCTTCGTCAAAGACGACTAGGGCTTATCGTCTTTGGCAACGCCGATTAGGGCTTGTCGTCTTTGGCAACGCCGACAACTGCATGGTTTTGAGGACGAGTGGCATGTCGTCTTCGCCATGGACGATAGGCCGTCTAGTCGGCTTCAGCAAGGACGAGTAGGGCCTGTCGGCTTCAGCGAGGACGAGTGGATCCTATTTTTGAAAAAAAAATAAAAACGCGTATTATTTCCAGAATTAAATAAATTTCACGTATTATTTTAAAAAAAAAAGCCAGAAAATGTACACGCGGTAGTATCGACCCAGTCGACGTGGTACTTCTGAGAAGTCGGTAGTACCAGGCCAGCCCGGTACTGCTAGGACAAATCGGCGAGTATGCAGAAGGCCTCCGGGCTAACAGTCGGGCCTACTTTTTTTTAGAGAGTACGCGTATGGCCTACTTTGATTCACATGATTTGTATAGAAAAAGTGTAAGATCCGTTTGCCTATAGAAGTTTATAATGTAGCAGCGTTTGATTCACAGGAATACAACAAAGGAAACATGAAGAAATTTTTCCTTTGCAATCAGATTCGTACATCAAACACAGGAAAAAAAATTAGTTGGACCTCTTTTTTCCATTCCTTGTGATCTCAGTTTTGCACAAGAATGTTCCTGCATTTTTGAAATCCTAGGAATCAAAAAAGGCCTAAGTGTGACAGCAGTAGGTTGGCATCATGAGTCCGAAGACTATTTTCTGTGGGTGTAGTCACCCGTCGCTTCCGCGCTTAATCTTGTAGAGAGAAGTTGCTTGCGGCTATGTTTATTGGAAGCTTTTCTTTTGACAAGAACAGTCGCGCATTTGAACGTGACCCATGAACAAAACAGGGTTAATTAAGACGCGATCAAAACGCGAACCGAGTGGAATGAGAGTTATGAAGGGATCAGCGTTTTGTCTAGCACCAGGAAAAACGGTGCTTTGCTTGCTTGCTCTATCTATATAGGCCTAGCCTACCGGTAACGTGACCAAGGAACATAAGATGCTAATTTTAACACGTGACTACACGTGATGCTGGAGCCAAGTGGAAAAGAAGTTATATATGATGGCACCAGCATGTTTAATAAAACGGGCCTTTTCTAAAAAATGCATTGAGCACCTGGATACCATTGCACCCATATGTAATTTTTTTAAGGAAAAAACGGTAAAACAATTCCGAAACTGTCTTTCGCGCAAACATTATCAAGTACTATTGCACCCGTACAAAAAGTTTCACAAAAATATAACTTTCATTGTACCCTGCGTAAAAGATTTGGCAAAAATAGCGTTGTATACACGCTATATTCGTCAGAAATTTCACTTTTTCAGAAGTCAATGAGAATCATTTCCTAACCAAATTTTTTACACGAGTAGAATACGTGGTCATCTTTGAGTGTAAAATATTTGGATTTTTTACACCATGTTTCAAGTTTCTATTTTTTTTTCGTATATCAGGTTCACTGGTACCCAGGGACGGAGGCAGGATACAGACTCAGGGGGCCAACGAAGCTAACTTTCCAATATGGAGGGGACGGGGGGGGGGGGGGGGGGGGGGGGGGGGGGGCTAATCTCCATGTATTACACCATATAATCTACACTTAAACTATTATTATCCCATGCTACAGCATATGACGGGGCCCCTGGCCCCTGCTGCCCCGTAGCTCCGCCACTGCTGGTACCCAGATTCTACAAGGCCGCGTCCACCTTTTATTTGCTTGTGCTCTCTCGGTGTCACGAGCACGGCGCCATGAATTTTCGAAGCACTATGTCTAGCTTTGAAAAGTTAAACAATTTTCAGATGGGTTTAGTTAACGAAAACAATATCACATATGATATGCACTCGTAAATCTAATCATACATGATGAACTAGAATACTTAATGGATCCGCATACGGACAAAATACTAGTACAAACAGAGATATGAATATCACAAATGTGTCATCGAAAAGGTCACCATCACAGTGTTGTCAACACCATTTTCATTCTGACCCGTGATGATAAAGAGAAAGTAGTCGCGTTCCAGAACTTACATGATCGGTCAATGCGAATGTAGTCGAATGTAAACGAGAAGTCGCGCCGAGACGCTCTACCAAAAACCTTGCCGCCTCCTGATAACCCACAAGTGTAGGGGATCGCAACAGTATCTTCGAGGGAAGTGAAACCAAATTTATTGATTCAACACAAGGTGAGCCAAAGAATACTTATAAGTCTAAGCAACCGAGTTGTCAATTCAGCCACACCTGGGAAAGCACTAGTAACAGAAGTGATGTGAAAGTAGCAGTCATATGAGAGCAATAGTAACAGTAGCAGCAACAAAAGTAACAACGTAGTTAATGGTGCCAGAAAATAGTTGCTGGCTAAATATGGACCGGGGTTCCTAGCATTCACTAGAGGTAACTCTCCAAACAAAAGAACAAGTGTTGGGTAAACAAATTACAGTTGGGCAATTGACAAAAGTGAAACTAACTCATGATAGATATCTAGTTCATAAATCATATGTAGGGCATGTTTTCCATATATAGTCACACGTGCTTGAAACAAGAAACTTGCATGACATGTTTTGTCCAACCATCCCGTTTCAGCGGGGCCAATCATGGAACCTAAATGGTAATTAAGATACTTATTTTAATAGAGCATCGGAGCAAAGCATTAACACTTGGTGAAAAATGTGATCCTCAAGTCACAGCCATCCCCTCCGGTTGTCCCAATTGTTGTCACTTTGGGGTCTCCGGTTCCGGACAGCAACATGTGCAACAACTTGTAGATACAGTCTAAAGCAACAATTATACTTTAAATCTAAGATCATGTCACTCGTGCACTAGTGACAAGCAATGAACACAACAAGATTGCAGCAACAATAATTCACAAACATCATGGATAGACTGATCATAATGTAACAATTCATCGGATCCCAACAAACACAACATCGATTACATCAGATGGATCTCAATCATGTAAGGCACCTCATGAGATCATTGTATTGAAGAACATGGGAGAGAGAGTACCATCTAGCTACTACTAGAACCGTAGTCCATGGGGAACTACTCACGGGCATCATGGAGGTGGTGGCGTCGAAGGAGAAGGATCCGGGGGGTCAATCCCTGTCCCGGCAGGGTGTCGGAACAGGAACTTTTGACCGTCGAATTAGGGTTTTTGGTGGCGGATGAGCTCTGTAACTTTTGGAGAAATCTTTCGGCGTGCGTGAGTTTTAGGTCAGGACGGTATTTATGGGTGAAGAGGCAACGCAAGGCGGTGGACGAGGTGTCCAGGTGGGACCCAGGAGCAGTTGACCCTGGACCGCGCCTGGGGGTCGTCTGGGAGCTGTGGGCTCCTTTTTCGGCTCCCCTTCTGGCTCCCGGGGTCTTTTGGTGAAAAAGAATTTCTGTATTTTTTTCGGATTTTTCTGAGCACTTTGAATTTTGGACCTTTTCTACAATGCACAGACATAATAAACAGAAACTGGCACTGGACACTGGGTTAATAGGTTAGTCCAATAAAATGTGCCAAAATGATATAAAAGCATAATAAACACATGTGGCTTTGTTATAAAACAAGCATGGAACATCAAAAATTATAGATACGTTTGAGACATATCACCTCCCACCCGATGCAGATTCTCTAGGGTTTTTTCAGAGGCCAGCTCTATTGGACTCATAGCTTAAAAAACCGAACCGGTAACTATACCAGTGAGGCCATTGATTCAGATTTTCACCGGTTGGACCGTTGCCTCAACGGTTCATTGGCGACAAAACGAAATAATTAAGCTAATTTTAAATTTTGACTTTATATCAAATGAATATACACATGTTGCTATCCTAGTGGTTATATTGTGCCTTTAGTATGCCTTTCCTCAAGGTCAAGGGTTCAATCAGTTTACACACATTTTTCTATTTTTTTTGTTTCTTTACCAAAATACCAATGCACCTTAAAATACCGAAGAAGGCCTGCTACGGTTCTTGGTTTTTTTTGTCTGCTCGTATGTCCGATCCAATTTTCGCCAAAGGAAGTCATCACTAGCGTCATACTATGAAAGAGATCTCTGAAGAACGTGCCAAGCATGCCATTCTTATTGACACATATACCCAGAGTTGGTGCGCAAAGCAAACAAATTAACTTTCATAATACATTCTCTAACTTGAACTTGATTCATGTGATGAATGTTGCGTGGTGGCGGGGTGAGGCAATTCAAGTCGAGTGAGAGAGCACGCGTTGTTGCTCTCTTTTCTCATATTATAAGGGCACAATTTGTCACGCCGACGCACACGGTTGCGACGTCAGTCTCTATAAGCTGCAGTAGGAGAATGCCTCGAGGCCACTGTCCTGAAAAACGGACAGGGCTTAGGGCGTCTCTAGGCTTGGACGGTAAGTGGGACGATCCTTGGCCCTTGTCGAGCGTGGACACATTTAAAGTTAAGTGCTCAACCCATGTTAAACTAAAGGGTCCTCTTTTAATTTTTGCCCCTAGCCTTTCCAAACATGAGGGCCGACACTGACAAGGCTTGCCTTCCGGCTCTCTCAGGCGACGACGAGGGGAAGGGAGGACGAAGAGAAGTGGTTCTCCTAGGGTTGCATCGTCACCCGAGTCGCCATAAGAGGAGTGGCGCAGGGCAGTGTCAACCGAGTCATGTTTTTAATCGCCCACTATATTTATTGACCCGACTAAAGCAAATTAAAATTCCTAATTACTTGTTCATGCAGTTGGATGATTCTGTCATCTCGACCACACCCTCTCGCTACCGCACGGTCTCCTTCTTCCTCACCATAGCGTCTCGATCTTCCACTGACACCATCTGAGCCAGAACCGCTAAAGTTGCGGCTGGCCAGGCGGAGGCAAACAATAACATTAGGGTTGAGGGTCGTCGACGTCGGAGAGGAAAGTGGTAGACGGTTGGGCCAGTGCGGCGGCGCTACTCTCCCTCCTGCGGTCGGCGGGGACCCTTTCCTCTTCTTCTCCTTCGGCGCTCAACTTCTTTTCTTGTCCGGGTGCGCTCAGCTTCACCAACTAGCGCACGGGCACACGCTAGACGGGTCCATTAAAATCGCAGAGAAAAGTTTTTTTTTTGAGAGAATCGTGGAGAAAAGCTGAAAGGAACTAAAAGCACCTCTCGTGGTTTAACATGATACAAACCGAAGGAAATGATGATTACGCCAAGGAAATCTCACCCGAAAGCGATCCGGCGTCACGCTGCCACCGAGCTACCACTGAAGTCTGCATACATACATCTTTCTCTTTTGGACGTGAACTCTGCTTACATACATAATAGTAGTACGAGGACAATGCGATCATCTTCTCCATTAAAAGACAGAGCGGAAACGGTCGCTCGAAGGAGCAATCCATTTTTCTTTCCCTACCAAGATTTGATTGATTAATTTCACGCGGGCGAGCCGTTAAACGAAGGCCAGGAAGGGGAGGGGAGAGGCGGTGGCATCCGTCGTCATGGACTCGCGCTTCGGCTTCCGCTTCTCCTCCGGGGACGTGGTGCGTTGGCTCATTGGTTTGTTTCCCCCCCTCTTCTGCCTCCCTTTCCTTTCATTGATCGATTCTGGTCGATGCAGAGGTCGGGGAGCTCGCTGACGGTGGGGGAGCGGCTCTGCGCGGCGTTCATGCCTTTCGTCTGCGTCGTCGAGGCCGTATTCTTCGCCCTCACCGACTGCCTCGCCGACATCTGCCCTTCGCACTCCTCCTCGTCGCGCCTGCGCAGAGACCCCTCCACTTCATCCGTCTTCCTCACGGCCAAGAAGAGCCACAACCACCACCACCTTCTCCGCCGCCGCGTCGGGTCGGGCTGCACCACCCCGGACTTCCGCAACCTAGCCCTTCTCGCCGACGAATCCAGATGCTGTATTAAACGCCCTCTTTTTTTCCCCCACGAGTTACTCACTCGTTCATTTTGCAATGTGGTTTGATCCGATTCTTTTAAAATCTGTAGTCTCTGTCAACGAGGTGGAGGCGCTTTTCGAGCTCTACAAGAAGATCAGCTGCTCCATCATCAACGACGGCCTCATCCACAAGGTACCCTCCCCCACAAAACGCTTACATGTGGCGTGCTCTGGAATCAGTTATTGTGAGATCAGTACTTTTGCTTATCACTGTTCCTAAAGTAAAGGGGTTGGTTTTACGGTAATTAAACTTCAATCCACGTTCTTTCTTGTGGATAATTGGGGTTTCAAGGCTTCAGTCTGAAAGAAATGGGTGTTCTTGGGCTCATGGACAGCGACACTTTGATTGATATTGATGATTGTTTAGCATTTCCTTCTACGAGTGCGATGTGCAACTTAGTACATCGATCACAATCGCACGCAAATGGATCCTCACATGACCGGTACACACGCGAGTATTATATAGTTGGGTTGACAGCCCATAGAATGTTTGCTTGTATGTTTTCCATGTCAGCAAGTTGTGTGGCTTCCATGTACATCTACACCCTTAATGCCTGCATCTCTGTGTATTTGGTTGTCATGTTCCTTCTTGTGTCACCTGTAGTGATCGTACAAAATGATGATTGGGGGAGTATGGAGTGATTAAGTTTTTTTATGAAGCTAATGTTGTACTCCCTCCGTTCGGAAAAGGATGTCACAAAAATGGATTTTTGTGACATCCTTTTCCGAACGGAGGGAGTAGTACTTTCGCATTTTACTTGACTGATGTGCAGGTCAAAGTTTGCAGTAAAATATTAAGTTTATATTTCAACACTAACTCTTATCGGTGGACATGTAACATGTTGGGATGAAAAACACTAGTGGCTTAAAACATTGAGAGCCACATCTAGTTTCATATTACGATTGAAAGTGTCAGTTTTTTCCTTATCTGTTTTGTCTGCTAAATTATTTTGAAGGAAGAACTGCAGCTAGCATTATTCAAGACTCCTAGTGGGCAGAATCTTTTTATTGACAGGGTGAGTGTTTGCACAATTTTCTATCTTGAAATGCTGCTAAGTTCGTTATGTACCATATCAAATAAATTTCTGAAATCTTCTTCTGATTATTATGAAATTATTCACATCTCGCATTGCTCCACGAAATAACACGGACACACAACTGAAGTTGTTCTCTGCAATCCAGGTTTTTGATTTGTTTGATGAAAAGAAGAATGGAGTAATAGAGTTTGACGAGTTTATTCATGCTCTCAGTGTCTTCCATCCATGTGCACCTGTGGAAGACAAGATTAATTGTAAGTATGGTTCTTGCTGAAATTATGTACCCATATTGATTTGTTGATATATATATTTACAGGGTCATCTCTTTCTGGATTGTTTTTTCAGTTGCATTTAAGTTGTATGATTTGAGACAAACCGGTTTTATTGAGCGTGAAGAGGTTAGTTCATTATCATGTTCAATTTCTATCTGTATTATGCATGTAATTCCTCATTTAAGGGTTTATCCTTGGCAAGATTATCCATTCGCGTGCCTATTTTTTAGGTCATGCAAATGGTCATTGCCATTTTGATGGAATCTGATGTGAAATTGTCAGATGAGCTTCTTGAGGCCATCATTGACAAGGTAATCAGTCATTTGCTTAGGTTTCCTGGTTAATTATTTTAATTATTTATTACATGGATGTAAAGTTTTGACTTAATGTTTCAGACATTTGAAGATGCTGACACAGATAGGGATGGAAAAATCAGCCAAGAAGATTGGAAGGAATTTGTACTGCGGCACCCCAATCTATTAAAGAACATGACTCTACCCTATCTAAGGTTCAAATCTGAAGGCTGCAGCTAAATCCTTGCAAATATTGTTTGTAATTATAGCCAACATGTTTTATATGACTACCCAAAGATTGGTTGGTATTTTCTTAAAAAACCAGTTTCATGTTTACTGATTTCTTGTCCATTTCATAATTCAGGGACATCACAACAGCTTTCCCTAGTTTTGTCTTCAACACGGCGGTTGAAGACTGAAAGATTGTAAGATTCCTACCTGACGGTGACAAGTTAACTGATGATTACGTCAGCATTCTCACTGAATATTGGGATGCTGAGAACCAGAATAGCCACTATCATTTACTGAAGAAGTTGCCACCGGGTACTGTTGATTGACGACGGCCATCTGAGAATTGAATCATGGGCGGCAAACCAAGGGTCATGACGGCAAATAGGCAATGAACCAAAGGTCATGACGGCAAACTGGCATTTTCAAACTTGTACTCCCTCCGTTCTAAAAAGGATGACTTTCATTTGTCTACATACACTAGTACTTAGAGCAGAAAAGGAAGAAGAGGCCCTCGCGTCGTCCGCACCGGCGACTCGGGGGATCCCTAGCGCGCGCCGTGTTATAAACGATAGCAAATAAACGACGAAGAGCGGAACGATCAAACCAAAGGGGACACGAGATTTTAACGTGGAAAACCTCTCCAAACAAAGGAGAGGAAAAAACAACGGGCGCCAGCCAGCAATACTTCACTATATCGGGTGAGGTTACAAACGCCGTGGGTTTACAATGTGTGGCTTACCCAAGCGGCGGCTTACAAGATGTATATATGGTGGCATAAAACCCTAAGTCAGCTGCAGTCTGACTCGGAAACGACGTGTACGGGCCTCCGCTTCGCTCCGAAGTTAGCCTCTCACTTTATATCTTCATATGAATTTGGAACACATCAAAATAACACTCCACCTTGAGACAAATTCCATCTTGTAGCATGAACGAGAACTTCACCCTGAAACAACAAAGAAAACACCTTCGGCGCCAAATAGCCTCTTGGGCTAGACAGTGATACCAACTAAGCCCGAGCAAAGCTCGAACTTAGTAACAGGAACTGGCTTTGTCATCATATCAGCAGGATTATCATGAGTACTTATCTTGCATACCTTCAGTTACCTTTTGCAACAACATCACGCACATAATGGTATTTGACGTCAATGTGCTTTGTTCTCTCATGGAACATCTGATCCTTAGTAAGGTAAATAGCACTCTGACTATCACAAAACAGGTTAATGCAAGTATCATCTCCACAAAGCTCAGCAAACAAACCTTTCAGCCAAACCGATTCTTTACATGCTTCAGCAATAGCCATGTACTCTGCTTCAGTGGTAGACTGGGCAACAACGATTGCAACGTTGCCCTCCAACTCACGGCACAACCACCAAGCGTGAACACATAACCTGTGAGGGATCTCCTCTTATCCAAATCGGCAGCAAAATCTGAATCCACATAGCCTACGAGTCCCTCATCAGTCTTGCCGAACTTGAGGCAAGCATTGGATGTGCCACGAAGGTACCTGAAAATCCACTGAACAGCCTTCCAATGTTCTTTACCAGGATTAGCCATATATCTACTAACCAAACTCATAGCATATGATAAATCTGGACGTGAGCAAACCATGGCATACATTAAAGAACCAACAGCACTAGAATATGGAACTCTAGACATGTACTCAAAATCCTCATCCGTACTAGGACATTGTTCAGCTGACAATTTAAAGTGAGGAGCAATAGGAGTACTAACAGACTTTGCATCATGCATGTTAAAACGATGAAGAACTTTCTTAATGTAATTTTGCTGACTAAGAAACAACAAACCAGAATTTCTGTCACGGGTAATCTCCATACCTAGAATTTTCTTAGCAGCACCAAGATCCTTCATCTCAAACTCGCTACTCAACTGTGACTTGAGAGCAGCGATATCTTTCTTGCTCTTGGCAGCAATCAACATATCATCAACATATAATAACAGGTATATAGGTGATCCATTAACAAACTTAATGTACACACAGCTATCAAATTCAGACCTCTTAAAGCCATGTGACAACATAAAAGAATCAAACCTTTTATACCACTGACGAGGAGATTGTTTCAAACCGTATAAGGACCTTTTCAACTTACACACAAGATCCTCCTTACCAGGCACTATGAACCCTTCTGGCTGGTCCATGTATATCTCCTCCTCCAACTCTCCATGCAGAAACGCAGTCTTTACATCTAACTGCTCAAGCTCAAGATCACGCATAGCAACAATACCAAAGAATGTACGAATTGAACTATGCTTAACAACTGGAGAGAAAACATCATTATAATCAACACCTGGAATTTGACTGAAGCCTTTTGCAACTAACCTTGCCTTAAACCTCGGAGGCTCGCTAGGAGATAAACCCTCCTTTCTCTTGAAGATCCACTTACAGCGGACTGCCTTCTTTTTCTTAGGCAAGCGCACAACTTCCCATGTGCCATTCTTATCGAGTGACTGCATCTCTTCTTGCATAGCAGCAAGCCACTTCTCGCGGTCACCGGAACCAATAGCTTCAGTATAGGTGGACGGCTCATGTCCGTGCTCCACCTGTTCTGCACAACTCAGAGCATAATCAACAATGTTACACTCTTCAATTAAACGTGGTCGAGGACCACAATTCCTCCTGTTCCTACGAGCAGCAATAGACTGTTGTGGCTGCAAAACAGGGGGTGAGTTCTGAACATTATCATTATCAGAATCAGAAGAAACAGAATCATCAGAACCAGCAGAATCAGGATCAGAATCATCTGAAGTAGCAGCACCATCATTGTCAACAGTGACATTTTCCTTTTCAACAGAGTGCTCCACCTCGACACGAACCTGCTCCTCAGAAAAATCTGGCAAAACATCTGAGGACAACTTATCAAAGTACATAACAGATTCATTGAAAACAACACTCCTGCTCATAAATGCCTTGCTAGTTTCGGGATTCCATAACTTGTATCCTTTTACACCCGAACCATAACCAATGAACACACACTTAATAGCTCTCGGCTCTAACTTTCCATTATCAACATGAGCATAAGCAGTGCAGCCGAAAACTTTAAGCTGTGAATAATCAGCAGGAGTACTGACCATACCTCGATGGGAGTTTTCTTGTCGAGGGGAATAGATGGTGACCTGTTTATCAAGTAGCAGGCGGTGGCAGCCGCCTCAGCCCAAAAACGCTTACTCATGCGAGCGTTGGAGATCATGCAGCGAGCCTTGGAGATGATGGTCCTGTTCATCCGCTCCGCTACACCATTCTGCTGAGGCGTGTACGGGATGGTGAGGTGCCTGACAATGCCTTCTTTCCTGCAATAATCATTAAAGGCATTCGAACAAAATTCGCCACCATTGTCAGTACGAAGTAATTTCACCTTCCTTTCTGTTTGCCTTTCAATCATAGCTTTCCACTCTTTAAAAGCAGCAAACGTATCATCCTTATTTTTCATGAAATAAGGCCAAACTCTTCTAGAGTAATCATCAATAATGGTAAGCATATAACGAGCACCACCATAAGAGGGCTTACGAGATGGCCCCCAAACATCAGCATGTACATAATCAAGTGTACCTTTGGTGGTGTGGACAGAAGCATTAAACTTAACTCTTGTGTGCTTACCGAAAATGCAGTGTTCACAGAACTGCATCTTACCCAAACTGCATCCTTGCAGCAAGTCTCTCTTGATCAATTCTGCCATACCAAGTTCACTCATATGTCCAAGACGCTTATGCCAAAGGTTAGTTTTACTAGCGTCATCATGAGAAACAGCAGCAACAGTACCAGATAACGTGCTACCTCTAAGAACATATAACTTAGCAGAATTCATATCACCAACCATAACAATGAGAGAACCTTTTGATACCTTTAGGAGTTTATTTCCTCCTTTGTACTTGTACCCGTCACAGTCAAGGGTACTGAGCGAGATCAAATTTCTTGCCATGGTTGGTATGTGTTTCACTCCCGTCAACGTGCGTGTCATACCGTCATGTGTCTTGACCTGAACGGAACCAACGCCAACAATGTTGCATTGCTGGTCGTTCCCCACACGCACGAAATCTCCAGTCTGCACTAACTCATAAGAACTGAACCAATCTTTGTTACAGCAAATATGAAAAGAACATGCAGTATCTAGAATCCATTCATCCTGACGAGAAACACATGCAGCTAAAACAGCTAGGCATTCGCCATCAGAACTACCATCAACAACAGAAGCCTCACCGGTATCATTACCTTCATTATTTTTCGGTTGGTAAGTACCTTTTCTTTTCTCCTTGTTCTGCAACTTCCAACAATCATCAATGACATGATTAGATTTCTTACAATACCTGCAGAACTTGTCACGGCCTTTAGACTTTGAGCGACCTCTGTCACCCTTGCTCTTGTCTCTGTTGTGTTGTGGTAGTGGTTATCTCGCTGCTCAGGCCTCCCTCGGACCTGCAAAGCATCGCCCTTGGAGGACGACGTCTCCTCTTTCTGTACCATACCTTTCATCTTTTCCCTGGCAAGCAGGGCCTCATATACTTCCGCGGTGGTTAGTTCATCACGGCTTAACAGTATGGTATCACGAAAATTTGCAAAGGAATTTGGCAGCGAGCATAGAAGTAAAAGTGCTAG
This sequence comes from Poa pratensis, assembly GCA_947311845.1. Taxonomy (NCBI): domain Eukaryota; kingdom Viridiplantae; phylum Streptophyta; class Magnoliopsida; order Poales; family Poaceae; genus Poa; species Poa pratensis. Next base: position 6,770,923 of record CAMZMU010000057.1, read on the forward strand.
ATCTTCATCATCGTACTTTACCTCCATCGACACTAGGTCAGAAACGATCTCCTTAAAGATCGATAAGTGATTCATTACCGAACCACCTTCTTGCAACTTGTGCGTGAACAACTTCATCTTCACATGCATCTTGCTGGTGAGATCTTTGGACATGCAGATCGACTCCAGCTTAGCCCACAGTGCCGCTGCGGTTTTCTCCTGGAGTACTTCTTGCAGAATATCATTAGATAGATGAAGTTGAATAAGCGATAAAGCCTTACGGTCTTTCCGCTTCTCATCGGCGGTCCATGTCGCCGCATCCTTGTCGCCGAATTTCTCCAGCGCCTCGTCAAGATCATTGGACTGTGCGAGGATCGCACGCATCTTGACCTGCCACAGCGAAAATCTCGTCTTGTAGTCCAGCGCCGGTAGATCGAACTTCATCGATGCCATCCAAAACCCTAATCTGAAAACAGATCTGAAACAGGGCTCTGATACCACTTGTTATAAACGATAGCAAAGAAACGACGAAGAGCGGAACGATCAAACCAAAGGGGACACGAGATTTTAACGTGGAAAACCTCTCCAAACAAAGGAGAGGAAAAAACCACGGGCGCCAGCCAGCAATACTTCACTATATCGGGTGAGGTTACAAACGCCGTGGGTTTACAATGTGTGGCTTACACCAAGCGGCGGCTTACAAGATGTATATATGGTGGCATAAAACCCTAAGTCAGCTGCAGTCTGACTCGAAAACGACGTGTACCGTACCGCACCCCCGCGAGCGCAGGATAGCCCGGTGGGCTAACTTCTTCGCTTCGCTACGGCCCAAGCCTCCGGCGACGGGCCTCCGCTTCGCTCCGAAGTTAGCCTCTCACTTTATATCTTCATATGAATTTGGAACACATCAAAATAACACGCCGCCCCCCCCCCCCCCCCGTCCGCGTCCCCATCCCCGCCGCTGCCGCGCTGGCCTCGCCGCGGTGGCGGCGGCTCCCGCCCCCGAAGGTGGTTGGGAGGTTCTCGCGGTGGACGCGTAGGCTGCTCGGCAGCTCGTCTCCCGCGTTCGCTACAGCGCGAGCGGCGCTTGGTGGCGAGGTCGCTGGGCGGTCAGTGTGGTGCGGTGGAGGCGCACGGTGCGGTGCGGTGGCAGTCCCTCGCGCAGGTGGCGGGGATGTGCGGCCAGGGCCCGATCTGGGCCTAGATGGGCCGGGAGGGCCGCGGCTGTGCGCGGCGTTCCGGTGCGTCGCCGTCCTTGTGCTGCGCGGTGGTGCCGCCCTGCTGCCGTGCAGGGACTGCAGCGCGGTCGGGGGACGGCCAGTGGCGTTGAGGTCCTGCGGAGATGCGGAGTGTGGCGATGGTGGTTCCGGCGCGGCAACAAGAGGTGGCATCTCGTGTTGCTGTTCTCCGGCACCCGGCAGCGTGGAAGCCGGGGCCGCGGCCCCGGACCAGTGGCCGCCTCGGCGGCAGGCAGCGTGGTTGTCGCGGCTTGAGGTGTCGCGACCGGCACGGCTGCAGAGGAGCTCGTGGAGGGTCTGGCGCGGTAGGTGGCCTCCGGCTGCCGTGCTCCGGCACCTGGGTGACGTGAAGGCCGGGCGGCGGCCCCGGATCGATGCGGGCATGCCGGCTGCCGTGGAGGGAGGTGCCGCGGCGGTAGCGGCATGCGGTGGAGCTCGGCGGTTGACGACACGACCAGGACGCCGTCCTGCGGCTCCCGAAGCTTTGCGGTCGGGTTGAACTCCGGACGAAAGCTCGCACGGACTTCGGTCGGTGCCGACGACGGCGGCGCCCTCGGGCGTCGTACTCCTTCCTGTTGGCGTTGTTGTGGAGCTTTTCGACCTCGACTAACGCGTGTGGTTCCAAGAGCTCCGGGTGAAAATCTAGCTCCTCGGGAGCGGGCGGCGGTGACGATCTCATCAATACCTTGTTGGAGGCGCCGGTTTGGAGCTCTTGGCCTGCGTGGTGCGACGGTTTCACGGCGGATGTGCAGAACGGTGCGTGTGGTCGTGGGTGGTGGACGTCGGGGTAGCGGCCCCGGAGGGTGGTGGACGTCGAGGCGGCGGCCTCGGTCTCCCACACTACGGCGGTTCTATGAGGCAGAGCCGCTGTCTAGCGGGGTCTGGGTGGCGACCTGGATGGAGACTGCGCGGGCAGAGGGTTCGTCGACCTGACTGGATCATCTTCGGTCAATGCGAAGGTCGATCTGGTTGCTACTCCGGGGCGGCGGCCCCGAACATGTGGTTTTGGTGGCAACCTGGATGAAGACTGCGTGGGCAGAGGGTTCGTCGACCATGACTGGATCACTTTCGGGCAATGCGAAGGTCGATCTGGTTGTTTCGCCGGGGCGGCGGCCCCAGAGCAGGTGGTGTGTGTTTGTGGCGTTTGTCGACTTGTGTCGTGTGGGCGGCGGGTCGCTTCGTTGTGTCATTCTTTTGTACAGATTGTATGGTTTTTGGACCCGGTTTCCCTTATAAACTGGGTCAACTCTTTCTATCTATTCGGCCGGTGGATACGACCACTTTGTCCTCAATTTGTCTACATACGGATGTATCTAGACATGTTACATGTATAGATACGTTCACATGCATACAAATAGAAGTCATCCTTTTTAGAACGGAGGGAGTATATACTCACTCCGTTCCAAATTAATTGATTTCCATTTATTCACATGTGAATGTATCTATACGTGTAACATGTCTAGATACATCCATGTGTAAACAAATGAAAGTCAATTAATTTGGAACGGAGGGAGTACATTACTCCTTCAGCTCTGAAAAACTCAGGAGAAAGTGTTCATATGCACGCTTGTAGGAGGGAATTCAAACAAAGCTCCTAAAATTGCAGTCTGTTTTGGAATCAGCAGTTAGTTTCTGCAAGTGCCATCCTGCTTAATAGGCTATCTTCTGAATAATACAGATTTGCATCGATCTGCTTCTCAAGGAACATGTAATGCCTGAACTTTGATTGCTGTAATATTTGAATCGATCTGCTTAATTCTCGAGGAACATGCAATGCATGAACTTTGATTGCTGTAATTTTTTAATTAGAAGAAACCTTCCTGAGACGCGTACTTTTGCTTGGCGATAGTTGCAACATAGTGCCAAATAACCTGCCAAATGTTCTCTCATGGACTAATCATTCCATCTGTGATAGACACAGCAAGTAGACGTTATTTTATAGGATCTCGAAGCGTTTGCTGTTCTTTGGATTATGCAAGGACAGTTCTTTATCTATCTATTTATCTAGTAATGCTAATCATTGACGTGAAGTAATGTAAATTTATTTCGATCGGGATAAGATTGCAGGTCATGCCGAGTGATTTCACTCCTTTCAGAAAGCGAAGTTGCGGTAATCACCAAATTGCTGCACCATCGTGTGAAGAAGGCATTCTGCCTCCTTGAACAGATCCAGATGGCCCACTAAATCGTGCATCCTCAGTAACAACAAACTGTTTTGGTGATACCAACGGTTGAAACATCATTAGTAACCATTCGAAAAGAAAAAAAACATCATTAGTAACACTAATCAGCAGGAGTAGTTTTCAAAAAAAAACACTAATCAGCAGGACTAAGAAAGTAGCATTAATCAGCAAATTGGCATTATGCAAGATATATATGGGGAAATAATAATAGTACATAGTTAAGGTAAGTACTAGCCCCTAGTACGACGCAAATGGTGCATGTGACATCACACGTTTTGTGATAAGAACAAGGAAGATTAGGGACGACCTAGGTAAGGTACTATCTGAGTATACTTACCATACACGTTCCTAATCCAGTTCATATCTCTTTCTTGATGGAACACCAAGGATTGGCATTCTGAATATCATATTACTGGTTGGATGAGGACCAATCATAGCGTACTAGCTTGGGCGGTTGTACCATGCTGCACAACAGAGATCAAACCTTAGGTTTGACGAAATAGGTCGTAGCCCCGTTATATAAATATAGCAACAACCCGATATAACCACCAGTTTCACAATGCTGGGGCAACATCAAACATACACCCACAGAAAAGAATGGAGACATAGACGGATTGACTGGCTACAGTGACTCGTAACCGCTACGCCCTCTCCGACGAAGTACCACCACGCTCCTAGCACTGGATCAAGTACCAAGCAGCACCTTCAAGAAGGCATGCGTACGCTGCTGCTCGGACCAGCGCACTGATCCTAGGGTTTCCCCCTGTACACTGAGGGATGTAGACGAAGGGTAGCCACGACACCCTTCAGGAAGGGATGATGCCACCCAGAAGCGGCATCCCGTCGGTGTCGGTCGAGCCAACAAAATTTCTCCTGAAAACCCTATCCACAACCCTCGGATGATCCGTCGCACCGAAGCCCCGCAAGACGAGGCCTTGCCACCACCAAACTAGCCGCCCACCAACAATCGCCATCACGGTCACGGAGCCAACATCGCCGTCGCACCAAAGCCGCCGTCCCGAGGCTGCAAGACGGAGGCAGGGGTAGTATGAACCGGGGTCAGCGGCACCACGGCCGTGCGGGAGGGAACGCCTCCACCACCAAGGCAGTAGTCGACCAGACGCAGCAGTAGAGCACACTAGTTCCCGTTAGGTTCGGCCGGGCCCATCGGGCCCGTAAAGCCTCGTGGAGGCACACCAGTCCCAAAAGGATCCAGCCGGGCCTAGATCGGGCCCGTAAAGCCTGCCGCCGCGCTGCAAAAGGCCGGTCGCCGACGCCGCTGCCCCCTGCACCATCCACCTCGCCGTCATCTGCAGTGTGTGCGTCAGGGAGGGCCAGTCCGCCCCCCCGAGCACACCACCGCCCGCCCCTGCACTACCCGGAGGGCCAGGCATCACCACGGGAGAGCCACCATCCGGCCAAAGCCGGGCCACCGCCGCCCTAGGTCACACCGCCCCGGAGAGACACCGCCCCGCGCGGCTTCCTTCAAGCGTGGGTAGAGGAGCACGCCGCCGCCGGCACCGCCCGAGACTCGCTCGGAGGCTCGCGCCGATGGCAGCGGGAGAGGAAAAGCGTGAGGGAGCGGGCCGCACGGAGAAGGACGAGGGCCGCGACCGGGCGCCGCGGGGCGGCACAGAGTTTGATGCCCTTTGTGTCTTGCCAAGGCGAACCAAAGGTGGAAAACAAACATACATGTTGATTGCGAGGCGCGAGTGATTACTTATGAGATGGCGTGCCTGAGTATGTTTTCTTCTTTCGAGGTTGAACCCCGGCCTCTGCATCAGAATGATGCACACAACTTTTTTTATAATAATAAAAACACAAGTCTTACAAAAAAAATACATCAATCAATCGGAAGCTACCTTCTCGACGACAATTATCGCTACACCGAAAAACATGATGAAGGGGTGAAACTGATCGGAACCATTTGCCCAGACCTACAAGCGTGCGTGAGTATGCGGATGTCTACGCTATGCTCTAATATTTCCGAAAAATATTAGGCCTCTCCTAGTGCTCCAAACTGGCCACACATATAACTAAGACTAGCCATAGTGAGAGTAATATAGGTAGTAACGTGCATATTTATGCAATACCAACTAGAAATATTGGTGAATGACTAAATGAGGGAAAAAGATGATGATGTTAACATATTATATTACCAACCTAACAAAAATAAAGTCATCTAATATGATACTACCTCTATAATATTTTGCACTATGAAGATAATAACATAGAATAGTCATATGCATAGCACTAACACTAGTATAAGTTACTATGCATTATAACCAGCCTAAGGCGGCACATACAACTATTGTCATAAGGCCGGCCCTAAACGAAATCTGAAGTGGCACAACAAAACGCTACGGTGACCGTGCAGCCCGTTAAATGAAAATGACTAAAATAAAACAAAACACTTCAAACCGAAAATCATAGCTCCCGAGTTCCAGCGACCCCATTTTCTATTTATTTTTTTCCAAAAAAAAATCTTTTTAGGTCGCCAAACATTCCGAAAAACACATACAGGTACTTATACATGTCTAGTGTGTACGGCCAAATTTGCATCAAAATATATTTTCATTTGTGCTCTGCAAATAAAATACAGATGTTCTAAGAAAAAATGAGTTATTGTTTTGCTTTTCAAATGCATGATTTTGTGATTTTTTTGTAGCCTATGATAGAATGTATAATCTAACAAATACAAATATGCCCTATACACATATATTTTATAGATTTTTTGAAACTTCAAAATACCATTTTTAATTTTTTTCGAAATACCGTGATCACTATAACTCGGAGGCAAAACACCTTACTCCATTTTAAACCTTGTATATATCGAGAAATTATGTCTAAACACCAATCATCCAATAAGACGATCCTAAAAAGAATCTTAGAAACTACGACTTTGTCGGATTGAGCAACATGCCTGGCTGCGATGTCGGGTGATCAGACATGACTGGTTGGATTAGCATGTCATATTCCTGCGCATTTTTTCGTAACTCCACACCGATAATCATGGGACATGGGATTTGAGGAATATGTGAAAGCGAAGGATGGCAGTCACCGGTAGTTGCGTCCGTAATGATTAGGAACTTTTTGAAACCATGTGTTGAGTATATAATGTTGTAATTAGATTACTTGTATGTCAAGTCACCCATGTACTCATATATATGTGCTTTGCACCTGATCAATAGAATCAAGAGTTGCAGTCCTATTCTTTACATGGTCGTCTTCTTGCAGCAGGAGTTCTTCGGCTGTCACCAGAACGACCTCTCCCTCGACGCCTACTGCCTGCGCCTCAAGACCCTCTCCGGCGAGCTCAACGATCTAGGGTTCAAGATCGGCGACGAGATCCTCCTCTCAACCCTCACCGCCGGTCTCGGCGAAGACCTCGGCACCGCCGCCTCCAACCTCACCCTCATGGCCAACCCCACCTTCGAGCGGGCGATCGACTACCTCCGTCTTGAAGATCGGAGACTGAAGAACGTGCGTGCCAACGTCGCCCATACCGCCCTCGCCGCCGGAGTCGGCCGCGGCGCTCCTGCCCCGCACCCTCCTGCCCCTGCGGCCCCTACGCCCCCGCCCCTACACCACCACCACCACACTGGCGTCGTCGACGCGGTCGCGGCAGCGGCGGCGGCAACGGAGGAGGCGCTCCGCGTCCCGGCAACCTGCAGCCCACCCGACCTTGGAGCGGTGGCCACAACCCTTGGACGGGGGTAGTCCACACCTACACCATGCCGGTGCCCCGCGCGCCTGCCCGGGGCTCTTCACCCCGCGTCCGACGGCTCATCAGGCCTTCTACGCTGCCCCGCAGCCCGGCTATGCTGCTGCGCCTCCTCGGCGCCGCCCCGACCTCCTACGACCCGGCGCTCTACACTGCCCTCCAGCAGGTGCCCCCGCCTTCCACCTACGCCGGCGGTGGTGACTGGTTCATGGACACTGGTGCCTCGGCTCACATGGTTGCTCACCCCAGTAACCTCTCCCATTCATCCCCCACTTGCACCTCCTCTCGTATTATTGTTGGTAATGGTGCTAGTCTTCCTATTTCTCATATAGGCTCCACTTCTTTTCCTTCCACCTCTAAATCATTGTCTCTCAATAATGTCATAGTCTCTCCACATCTTGTTAAAAATCTAGTTTCTGTTCGTCAACTTTCCCGCGATAATTCCGTAACTGTTGAATTTGGCGCTGTTGGTTTTTCTGTTAAGGACGCCCGTACCGGATGGTGCTCCACCGATGTGAGAGCCCCGGTGACCTCTACCCTGTTCAGCCGTCGTCCCCTACCGCTGGACCTCGCGCCTTCTCCACTAGCGTCGACCTTTGGCATGCTCGTCTTGGTCATCCCAGCTCCACCACACTACATCAAATAATGAGGGATTTTTCTTTTTCATGTAATAAAACGGAAGCTCACACCTGTGAAGCATGCCGTGTAGGCAAACATGTTCGTCTCCCTTTTAGCAGTTCTTCCACAGTTGCGTCTTTTCCTTTTCAGTTAATCCATAGTGATGTTTGGACCTCTCCCATACCTAGTAATTCTAGCTTTGTGTATTATCTTGTTATTATGGATGATTATTCTCACTTTGTATGGACGTTCCCTCTTCGTAAGAAATCTGATGTTCCCGCCACTCACACTGCATTTTTCTCCTATGTCTCCACACAATTTGGTCGCCCTATCCTTGCCCTCCAAACTGATAATGGCAAAGAATTCGATAACCTAGTCATTCGCACCCTCCTCTCCACCCACGACACCATCTTTCGCCTCACCTGTCCATATACCTCCCAGCAGAACGGTCGGGCTGAACGCGTCCTCCACACCATTAACGACTGCGTTCGCACCCTACTCTTCCACGCCCATGTCCCGACCCCTTTCTGGCCCGACGCCTTAGCCACCGCCACCATGCTCATCAACATTCGCCCCTGTCGTACCCGCTGGAACTATGCGCCCCATCATCTCCTCTTTGGCTCTCCGCCATCCTACGATGATCTCCGGATCTTCGGGTGCCGCTGTTATCCTAGTCTCGCCGCCACCGCCCCTCACAAACTCGCCCCTCGTTCCCTGCCATGTGTCTTCCTCGGTTACCGGCTAACACCAAAGGATACCACTGCTACGATCCGGCGTCTCACCGTGTCATCACCTCCCGACACGTTTACTTTGATGAGCTTTTCCTTTGCACAGGTTCCTCTGGCTACTGCTTCTCCCTCTCCTGAGGTCAAGACTCCGTGGCGTCGTGTCCCTCCGGCCCTCCTCGCGCCCCCTGTGGTGCTGCCGGCAGCACCGACCACGCCTCCACCTGTGTTGCCCTCGAGTTTGGGCTCGGGCACCGCCTCGTTGTCTGCGCCTCCCTCGAGCATCGACTCAGGCGCCGCCGCCGCTTCACCCTCGAGCGCCGTCTCGGGTGACGCCGTCGCCGCCACGCCACCCTCGGCACCGGCTTCCGCGGGTCCAGCCACTCGCGCTCGTGCCGGCATCTTCCGTCCGAGCACACAGTACGCTGCGGACGAGTACGTCTACGCCGCGTCCACGACAGCGTCTTCATCAGCTGCTGCGCCTTCGCCGCTGCCGGCCTCTGCCCGGGCGGCTCTCCGCGACCCTTTCTGGCTCGCGGCCATGCAGGCCGAGTTCGACGCCCTGCAGCGTAACCAGACATGGACACTGGTTCCCCGCCCTCCCCACGCCAATGTCATCACCGGGAAGTGGGTCTTCAGGCACAAGTTTCATCCGGACAGCTCTCTTGACCGTCATAAGGCACGCTGGGTGGTGCACGGCTTTCGCCAGCGCGCCGGCGTCGACTTCACCGACACCTTCGCCCCGGTTGTCAATCCCGGGATGATTCGTACCATCCTCCAGCTGGCGGTCTCTCGCGCTTGGCCAGTGCACCAGATGGACGTGTCCAATGCCTTCCTCCATGGCCACCTCGATGAGCAGGTGTTCTGCCAGCAGCTGATACGTCTCAAACGTATCTATAATTTTTGATGTTCCATGCTTGTTTTATACCAATTGCTACATGTTTTGCATCTACTTTATATCACTTTTATACATTTTTTTGGGACTAACCTATTAACAAGATGCCAAAGTGCCACTTCCTGTTTTCTGCTGTTTTTGTATTCCAGAAAAGCAGTCTGGAAATATTCTCGGAATTGGACGAAACTTCACGGGGATCCCTATTTTAACAGAACACACCTGAAGGACCAAAGGAGCAGCAGAGGAGAGCCACCAGGGCCCCACACGCCACTAGGGCGTGGGTCCCCCTGGCGCGCCCTAGGGTGGTGTGGGCCCCTCGGGGGTCGTCAGCCGCCGTCCTTTCGCCTACTTATTCCCCCCGACGCGAAAACCCTATGTGCCTGAGCCAATATCCACGAAAAGTTCCAGAGACGCCGCCGCCGTCAACCCTAGCTCGGGAGGGTCCAGAACCTCTTCCCGACACCCTGCCGGAGAGGGGAATCGTCCCCGGAGGCTTCTAGATCGCCATGCCTGCCTCCGGAGTGATGCGTGAGTAGTTCATCCTTGGACTACGGGTCCATAGCAGTAGCTAGATGGTTGTCTCTCCAATTTGTGCCATCATGTTTAGATCTTGTGAGCTGGCCTACATGATCAAGATCATATTATTGTAATGCTACATGTTGTGTTTGCTGGGATCCGATGAATATTGAATACTATGTCAAGTTGATTATCAATCTATGCCCTATGTTATTTAAGATCTTGCATGTTTTCCGTTACTCGTAGATCCTTTGGCCAAGTAGATGCTTGTAACTCCAAGAGAGAGTATTTATGCTAGATAGTGGGTTCATGTCTCCGGTAATCTGGGAGAGTGACAGCAACTTCTAAGGTTGCGGATGTGCTGTTGCCACTAGGGATAACCTAACAATGCTATGTCCACGGTCATATGTATTTGTTTACATTACGCACTTTACTTAATGCAATTATTCGTTGCTTGCAACTTAATACCAACGGGGGACTCGGATGACAACCCGGCGGTGGATTATTAGTCATAAACGCTGTTGGATGACGGTCTATGTATTATGTCATAATGCCCAATTAAATATCATAGTAATCATCATGTCATATATATGCATTGTCATGCGCTCACTATTTGTCAATTTCTCAGCTGTAATTTGTTCACCCAACATGTTAGTTATCTTTTATGGAGAGACACCACTAGTGAACTGTGGACCCCGGTCCATTCTTTTACACTGATTAAACCACCATAAACTGCAAACTGTTCTTTTTTCATTCTCTGCAATTTAATACTCATTTTCCACACCATACGTTTAATCCTTTGTTTTCAGCAAGCCGGTGAGATTGACAACCTCACTGTTTCGTTGGGGCAAAGTAGTTTGATTGTGTTGTGTGCAGATTCCACGTTGGTGATCGTGTTGCGCCGTGCGAGCCACCAACAACCTTCTGAAGAGTTGCTGCTCCTACTGGTTCGATAATCTTGGTTTCTTTCTGAGGGAAAACTTGCTGCTGAACTGCATCATAGCTTCCTCTTGGGGTCTCCCAACGAACGTGTGATTCACGCCATCAAGCTCTTTTTCTGGCGCCGTTGCCGGGGAAGTACTCATCATCACCATCATCATCCTCAAATACTCTCCCGTCAACCAGGCGCCAGCAGCAGCCCACAGGTTTTGTTGACACCGCCCATCCGGACCACGTCTGTCTGCTCTCGCGCTCACTGTATGGGCTAAAGCAGGCTCCCCGCGCCTGGTACCAGCGCATCGCTGCGTTTATTCACCGACTTGGCTTCCGCTCCACCCGCTCCGATGCCTCGCTGTTCGTATACAACTAGGGCGCCACCACCGCCTACCTGCTACTCTACGTCGATGATATCATCATGACGATGTCCACCACAGCTCTTCTTCGACAGCTCACTGATCGTCTCCGTGCTGAGTTCGCTCTCAAGGACTTGGGGCCCCTCCACTACTTCCTCGGGATCGAGGTGGTACGTCGTCCCGATGGCTTCTTCCTCCACCAGCGGAAGTACACCCATGAGCTCCTTGACCTTGCTGGGTTGCTTAATTGCCACTCTGCGGCCACGCCTGTCGACACGAAGAACAAGCTCTCCGCCACCGGTGCTTCTCCGGCCCCGGACACAGCGTTCTACCGGTCTATTGTTGTTGCTCTCCAGTACCTCACCCTCACCAGACCGGAGCTGCAGTATGTCGTTCAGCAGGTGTGTCTCCACAGGCATGCTCCTCATGACGTTCACTGGACAGCGGTCAAGCGGATTCTGCGCTACATCTGTGGCACATTGGACCTTGGCCTCACGCTTCATGCCTCCGCCACCATGGACATCACCGCCTACTCGGACACGCCCTGACACGCGTCGATCCACTTCGGGATACTGCGTCTATCTTGGACCATCGCTTATCTCATGGTCGTCCAAGCGACAACCTACGGTGTCTCGCTCTAGTGTAGAGGCGGAGTATCGAGTTGTGGCTAACGGGGTTGCCGAATGCTCCTGGCTTCGGCAGCTACTTCAGGAGCTTTCGTGTCCTATCACCAAGGCCACCGTGGTCTTTTGTGATAACATCTCGGCGGTCTATGATACGTCCAAAACATATCTATAATTTTTGATGTTGCATGCCTATTATATATTGATTACCACATGTTTATTTTACACTTTATATCATTTTTATGCATTTTCTGGGACTAACCTATTAACAAGATGCCACAGTGTCAGTTCATGTTTTCTGCTGTCTTTTTGTTTCAGAAAATCTATTATGGAAATATTCTTGAAATAGGACGCCAATTTAACTGATTTATTTCTAGACCGAGACGGAGCAGCAGCCAGGAGGACGGAGCTGGGGGGCCACACCAGGCAGGCCGACGGGCCCACGGTGCGGCCCAGGGTGGGGCCGCACACCTAGGCCGCCGCCCCACCTCGGCTGGCCACCGATGCCGTCCTTTGGCCTATAAATTGCATCTAATCGGGAAACCCTAGATACCCGAGCAAAAATCCACGAAAAGTACCGAGGCCACCGTCGTCTTCAACCCTAGTTCGGGAGGGTTTCTGCAGTTCTTCCCGGCGCCTTGCCGGAGGGGAAATCATCACCGGAGGGCTCTACATCACCATGCCTGCCTCCGGAGTGATGCGTGAGTAGTTCTCCACGGGACTACGGGTCCATAGCAGTAGCTAGTTGGTAGTCTCTCCACCTTGTGCTATCATGTTTAGATCTTGTGAGCTGCCTAACATGATCAAGATCATCTTTATGTAATGCTATATGTTGTGTTTGCTGGGATCCGATGAATTGTGAAGTTATGATCAAGTTTGTTCATCTATCTATATTATGTTTTATCTATGTTCCTGCATGCTCTTCGTTGTTAGTAATGTTTTGGCCAAGTAGATGCTAATGACTTCAAGAGAGGGTATTTATGCTAGATAGTGGGTTCATGCCTCTAGAAGCCTGGGCTTGATAGACAGAAACAACTAAGGATGTAGATGTGTTGTTGCCACTAGGTATAAAATAACCGATGCTTAGCTTAAGGGTACTGCTGTTAAGTCTAATGCGTTTGTTTACATTACACATTTTGCTTAATGCTATAATCTGTTGCTTGCAACTTAATACTCATGGGAGACCCGGAAGCTATCTTGTGAGTGGATTATGAGTCATAGATGCAGCTAGTAAGCGGTCTATGTATATTGTTGTAATGCCCAATAGATATAACAATGAACATGTGCTTGTCATATATTGCATTGTCATGTGTTTGCAATTTGTCAATTGCCCAGCTGTAATTCGTTCACCCAACATGTATGTTTATTTGTCTTATGGAGAGACACCACTAGTGAACTGTGGACCCCGGTCCTTTATTCCACACTGATACAAATACCGTTTTCACCACACTCTACGTTACTTCCTGCTGCTACTTTTGTGTTCATCATCATATTCTACACCATACGTTTAATCCTTTGTATTCAGCAAGCCGACGAGATTGACAACCTTCCTGTTTCGTTGGGGCAAAGTACTTTGATTGTGTTGTTGGAGATATGCCCTAGACGCAAATAAATAATAAGTATTTATCACATTATCTCATTAAGTTTATAATTAGTTTTATACCATGCTATAACTGTATTAATCGGAATTGTTAATACACGTGTGGTATGTAAACAAACAAGAGTCCCTAGTTAAGCCTCTATATAAACTAGTCCATCAGTCAATGGATGATCGTGATTTCCCGATCATATTGATTCAAAACAGTTGATGATGGAGTCATTTTATTAGTAGAATAATTTGATGGACATTACCCACCAAAGTATTGCAATAGGATCGTATCACTAAGTTCAACACTGCAATAGGAGAGTGACGTGATAGCTTATTCATTAGACCGTGAGATTATATCAAGTCGCTGCTTGTGGAAGATACTTTGATCGCATCAAACGTCATATCTTATATAGTGTGACAATAAAGGTGACACTTTCGGGTATTGGAAGGAAGTAGTCGGGGCGAGCGATCAAGAGCGGGATTTGTTCATTCGTGTGATGGAAAGATACTCTGGCCCCACTCGGTGAGATTATATCTGTAAAGCTACGCAGCGTATGACTAGGTCATTGGAGATATAATATCACGGAACGAGTTAAGTAAACCTTGTCGGTAACGAGATAAAACACAACATAGGATGTTGACGATCGTATATCGGACAAAGGTAGTATCGATGGAACAAAGGGAATGAACATATCATGTTAACGGTTCAACGACGATTTATTCTGGAATGCACAGGGCCGTCACAGTCATTTAGGGCTCCCTGGCGGTCATTGGCGAGCGAAGGGTCTCGACCATGTCTGGAGTATTCCCGAACCGTATGGTAACACACTTAAGGTCTTGACAACGCTTGGAGAACGTTTTGGAAACATCGGAATTATTTAGGTATAGAGAAAAGAGGTTCCAGAAAAGTTCCGGCAAGAACGGAAGGGTTCCGGGGAAGACCGAAGTGAGTTCGGAGTGATTCGAAAATTGTTTCGGAGTGACGGGAGATTAAATAGTATGTAAATATATTAATTATGGAATTATATATATTTATATTTAATTTAATATTAAATAAAAAGGAAAAAAGGGCAACCCATCTAGATGGGCCAAACCCCGGTGGGAAAGGCCCAAGTGGGGCCGACCCCCCAGGAGGTGGTGCGGCTGGGCCTAGGGGCCCATGCGGCTGCACATGGGGTGCGGCTAGGCCCCTTTGGCCGGCGCACCCCCCTCCTCCCTCTCCCTTTTTGTTTAGTCCCACATGGAAAACTTGAGGAGAGGGGTTGACTTGAGGAGAGGTGCAACCCCTCTCCTCTAATAAATAGGAGGCCGGATTAATTGAGAAAAGACACAATAAATCCAGGAATTAACTCCGGTTGGCCTAGGCTTCTCCCTTGTACACTTCCATCCTCTCCGTCTCTCGACGTATACGGTCCCACGTCTGGACTGTGTATACGGGAGACCTATAAACCGCAGTGCACCGTTGTGCTGCGGGATTCCACCCAAAGTTCTCGCTTCCGCTATCTCGGCTGGATCGGGGAGCCCGGAGGTCATCGTCAAGGTCCGTACGTGTGCGAGTATTCGGAGGTGCCGTACACTCAGGCTCGGCACCGGAGCATCGTCGTCGCGCCGCCTCCTTCTTCGTCGCGCCAAGTTCTTCGCGACCTTGAGGTCGGCTACATACGTCTTCATCGGCAACGCTTGTGCGGGAGCGTATTTCCCGCTCATCGGTCTACGAGGGAACGTATTCGATAACTTCTCCGTTACAGCATTACTAGATAGACAGATCCTGACTAGTTTTCGGTGTTGCGATAGTTAGAAAAATTATTGTTTTCTGCTACGAACCCCATCATGTGTGTGTGCAGGTCCACGTCAGTGATCGGGTAACGACGCCGCTGACACCTTTCTGAATCTCTTCCAATTCCTACTGGATCTGACAACCTTGGTTTTGTAATCAAGGGAAAACTTTGCTGCTGACTACATCATACCTTGCTCTTGGGTTTCCCAGTGAACGTGCGTTCCACGTCATCAGTCTATCTCTCTGCTAATCCAGTTCATCATCGCCGGACAAAGCATATCGAGCTAGACATTCATTTTATTCGGAACAGGTGGCTCTCGGACATGTACGTGTCCTACACGTACCCACCTCTCAGTAGTTTGCAGACATCATGACCAAAGGGTTACCTACAGCGCCCTTTGAGGAGTTCAGGTCCAGCCTTTGCGTCAGCCCTGGCGACGCTTCGACTGCGGGGGGTGTTGAGTATATAATGTTTGACAGGGCATGGCGCCCCCACGTGTGGTTTTGGTAATTAATGACAATCCCTATGGACTAATGGCTGCATTGAGTTGTTCTTGTAGTGTTTATCCATAGACCATGCTTGAACTCCATATTTCGATTCAAGGTTGATGCCATGAATATATTGATATAATGAAGTATTTGGCATCGAGATCATCGAGGTGTATGGATATATATTTGATATGATCAAGAAGAAGAGTATGTGATGACCAAGTTCTTATTCGAGGAGTTATCCGATGATTGGTCATATGCGAGTTGAGCATATTGCAAGTATGTCTTGAAGAAAAGGATTATGTGATCATTCATGGTTATCTTCAAGACATCATCTATTGAAAAGAGAAGAAAAGATACAAGGTTGATCAAGATATTGATCAAAACACAAAGCTACAAGATGTACCAAGTGGGATCATGTATCTCTTGATATGGTAAGCAATTGTCCATATAGCTTGTGAACTAACCCATGATATGTGTGTAGCATTTCTATGTGTGGTTAGGTATCTTTCTATGGGCTTGCATCAATGAAGATTTCATATAGCCCATGAACGATGACGTAAAGTGGTGATCGTCATCAATGTTGAGAAGCGCAAGTTCAAGAGGAGCATCTCGAAGAAATCCTAGGCTTGAAGCTTGCAACCCATTTAGAGATAATGTTCATGTGAAGATGTGCCTAAGAGAGGCTCTCCCATAGTGGAGTATGGGGGAGCAATGTTTGAGTCTTCACCAAACGAAGCGCAATCAAGAAAGGTGGTCCACTTGAAGAGATCAAGATCATGTCATCTAGCTCGAGTGGAATGCACAAGGCAAAGGTATGATGTTGATAGGGTTTCTATTTTACCGGTCTCTTGGTGCTAGTTGGGAGACGGGTTATAGGATAGATACCGTACTATCAAGAGGGGCTCTCATTGAGCTTTAGCGTATCCGTTGAAGATAGCTCAAACCTTTGCATACTTGTCTTCATCGTCTTTCTTGGTTCTTATTTGGATTTTCTCTGTGTGGGGTTTGGAGCTTGTTGTGATCTTCATAACAAGCTCAAGTTCATCAAAAACGGATTTTGTACGAAAAACTTGTTGAGTTTTTGATGTTGGTGGTTTGGGCGGAATCGATCTTGTATATCCTTTTTTGCACAAACCAAATATGCACACCACAGCCATCCCATTCCCTAAAATATGTTGTGTTTGGCACACTTTCCTGGCTCTGGTAGTACCGGATGAAATGCCCAGGTAGTACCGAGCTCGCTCGGTAGTACCGGACTTGGTACCGAGCCAGGTACCGGCGAACGCCAAACGCTACTGCATTCGGAGAAATTCCTAAGCGGTAGTACCGGAAATATTTCTGGTAGTATCGATCCCGCGCTTTCCGGTAGTACCGGTGGAAACTCCGGTAGTACCGGGTGCTCGCGTCGCCTGGTCAAAATGTCTGTTAACTGCTGCTTTCTGCCGTTCGGTAGTACCGGGCCGTTTGGCCCGGTAGTACCGCGCATCTGCAGAAAACTGGCCAACGACCATTTTTGAGTGGAGCTATATATAGGGGTCTTCTTCTCCAAAGAGACCCCAACTCTTGAGCTCGAAAATTGCATCCATTGTTGATCTTGTTGAGCTTTGCTTTCTCTCTATTCCTCCATGATTCTTGCCTCCAATTAGAGGGAAAAGAGAGAGGAGATCTAGATCTACCATCCACCAATCAATCTCTCCTCTAAGTGAGGGGAAGCTTTTGGATCTAGATCTTGGAGGGATTTTGTGTTCTTCTTGTTCTTCCTCTCTTCTCCCCCCATAAGCATTAGTTGCTTTGGTGGGATTTGAGAGTGAAGGATTTTGAGCACTTCTTGTGTTCTTGCCCATTGCATCGGTTGCATCGGTTTGAGTTCTCCACGGTGATACGTGGAAATGAAGTTGAGAAGCTTGTTACTCTTGGGTACTTGGGGTGCCCTAGAGCTTGTCCTCTTGGGTACTTGGAGTGCCCTAGACGGTCCTTGTTGATCTCGGAGTTTTGGTGGCTCGCGGGATAGTTGGGAGCCTCCAATTAAGTTGTGGAGTGTGCCCCAACCTTGTGATTCTTGTGGCTTTGGGAGCCGCGGGAATTCGGTGAGAGCTCCAATTAAGTTGTGGAGTGTGCCTCATCCTTGTACGGGTTCGGTGACCACCCTCAAGTGTCCCATAGTGGTTCGTGGCACTCTACATTGGTGGAGGCACGAAGGAGATTACGGTGTGCCATTTGACGGCTATTCGGGATCACTTTGTGACTCCGCACCGCTCCAACGGAGACTAGCTTCCATTGGGAAGTGAACTTCGGGATAAATCATCGTCTCCAAGTGCCTCGGTATTTCTATACCCGAGCTTCTTACTTATGCAATTTACTTTGTGATAGCCATCGAGCTTGAAGTAATATATCTTGCTATCACATAGTTGTATATCTTGTTAGCATAAGTTGTTGGTGCACATAGGTAAACCTAGCTTGTTTAGGTTTTGTGCTTGATAAATTAAACGCTAGTTTTATTCCGCATTTATTCAAGCCTAAACCGTAAAGAATTTTAATCGCCTATTCACCCCCCCTCTAGGCGACATCCGTGTCCTTTCAATTGGTATCAGAGCGGGTTCTCTCCTTATTGGCTTCACCGCCTGAGAGTAAAGATGTCGTCTAGTGACTAGTGCACAATGCTTCTTTTATATTAGATGGCACAAATTATGATGTTTGGAAAATTCGCATTCTTGATATTTTCGGGTCATTGACCCATACATAGAGCGAATTCTAGATAGGGGTTATTCTCCTCCAAGGAATCCCAAAAGATTATCTTTATTGGATGAGAATAATTCCTATCTAGATGCTCAAGCTTCTAATGTGATTTTCAATGCTTTGAGCGATGTAGTTATTATGTCGGTCTCTCCTTTTCGGAATGCTCATGAGCTTTGGACCAAGCTTCAAGATAAATATGATGTGTCCAAGAATTGTGGAGATGATTGTTGTCCCTCCACTTCCGGCCGTGATGAGTTCTCAACTTCTTCTACTTCACCTACATGTGGCAAGCCACAAAGTAATGCAATGGTGAGTAGTGATAGATATTGCAATAATGATAGTAAGCTTATTGTTGATGATACTTCACCTCTATCTTATTGCAATGATTTATCTTTGGACTTAAACGCATCTAGAACCAAAAATGATCTACATGCTTGTGTTGATAGTCCTTGCATATCATGTACAAATTGCTTGATTAATCCTTGTGATGATATGCTCTCTATATCTTGTTGCCATGATAAAAATGTTCTATTTCCTCTAGTATTTGTTTGGCTAACAATGTAGAGGAAACCGAACACTCCATGGAACAAGATATGGATTTAAATGGTGACTCAAGTAATTCTTCATCATCATCATCATGTACTCACTTTTGCCTTATGGCTAAAGCTTCGAGGTATCTCCTACTTTGGATCCCAATATATCTCATGATGATATTGATGAGGAAAATGAACAAAATGATAATGATGCTTCCATACTGAGAAGGGTAAAATGGTTATTCTTTCTCTTTCAAAGAATAAAATGCTCGTGCTAACTTCTTAGAAATCATGTCTACCCTTGTTGAGCGCAAACTTACCATTGAGGAGTTGGAAGCTCACATTGATGAAAGCCTTAACCGCGAATACAAGTATGCGGAAGAGATCGCCGATCTCAAGGAAGCTCTTGAAGAAGAACAAACACCAAGAGTCTCTTGAGGAAACTTTTGCTCTCGAACTTTCTAGAGTAAAGGGATCCCATGATAGATCTCTTAAAGTGGCTAATGATTTCAAAATAACAAATGGTAAGCTTATAGATGCACATGCCAAACTCCTTGAGGATTTTGAGCACCTAGATAATGGCTCTAGGGTCACTAAGGGTGAGCTCATCAAACTCACCGAGTCTCATGCGCAACTTAAAGCTTCTCACTCTAAAGAGCTTGCCAAGTTACTTTCTCCTATTGTCATAAATAATGATGCTTGTGCTACTAACTCTATCTCTTGTGAAGCATCCATATTAACGGAGAATGTTGAGCTAAGGGCTCAACTTGCATTGCTTCTAGCAATATGGGAAATTGGAAGAAAGACATGAAAAGCTTCGAGCTCTCATGAGGATCTTTAGTCTCCATGATAAGCTAAAGTTAGCTCATGAGGCTATTATGTCTAAGGTAACATCTGTGACCTCATGTGGACAATGGCACAACTCTACTCAAAATGCTTTATTGCCATGTGCTAGTCCTAGTAATTCATCCACTCATAATATTGCTACATCTTGTGATGAATTACTTTCCATGCCTTGTTGCTCTAACAATGAAGCTTCAACTTCCTCTAGTGTTTTTGTTGATACTAACCATGTAGAGGAATTAAAAGAGCTCAAGGCCCAAGTCACTTCTTTGAAGAAAGACTTGGAAAAGCGTCATGATGGGAAGCCCACACTTGACAACATGTTGAGTGTGCAAAGACGCCCCAATGACAAGAGTGGACTTGGATTCAACTCCAATAACAAGAACAAGTCCAAGTATAACAAGAAAAAGAAGGGCCATGAACAAGTCAAGAATTCGGCCAAGATTGTTTGCTTCAAGTGCAAAGTTGAAGGGCACCATGTTAGATCTTGCCCTTTGAAGAAGAAGTCTCTTAGTGAGAAGCAACAAGGGAAGATGCCTCAAGTTCAAACTAAAGTTCCCAAGTTGAAGAACGGCCACTTCCCAAGAAGAATCAAGCTATTCCTTCTCAAGTTGAGATTTCAACAAAGAAGAAAGGAGGAAGCAAATGTTGCTACTTATGCCGTGAGAAGGGTCACTTTGCTTCTTCATGCACTAGTGGTACTTATCCAACCCTAATAATTGATAATGTTATTCTCTTAGGAAGGATAAGGTTGGCAATGTGTTTGCCAAATATGTTGGTACTCAAAGTGGTGTCAAGAAAAGAACCATTTGGGTTGCCAAGCCTATTGTGACTAACCTCTTAGGACCCAACTTGGTTGGGGACCAACAAGCTAAAACTTGATCAATAGGTGTTGGGAGGGCATTGGAGACTTGGCTACATCATGAAGAATTAAGGGATCTTCATCAATTATATTCTCTCAAGCCAAGTCATTTGGATTATATTGTTCTATCTCATATCCAATGTTTCTCCTTGCGGTAACTTGTATTTAAATCATACATTGAAAGTTGCTTGCACCCTTGCATGTGTTTGGTTTTGTACCTTGCTAGTGTTTGTATATGTTGTGCTCTCTACTTACTTATCTTGAGCAATCAAGTATGTGTATGTTGGTTTGCACACCATGTAGTGTGATGTTGAGCCTTTATATCAACTTGCTTATATCTTAATTGGCTCTTTTGAGAGATTAATGGACTATCCCATTTTGGGGAGTGATAGCTTTGGCACTTCACAATCCTAAAAATGTGTGTACATGAGGAATACCACTTAGTGTTGATATATCAATTTATCTAGTCTCTATGTGGTATGTCATGCTCATGAGAAATTCAAATTCTATAATGTCCATTAATTATCTCTTGTTGGTTTATTTGCCTCTTGTAATAAATGGATTATCACATTATGGGGGAGTAATAAGCTATGTGCATATTACAACCTAGAAATGTGAACATGTGAGGTATTGCCACCTAGAATTGATATTGTTAATTATCTTATTCCTATGTGGCATGTTCTCAAACAAGTTCCATTTGCTTAATGTTTTTTTACTTATATTTGGATCTTGTTTGTGATGAATGTTCTTGGTAAGGTTTTCCTCTAATATATTCTCATATATCTCTTTGGGAAACCGATTGCTTCAAGCACTCTTTGTAGTTGCTTTGCATTATCGCGTGAATATTTGAAGCTATCAAGAACATTTATCTACATAAGCATCGCGCTTAAATCTTATCCTTCACCATGTGCTTATTGGTTGTGAAGATGATCTTGAATATCAATCCAATACACCACTAAGAAATTTCTACATATACTCCTTTTTGACAATTGATAGTCATAATTGTGGTGAAATTTGTAGATCATCTTCATATTGGCTCTTGATTTTATTGCCTTATTTCTTGCCAAAAATTAATTTGTTTTAACTCCCATTGTCTTCCTTACCTCTTGTGGATCATTTTGCTTTACTCAAACTTTCCTAGTGTTTTATTTGGTGTAGGAGAGGCATTGATCCCATCATTGTGCACCTTGCATTCAAAGGCTACTTATAGATAATGCACTATTCTTGGGTGAGCTATCCTATATTGAGTACAACTTATATTTTCATTAGTATTGGATCTTATTGCTTTTTCTTGATATATGACTAGTGTTTGAATAGATATTTGAGAGCGATGATTCCATGTGTGTGCATTGTGTATTCAAATACAAGATCATAAAATAATGCACTTTTGTTGGGAGAGCTATCATGTATCCTTTTAAACACTATTTATATTCTATTTGTATTTGATCCTTTCCATTGGTCTTTGATCCCGATGACATGTCTCATGGAAGACAAACCTTTTCGGCTTGGTACTTTGTGCCATCATGAAAAGTGTAGAGGGTGTGGTTTATTTGTTGGAACCCGCTCTTTCTTTTTGAGAGTTTGTCCCAATTGGCATCTCTCTTTGGGAGTGGGTTATATCATTCGTTGACATATCTCTTTTGGAAATTTGATATCTATTCCTTTTATTTATTAATTAATTGGTATCTTATTTTCTTTTTGTATTTTGTCCAATTGGTATCTCATCAATCATATGTTGGTTTGTTTTAGTTTCAATTGGCTTCTCTAAATCAATTTTTGATTTGGATCTTTGATATAATTTGGACCTTCTTTGATTTCTTGATATTTGTCCAAATTGTATCTCCTTTGGTTATTAAAGTTAATAGGCATGCATATCTACTACATGTTTATTTTATGGCATGCTTTCCTTCTTTGTGCCAATATATAGGTGAAACTCCACGGAATCCTAAATCGGCTAAGATGTGCATGAAATTCAATTTCATATCTATATGCACATATTTATGTGGAGTTCCTTCTATGTATTGTAGTTTGACTAACTACTTGGACCCAATTAGTTTGGGAACAATTTTACTTGAATGTGTTTTAGGTACATGGAGATGCATTGGATGCTTGTCTCATTTACAATGAAAGTGTCTTCACCACATGCTTATTGGAGCCAAGCTAGGATGGTTGATAAACTCTTATCTACTACATCAACCCATGCCATCTCGGTAACAAGTATCCACCCTCATGCATACTTTTATAGCATTGAACCTTGTGTAGGTTTCATCATGGCATGAAAAGTATTTATTTGCCTTTGTTGTAGCTATTGCAAATTCTATTCGGCTCTTATGATACTTGTTGCTTTCCTCAATGCATCCCAACTATCTCCTTTTCCCTTAGTGATATTTGTGATGCTTGTGTTGAGGTTGAATTTGAAGTTCATTATTATACAATATGAGAATATTGAGCTATGGGCTATGATCCTAAACAAACATCATATGTGTATATTTATGACTTCCCTTTGGATATCTTGTTTCTTTTCTTAGTAACTAATTTTATGTGTACATGTTTCTTGTGGATATATATCTTCATGATTGTTGTACACTTAGAAACTTATATACATGAGAGAAATTACATCTTTACTCGATATCCTAATTCTTCGGTGTCACCTCTTTTATTCCTTTTTATTCTTTGGTGTGACTCCGAAAAGAATTTGATTTATGAGTGCATATCCTATTTTATCACATCTTGGTGCTCTCATCTTGGTGAATATCCTTGACCATTGCTTGTCTTTACAAGCCAATAATCTTCACCATGGGATATGTCACAAGCTTTGTTTTTCATTTGCATCTTATTGAGCTTGTGAATTCATTTGTTTTTGTGTTTTAGAGGATACCGAGGAGTGAGGATTCCATTTTGTACACCTTGTATTCAAATACAATAATTCTAAATTGTGTACAAATATTGGGGAGCTCCTCTATTTTCTTTAAAACACTCTTTTGCTCAAATCATAATATATCATGTTTATTTGGTTATTGGATCTTTTGCTTGCCTTTATTTGGAAATTTAAAAAGTTTTCCATATCAATTTTGCAATCTTTGGATCCTCAATATAGTTTGTCTCCTCCAACTATTCGTCATTGGATATGTGTATTTGATTTCACTCATATTTTGAGAAATGCACACGTTATGGGGGAGCTCATACTATATTGACCTTCTAAGATTTTTCGCCCATTTTGGAAATGGATGCCAATGGGGGAGAAGTTTTATAGGGTTTAAGGGAATTTGGTTTATGCTTTTGTTTTGGTCATAAGCATTTACCTTTCATGCTCATGCATCCATGCTTGTTGATTTGCATGGTTGCTTAATTCATTATATAAACCCTTGTAAAAGAGATTGTCATCAATTACCAAAATGGGGGAGATTGAAAGGGCATGGCGCCCCCATGTGTGGTTTTGGTAATTAATGACAATCCCTATGGACTAATGGTTGCATTGAGTTGTTACTTGTAGTGTTTGTCCATAGACCATGCTTGAACTCCATATGTTGGATTCAAGGTTGATGCCATGAATATATTGATATAATGAAGTATTTGGCATCAAGATCATCGAGTGTATGGATATATATTTGATATGATCAAGAAGAAGAGTATGTGATGACCAAGTTGTTATTCGAGGAGTTATCCGATGATTGGTCATATGCGAGTTGAGCATATTGCAAGTATGTCTTGAAGAAAAGGATTATGTGATCATTCATGGTTATCTTCAAGACATCATCTATTGAAAAGAGAAGAAAAGATACAAGGTTGATCAAGATATTGATCAACACACAAAGCTACAAGATGTACCAAGTGGGATCATGTATCTCTTGGTATGGTAAGCAATTGTCCATATAGCTTTGTGAACTAACCCATGATATGTGTGTAGCATTTCTATGTGTGGTTAGGTATCTTTCTATGGCTTGCATCAAATGAAGATTTCATATAGCCCATGAACGATGACGTCAAGTGGTGATCGTCATCAATGTTGAGAAGCGCAAGTTCAAGAGGAGCATCTCGAAGAAATCCTAGGCTTGAAGCTTGCCACCCATTTAGAGATAATGTTCATGTGAAGATGTGCCTAAGAGAGGCTCTCCCATAGTGGAGTATGGGGGAGCAATGTTTGAGTCTTCACCAAACGAAACGCAATCAAGAAAGGTGGTCCACTTGAAGAGATCAAGATCATGTCATCTAGCTCAAGTGGAATGCACAAGGCAAAGGTATGATGTTGACAGGGTTTCTATTTTACCGGTCACTTGGTGCTAGTTGGGAGACCGGATTATAGGATAGATACCGTACTATCAAGAGGGGCTCTCATTGAGCTTTAGCGTATCAGTTGGAGAGAGCTCAAACCTTTGCATACTTGTCTTCATTATCTTTCTTGATTCTTATTTGGATTTTCTCTGTGTGGGGTTTGGAGCTTGTTGTGATCTTCATAACAAGCTCAAGTTCATCAAAAACGGATTTCGTATGAACAACTTGTTGAGTTTTTGATGTTGGTGGTTTGGGCGGAATCGATCTTGTATATCCTTTTTACACAAACCAAATATGCACACCACAGCCATCCCTTTCCCTGAAATATGTTGTGTTTGGCACACTTTCCTGGCTCTGGTAGTACCGGATGAAATGGCCCGGTAGTACCGAGCTCGCTCGGTAGTACCGGACTTGGTACCGAGCCAGGTACCGGCGAACGCCAAACGCTACTGCATTCGGAGAAATTCCTAAGCGGTAGTACCGGAAATATTTCCGGTAGTACCGATCCCGCGCTTTCCGGTAGTACCGGTGGAAACTCTGGTAGTACCGGGCGCTCGCGTCGACTGGTCAAAATGTCTGTTGACTTCTGCTTTCTGCCGTTCGGTAGTACCGGGCCGTTTGGCCCGGTTGTACCGTGCATCTGCAGAAAACTGGCCAACGACCATTTTTTAGTGGAGCTATATATAGGGGTCTTCTTCTCCAAAGAGACCCCAACTCTTGAGCTCGAAAATTGCCTCCATTGTTGATCTTGTTGAGCTTTGCTTTCTCTCTATTGCTCCATGATTCTTGCCTCCAATTAGATGGAAAAGAGAGAGGAGATCTAGATCTACCAATCCACCAATCAATCTCTCATCTAAGTGAGGGAAGCTTTTGGATCTAGATATTGGAGGGATTTTGTGTTCTTCCTTGTTCTTCCTCTCTTCTCCCCCCATAAGCATTAGTTGCTTTGGTGGGATTTGAGAGAGAAGGACTTGAGCACTTCTTGTGTTTTTGCCCATTGCATCGGTTGCATCGGTTTGAGTTCTCCACGGTGATACATGGAAAGTGAAGTTGAGAAGCTTGTTTCTCTTGGGTACTTGGGGTGCCCTAGAGCTTGTCCTCTTGGGTACTTGAAGTGCCCTAGACGGTCCTTGTTGATCTCGGAATTTTGGTAGCTCGCGGGATAGTTGAGAGCCTCCAATTGAGTTGTGGAGTGTGCCTCAACCTTGTGTTTCTTGTGGCTTTGGGAGCCGCGGGAAATCGGTGAGAGCCTCCAATTAAGTTGTGGAGTGTGCCTCATCCTTGTACGGGTTCGGTGACCACCCTCGAGTGTCCCATAGTGGTTCGTGGTACTCTACATTGGTAGAGGCACGAAGGAGATTACGGTGTGCCATTTGACGGCTATTCGGGTATCACTTTCTGACTCCGCACCGCTCAAACGAAGACTAGCTTCCATTGGGAAGTGAACTTCGGGATAAATCATCGTCTCCAAGTGACTCAGTATTTCTATACCCGAGCTTCTTACTTATGCAATTTACTTTGTGATAGCCATCGAGCTTGAAATAATATATCTTGTTATCACATAGTTGTATATCTTGTCTAGCATAAGTTGTTGGTGCACATAGGTAAACCTAGCTTGTTTAGGTTTTGTGCTTGATAAATTAAACGCTAGTTTTATTCCACATTTATTCAAGCCTAAACCGTAAAGAATTTTAAATCGCCTATTCACCCCACCCCCCCCCCCCTAGGCGACATCTGTGTCCTTTCAATGTTGTAATTAGATTACTTGTATGTCAAGTCACCCATGTACTCATGTATATGTGCTTTGCACCTGATCAATAGAATCAAGAGTTGCAATCCTATTCTCTACACCATGGAAGACGACTGCTGATCATGCATGGTTGCCATGCGGTTCTAGTAATATCATTGTTATGTCACTCAACTTCCTCCGGAAGAAATGCAAGTACTTTTGAACAACATGAACGGAATGAATCAACCGTCTGTCGCGACAAACTTGGCAAGAAGAGTGTTAATGCGGATTGTGACATGGACGGAATTGCCCAGTTCTACATTTTAGGTGGAATTGGGAGAAAATTTGACAGTGAGAAGTGGCCAACACTAGAATGTATTAATACGGTTTGTCACACGAAATCAAAATTCGGTTCACGCACACAATAATATACTCCCTGCATTTTTATATACTAGACCATTTAAACTTGTAATTATGTTAAGTTGGACAAATCTATAGAAAAGTTTATCAAAATTGATTTATTCTTTTTTGAAATGGAAGGACAAGCATTAAGCACAAACTAATCGGCTTACACGGGAAAAACCGAGATCAACTTTTGGTCTACGAGGAACAACCCTATATGTGAATCAAATCCACAAGCAAAACATCCAACAAACAGCGTGATACTCGAAGGCAACATCCCATGTTTGTTTGTCGATGTTGTCGGGTCTAAATAGAAGGTCAGTCGTGGGGTTATTACCCCGGCGCTTCAAGTCATCACCTTGAACATGGATATAACATACGGCGCCGTTGCTTGAGCCATAAGGAAATGGTAGATCATGACTTTTCACATAAATAAAACACACACACTTATTATCTTCAGATTACTCGCCTGATTGGAAGAATTGTATCAGATTCAAATGGATCAAGACACACAGTGAAACATCTGGCTAACAATCCCTTTTCGAGAAAAATGCATATGCAACTACAACACATACTCTAAAAATCTTGTTTAGAGTGTAAGGTGAGCCGAGTATTTATAAGGTAATACTTCATCTAACTATTATATATACTCTCTGTTGGATTCACTATAGATTTTTTTAGATAAAAGGTTGGCCATAGATGATACACAATAAGATATAACCAAAAGTTGATTCTATTATTATCCTTAATAAGAGTAAGTGGACTTGGGTATGAAAAATCGGAATAGGTATGTCTGACTTGTCTCTCAAATGTGAAATAAATCTTTGCCCGTTAACGAAAAACACATTTCTAAATATCAAAACAAACTTCAAAAAGAAGTTGCACACGTACATCTTCACGTTCTATGTGAAAGTTTCTGGAAAAAAACGATTTTTACATGTTTTTCGCGTGCCGAGATTTATCTTTTTCGTGGAGGCAAAATTTATATTTGTGGAGATGTACGTGTGAGATTTTGTTTCGGATTTAACATTTTAAAACGCGTGTAAAATGCAATTTATTTTAAAGACAGATGCCCCTAGGTGCAGAACGTCCACTCTCCTCGAATGTGCTTTGCCCGTCAAAGATCCAAGAACTATTCCCACACGCAAAGACCCTGATGAACAGCCACGATTAAATTACTAACTATATTAAAGCTGTGCAAATCCGTGCGCTCTCCGCGCCCGTTTTACTGTAGCATCTACAGTAGGTACTGTAGATAATCTACAGTGTTCTACGGTGCCACGGTGGGTCCCACCTGTCGATCACACAGTCCAGCGACATTTTACAAAAAAACAACAGGCAAGGCCAAAAAATACTCCGCAGTCCTCCACTTTTCCACAGACAGGGACCCCTACGCAATTTCCAAAAAATTGGAGGACCGCGCTGAAAAAACATCCTCACACCTCGCTCTCTCTCCTTCCTCGCTCCCGCGCGCCACCGAGCCCGCCCCCGTCGCCGACGCTCACCGCCGCTGCTACGCCTCTCCCCGCCCAGATCGAAAATCACGGCGACCTTCGCCGTCGCCTCCCCTTCCTCCTCGCCTCGGATCGGCCGCCGGCACGCCGTCTCCGCGCCGGAATCGTCCCCGGTGCGCCCGTTGCCCTTCGTCGCCACCGCACGCCACCGCGGCCGCTCCGGCGACCCAGGATGGGCGGCGCCGCCACCTCCAGGCTTCCCACGTCCGTGCGCGCCCGCCTCGACGACGCGCGCGTCCTGGAACATAGCCGCGCGCCGCGGCGAGCTCCGCCCCGCCGCGGCAGAGCCCAGCCGCCGATGAGGTCAGCGTGACGCCGCGGCTGGGGTGGGCCGGCCAGATGGGTCGCCTATTGGGCCGGGCTGGCTGCTACGCAGCTGGCTCGGCCAGCTCGGCCCTTTTTTTTCCTCTATATTTTTTTCCCCTCTCCTTCTTCTTTTTAGACTCTGAAATTTAAATAAATTTAAAATGCAGAATTCTCCCAAATTTCAACTTATTCAAAAACTATACAAATTTTGGCACACAAAATTCCAAACTTGAATATTCCATACCACGGCGTTTCCACTTAAATTTAAACAAACATTTAATTAGGCAAGGTGCAAACATTTTCTAAATTTCAATGCACCGAAATCCAACCAAATTTTAATGTGGAAATTTCCAAATTTGAGTTTTCCACATAACGATACTTTAAAATCCGCAATTTAATTAAATTTAAATTTCAAAATTCTCCCAAATTTCAATATATCCAAAACTAAAGAAATTTTGACGCACATATTTTACAAACTTAAATTTTCAATACCACGGTGTTTCCCACTGAAACTTAAACAAATTTTAGTTAGGCAAGGTGTAATTAGGCAAGGAGCAAACATTTTCTAAATTTCAGTGCACCATGCACAATTCCAAATTTGAGTTTTCTACACGACGTTATTTTAAAGACCAACATTTAATTAAACTTAAAGTGCAAAAATCTCCCAAATTTAAAATTCTCCCAAATTTCATTATATTCAAAAACTAAACAATTCTAAACTTAAATTTTCCATACCACGTTGTTTCCCACTGAAATTTAAACAAAATTTTAATTAGGTATATTTCCAAACTTAAAATGTTCCATACCATGGTATATCCCACTGAAATTTAAACAAATTTTCAATTAGGCAAGGTGTAATTAGGCAATGTGCAAACAATTTCTAAATTTCAGTGCACCATGCAAAATTTCAGTGAACGTGCACAATTCCAAATTTGAATTTTCCACACAACAGTATCTTACATACCGAAATTTAATTAAAATTAAAGTGCAAATTTCTCCCAAATTTCATTATATACAAAACTAAACAATTTTTTACGCACATATTTCCAAACTTGAATTTTCCATACCACGATGTTCTCAAAGAAATTTAAACAAATTTTAAAATTAGGAAAGGGGTAATTGGTCAAGGTGCAAACATTTTCTAAATTTCAGTACATTTCAATGTGAACATTTCCAAATTTGAGTTTTTTACACAACGGTATTCACTAATATTACCAGCATATCAACATGTCTACAAAATCTGACCATTTACTAAACGTACAGATAATTCAAACATAAATATCTCCCCCATTTGACAATTTCAGCTAATTTAAACGAGTTCTCAACATATACACGTTTTCAATTCCAACAATTTTACAATCTAAACAGCTTCCGAAAACAGACATTTCCAATTTTGAATATTTCAAAATCCCAGCTACCTTTCAAATCTAACCATTTTATTAACGTGAAAAAAAAGAATCTAAATAACTTTCTAATTTGCCTACTTCTCGAAATCTAGACAATTTGCAAACATGAACTCTCTTTGCATACTAACAATTTCCAAATCTACACAATTTACAAATGTCAACATTTCCAAACATAATGCACTTCCTCTAGCTGTAATCTCAAATTAAACATTTCAATTTGGTAAATATTTGAAAGTAATATGCACTCCCTCCAATTATATCAAATTCAATTGAATAAATGTGCGTTTCCCACATATGGATTTCAACTAACCAGTGATAAAAAAATAGAAACATTTTCCAACCATTTCAATTTTAGATGTACTAACATGCTCACAAAAAAAAAGTGAACTATTTAAGTCAACATACCATCATTTTCAGACATTTCCAATTGCTTAATATTCCAATGGTCCACAAAAATATAACGCAAATGCTCAAAAAAAAAACAATATACTCATAGCAAAAAGTAAAAATATTACAACATTTCATTTTGGCCATTATTTCGACACCATACGAACGAACTTTCCGCAAATGTAAAATCAAATTCAAATGGATTTTCCTGATTTCACTTAAATATTAACGTCGAAATGCAAACATGTTTGACCATTTCGATCCACTGAATATTTGAATATTATATACAATATATCCGAAATGCACAAAAAAATGCTACCTATTCATGACAGAATAAAAACATGTTCCAACATACCAATTTAGCTAACATTTTGGTTAACAAAAAATATATATACTGCAAAAAAAAAAAAAAAACATCACGGCACGCCAAATTCAACTAGTCCAGACCAAGAGGAAGAAGGAGGAAAGGGATCACATCTTCTCGGTTTCACAGCCGCCAGCGAACCTCCTCGCCGTCGCCCCGGACCGATTGCCGTGAGCTCGTCGCGATGGCCACCGCCGGCAAGCCCGACCCAGTTCCCGCGCCACCCAAGGCGCCGCAGCCGGCTGTGAAAGGGGCCCTCATGCGCCGCATCTTCCCCTTCCTCCTCGCCACCAACGTCTTCATCGGAGGTGACAGCGGGCATCCCTTTACTCGATCTCTTCTTTCCAGTTTTCTGTCCCTACATTTGTTGCGCAATCTGTCGTTGAGCTCGCTACGGTTCGTTCAGTGCTATTTGCTACTCGGCTAGTCTGTCTGCTAGGGTTCTTGGTGTTCTTCCCTGTGTAGATTCGCGCAAGGAAGACCTAATCTTGATGGCTCGCAGCAAAGTATACTTGTTAGTTACTAGGAATGATTAGACGCGCTTTGTGTCAGTCGGGTAGCTGTGTCTGCTTGCCGCTCCCATAACGATTGTGCATCTGGGCCACCTCAGTTTGCGTCCTGGTGTTTTCCTGGAAGGATGTAATATTTCACTAACAGTGGCAGTGCGGATGTGGGATCATGACATCGAGAGTATTATGAGGACATGAGTAAATACTAGTTGTAGGACTGTCGGAATGGGATGGCTTGACATGACTTTGTCAGTTCCGTGCCCAGATAGTCTAAACCTGGATAGCCTGATGCGACACAAGAAATGTGGATAGAGTTTGTCTTATGCTATATATCAATGTGACTAGATGTTTAGCTTCTCTCAGGATATCACTGATTAGTTTCTGCAGATTTGTTTAAGCCATGCTAGCGATAAGACTAAAGAACTAGAAATATTGACCAGGGGATAGAGACATGTGATTAGCATTTGATATTATCTTTGTGCCAACTGAAATTCAATAATGCAAGGATATTGATAGTCCAGCAGTTGGAATGGGGTAGTAGTGCATGCCAGTGATGACACATGAAATAAATGATGAAGTTTTATGCCAGTACTTATTTTAGAATTTAGGTACGATGTTTATGTGGAATTTCAGTTTTCTTATGTAAAAAATTGCGGGAACATGTGGTCACTCTGTTGGTTAATAGGAAAGTAACAAGTGACATAAAATCTACTTGCACAATGGTGAGACTCCAGGGAATATGACCGAGTTCACTTTTATTTCTTATAGATAAATTCCATATTTGTATTACAGAGTTTACCTTTTTCACTATTAGAACTAATCCTATATGTTAGTCACCATTCCTTGTGGTGTTCTGAAAGGTACATAGTACTAGCAATCCTGTCATGCGAGGGTATGAGCCAGCTTTC
Source organism: Poa pratensis (assembly GCA_947311845.1). Classification (NCBI taxonomy): domain Eukaryota; kingdom Viridiplantae; phylum Streptophyta; class Magnoliopsida; order Poales; family Poaceae; genus Poa; species Poa pratensis. The sequence goes on from CAMZMU010000057.1 coordinate 6,803,344, forward strand.
TTTTTGCTTTATTTTCTTGTATCGTGGATTGAGATTGATGGGGTAGACATATTACTCACCTGTGGCAGGACATATAGATTACTCTTTAAAGTAAGGAAAGTACTGTACCACATATGTCCATGATTTGACCATTATGTGGTCAGAAAGTGCAAAACAATGGTAGCAACCTTGAGGGCATGTTTGGATCAAAGGGAGGTATAAAACATATGAATAGAAAACACTATATATGATGACAGAGTTGGTTTTAGGAATTAAGGAAAAAAAAGGAAGACCAGGAAATCAAGACACGTGAGTCCCATCTAGCGAATTTTGATTCTTAGCGGAACCAACAGTTGCTTGAATTTGTGCGTGTGTGGGCTCCAATGTGCACACATCAGCCAGTTCTGAACATACCGTCTTCCCAGCATTTCTCTTCCGGGCCTGCCTAACAAAAATAGAGGTAGGAGCGGAAATTTATTTTCCGGTGAAAACGCACGTGAGAAATACTTTCCAGGGGGGTAACTAAGGAGATATTTGTTCGTTCCAAATGACATGAGGATGGCAATTCCTTAGGAACAAGTTTCCTTTGCTTTTCCTACGTTTGTCTCCAATCCAAACATGGCGTCAGGGGTTCCGAAACACAGAAACCCGTAGCAGTTCAAGGACTGTGGTTGAGTCAGAGAAACACAATACATCTATGGCAGCTAGAAATGTTTATTGACAAGATCAGCAAAATAAAATTGATTTTTTCTCTTAAGAGTTAGCAAATCTCCAGTTTATGGCAGCTAGAACATTTGTACTATATCATTTATAGCACAGCGTAGTCTTGCTGACCAGTTGGCTCATGCCTGTGAAGGCCTACTGATAACTAAATGCTGCTCTATGTGATACATGTTAATTTTCCGTTGATGACGTTTCTGTCATTGTGCTATGCCATTTCCTCTTTTAGTCTCCTTGATCACGTTTTCACATGATAATTCAGTGCTCTAGTTACTGAGGCACACTAAACACCTTAACATAGTTAGTCCATGTAGTTATGTCTGCTGCGTTATGATTGAGCACATGCACTGAATTGTACTCCCTCCATAACTAAATATAAGCTTTTGTAGTTCAAATTTGAACTACAAAAACGTCTTCTATTTAGTTACACTTATATTTAGTTAGAGGGAGTAGTTTTAACTGCTGGGGTAATCAATGTTCGAGATCTGAGAGCTATTGTGGTCTGTGGATATGCATTCTAACACTCTTGTTTTATCTGATGTTTACTCGCATTTTTCATTATGTTGACATCTTTGTAACATGCAGTTTATGTATTTGCAAAGACCTACAAACGGGACCAGGACAAGAAAAATGCTGACGCTGCGGCAGCAGCAGCTGCTGCTGCAGCATTGGCACCCCCACCTGCTCCAATTGCTAAGCCTGCAGAGCCTGCTCCTCCACCCAAAAGAGTACTCCCACCATTGTCCCAAGATGAGCAGCGCCAGGTCTACAAGTGGATGCTGGAAGAGAAGCGGAAGATCAAACCACAGAACGCTGCTGAGAAAACCAAAATCAACGAAGAAAAGGCTCTTCTCAAAGAGATCATCCGAGCAGAGTCTCTCCCTCGTTTGTGGTGATTTCATCAGTCTCCTGCTGGCCTATGTTACTTTGTCCTCTTGCAATTCCAGTAAGGGTGTGTTTTCGATCTAGTGTTGTTAGCTGGCACAAATAGTATGGATTTTGTAGGCTGATACGTCGGCATTTGGTGGCAAAAATATTGAGCAACTCCAGTCTACAGAAAGCTGTTTGCCTTTTGTTGCACAATTATGGTACGGTCTATTATGGACAATACCAAAGGGATAGCCTGGCCGGGTTGTGGTCGGAAATTAGCACGGGTGTAGTATTTGGTTGGTACCTGAGATTCCGAGACGACATCTCACCTCCAGGCATCTGAATTTGGCTACAACGATCAACATTTCTATTGTGATGATCTGAGTATGCATTGAGCTCTTTTGGCTGGGAGCTCACAAATACATTGAAATTGTGAAAAAAAAAAAACTTCGGAAAGATTCAGACGTGTCAATAAATGTCCATGTTTTCGCGTCCTTGTGATTTTTATATGTGGCGTCCAGTGTAAACGACACATGGTGACTAAAAAGCTGCTTTTTTAAGCAATGGATTTTTTTTGGGGGGACACAAAGGTGTTGCTTGGCTGCAGTATGGCCGCAGTTGGAGCGGGTGACTTTTTCAAGTCTTGAACCTGCAGGTTTAGATCAGCATTCTGTATTTGCGTTTCAGAGTTTATATTTCCTACCTCCCTGCAGACTGCAGAGGAAAGCAATACCAAACCATTCACCTGTGTAGAAAAGACATTTATGTTAGCTCAGCTTTCGTCAGAATCTTCCCATGATATTTCCATCGAGTTTAGCTTGGAACCAATACCAATTCTTAAGTCTTAGCGAGTCGCCAAACTCCTCTGCCTCCTCTCTTATCCTCTTCTACAGTAACTAGGAGAGGCGACCGGAGGGCGACTGAGTTTTCCGCCGGTGATTCCGCCGCCCTCCTCTCCTTCGTCGGCCTCGGTGCCGTTGGAGAGGGGAGGGGGGCTGAATCGCCGGCCGGACCCGTGTACAGCTAGTCTAGGGTTTGCTAGTCTGTTAGATCTTCGTGGTGGAGTGCGGCTGATGTCGATGCCGCCGTTGCGAATAATTTGCTCCGGATCTCCGTCTCGTCGCCGCCGTGCAGCGACGGCAAGGAGATGCGGTGCTAGGATGTCTTGGCGAGGTTGTCAGTGCGGCGGGGACCTTGCTTTGGACTTTTGTTCCTCCTTCTCGCCTGCGTCTCGGCGCCGTCGTCTCCAGCGTCGTCGGGAAGAAGGGGAAGTTGTGCAGGAGCTTCAGACGCTGGTCTGCTGCGGCTGGCGGTGGGCTGGAGGATGCCGTGGTCCGTGCTGGGGGTGTGGTCCGTGGATGGCGGATCTGGTACTGCTCCTTGCTGCCGGCGACGGGAGGGGCTGGATCTGGATGTTGAAGGTGAGCTCGGGGCAGGTCCCCGACCCGCGTGCCACAGCGATATGTGGGCACCTTGGGTGCATCTTCTCGTGGTTCACAAAGCCAGATGGCGATGGAGCTTCTTCAACCTCGGGAGTGGTGGTCTTCGTCTCTTGCTCTCGCGGTGCTTCGGCGTCGGAGACGAGCGGCGGTATCGGTCGTGTGGTGCAGAGTTCCCCAAGGGCTTCTTTGTAATTTTGTTTTTCTTCAGGGGTCTGTCTGCAATTTGTACGGGTCTACGTGTCCTTCTGGACCGTATCTGTTCTCTGTGTACGTATTTTGTACTCCGTATGTTCTCGACTTAATATATACGTAAATTATCAAAAAAAGTCTTTAGCGAGTCAACGTGTACTCTATAAATACGACTGACCGACTAGATGGCTATTCAAGTTAATGCCTACCGATCAGACTAATTTCGTGTAGATCTCGTTTGTTGGGCATCATTTTGGACCAGACTCATGAAATTCAACCCACGTTTCATAGCTAACGTGTTTGGCTGTCATGCATTTGGAAACGTTATTTCAATTGGAATTCCGGTAAATGTATTTGTTAGTTAAGTTAATTCCTGTTGCTAACCATGTCATTTCATTTCTACCGAATGAAATGAAATGAAATGATGACGTGGCATTAGTGTCATTTCATTTTACTTGGGTGCCGAACAAGTTCGTATTGATGTGAGCATCATGTGAAAAACAAACACATATAACCCGTACAAAAATAATAAATAAAAATGCATGTGACACCGTACTATTACCTCTGTTAGCCTACCAAAATATACTAGTTAGAGGGCACGTGCAACGCACGTCTGCACAATGAAACACATTTTTTTGTAATTCTTTCATCTTATGAGTTTACTGATCTGTATATCTTATTTGTATCGACCTTAATTTGAAGCCAAAATGCTATATTTTATCCTAAAGATGTCCATATTTTATTGAATCAAGTTCATCTCCTAAACTCTATACATGCAAAGTCATATGTAATGATGACCCTAATGCAATTGGACATGCCTCTTACATATATGTCTTTGAAGTCAAAGCAATTGCTACAGAACATAATATTTAGAGCGAAAAACATAGCAGTTAATTCCCAAGTTGGATCCATGTAGACTACATATTTTGTGCATTGTACTGAACCTCCAACGTTATTATATAGCTTTGTATTATGAAAAATTATCCGTTCAAGGTGTATCTGCAAGCCGAAATCAAATTAAGATGGCAATGAAGAATATAAATTAACCTATACCTATGGAAGAAAACATTGAGCGACTGAAGCTTTAAGATTAATTTTATTCATCTGTACATGATGGTGTTGTGATGGTGTTGTGCAGTTTGAACAACATCTCAAAGTATTGTACTTTAGCTCCGTATAGTGAAAACCAACCCAGGCACAAAAAAGAGCAGGCATTCATGCGATGCGTCAGTAAGTATTGTCGATCAGTAGGATTACAGTAGATGAATACCGAACCTGAGAGCTTGAGGGACTCTGAGTTCACCACAACCATCCTGGGTTGCAGGCGTTGGTAACGGTGGCGAGTCTGTCCGGACCTAGATCTCTGTCGCTAAATCCGTTCTGCTCCAGGGAGGGATCCGGCCTGGGAAGAGGTGGCTCCATAGGATGTGAGAGGCTGGCGATCTCAACCTCAGCAGCGGTTTTTGGGCGAGGCTGTTACGGCGGACAGAAGAGGACGGCAGCTGCAGTTTATTCGGTCCAGGTTGTTGTACATTGAACAAGCACCAAGACCACAATGCCGAAGGTCGGACAGGCTCTCATCCGGGACGGCATCGGGCAGGTCACTGTGCCGGCGGACAGGCTCGACTGGCAGGCCACCGTGCTGTAGCGCAGCCTGAGAGCTATTGCGCTACCCGGCGACATGCGCAGATGTACTGGCGGAAGCCGTGGTAGTGGCGTGGCAATCTTTTGTAATTAACGGCAAAACAAAAAGGTGGTGGCAATTTGGTCGTATTATGTGATTTGGTGGGAGGGCAAAACGGTCCAAAACGGACAATGTTGAGTTGTCAAACATTGGGACGATCTGAGCCATTTGATCGGATATTGAAGGGCTCAGATTTAAAGTATCTCAACAAGACAAGTTTGCTCTTTTAATAGTAGTATAGATTATATTTTGGAACAGAGGTACGAGGTAGTAGTTTATAGTGAATCAAGCAATAAGTTATTCTCATGCGTGTGCTCTAGCTATTACTGGTACGACCACCACGCCTCTCTTTCTTCCGATAGCTTTTTTTTTTTGCATATAGCTATCGGACTTTATTCAACGAAAGCAATCCCGGGACAGTCAGGCTGATCAGGAAGCTAGGAGTACTATCCAACCAACTCTCGGTCCCTCTTAACGTGCAAGCATGTTTTGCACAGAGGTGAGCCGGGAAATTAGCGGATCTTATTACATGTCGAATTACAAAATATGAGAAACTATCCAAAAGCCCTCCAATTTCATCAAGCAACGGCGCAACAACCGAACGCGAGGCCTCTCTCGAGTGCCAAAGGTTGACCACCTCCAGGCAGTCTGTCTCGATCACCACCTTCTGGAATCCACGCAGCTTAGCAAATCTGACGCGGCACCGAAGTGATAAAGCTTCCATAATGAGGATCCGAAACTCCCTCATATGACTTACTCCAGGCACCAAGGAGAGCAGTAGCCGATCGCGCCACACCACCGGCTCCCCCCCCCCCCCCCCCCCCTTTCCTCCAGCAGATTAATGACACCATCAGAATTGATTTTGATCACCCCTTCCTCGGGCGGCCTCCAACCATGCCCTGGCAACACAGCAGCTTGCTTCCGAGGAACGTCCAAGAGAATCAGAGACTCTCGGATATGCTTCACAGCAACTGATGAATTATACCCCTCGCTATCATGTGTCCATCTATTACGTGAGTGCCAGATAGACGACATAACCAAGATCATCATCGATCGATCTTTATCAGAAAATCTTGAATCGCATAAAATATTACGCGCCCAAGTTTGTGGATGTAGCCGAGGTATGCTGATATCAAGAACTGAGTGAGCTTCATCCCAAAATTGCTTTGCATGCGAGCAATGCAGCAAAGCATGCATGAGGTTTTCCTCCTATGCCATGCACAACTTACAAACACTTGTTTCTTTCATATGCCGGTACATCAGGGTGGCTTCATCAGGCAAAATACCCCTGATCACTCTCCACCAGAAGACCCTAACCTTTGGCATCACGTTTAACTTCCATAACTTTGTCCACATCTGTTCATCAGTCATTGAGGTACCTGTAGCCGTCCCTTCCTCTTGAGCTGCAAGCTCTTTCTGAGCTTCCGATAGCTTTTCAAAACCACCAAAACCATCTCAGTGTCTCAGTACAACGTCTTCGTTAATTCATGTTACATACTCCCGAGGTGAGCGATATAGATCAATTATAATGGAAGGTGTTTTGGGAGGTGCCAATAAAAATAAGCCGGTTATTTCTTAAGCCAGAGCTTATTTCTATACCAGAGATGCCTACTTAGGCATCCTATATAAATAGGCACATTTGCTTAAGCAAAAATCGGTTTCCTTTTTGTAACCACCTCTCTAAGCACCTTGCATTAGACAAGAGTTTCGTACTTTCTATTGCATGTTTCACCACTACTTAACTAAAAAAAGCATAGCCGGACACGGTGTTTCGGCTCACGGGAGCATCTAGTCCCATTATGTGAAATGCTTTAAAATGTAAAAAAAAAACCAGATTTCCTTGGGTGCCGAACAAGTTCGTATTGACACCCGATTTTCTCGGAATTTTGACATTTTCAAATGTGATTTTCCATAATAGGAGCATCTAGTTCTGGTAGTCAAAATGGATTTCCGAAACCTGAAGCCTTGTAAGGCTTTATTGCTTATTACATCCCGGAACGACAAAAAAAAAGTAGAACCGCCATGGTGTTCAACTGCCTTGTTCAGAGAGCGGAGCTTCTGTAAAGCATAGAAGCTGTACAGAAGTCTGACGCAGCTATTTACCAGAACTCATTCATCTTTTGCTAGGTATCCCCTGCCTGCAAAGAAAAATAATTGCCATGGTCGCATTAATGGCCTTGGTGAACATACTGCGCAAACAATACCACGAAGAACAGCAGAGAACATGCAATTTGCTGATACCTTGTTGGACATAATGAAATCCACCACAACGTCTGAAAGTTCTTTACAATGTGCAGTGTAGCAGTGATCTGCTCCGTCGATGACACTCAACTTGTGAGTTGGTATATGTTTCGCAAATTCGTATGCATCTTCAACCGGAATCATCTCATCAGCTGAGCCATGAACTGTGAAGAAGCTGAACAAAGACAGTAAACTTAAGTGGAAATTTGCAACAGGTGGTTTATAACACAATATGAAACCTTCGCCCAAATGCAAACAGAATTATGTTTTCAATCCTGTGGATGCGTGGGAACAACAACTTTAGTGAAGCTAAATGTGGCATGTTGGTGCCACGGGATGCCACTTGTTTCAGTTGGTAGCTTAGATATAAGGGTAATGATGCCTAAATTAGTTTCTGACCTGCATTCTTTGCTGATGGAAAGGCTCGTTGCACGCATATCAGTATTCAATCTTTCCATCAAGCAGTCTTTTGTTGACCTGTGTAAAACCTTTCCTATATTGCAACAAACAGATTGTCAATAACTCAATATTGTCATGCACTAACTAAATATCTCAAAAGTCCGAACTAATGGAAAGGAAAGGACTAATACAATCCACATATACATTTTAACACTCACTCTCACGTGTGACTCGGAGAGGGCAGAGGCAAACACGTGCAACCGGAAGAGAGCGACGGCGCGCAAGGCTCAGAGGTAGGACTCAAGAGGCCTAGACGTGGACAAAGAGGGGGCAACAATAACTTTTGGATAAATTGTGAAAGACATGATTGGAACTCGAGACCCTGGGCTGTGATACCATGTTGGAGAATGAGCAACTGGTATTCAGAGGGGTTAAAGGCCATTACATGTACATGTGTACCAAAGGCAGGAAACCCCTTATACAAATGGGAATATACAAAAGGAGAGGACTATACAACCCTAACCCCTCCCCCCGTCAAACTGAGTTTGGAGAGAAAGAATCCATGCCGCGCTTTAGTCTAGACCTCCGTGAAGAAATCTGCCAACTGTACCTCAGAAGGCACATACTGAAGAGCGAGAATTTGATCCTACATAGCAGCACGCACAAAGGAGACATCGACACCGATGTGCTTGGTGAGCTCATGCTTCACCGGGTCATGCGCAATGCTGATAAAACATGTACTATCTGACAATAGGTTAGTCGGTGCAGTGGCAGAAATACCAAAATCCTCCAGGTCACCTCAGCCGCCAAGAGAGTCATCGCTCGTAACTCTGCCTCTGCACTCGAGCGGGAAACCGGAGTATGTTTATTTGTCTTCCAAGCAATGAGAGAACTGCCAAGAAAAACACAGTAAGCATCAAGGGAGCTGGAACGGGAAAAAAACACGGTGAGAGATTGTGCCACGAAGATATCGTAGAACACATAGAAGGTGAGTATAGTGGATAGAGGTGGGAGCAGAAACTAACTGACCCAGAATATAGACATGATAGCATATATCTGGACGAGTGGCAGTTAGATAGACAAGGCTCCCAACGAGGTGGCGATAGCGTGTCGGATCAGCAAGGGGATCACCATCCGAAGCACGAAGCTGAACGTTGAGATCCATAGGAGTCACAACTGTGCGGTCATCACCAAGAGTGGCACGAGCAAGGAGATAATGGATATACTTTTCTTAGTAGATGAAGAAGCCATCAGAGGTAGAAGAAACCTCAATCACGAGGAATAAGCGAAGTGGACAAGATCAGACATCAGGAACTGCTCACGGAGGCGGGCCTTAGCAAAGGCAATGTACTCAGAGTCGTCGCCAGTGATGATCGTGTCATCAACATATAGAAGGAGAAAAGTCCAACCACGCGGAGAGGTGTGGACAAACAACGCTGGGTCGTGGTCGCTAGGCGAAAAGACCGCGACAGTCACCACAGAGGCAAAACGCTCAAACCAGGCGCGGAGGGCTTGTTTAAGGCCATAGAGGGAGCGCCAAAGGTGACATACCATACCATCAGGAACAGAATACCCTGGTGGCGGCTGCATGTAAACCTCCTCACGCAACTCACCATTGAGAAAAGCGTTATGGGCATCAAGCAGAGACACAAACCAATGACGAACAGAAGCCACAACAAGGAGAGACAGATACCACATGAGCGACTGTCTCATCATAGTCACATCCCTGCTCCTGTTGAAAGCAATGAGCCACTAGACGAGCTTTGTAACGCTCAAGGGAACCATCAGAGCGAGTCTTCATCTTATAAACCACTTGCACGTGATTGGAAGAACACCAGGAGGAGAGGGAACCGGATAATCTCAAGCGCAACAATCTCTTCTGCCATTCGGTCGGAGCAACAACATCCTGATAAGAAGTAGGCTCAAGACAGCGAAAATACCATACCGATCAATTGGAAGGCAAGCCCAAGCGCGGAGGTTATGAACCGGCGAAGACGGGGAAGATGGTGCCTCGGAAGTTGAAGACACCTACGTAGCACCGATACCGCTAGACGATACGACGATATGGGATACGACAATTTCAAAAACATCAATACGACGAGTATATATATAAAATTAATGAAATGCCATGTAATAAAGACAAGAATAATTGAATGCCATGTATTATATGGGGAGACGGCGACTTTGGCCGTATCGGTGCTTCGTAGGAAGACACGTCGGGAGGATCATCCACAACACGAGGAGGACGAGAATAATGGAGAGGAAAATGAGGAAGGGGATGACGCACCGGAGAAGTAGGTGGAGAGGCAGGTGGAGAGGTAGGTGACGAGGGAGGAGAAGAGGAAGGAGGGGAGGATGGCGTCAGGGGTGTATCGGGAACAGTGGGACTAAGAGGAGGAATAGAGATATGAAAAACAGAGATTGGTGTGTCGGAAGGATAATAAAATATATGTCCGCCACGGAAAAGGTCGAGGAGGAAGGACGCGAGTAGAATGGACGAGACTCATCAAAAGTCACATCACGTGAAATACGCATCCGACGACCAACAGGATCCCAACACCGATGACCCTTGTGCTCATCACATTATCCAAGAAAGACACACTCAATAGACTGAGCTGTCAATTTGGTGCGTTCGCGCGGGGCAAGAATAACATAGCAGACGCAAGCAAACAATCGAAGAACTAAGTAGTCAGGAGAACGGCCAGAGAGACGCTCCATAGGAATACCACCCTGCAGGGCAGCCAATCGCTGAATGTTTATGAGATAGGTGGACGCTGAAATAGCCAATAGTGAGGTGGAAGAGAGGCGGCGATCATCATCGCACAAGCCATCTCAAGGAGGTGGCAATTCTTGCGCTCAGCCCCGCCATTCTGAGCAGGAGCGCCAGGACAAGAGAACTGGGCAAGAGTACCATGCTCAGCAAGAAAGCCAGAAAGCCACACAACATCTGGGAGATATACTCACCAGCGGAGTCAGCATGAAAAACACGAATAAGCGTGGGAAACTGGGTGTGAACCATGGCAGCAAATCGCTTATATATGGAGAGAACCTCGCTGGAAGAAGTCATAAAATAAATCCAAGTGTAGCGAGAGAAATCATCAATAAATATAACATAATAGCGATGACCACTTTTTGAAGAGAATGGAACAGGACCCATACATCAGAATGAACTAAAACGAATGGACGCTGAGATACTTTCTCACTGGTATGATAAGGCAATTGAGTGTGTTTGCCAAGTCTACAACCATAAAGAGACATCTCTTCAGACACGCACGAAAGATGACAAACGAGAACCACAAATATGACGAAGTCGATGATGCCACTAATGGAAGGAAGCGAAAGCGGAAGCAGCGAGAGCATGTGAACTGGCAGGTGTGGGGGCAGCGGAAGGAACATGAAGCCACTCTAGCTCCCAAAGGCCCCTGAGACTCACGGTGCTGAGGGCCAGCCCCAACAAGAGCCTTAGTGCGACGATGCTGGACAGAGCAAGAGTCAACATTAAGAATGACATGGCAACCAAAGTCAGTAAGCTGAGCAGCGGAAAAAAGATTCATGGTAAGGGGGGCATGAGAAACATTCAGAACAGAAAACATGGGTAGAAAGAGTGCTGCGACTAGCAATAGTAAGAGACGAAAAGGTGTGTCGTCAGCAGTGAGAACATTGACAGGAAAATCGAGAGATCGAATAGAAGACAAGGGGGAAGAATCAGAAGACATGTGAAAAGAAGCCCATAATCCAAGACCCACGAAGATGTACTTGGTGTGTAGGCGGCGGTGCCTTAGTGGTAGAAGCAACAGTCATAGAGGCTACAGTACCCATCGAAGAACCAGAGGAAGCCAGTACATGCTTGAGCCGTGCAATATCCTGCTCAATGAGAGAGGAAGTCGAAGAAGAAGCACGAGTCCCAGTGGAAGAGGTGTGCCTGCTATTGTTGTGCATGTCCCGCTGCTTCTTGTAACAATCAGATTCTGGGTGACTCGGCTTCGAGCAGTAGCCGACGTAGGGGCGCGAGCGAGGCCAACCCTCTCCTCCAGAAGGTGGGCAGCGCTGGAGTAGTGGAACGAGCAGACGACATTGGAGGAGCTCGGACAGCCAGCACAGTGGAAACCTCAAGTAAACCAGCAGAGCGAAGGCGTGTCTCCACAGCATGAAGCTCTACAAGTACCCCCGATATAGGAACATGGCCATGAGCAAGTAAGTGGGCACGCCAGGGCTCAAACTCGGCACGGAGGCGAGACAAGAACTCACGGACACGCTGAAACTCCGGTCTGACCTCTCGCAGGATGGGCAGGTATCACAAACAGCAGTCCGGAGGGACTCAAGATGGCACCAGATGGCAGAGCTCTGCGTGTAGAACTCATCAATAGTAGAGTCGTCTTGCTGAAGAGCATGCTCCTGACGTACCACAAATAATAAGTAGAGCACATCACTAGAGGACTGATAACACTGAAGAAGGTAAGACCACATCGCAGCAACAGTGCTGAGGCCCATAAACTAAGAGGCAAACTGAGGCAGAACACTAGAAGTGAGAACAGCCGCAACACGAGCATCATCGTTACACCCCTGAGTGTAAGCAGCCAAATCATCACTTAGGCTGAAAGAGCATCCGAGTAATCCGATACCTGCTGATCATAAGAATAAAATGCGGCATCATCAACAACAAACTCAGCATAATTGGTACCATCAAAGATCACCAAGCAACGAGGAACAAAACAATAGCCCGACGATGACGACGCACCTTCTCTGGATTTTTTTTTTCCGAAGTCAACGCTCACAACTCAGATCGGATCGAACGAGACGAGCGAACAACTCCAATATTTTCACGAAGCGGAGGCAGAGAGCGGGGCTGGATCGCAACAACGGCCAGATATTAGGGGCAGCGGCGGCCTTAACCAGTGTGGATGCCAGCGGCCAGTCCTGCGCCCGCGGCGGCCCCTCCACGGGCGGAGCCGGTCGGGGATGGCGTGGCGGTGACCGGATCCCTAGACGGGGCCGAATCGTCTACGAGCGGCGGCAGCCGGGAACTCAACGACCAACTCCTCCACGAGGAGCAGCGGGTAGGGATGGCGACGGCCGGATAGATGGGGACGAAGATGCACGACATCAAAGAAACCTCAATCCCGAGCAAACAATATCGGTTTGGACAAAGAAATCAGACGAAAAGGGAGGAGGAAGATGAATAGCACACTAGGTGCAACTGGGAGACATCGATGATGGCCGGAAAGCCGGCGGCGGCTGCGGAACGAGCAAGGAGTTACAACGTGCGGAGAGACCCTAGCTGGGCTTTGATACAATGTCATGTTTCATGTACTAACCAACTATCCAAAAAGTCCGAACTGTATACACTTCAACAAATATTACCATGAACGACAAGTATGATATATACACATCATATGGAATTGTTTCAATAGCTTTAAAACTGTAGATGTTCATACACATTGCTTACCTGACTTGTCTGTGACGTCAATGTAACCTTCCTTGTTTATCCTGTCAATAAATTCTTTCCCTAGGTGTTCTTCAATGCCTTTCTCCAAATAGAATCGGCCAGACAAGTTGACAACCATGCGGACATCGTCATACACGGAGGCATACAGAATAACCACATCTCCTCCTGGATAATTGTTTTTATAAATTCAATGGCTAAATTTTCTATATTACGAGTTAAATGTGCAATGAAAAATATGGTAAGAATTGAAGGCCGTTAATGATAGATAAGAATAAAGATAGGAAAGATCGATTTGGTTATGATGAGAAGGGTATGGTTTATTAGGCGGGCCAATTCAGTCTTTTTTGTAGAAGGGATAACATGCACTCCATATGGATTATCCAAGCAGCGAATATAAGAGGAATAGAACACTGCTGGCAAAATTATTGTGCTTAGCAGTTATGGAACTTCATAGTACTTGCTTTTATAGTACCAATGGATATCTGAGCAAAAGAAGAAGAAAAAAAGGATACAAAGAGAGCAATATACTGGATGAGACATGTTTCACGTGTTTGACAGGGCAGGAGTACCAGCATCACAAACCAATTTGACCCACAGCGATGTACCAACTTGGTTTTGATGTTTATGAACAGAGGCAAGAATATCTCTACGCTCTACCATTTTAACTCTTACATAGACTGTATGTTTAAGTTGTTGAAGAACTAAACAAATTATTTCACCTTCTAATTACACATATTCGTTAAAACTAATTAAGAACAGCAATAATAAACACGACTATACAAAAAAGAATTTATATCACCTACCCTTGCTGTGACCAACAATAGCCGTGACATCATACTTGTCCTGAGAAAGATATGAGACAATAGAATGCAAGTCATCGGCCTCTTTCCTGTAATTGCCGTAACTGAACTCGCCTTCACTTTCTCTGAAAACATATGATCAAAGGCATAGTTTGAATGAGGTTATGAAGCATCCATGTTTAATTTAAGTTACATAGTGATATTCAAAAAAATCTATTAATTTATTTGTCCATGAGAAAATTGTAGTTGTAAGTAAGCCTATACCTTTAGACAAGATAATTCTATGAACAACTTACCCATTTCCACTGAAATCAAAGCGGAAGACACTAATTCCTTGTTTTGTTATTGCATCTGCTAGATCAACAATGATGTTAACACTCTGAAAACAAGCATTAAACTTTATTATACAGGTGATAGAAATTACTTCTAGGATAGCAGCATCTCACATAGCAACATGAAACTTGGAGACCCTTGTCTTAACGAGGGAAAGGAAATTTTATTCTGGTGACGCCATGATTATATACCTTGGAGGCCCTTAAGCCATGGCACAAGACTACAATCTTGTTCGAACATGTGGGATGCAGCAGTCCCACAAGTTTCTCTCCGTGCGTGTTCGTTATCAATACCCTGTGTGTAGCAGCTGTTTCAGAAAACCACCTAGTGTCAACAGTTTAGACTCAAGAAACGTTCCGTATCTTCAACTCAATATCGTAATTGAAAATCACAAGAAGCCAGCCTTTAACGGAAACTAACAATTTTAAACCATATGGATTTGTCAAGTAAAATAATTCCAAAATCCTTAGGTTGATGAGGCCACCTGAGCACTTCTCCAGAGTAGCACAAGAAATAAATCTAGCCTAAGATTGGCTATGCAGATTTTGTTGAGATCAAATTTGAAGTATGGTTTAGTAGTTAACCCTGATTCGCGCACCCAAGCGAAGGTACGGAGTGTGAAATAAAGGGACTTACGCTGGGAGGAAGAGATGAGCGACTGCGCCATGGATGACGAATGGCGGCAGCGGACTCGTGCGGTTGGGAATAGGATGGAGGGACCCGAGGCTGCTGCCGACGGAGCAGGATGAAGGAAATGATTCGCAGGGCAAGTGGAGTAGGGGGGAGGAAGAGGAACCGAAGGAGTCAAGGGAATAAACGCGTCGCTTTATCTAAACTGTTAGTGTGCACGTGCAACGCACGTCTCCATGATACCACATAGTTTTTTAATCCTGTTTTTCCTATAAGTTTCTTTTACGTAGTTTTTGTTTGTCTTTGCAAGTAAGCAATGATAAATTTGGGCCTCCTAAAGATGCCCATAATTTCTCAATGAACTCAAGCTTATCTCATTTTCACTAACTCCTAAAGATGCCCATAATTTCTCGATGAACTCAAGCTTATTTCATTTTCACTAAGCAGAAAAAGGAAATAATAACTCTCATAGCAGACTGTTTTTCGGACTATTGGAAAATATCGTAAAAAAAAAAATTGGACAGAGAGACAGTTACAAGCATACCTAGACTTTGCTGCAATAAGAATATATCAGGTGCGATTTCTTTGCAGTGCAAGAGTCAGCTAGCTCTATTTAAGGTCAAACAAAAGGAAATCACTCTCACCATACGGAGCCAACAACTCGCTTATTTTAACATATTCCTTGCATCGATGCATGGTAAATCCCTCATTAACTCATTATCCAGTAACAAAGATCCGTGAAGCGAACGTACCCCTAGTCTATTAGACGGATCGTTACCAGTACTATGATGCAAGAAATGCTTAATTTGAGTTGGGGTCACAGTATTCATCCAGGGTGCATCATAATAGACATGAATCTAGAATCACCAACGAATTCAGTGAAGCGTCAGCTGCTGACTGTGAGGATAACAATCCACAGATGCTTACAGAAACACAATCAACGAAATTCAGTTGCTCTGCCTCTCTTTTGGCATCACCTTGTAAGCAACGGAGTACAAAATCATTCGATGGTTGATCAGTTGGATAATTCCTAGGAAAAATTAAACAATTGAATACCCTTGGTAATTCAAGCAGTTGGTGTATAAACCAGTTAATCTACCTGTGCTCGGAGAATATCAGTACACGTGTAATTGCTGAAGCAAAATCGATGCAACAGGTAAGAAATGGCTGTCTTTAATGGGATGAGCTCTGCTCCGGACGTGCTACAACGACGATGTTGGGGAAGACAAACACCAAACGCATCCACGGTGTTGGCAATCCTCCTGCATGATCCAGCTTACGACCTCGGTGGTCTGGTACAGCGGACTACAGGGGCGACCGGCTGGGGCGACTACAACAGGGCGAAGACACGGTGTGCAGTGCAACAGGCGAGAGAGGGCGACGGGCTGGCTGCAGGGCGTCTCGGTCTCCGTCATCGGCGTGGTTCCGGCTCCTGGACGTCGGCGATCGGAAGTGGTTAAGATGGTCGGCCTCGGCGGCGGCCTCCATCAGCTAGCGGCGATGGCGCGATTCGAAGGGCTTCACCAGATCGTAGTAGCCCTCCATGTATGGTAGACACATAGTAGACCGTCGGGAGTGGAGGCGGCAGCGTCCATGCCGGAGAGAGCAGATTTGCGGCGGTTAGCCCTGCTTCGCGATGTGGAGGGCTGCGTCCAGGCCTGGCTAAGTGGTGCGCATGCGGGGCGTTTTGCAACGTAATTTTCGGGATGGTTAGTGCGGCCGTGAGTTCCGGGAGGGAGAACAAACCAATCTGACCCGTTTGATATATGTGTGTGGACGGTGGAGATTTCATTTTCCTGCCATGTTCTCTCGTTTATAAGTAGTTTAGATTAGATTAGAAAAAAAACGCGTCGGTCGACTGATCAGATCCAAAAATCGGTCGCTTTACGTGATTTTAATTCTCTGGCTGCTGCGCCTGTCGCGTCCTGCTGCAAAAGTCTAGCTAGTCTCGCTGCTAGCTCTAGCTGGCCTGTGCATGCACCACAAAAATGTCAAGTGCTATTCTTTTTTTTTTGCGGTAAACTATGTGGAGCTTTATTCAACAAATAAGGTCCTAGGGTCATCAGCCAAAAAGGCTGGTGACCAGGAAACTAGGAGCAGCAGCGAGCCAGCTATCCGTCATCTGCAGCAAGCAAGCAGGCTTCGCTCACAGGTGAGCCGGGTTATTGGCTGCTCGATTAACATGTTGAATTACAAAGGAATTTAAAGAAGTAACTAGCTCTCCAATTTCTACGAGAATAGGCGCAACCACCGAACGGGAGTTGCTCCAAAGGTTCCAGAGATTTACTATCTCCAGGCAATCTGTCTCCAAGACGACCTCCTGAACGCCGCGAAGCTTGGCGAAAATCACTCCTTCACGCATCGCTAGCGTCTCGGCTATGAGGGGATCCGTGACTCCCAGTAGGGGTTTACTCCAGGCCCCCACTAGAGAAGAAGAAGAGCGGGCAACACCGCCCGCACCACCATTTCCAGCTCTAGCATCAATCGCTCCGTCGGTATTAATTTTGATCCACCCCGTATCAGGAGGGCTCCAACCATAGCTTGGCAGAGTTGCCGCATGGCTGCGGGGTATATCAAGAACTGCCAGGTCTTCTTTGATTCGACGGATAGAGTATGTTGGATCGAAACGATCCTGGTCATGTGTCAACCTGTTCCGAGAGTGTGCCAGATTGAGCACATCACTGAAATAATCTCCGCTCTCCGCTGATCCGAGAACTGAGACTCGCATAAAATGTCACGCGCCCATGTGTCTGGATGAAGCCGAGGCAGCCTAAAATTGAACCACTGTTCAGCTTTAGTCCAGAAGGTTTGTGCATGCGCACAATGCACCAAAGCATGCATGAGATCCTCCTCCATGGATTGACAAACGTTGCATCTGCTGGTCTCTTTAATGTGTCTTCGCTTCAGAGTCTTCTCATCTAGCAGGATACCACGAATAACCCGCCACCAGAAAACTCGAATTTTTGGTTGAACCTTGAGTTTCCACAAGGAATTCCACATATGTTCATTCGTCTCTGAGGTGCCTGCACCTGTTCCCTCCTCTAGAGCAAATCGCTCTTTTTGAATCATCAAGAAACGGTACGCCGATTTAACAGAATAATTCCCAGAACTTTCAAAGTCCCAAGCAAAGAAATCGTCACCTTCAATGACTCTTCGCCATGTCCAACTTACTGGATCAATGAGTTCACTCACATACACCAAATCACAGTTTGCCGGACGCAGCATAGGTGTCATCTTCATAGACTTTGGTATCCATTTATCTTCCCAGATGTTAATGGAGGTACCATCTCCGACTCGCTCGAGCAGACCCAACTGCAGAGCTTCACGCCCTGCGATGATGGCTCGCCAAATAGGTGAGGCCGACCCGGTAACAGTAGCTTGCATAAAGTCTGTGTTGGGAAAATACCGAGTCTTCATCACCCTCGCACACAAGGAGTTTGGATTTGTCATGAAACGCCATCCATGTTTGCGAAGGAATGCAATATTGAACATCTCTAGTTCTCTGAACCCCATCCCTCCCTTCAGTTTTGAAGTAGCCAATTCTTTCCAAGATATCCAATGTAAAGATCTCTTATCTAGAGAGCTGCTCCAAAAGAATTTAGCCATAACGGAGGATAATGCCTTGCACACTTTCTTCGTTAGTTTAAAACAACTCATACTAAACATGGGAATGGATTGTATGATTGATTTTAACAAGGTTTCTCTCTGGACCTGAGGCATAAAACCTAATGCTACAAAAAAATTAATCTCACTTTTTTGTTGCAGATCGATTTACAAAAAAATCACCAACTAGTTCAACAAAAACTACAAACGGGCAAAAAAAAAAACATGGGTTTGCAGCAATAAAAAGGTGGTTAAGCAACAAAAATTTGCTGCAGATTCGGTTGCAACAAAAATCATCAACTAAATCAACAATAATCACAAATGAGCAAAACAAGAAAACATGTGTTTGCACCAATAAACAAGTGGTTAAGCACCAAAATTTTGCTGCAGATTTGATTTCAGCAAAAAATCAGCAACTATTTCAACAAAAATCACAAACGACCAAAAAAAAGTGTTTCCAATACTTTTAAAAACACGTAATATCAACGAAAAATCTGAGAAAACACGATGCCTAGAAAACCTTGCAAGATATGGCTTGTGATTTCGCAACAAAATTCATACAACTTTGTTACAATTTGAAACAACATATTCATCATCCAAAAAACATGGAGAGCATTAACTTGAAGCAAAATGCTCATAAAACCTTGCAACATATCACGTGAGATGAATTCCATGCATTGGGTTGGAAACATTGCCCAAAAAGATGGCATGACATGTTTAAAGACCATGTGAAAGAGCCCACAATGATCTTGGAAGCGGTCGCTCCACATGATATTTGGATTTGGCATGCTTTTTTCGGTTTACTAGGGTCTAACAATGATCTAAATGGTCTTCAACTTTCTCCTATGTTCGCAAACCTAGCTGAAGGTGAAGCTCAAGAAGTGAATCATAGTACCAATGGTCATCAGTACACAATGGGGTATTACCTTGCAGATGGCATACATCCATAGTGATCAACATTTGTGAAGACCATACCAGCTCCACAAGGCAACAAGAAGATTTTTTTTGCCCAAATGCAAGAGTCAGCTAGAAAGAATGTGGAACAAGCCTTTGAAGTTCTGCAAGCTCGTTTTGCCATTGTTCGAGGACCTACTAAAGGATGAAAGCGTAAGGAAATTGGTGATGTCATGAAAGTTTGTGTCATAATGCACAAGTACCTCGTACTCATGCACAAGAGCTGAGTGATTTTCTTCACATGCATCAACGGATTAAAAATAAAGTTGGTCATTCTCAGCTTCAAGATGATCTAGTTGAGCACATCTGGCAAAAGTTTGGAAACGAGTGATGTAGAACTTATAATTTTGTAATCCATTTCTTGTATGTACTTTTACATTTATTTATTTTTGGAACTTTATGACAGTAGGAAAGACTCCTACTGCCTCTATATTAAAAAGACTTAGCAATATTTACATATGTACAATCGGGACAAATAGGAATTAAAGTTGTTGTACTAAAGAAAAGATGAAAGGATGCAGAGAGGACTTAGTCCTATGTTGTAACAATGAAAAATCTATTCTGAATCTGTCTTTCCAAGAATTCACCGACGGTGGCACTCCATCGAAAAGCATGCCATTCCTTTCCTTCCACAAGCACCAGGTAGCAGTTATAATTGTCTCCATAAACATCGGTCTGGTGTAAGCTGCTTTAGCAATATTAATCAAAGAAAGTCTATCTCCTGTTGGACCCAAAAAATATTCAGAGCACTCCAGCAACTTGCGCTAAATGGGCATCGGAAGAATAAGTGTTCCAGAGTCTCTTCTGGGGCAGGGTTGCACATCAAGCATGAAAAATTATTACCAATGTTATAATGCCGTCGTTTCAGCATGTTTCTGGTATTCAGTCGGTCTGATAGGAGGAGCCAAAAGAAGAATTTTAGCTTAGGAGTGGACTTAGCCTTCCATATCCAGAGAAAAACATCATGGGGTTGTAGATTACGATGACAGAAGGCATAATACTGTCTAGCCGAATAGACTTTGGATCCCCAGGAAAAAATCCAATCATCTCCATCTGTGGAACCATCCATTACTATATTAGCCGTTACATGTTGTAGGTCTCTGACTTCGTCCATAGCCTGTATAGAGAGAGGCAAATGGAAAAGAGAGCTCAGATCATCCGCCGAGAGGAAGGCTTGCACAGAAATGTCTTCTTGCTTAGCAAAGGAGTATGCTCTAGGGTGGGAGTTAAGAATTTCAGAGTCCGACCATAAATCCTTCCAAAACAGCACACTGGAACCAGAAACAATCTCACATCTTGTGATACCTCTGAAAAGATTACTCAACTTAAACACATCCCTCCACCAAAACGAACCGCATGGTGCTAGAGCATGGGGAATCTTCCCTGTATAATAGGTGTTCCATAGCAGTGTGACCCAGGGAGTGTCCTCTTTCTTATAGAATTTGTGTAAATACTTCAACAGAAGAGCCTCATTCTGTATTTTTAGGTTTAAAACTCCGAGACCCCCTTTCTTCTTGGGTTTGCAAACCTCCCCCAAGCAATCAAAGAATTACACCTCTCACCGTCATCACTTTTCTTATTCCACAGACAATGTCTCCGAATTTTATCAATGTGCTCTAAAATTTTCGGAGGAACCTTAATGGAACACATGGTGAACATGGCAATTGATGTCAGCAAGGAGTTTATGAGTGTAACACGTCCACTGTATGCCATCATCATATAGTTAGCCGACAGACTCCTTTCAATTCTGTCTACCAAGGGCATCAAATCTATCACAGTAGGTTTCGTTGTGCCCATTGGCAAACCAAGATAAGTGAAAGGTAATTTCGCAAGAGAGCAGCCCAAAATTCCTAGCAAGAGCTTCACTCAAATTCAGAGGAACCATAGAGGATTTATGAAAGTTGATGTGTAAACCAGTAGAAGTAGCGTATTTGTTCAAAATATCCTTCATGATTGCAATCTGATCAGGACATGCAGGCATAATCAGAATCGTGTCATCGGCGTATTGAACCACCGATAGTCCATACCAAAGTCCGGAGAGAGGGGTGCCTGAAGGATGTTACTTCGGTAGGCTTTATTAATAGCAGATTGTAACAAATCAGCAGCTAAGACGAAGATGAGAGGGGACAGTGGGTCACCCTGTCTGACCCCCCTCTTACAATGAAATTGTCTGCCCGGAGTTCCATTGAGCAAAACCGAAGACATACCAGACTCAAAAATTAGGCCAATCCATTTGAGCCACTTGTCATCAAAACCCATCGCTTTCATAATTTTCAGCATGGCTGCATGATCAATCGTATCAAAAGCCTTAGCAAAATCCAATTTTAGGACAACAATCTCCTTCTTTGAAGCCTCACATTGGTAGATAAATTCAAAAGCCCAAGCTAGACAGTCTTGTATTGTTCTACCCTTCAAAAAGCCATACTGGTTTTTATGCACAATCTTAAGGACCACCTTCTGCAGTCTATTAGCTAGTAGTTTCGTGAGGATTTTAAGGCAGCAATTCAAAAGAGTAATTGGCCTATAGTCATTGACTGTTTCGGGTGATCCAATCTTGGGGACAAGAGTGATATAGCCCATATTTATATTCTCAATGTTCAGATTTCCCTCATAAAAATCAAAACAGAATTTGTAAATGTCCTGTTTGATTATGTGCCAAGTAGTTTTTAGAAAATGTCCATTAAATCCGTCCGGCCCAGGAGCCTTGTCAGCAGGCATGTGCTTTACTACCTCATCAATTTCATCGGTTGTAAAGGGGATAGATAATTCCTCAAGACCTTCGGTTGGCTGAATCAAACTATTTAAGTCAAAAAGCATAGGAGGTGAGCAAGAATCCCAAGTCTGCTCTTGTAGGTGTCAAAGATGACTTTTTCTTTGTCTGCATGAGAAATAGCTTCAGAACCATCAGGCAGTACTAACTTAGAGATGGAACTCCGCCGATATCTTTCAGTGGCCATAGCGTGAAAGAATTTGGTATTCTCGTCCCCAAATTTAGTCCAACGTATTGTACAACGTTTTTTCCAATACTTATTCTGGTAGTCAAGCAGTCTAATAAGATGGACTTTAAGAATTCTCCTGAAATTCGCCTCCGGGACTGATAAACCCCTCCTGTCCTCTAGCTTGTCCAACTCTAAAAGAGCTTTATTGGTATTATCAATGCAAATCTTCAGCTTAGAAATACCTTTGCTCCAGAATTTGATATCTGATCTCAACCGTTTGAATTTAGCATTCAGGTTTGCTGCACTACTAGCCTTATGTGTGGGCTTGTTCCAACTAAGAGCCACTGTTTCCAAAAACCCTGGATGGGCAGTCCAGTAATTCTCAAAACGAAAGATCTTAGTACCAGGGATTGAGGTCTGTATGGAACAACACAAGGTACATGATCCGATGTGGGCTTTCCTTGAGAATCAACAATAGTGTTAGGATAAGATGTTGTCCAGTGCAAAGAAGTAAAGAACCAGTCAAGCTGCTCAAGCAATGGATCTTGTTGCATATTACTCCAGGTATACGACCTCCCTTGATAGGGATTTCAGTAAGATTTTGCTCACGGATGAAATCATTGAAGAGCAACATATCAGCTGCATTACCCCGGGTTTATTTCTGTTACTAGTGTAGCGGATGAAGTTAAAATCACCAAGCAGTAACCAATCCTCATCGTCAGGGATATTCAGGTCAAATAGCCACTGTACAAAGTTATTCCGTTGTTCCCCATGACATGGCCCATAAATATTAACTAATGTCCAAGATTGCGCTGACTGAGTAGAGGTGAAGTGGACAGACAAAGCAAAGGGTTCACAATGCATAACCATGCCCGAAAAGATGGAGCTGTTCCAAATTATAATTAAGCCACCAGATGCACCCACCGAAGGTACATAGGCAAATTCATCAAATCTTGCAGGGCAACATGACTTGATAAAAGCACGATCAAAATGACACTTCTTGGTTTCTTGCAGGCAAACTATAGCACAACCACTTGAGTTTATAGCATTGAATAAAGCTAACTGCTTGTCTCTAGCATTAAGACCCCTGATGTTCCAACATAACACAAACCATTTCTTCAGATAATTCATTAAATAACCTAGGAGAAACTAAGATGAAGAAGAAGCTTCATCTTCCTGGAAACTAGCCAGCAGGTCCTTTGGGGTAAGCTCGGAGGGGGGCACACCACAGAGATTTATCCAATGCTCTGTAATACCAGGACAGGGGTTGGGGCAGGGATAGCATCTTTGCCTGGATCATTATCATCATCAGTGGGCTGCGCAGTCACCCTTTTCTTCTTGGTAGCCAGTCCATCGGGAACCTTCCTTTCAATAACCTTTGATTTATAAGGTTTAGAATCAGAAACCGAAGTACACTTGAACCCATCATATTTATTGCTGCGTGTACTTCGTCGAACATGAGATGTGTCAGGTGGGGCCTTGCAGCGTGTTCTTCTAGCAATGGCATTGGATGGTTCAGCATTGGCCAAAGGTATAGCAGAAGGATCCAACAGGACATCCCTGCAATCATATGGAACAATGGCAAGACAATTAACAGCAGGAACCTTGCAAGAGAAAGTTGCCTGGAAACTCTGCAAGCACCAAAGTAATCCAATGGGTGATACAGCTCCGAAGAGACTCTCTTTCCATTAATAGTCAGATTCTGCCATAAAAGACTCTCCCTCGAAATGTGAATAACATGATCAGCTAATGGGTTAGGCAACAGAGTATTCCTAAAAGCAGTAGCAGCAAGCATAACATGTGCAGATAAATCATGGGCATATGGAACAATAGCCAAATTGTTAACAACACACATGTGGGACTGATCAGCAACATTAAAGTCCAAAACAGATCCATCAGGTGAAAGCACACCATCAGCAAAAGAAACTCCCTCAGGGTTGGCAGCATGATGGGTTTCCTGCGTCTTGTCAGGACGACACTCGCAATAGAGGCAGAGGAGGATGGGGACTCCTTTGGATGCTTGGGTTTCCATATACGTTTATTTGCTTTGGCCGCCGAGAAGCAAGCTGTAACCGGATGGCCAGGAGTACCACAAAAAGAACATCTGGCTGTCCTCGTTTGAACCGGGTCAGGGCTCTTAGGGCAGACTGGATCATCAAATAAAACAGGTGAACCCGAAGACGGCGTATCAACCTTGGTCTGTTCCCTAATTATACTTCCTTTAACAACCCAAACAGATTTCGGCAAGAAAGATTTCCTGTTTCCCAATGTACTATTAACACGTAGCTGATGCAGCCGTAGAGGACAGACCTTAGAGATATGGCCAATTAGCTTGCAAACTTTGCAGCGTATCCCAACTGAGCAAGAACTATGGAGATGACCATGAGTCAGACATTTAGAGCAGAAACTTTCACGCTTGCGCCTGCATGTTGCATTCACTAAAGACCAAGGTGGCATGGCAGAGACCCCCATAGCCACTTGAATATGATAGTCCGAATAATTTGCCACTTTTAGATCTTCAAAATGATGGAAGAAATCACTGCCAAAAAATTACCATCTGGTTTAGGGCCAGAATACTTCGAGCCACAGAAGATCAGATCGCGTCGAGGGGTTGACTCTTGAACCGGGTGCACCGTGAAAGTTAACGAGCCCAGAGATAACGGCACACCTGCATGCAATGACGACGTATCCTCATATCGCTGATCATTCGGACTATCCGTTGGCTCAAGAACCCTAACAGGCGAAAGGATCCAAAGGCGATCGAATGATCCCTAGCAGCCGAAACAGAATCAATTGGTTTATCATTACGTATCAGAGAGCAGCAAGATGTTTCTTAGAGATCAAACCAGAGAACTGTGTCAGATCTTTGTATATTGGGGAATTTGGATCTCCACGAAACAATGAGAACAAGATCTGAAAATCGGGCCAGGACCTCTCCCGTAGGGAATAGATGAAGTGACCCACATGATTAGATGCCAAAGAAAACCGAAATCTCTTATCACTGAGTTGAAAAACCCTTAGGAAAGATGCATCTCCACCAATACAGCATTGCAGGGCAATAGCCACAGATTCCACCGTGAGATCAAAGGATGCATGAACGAAAGTAGCCACCAGAAAGAACTCTTTGGACGTAGATCCAGGAACGAAGTGAACCGGAGAACGAAAGAAACGACGCACCTGGGCCGCCACCGCGCGGCCGGGAGAGAAACCCCAGGCGAGGAGGAGATCCATGGAGAAGATCAAGCCAAGAAGACGCCATTGCTAGGGTTTGGGTGGAGAGGGGTCGTGGGAGGGTGGGAGAGACGCCAGTCTCATACTTTTACATTTATGCAATGAGTGATGTAATCCATTCAGCATGAGCAACCATCACCTATTCAGTATATACAAAATTAATCTCTATTCAGAGCCGTTGAAAAAAAATTGTTGAATGGTAGCTGTTGGAAATATAGTCATTGGAAAAGTCGCTGTTAAAAATAGTCAATGGAAAAAAAAGATATTGAATGGTAGTTATAAGATACTATTAAAATATATGAGAGAGAATATAGACGTTCCACTGGAAAACTGGGAACCTCTAAGAAGGAATCTTTTTAGACGATGTTCTATATGAAAATATAGATGACCGAATTTGGATGAACCACTGAAGATGCTCAAGTGCTACCAGATCCTTGGACTATCCAAGCCATCAGATTGAAAAGGAACGACCAAAGAGTTGGTCACCCACACATTCACATTTTATGTGGTCACCCATATAAAACCTCGGGGCGGGTGTAACCTAAATCAACCCACGCTCTGAATTAGAGACCAGTGAAATTGCGAATGTGTAGTGCAGGTTGATTTTTATACAAAATAAAAAAATTCTGTCTGCAAACTTCATCGAAATGAAACCTGACTTATGTTGAGTGTAGGTTGATTTCGGGTAAACTCGAAGTTGTATATGCAAATCTGCCGGCGAACGTTTCTCTGATAGTGATTTTTCAATCCAACAGCTCAGGTTGGCATGTAAGTTGCTGATAAAAAAAGCCGGTTGTTTCTTAAGCAACAGTGCTTATCTCTATACTAGAGGTGCCTAATTAAGCATCTATCCTATATTAAAATAGGCACAAGTGCTTAAGAAAAAATATGTTTATTTTTTGTAACCATCTCTCTAATCACCTTGCATTGGACAAGAGTTTCATACTCTCTAAATAACACAAACCTAAAGCCTTGCAAGGCTTTACTGATTATTACATCCCCGAACAACAACAAAAAAGTAGAACGGCAATGGTCTCCAACTGCTTTGTTCAGAGAGCGGAGCTTCAGTAAAGCATAAAAGTTGTACAAAATCTGAAGCAGCAATTTACCAGAACTCATCCATCTCCTGCCTGCAAAGAAAAACAATTGCCACGGTCGCATTAAATGCCTCGGTGAACATGCTGCGCAAACGATACCACGGAGAACATGCCATGTGCTGATACCTTGTTGGACATAATGAAATCCACCACAGCGTCAGAAAGTTCTTTACGATGTGCGGTGTAGCAGTGATCTGCTCCGTCGATGACACTCAGTTTGTGAGTTGGTATATGTTTCGCAAACTCGTATGCATCTTCCACCGGAATGATCTCATCAGCTGAACCATGAACTGTGAAGAAGCTGAACAAAGACAATAAAATTAAGTGGAAATTTGCAACAGGTGGTTTATAGCACAATATGAAACCTTCGGCCAAATGCAAAAAATATTTATGTTTTCAATCCCGCGAATGCATGGGAACGACAACTTTAGTGAAGCTAAATGTGGCATGTTGGTGCCACGGGATGCTGCTTGTTTCAGTTGGTGGCTCAGATATAAGGGTAATGATGCCTAAATTAGTTTCTGACCTGCATTCTTTGCTGATGGAAAGGCTCGTTGCACGCATATCAGTATTCAACCTTTCCATCAAGCTGTCTTTTGTTACCCTGTATAAAACCTTTCTACATTGCAACCAACAGATAGTCAATATGACCATGAACGACAAGTATCATATATACACAGCATATGGAATTGTTTCAGAAAGTAGCTTTAAACATGTAAATGTCATACACGTTCATTACCTGACTTGTCTGTGACATCAATGTAACCTTCCTTGTTTATCCTGTCAATAAATTCTTTCCCTAGGCGTTCTTCAATGCCTTTCTCCAAATAAAATCGGCCAGACAAGTTGACAACCATGTGGACATCTTCATACAGGGAAGCATACAGAACAACCACATCTCCTCCTGGATAATTTGTTTTTTGCAAATTCAATGGCTAAATTTTCTAAATTGCGAGTTAAATGTGCACTAAAAAATATGGTAAGCATTGAAGGCTGTAAATGATAGATAAGAATAAAGATAGGAAAGATCTATATCTAGTCAGGCAAGAGATCGATTTTGTAATGATGACAAGGGTATTGTTTATTAGGCGGTTAGGAATCCTATTTTCAGGGGCCAAGTCGGTCTTTTTTTAGAAGGGATAACATGTACTCATATGAACTATCCAAGCAGCGAGAATAAACAGAGGAATAGAACACTGCTAGCAAATGTATTGTGCTTAACTGTTATGGAACTTCATAGTACTTGCTTTATAATGGATATCTGAGCAAAAGAAAATAAAGGATACAAAGAGAACAATATACTGGATGAGACATGTTCCAGGTGTTTAACATGGCAGCAGTGCCAGCATCACAAACCGATTTGACCCACAGAGATGTGCCAACTTGGCTTTGATGCTTATGAACAGAGGCAGGAATATCTCTACAGCTCTACCATTTTAACTAATGCATAGACTGTATGTCCAAGTTGTTGAAGAACTAACCAAATTATTCCACCTTCTAATTACACATATTCGTTAAAACTAATTAACAACAGCAATAATAAACATGACTATACAAAAGCAATGTATAGCCTACCCTTGCTGTGACCAACAATAGCCGTGACATCATACTTGTCCTGATAAAGATATGAGACAACAGAATGCAAGTCGTCAGCCTCTTTCCTGTAGTTTCCGTACTGGAACTCACCTTCACTTTCTCTGAAAACATATAATCAAATCAAAGGTGTAGTATGAAAGAGGTTATGAACCATCCATGTGTAGATTTAAGTTAAATAGTTAAAATGCTGCATCAAGAAATAGATATTCAAAATTCTTCTACTCCCTCCGTTCACTAACGTAAGGCATTGGACCTATCATTTCAATTTTCTTGATTCAAATGTATCTAGACTTATTTTGTACATAGATTCACTCAATTTAGTATGTATATAGTCAAAATTGAAAGGGGTCCAGTGCCTTATATTAGTGAACGGATGGAGTATTAATTTATTTGTCCATGAGAAAATTGTAGTTGTAATACTACCTTTAGACAAGATAATTCTATGAACAACTTACCCATTTCCACTGAAATCAAAGCGGAAGACACTAATTCCTTGTTTTCTTATTGCATCTGCTAGATCAACAATGATGCTATCACTCTGAAAACAAGCATTAAACTTCATTATACAGGTGATGGAAATTGCTTCTACGATAGTATAATTCGCTGCATCTGACATAGCAACATGAAACTTGGAGACCCTTTTCTTCTGGTGACGACATGGTTATGTACCTTGGAGGCCGTAAAGCCATGGCACAAGACTACAATCTTGTTCGAACCCGTGGGATGCAGCAGTCCCACAAGTTTCTCTCCATGCTTGTTCGTTATCAATACCCTGTTTGTAGCAGCTGTTTCAGAAAACCACGTAGTGTCAACTATTTGGACTCAATATACGTTCCACGTATCTTCAACTCTATGCCAAGAATATCGCAACTGATATCACAACAAGCCATCCTTTAACTCAAACTATTAACATTTTAAAACCATATGGATTCAAAATCCTTAGGTTGATGTGGCCATCTGAGCAGTGAGCACTACTCCAGAGCAGCACAAGAAACAAATCTAGCATAATATTTCCCTTCAAAAAAAAAAAAATCTAGCATAATATTGGCTATGCGGGTTGTTGAGATCAACTTTGAAGTATGCTCTAGTAGTTACCCCTCATTCGCGCACCCAAGAGAAAAGGTACGAAATGTGAAATCAAGAAAGGGACTTATTCAGGTCAAAAAAAAGAAAGGGACTTACGGGGACTGGAAGCATGCTGGGAGGAAGAAGTGAGCGGCTGCGCCATGGATGACGGATGGCGGCAGCGACCTCGTGCGGTTGGGATGGAAGGAATCGAGGCTGCTCACGCCGCCGGCTGCCGCAGGAGCAGGATGAAGGGAGTCGCCGGGCAAGTGGAGGAGGGGGAAGGAATCGAACGAGTCCAGAGAACGGAGCCCGCAGCAATCATCAGCTAGCCAGTGGATAAGTGCTAACCTTAGACCTAGTGAAACCGTGAGGGGCTGGAAACCGTTGGATTGATATCTTTTGGACGATGCCGATTGATACACGTTAGAAGTTTTTAGGTCCTCTCGCGATCGGCTTCTCCTAGGGTATTTCGGTCCAAAAAAAGAAGCGTGTATATATTCCTCTGCCCAAACCATGAACCTACGTGTAACTGAAGAATGCGTGTTTTTTTTTTTGCTAGTGAGACAACTGTTACAGCTCGATTACAAAGGACCCCGAAGAACCGGAAATAACAACGCACCCCTTCCTGCCACACAGCTTCGTCTTCAACCACGGTGCCGTCGATGGCGTGTCGCCGCCCCTGCTCTCCTTCAAGACTTGGATCGAGAGCAGCCCCCCAGCGCGCGAGGGTGTCACCGAACGCCGGCCCCAAAGGGCCACACCAGTGGACGTCGTCGAAGCCGTCGCATCAAGCCGCAACAGCCGCAACACGATCTTCAACAACCACCGGATCCGCCGCACCACGGACTCCGGCCAGGGGCACCCGCACAGCACAGATCCGGAGACCCGCGAGTGGCAGGACAACAGGCGCACCGCCGCGAAGCTCCACCGAGCCTCGCCGCCGAAGGGGACGAGCACCTGCACCAAAAACCACACCGGCGGCACCGCCACCTCCACGGCGCCTCCGGCCAGAAACCTACCAGATCCTACTATGTACAGCCGCGAGACGGGGATCCCCCGCCCTCCCGCCGCCGGAGCGGCCGGCGGAGGGCGAGGAATCCAACGAATCGGCGGCGGCGGAGTGGATCGGCCGGAAGAGCTCAAAAGTTTCCCCTCTGCTACAGTACGGGAGAGGGTGAGACGTCCAGCTCGTCTCTTTGAAGAATGCGTGTTTGATCATCTACAGCCATAAATAGCCACTATTATGCAGGAGATTCTGGAGCTGAGTGCGAATTTTGAGAACTTCAGTTTAAATTTTGTGAAACGCGAAGCTAATGAAATGGCCCATCGCTGTGCTAAGCACGTTAGCGAGGATAGATGTAGATGTATATGGGTTAACTTCGTACCAAACTTTCTTAGAAGTTGCCTGCTTAGGGCCCGTTTGATTCAAATGAATATGGTAGGATTTTTGGAGGATTCATTCCTATAGGAAATTTTCTATTGAAGTTGTTTGATTCATAGGATCCAATCCTATAGGAATTATTCCCATAGGAATCTTGTAGTGCAAATTCTATAGCAAAAAAGCATGAGGTTCAACCTCTTGGAAAAATTCCATCACACAATCAAACACAATCTCTATTCCCATAGGATTCAATTAGACATGCCACTCCTATTCCTACACTTTTCTTATCCTATGAATCAAACAAGCCCTTAAAGATTTTGATCCCTCAGGTTGATTAATGAAACATTTTGAGTCGCAAAAAAAAACTTCAGTTAGGACCTGCTGCGCGAGAACCCCGCTTTCGCATGACAACCATAGGCGAACCAGCGACGAATTCGTGTACATACTCACGAGCCAGAGAGTGATAAAAGAAGTTCCATACTTTCTACTGCATGGTTTTCCATTACTTGCTGCCTATTACATCCCAACGGAAATAAAAAGTAAAACGGTCATGGCTTTAACTTGTTCAGAGAGCGGAGCGTCAGTAAAGCATAAAATCAGATTCATTCAGCTTTTGCTAACGAGGTATCTGTCGTCGTATCGTCATCTTGGATAGGAGACGGGGTCCTGCTAGCCGAGGGTGAATCGTGGGGTAGAAGGTGGACGTCGTCGAGGTCGGGATCGAACAAGGAAATTTACGCAGCTTCGGATCTCGCTGCGGTGGCGAGACCCTACGTGCTGCTATAACTCACTATAATGGCAATAGCCTTGATCGGGTTACAATGAGCGTGAGAATATGAAAGTATGCCCTAAAGGCGTCCCGAGGTCCGGCTTATATAGGCGGCCGGACCTAGGGTTACAAGGGACAAACGTATCTGGCAAGACTACTGTCACATCCCAAATTTGACCATAAGAAAAACCTAGTTGAAAGAGACCCAAAATTCAGAGCCAACAAAAACTTTTTGAAATGTTTCTCTAATAGTGGTGTTTTTTTTCTATTGATCTGTTTGTCCCTGTATGACTTGCTGATTAAGTTGTTTGACCAATAAATACTAACCTAAGTAAAAATATATCCAACCTTGGTGATCATGTCATGACAAGAAAAATACTCCATATATATCCTTTCCAATATTATTTTGGCCAAGTACCATTTCAAAGCTACTTGGGTTTTAGCAACAACCAAAAAATATCTATTTGGGAAAGCAAAAGTATTTCTAAATGTATATCTTTCTAAAACTATGGAGATCTATATAATATCTCCAACCTTGATATTTCCCTCGTACTTGTAGCTCTTATTTTAAACTCATACTTCCTTCTTTTTGGAAATAATAAAAGTGGGAAATATACTACCCATATATTTTATCAACCCTTTGGAAAAGTACCAAATTATTGAACTAAGCTTGTTTTCAACATTACACTTGTCATGATGATGCTTGATCACCATCTCACCACCTAACTAAGTATTTGGTATCTGCTTGGGAACTTATATTGTTTGCTTGTTTGACTCATGTTTGTGATGATTGTTTTATTTTGTTTGCTGGTGTGGGAAATTAATCAAAAATTGCTTGAACATTAATTAGAACACCACTTGACAACAAATTTGGAATGTGACTTGAAAATAAAAAAAATCTCAAAAAATATTCAAGAACTTGAATTAAAGGTTTCAATTTAAATAAATGATCTTAATAAATTATTCTCTCTACCAAAATCTCTATTTCTTCAAACAAATATTTTCTTTATGAAAATAATTTCATGGATGAGATTAAATAATACCCATCTCATTCTCATACCCCTCTCTTCTTAAAAATGTAATTTCCAACTAAGAAGATATTTCAATTTATAAAATCTTATTCCTTTCTTTAAACACCTAGGGTATAATAAAAACCCTATTTCTCTTCACACTAAAAATCCAGGAAAATAACCCTAGTCATCTTACACCCTTCTAAAGCCAACCACAAACAAAAATTCATCAAAACTCAAATTTATTTTTGGTTCAGACATTTTGTCGAACACTAGAGGGCATGAAACCCTAGTTTTCAAACCAGCACTAAATTCACTTCAAATTCGACCAAATTTCTCCAAATTTCCTTGCTCTCTATCTCTCTCTCACCCCTCCAGAGAAGAAGCACTCGAGTGGAGACCATTTGGCCACGTCCCTCTGGTCATTTCCCCCTGACACTCTTCTTCTCTCCCCTTCGGCCACTCACACGAGCGGGAGGCAGGCGGCCACGACAGCAGCCCGTGAGCACGCCGCCCTGCTGCACAACCTCTCCTCTGTCGATTGGACGACAACCGCGCCCGCGAGACACCCCCCCTAAAAGGACAAGGATGTCGCCTAGAGGGGGTGAATAGGCGATTAAAACTTTTCCGGATTAGGCTTGATAATTGCGGAATAAAACTAGGTGTTTAAATTAACAAGCCAACAACCTAGATAAAACTAGGTTCACCTATGTGCACCAACAACTTATGCTAAGCAAGACAAGTAACAAGGTGATAGCAATATAGAATACTTCAAGCACGAAGGCTATCACAAAGTAAAGTGCATAAGTAAAGAGCTCGGGTATAGAAATAACCGAGGCACGCGAGACGAGGATGTATTCCCGAGTTCCTCCCTTTTAGGGGAGTACGTCTCGTTGGAGAGGTGTGAACCAACACAATGGTTCAACAACCACAAAGGTTTCACCTTCTTCTCCGATGAACCGCACCACAAAGGTTTGGTTCACCTTCCACTATCGGAATCCTTCGAGGCGGAAATCCGGAGCCTTTCAACAACGATCTGGGGCACAACCCACAACGGGATTGGGGGCTCCCGAACAGCTACAAGTGACCACCAAGGGTCTCAACCACCACACGGGCGTCTAGGGTCCAAAGACCCAAGAGTAACAAGTTCACAAGCTTTCAACTTCAACGAATCCTCTTGGAGAGCACAGACCGATGCAACGAAGCAATGGCAAGAGCACAAGTGCTCAAATCCTTCACTCTCAAATCCCACCAAAAGCAACTAATGCTTATGGGGGAGAAGAGAGGAAGAACACCAAATCCCTCCAAGATCTAGATGCAAAAGCTTCCCCTCACTTAGAGGAGAGATTGATTGGTAGAATAGTGGATCTAGATCTCCTCTCTTTTCCCTCTAATTGGAGGCAAGAATCATGGAGGAATAGAGAGACAGCAAGCTTGTGGAGGTCAACAATGCAGGTCAAAACTTGCTCTAAAGGTTGGGGAACCATTGGGGAAGAAGGCCCCTTAAATAGGTCACCCAAAGATCCAACCGTTGGGGAAGAAGGCCCCTTAAATAGGCCCCTTAAACTTGCAAACGGCAGTACTACCGCTCCCCGGGGAACCAAGGAAGTCAAACAGGCTGAAAACAGGCCCCAGACAGCGGTACTACCACCCCGGGCAGCGGTACTACCGCCCGGGCGGTACTACCGTTCCTAGTACCGCCA
Organism: Poa pratensis; assembly: GCA_947311845.1. NCBI lineage: Eukaryota > Viridiplantae > Streptophyta > Magnoliopsida > Poales > Poaceae > Poa > Poa pratensis. Next base: position 6,837,428 of record CAMZMU010000057.1, read on the forward strand.
AAACGGCTTTCGGATGCGATGAGCGGTACTGCGGGCGGTACTAGGGGCGGTACTACCGCCGGGAAAAAGACTGCACGCCACGCGGTACGAAAACTTCAATAACTTTTGCATCCGGACTCCGATTTCGATGATCTTGGGCTCATTGGAATCGTAACGAAGAGCTTTACAAGATCATGCAGAGAAACATCATAGTTCATCATGTGAGGAGGAGAACACAAGAGGAGAGTTTGACCTCTCTACAAAAGACGAACCGGTAAAACCTCCAACAACAAAACATCACAAGATATTCAAATGAAATCCGTTCTTGATGAACTAGAGCTTGGTATAGAGATGAACACAAGCTCTAAATTCTCACATGGATAAAAGCCAAATAAGAACCAAGAAAGATGATATGTCAAATATGCAAAGGTTTGAGCTCTCCACAAAGATGCGATCAAGTTACTCACTTGAGAGCCCCTCTTGATAGTACGCCGTCTATCCTATAATCCGGTCTCCCACTAACACAACGAGACCGGTAAAATAGAAACCCTATCAAGATCATACCTTTGCCTTGCGCATTCCACTTGAGCTCGATGATGACGATCTTGACTCTCTCAAGTAGGAACACCTTTCTTGATTGTGCTTGCTAGCACATGCTTGATGAAGACTTCCCAAATACTCCCCCATAAACCATTATGGGAGAGCCTCGCTTAGCTCCGTCTTCATGTATCCACTTGCACTTCAAATTCTTCTCTTGATATAGATGATGGCTTGGAGATAAACATGAAGTTCACTCAATCTTCTTTTCCAAGCCATGCTTGCAATAAGCTCAACTCTTCACATGACCATTCTTCATATAAACCCTTGAATAGAGCATTGATCATCATGTAATCTTCTAGAGTCCAACACATGAACTCCAATCTTTTCCTATGGACAAGATCTACAATAACATCTTAATGCAAATATTTGTCCATAAGGATTGTCATTAATTACCAAAACTACGCATGGGGCAACACATGCACTTTCACCCCCTGCGCCATATCTCGCACGCCCAAACCGTGACGGCCACGCCATGGACGCCGACGCTGGCCATGACCACCTCTGCACCCCGGCTCGCACCACTCGACGTGGCCCCTCCCCAGCCCCTCCTCGACCTCGCCGTGACCCCAGAGACATGTGCACGTCACCACCCCTGGCCCAGGTGTGTCAGCAAACGGTCGAACACCGTTCGCGCGTCCACGGCCATCACCACCCCAAGCTCTCCATGTACGCCACCATGCTCTGCTCTCCCCCTAAACCCTAACGGCTACCTACGTGCCGTTGCCGCACCGCCCTAAGCCGCCAATGGCGTGCTTCCACGCCTCCTAGCCGCCCCGTGCACCTCGACCACCATAGCCCGAGCTTCGGCTATAAAACCTCGACCCCCAGCTCGCACTCGACCTCGCACGCTCACTCTGCTCTCCCTCCCTTGCTCCACACTCACTCGCGCACCGCCAGGATGGCGGAGCCGTGCTTCCCGTGCGGCTTCTGCTCGCGGCCGTGTCGCGCACGACCACGCCAGCCGTGTCCGAGGTATAAGACGACCACGGCCGTGTCGTGCCTTCTTTCTTTCCTTGCCCTCTGCCCCGCACGCTCATCTCCATCCCCACCACACTCACGCGCCGCGTTTTCTCTCTGTTCCATGCACAGGAGCAACGTCAGGAGCTCGCCGGAGTTGGGACGGGTCCGTGAACGACGTGAAGCTCGTCGCCGGCGTTCAGGCCATCCCCAGGAAGCACGAGTTCGCCTAAGAGATTCCCCAGAACTGTCGCGTTCGTTCTGCGTCATCCCCGCCGTCTACCGAGCCCCCTAGGTGAGCCTCCGTCCACCTCGCCGTCGCAGGCACGGCGGCGCCGCCCGAATATGGTCGTCGATGTTGCTTTGAACGTGGGTGGTTGGATCAGAGATCCACGGCCGCGTAACGGTTCGTGTTTAGAATAGACACTGATGAGTGGGCCCCACTGTCAGCATTTGGAACTTTTCCAGCGCGGGAGCGAATTAATTCGCTGAGTCACTGACGGGTAGGCCCCACCCGTCAGGGATTTCAACATTATCCACTCCAGGAATAAATCTGTTTTTCTGTTTTGATTGAAAACATTGAAATTCCAGTACTGGACTCAACTTTGAAATTCAATATCTCGAGATTTATTAATCCAAATAAATCAAAATAAAATTCTCTGGAAATCTTATTAAATTGTCTGTGCAACTAAACTAGTTTCATCCTGTTTAGATTAATAACAATGGTGTACTATTTAAATTGCCACAGAAGGTTTAAAACATAAACTTGTTTGTTTCTGATACTCTATTAACCAAAAAATTGTGAATCCAATTTTGTTCGCTTAGTATTGTGATAACTTAGCTTCCCTAATTTTTGTGGAATTAATTAAGCAACAGAAATAATTTGGCATTCAATTAAAGATTGTAGATCCTTCTGTACTATAACATTTTTAAAAGTTAAATGACTAATTTAAATGACATGAATCCAACTTTGTTAGATCATAAATAATCAATACTAGTTACCCCTAAAAGGATTTAATTTTGTGATTATCAGAACTTAGTCAGTAGCTAAAACATGATTAATAAGCTTCTGGACCAAAACAATTAAGTAGGGGAAGTGTTAACTCAAATTGAATCAAATCCAGTTGTGTAGTCTTCTAGATGTCAGTAGATATCTGTAGAATTTTAGTTTGTATTTTTCTGAGCATCAGCGATTAAATGGTGAATTAAATAGTGTGTAACTAGTTTCTGAAATTAATAAAAGTGTGTGAAATTAGCAATAATTTAAGTTGATTTAACCTCAATTGTTTTGACTTCTATAAGAACAGTAGATGTTTGTAAATGTTCAGTTTGAGTGTTAGTGTTGCTTGGTCGAATTGTGTGGTGATTGTATGTCTTGTTTGTTTTACGACATTTAGACAAGAACGTTGCCGGGACTTGCGAGGAGGGGGAACTCGTTGAACAAGAAAAGCAAGACCCCGGGAACTTTGTTGAGCAAGGCAAGCTACTTCTTTGATCTTGCATTATAAACTGCTATTTTGGTTTACATGTTTTACTTATGACAGAGGCTTAAGTGATTTAAGTGGTGTGTACCACTAAAACCCTATTTCTAAAATATTTTACAAAAATATAAGACACCCTATATAGAGGTGTTAGTAGTATCCATTAGTTCCTAAATGGGGACATATTTGTTTACTCAAAAGCCTTCTATGAAAATCCTTGGGTGAGATTATGATCTACCCAAGTTTTGGTTAAAAGTATTTTGAATATGAAAATTGGAGATGGAGATGAAGGATGGAGGTTTTTTATAAAAAGGCACATTGCGCCCTAAGTACTTACGTCGCCCAACCGTACCCTGTGCGACCACATTTACCCCATATGGGACGGGGCTTAGTCATATAGTTTGCTCGTATTAGTACGGGATACCTCAACAACGGAGATGACTCCGTTTCATGAGGGGATGGTTCGGTGACCTACCCTGACCTGGGTCCTGCTACAAATAAAGAGGATAGAAGGTGCCACCATACATCGCCGGGCAAAACTATGAGTCCTCACACTTAGGGTCATCGACGGGTGACCTGACTAGGTGTCGATGGAAAGTGTCATAAGGGCAGGGTCCTGTACTAGCATGAGCAAATGAGAGGCTATGGTCGGACACTCAACTTCGCATACACCTTGTATGGCGGGACGTGGCTGACACGATGAGTGGCCGGATGGATGTAGGGAAAGGGTGCTACCTCTGCAGAGTGTAAAACTATTCGAATAGCCGAGTTCTCGTCATGAACAGTTGGAAGGCCCTACTTTTGACCTATGTGCAAGTTTGCGAATGTTTCTAAAAGAAAATGGAGATGTTTTGGGAGCAACCATACCAAAGGGTCGGTATGGGGTGCTGGAGAAATAAATCGACCATGAAGGGCTATGGTTGACAAGGCGGTGGTTTGAGGAAGATCATGTTTTGATATTTTTTTTGAGAAAAACTACTTTCCAAGATGTTTTGTTTTCAACAAGGATATAGAGAAAACTATTTTTCAAAACGTATTTGTTTTTTTCAACAAGGATATAGAGAAAACTATTTTTCAAAACGTATTTGTTCGTCAACAAAGATATAGAGAAAAACTACTTTCCAAAAAGTATTGTTTTCAACAAGGGTATCGAAATTATTTTCCAAAAACAAAGTCTTTTATCAAACAAAATAAACTCAGTATGCATGATCTAGTTGGGGGTAGCTTGCGAGTACAATCAAATGTACTCATATTGGTTTCGTCCCTGGCTGTTGTCTTAGCCAGATCTCGAGAAGAAATATGAAGAGGAGGTTCTGGAAGATGAGAAGTTCGACGACGTCTTTGTGAGCTAGGCTGTCTCCTAGTCAGTTGCCTGTAGGGTTATGGCAAATGACTTGGGCTCCACATTGTTTGATGTTTCCGCTGCAAGTATCTGTTGAAGCTTATGACTTCCATCAAGTAAGTATATTTATTCGGTATTTATGGATGTTCTTTTGATACCAGTTTGATTGTGCTCAGCGACACACTGATCATGGGATCGCTGATGTTGTAGGCACAAGGGAATTTAGGACAGCTAGTCCGGGGTCCCGACAACTACAGAGTCCTAAACCTATCCGGCAAGTTACCACCTTTCGTCTGGATCTTGAAGGCATCATGGGCTTCAGTCTTGGGCCTCCGTCTTGCCATCCTCCGTCCGCCTTGTCTGCCGGCTATCTGGGCCGCCCGGTAGGCCAAAGCCTTAACCACCACTGTGGGCCACCCTGGACTAGCCGGATTAATCCATGTCAGAGATACCCCCAGTAGGTATATACCCAACATTAGCCCCCGGAAGGGTTGAAGTTCTCCAGGCGCCGTCTTCTTTTGTCGACTATGTCCGCCTTGTTCCTGATGTAGTAGGCGGTGAAAGAGCTTGAATCGTTCCGAAGTTGAAATAGGCGTCAGTCCGTCTAAAGGTAGCCGGACTAGTTCCCGCCAACATGGGAAAGACGGCCTGACTGCTGTCAGGAATCTTCCAGGCAAAGTCTCATCACTCTGACCAGTCCCGTCAAATGTTGACGGATGACGTCACGCGGTCCACGACAGTTTGAACAGACGCGTGCGTTATGATTTCATCCCCACCACGCGCGGGAATCGAGGCGACGGCAGCGCGCGCCGCCACCACGACGTGCGAGACGTGGGCACGTGGCGGAGATCGTGGCTCCGGCTGTCTCGCGCACGAATCGCATAGCAGGAGGGATAAATACCCCCAAATTACTCCTGGGGTAAGTTTCACCCTTCAGTCGCATCACCGAAACCGCTTCTGCTCCTCGAGCGCTCCTCCGTACCCAACTCCGGCGAGCACATCAAGAGCGGCGCACTGCACCACATGGCGAGCACCGGCGAACAAGGCTCGGCAGCATCGGCGGTGGTGGTGACGACTCCAGCAGTGGCTTCGGCGGCCGCAGCTGGATCTAGATCTGTGCCGGCGGCGGCGGTGGTGACTTCAACGGGCACCGCACCGGCGGCTTCTTCCTCTCCGGCACCGACATCACCAACAACGGCTGCGACCCCTACCTTCCCCTTGCCATCCATGGTGACGATGGACGCCGAGCTTACGGGGGACCCGGAGCTTCCCGCCGGTGAGACGACCGTCGAGGAGGAGGAGGTGGCAGAGCTGGGCTCCCGGTACTGGCTGCCGTCGTGCATAACGACGGAATACCTCGAAGAGCTGGTGCAAAGCGGCTTTGTGCCGCCAAGGACGGAGTGTTCTTGGCGGGCACCAGGCGATGAAGCCGTCCCTGACCCCCAAGATGGCGAACGTGTCGTCTTGGTGTCACACTTCCTGCGCGGTATGACCTTGCCGCTCTCCGCCTTCTTTCTAGCCGTGCTAAAATACTATGGCCTACAACCACACAACATAGCGCCAAATAGTATTCTAATGCTAGCCGGCTTCCAGGCGCTGTGCGAGGGCTACTTAGGCATAGCCGCCTCCTTAGAGCTTTTCAAGTACTGCTTCCTGTGTCGCCGGTAAACCGTAGCAGCCGGCCAGCTGGCAACTTGTGGCAGCGTTACTTTCAACTGCCGCCAAAGTGACTGGTATCCAAAGATCCCGTACATCGAATCGGTGAAGAATTGGACCAGCACCTTCTTTTACTGCAAGGACATCCCGACACCCGGCAACACGATGGGGATTCCTCCTTTCGTCAATGGTCCGCCAATACACAACGCCTGCTGGACAGAGAAGGTGCCGCTTGGCAGCTTGCCCAATGATCTCCGCCTTGCTGTTAGGCGGATCGAGTTCCTAACCAAGACGATGGAAGCTCCGCGGCTTGACAGAGTCGACACCGTCATCTGCTGGTTGTCGAGGAAAATCATGCCTCTCCGCCATCGCCCACTGAAGATGTGCGAATACAAGGCGGACAGTGCCGACAACAACACTCTTGGCGAGGACATGCTGCTGTACCGGCTAAGGGAGCTCATCAAGCCTCAGCATGTGAAGGTGGCCGAAGGCGTCGCCATGTTCACCCACGACAACCCAGTCCAGAGGTAAGCCAAAGCTTCCATTGCTGGGTTATTTTGCCAACTAGGCGCTGGATTGATGATGCTTTGTTTTCCAGCTGAAGACCTTGGCGGACGCCAACTTGGCTCCAAACTGGTATGATGCGGGATAGGCAAGTCCAGGAAGCGCAAGGTTGGCGGGCCTTCCTCTACCAGGGACTTGGAGAAGAAGAAGGCGACCGTCACCACCGAGGCGGAGGATGAGACCTTGGGGGGCAATATTCCCCTGAAGCGGTAAGTAAGCTTGTGCTTTGCTAACTTTACCATTTGTTGTGTTTGTAATGCGTTTTGCTAACATGTCTTAATCCCTTTTTTGCAGAGCGAAGCCCACCATGCCCAAACTTCGCTCCAACCTGAAGGCAACTGTCGGCAGAGGCAAACCGCCAAGGCCTTCTCCAGTCACCGCACCAGCCACACCTTCCGCCAACATTCCCGTGGTCTTCTGCCCGGGAACATACACGGCCGACAACACGAGGTCAACTGGTGCTGCGGAGATGGCTGCAGATAAGGCGGCGGGCAAGAAATCTGCTGCCAACGTCTCCAGGTCGAGAATGGCTGAAGCTTCGGCTAATGATGCCGCCCACTTTATCGCCATGAAGCAAGAGGTGGAGGACGAGATGGGGGCAAGCCACGGCGGATCGTCCTCCCATCCCAGCTCCGGACTTGGCGAAGGAGTGAAAGATCCTCGGCAAACGCTGAGGACCATGCGCGATGGTACCCGTAACTGGTACAAGCACATGGATGAGCTCCACGAGACCCTCCACGATCAACTTGAGGTAACATAGTCTATAGTCACAGCCCCGAGCACTTTGGCGGTTAAAAGATGTTTTTAGCCGGCAGAGTGATCTTTTTGACTATATAGTTTCATCTCAATGTTGTCTTCGCGTATGCAGGCTGTTCTTGCTTCGAACCTTGAGCTATTCCATGCTCAAGAAAAGAAGATCAAAGAGTGCCAACAACTGCGGCAGGACATGGAGCTCAAGGACGTCCAGATTGCGAGCTTGGAAGAGGCTCGCAAAAAGGATGAAGGTGACAAATCTCTTTGCCTTCTTTTCGTCCGTCTTCTTTTTGCTTTCTTCCGACAAGTATTTTAGCCGGCTCTTTTCATACTTTGTAGAATTGCTAGACGCTGCACAAGATATTCTCAAAAGCTCTACTGATATGCAAGCCTTGATCAACGAAGCTGCAGATTTAGACAAGGAAGTCATGGAGCTGAAGGAAGCTCATTCCAAGGAGCTGGAAGAGCGAGACTTGACCCATGCCACGGAGGTTAGAAAGTTGAGAGCCGTTTTGCTACCCGCATGGGTAGCTACACGCCCATGCGTTATACGGAGATGCAAGCCGTATGTATCCGTCTTAGCTTGTTTTCCTAGTAAAACATGGATATTTGGTGTACAAAACTGGTTTCGGAATTTTCAAAAAAATATTTTTTGGTCGTCATTTTTAGCTTTTTTTTCATAGTTGACTTTTTTTGTTGAGGATGGAAAAAAATTCGAAAAAATTTCAAAATAGTTTTTAATAATTCTATCAACTCTACTAGTGACATCCCCTTTTCTACTTGAGTAAACTCATTTTACCGTTGCATATACGTTTCGGTCAAACTTAGGTTGTGTAGCTACCCATGGGGGTAGCAGGCTTCATTTGTAGAAAGTTGACGAAGCAGCTGAAAACGTTGGGCGACACCCTTGCTGAGGTGACAAAGAACGCCAAAGCCCAATAAGAAAAGCATGCCCAAGCCGTCCAACTAGCCGAAGAGACCCTTGCCGTCCGTTTGGACGAGGTCAACGCCATCCACGAGCATGTCCTTGGTAAGATTTTTCCTTTCTTCACTTCACTGTGATCACCTGAGTCACTTGCTGCAACGTTTAACACTTGTATGTTTTTTGCAGTGCCGGCAAACCTGGGCGACAACGTGGACACCTCGCCCCGCCTTGCACGCATCCTGAAAGTTGGCGAAATAGTCAACCAACTTGTCGGCGTGGGCAAGGCGTTCGCTGCCCAGTTCTTTCCGGGTGCAGGCAGCGACCCAATTGATTTCGAGGCTTTGCCGGAACTGCTGGGGAGGGCAACCACGGCGTATGACGGCCAGTTGCGATCCGCTGCGCGTGGCGGAGCCAAGGTGGCGCTCGCCTTGACGACGGCATGGTACCCGGAGGCCAATATTCGGCAAGTCACCGAGTACATGCCGACAGAAGACGAAAATGGCAAGCCCATTGTGCTCTCCAAAGTGCTGGCTACCGTCCAAGGCTACGCAACGCGGGTTGCCAACATGGTGGACATCCGAAAGTTCTACAAAGAACACCCGGATCCACATGCCGCAGCAACCGAATCCTCCCTGGCGAACGTCGAAACTGCCGGAGATGGAGAAGGTGAAGCCCTGGCTAACGAGCGCAGCCCCTAGGATGGCGGAGCCAGCCCCAAGGATGCCGGCGTCAACCCCCACGACCTCCAGACAGCTTCCACCAGAGCAGCAACACCTTAGGCGTCTTCCCCTGCAAGCATAGCACAAGTAGATGCGTTAATCTGTAACGCGAAAAAACTTGTCTTATTTTGGTGTGTAATTATGTTGGGCCAATTTTTATGCTACACTTAGCGGTAGGCTTATTTAAGTGGCCCGCCTTAATATGTATCTCGTTTATATGTTTGGCTGTTTCATATGTTGGCGGAACCTCATCACAGTTACTTAGCTGAGCCAACCAGGTGCAATACCAATTAGTTTAGACTCAGAGACCAAAGCCGGCATGTTGGTGCCAACGACATATTACTAGGCGACCCACACACAAACAGACAATAACTATACTAGGCGGTGCAAAAGTTGTTTTGCTTAGTTTTAGCCGGCAGACGGCAAATGTCAAAAAAGTCGGAACCGTAGCACGGAGAAAATTTTAGTGGAAACTTTTGACATTAACAGAAATATGATTGCGAGAAAAGACAAAAGATGGCATGATCTCAAAGTTGAATGAGCAAACCACGACTTTTATTTCATAATCATATAGTACTTATTACAATTTGAAAATTGCTAAGTGTAAAAAGGACGTAGCTGCTCAATGTTCCAAGGCCGTTTGGTTTCGTCGTACTTGTCGTCGACCTTCCTTTTGCGCTTGCGACCTCGTTTCTTCTTGTAGCCGTCTCGGCGTCCACCAAGTAATAAGATCCATTGAGCAACACCTTACTGACCACAAAAGGTCCTTCCCATGGCGGGGATAGCTTATGCAAGCCCTTCCTGTCTTGGATGAGGCGGAGGACCAGGTCACCAACTCTAAAACTACGCTGCCGCACTCTTCACTGTGATAGCGCCGCAAACTTTGCTGATAGATGGCGGATCGTGGGGCAACGTTGCTTCTTCGTCAAGTAGGTCAAGGCCATCCTGTCTTGCATCTTCGCGTCTTCCTGGACGTAGGCTTGAATTCTGGGAGAATCGTACATCATGTCGGACGGCAACACTGCTTCTGCGCCATAGACTAAGAAGAAAGGAGTGAACTTGGTTGATCTGTTTGGGGTTGTTCGTAAACTCCAAAGGACAGACTGCAATTCATCCACCCAAGCCCCAGCCCCTGTGCAACGGTACTTCGAGATGCGGTTTGATGCCTGTAGGACTAAACCATTTGTACGCTCTACTTGGCCATTTGCCTGCGGGTGTGCTACTGAGGCAAGATCTAGGCGGATGCCATGCTTATAACAATACTCCTCGACTTCGCCTTGCGACAAGTTAGTGCCGTTATCGGTGATAATGCTGTGAGGCACCCCGAACCGAGAGATTATTCCCACAGAAAATTTGCGGCTGTGGCACCGTCTAGCTTTTTGATGGGCTTAGCTTCAACCCACTTGGTGAACTTGTCTACAGCCACAAGTAAATGTGTGTAGCCACCAGGTGCTGTCTTAAACGGACCAACCATGTCCAAGCCCCAGACTGCGAAAGGCCATGTGATGGGTATTGTTTTAAACTCCTGAGCCGGCATGTGTGGTTGTCTGGCATATAGTTGGCAGCCCTGCATCTTTTGACGATGTCCTCTGCATCTTACTTGGCTGTCAACCAGTAAAAACCTTGTCGGAAAGCTTTGGAAACAAGGGAGCGTGAGGAAGCGTGATGTCCACATACTCCAGCATGTATCTCGTCCAACAGTCTCTGCCTTCTTAGGCGAAATGCAACGTTGGTAGAAACCAGTGGTGCTACGCTTGTACAATTCGCCTTTAATTATTGTGAATGCCTTGGCTCTTCTTATGATTTGCGTTTCAAAACCTCATCATCTGGCAACTCCTGATTAATCAAGAAGTCCAAAATGGCATCGTCCAATCCGGCTTTACCAGGTAGACGGCATAGCTAGCGTCTCCGACTGGTTCTGCCGACTCTGGGTCAAGGAGGTCTGCTCCTTTTATCGACGGCTTGTGTAGGTGTCCAGGAAAACATCTTTTGGTACCTTTTTGCGCTTAGACCCCAATCTGGCAAGTGTGTCTGCCGCCTCATTTTGAGCCCTCGGATGTGGCGGACCTCGAAGCCTAGGAAGCATTTAGCGAATTCGTCAACGGTAGCGCGATATGCCGCCATTGTCTTACTTTTTGCGTCCCAAGTTCCACGTGTCTGCTGTGCCACCAATTCTGAATCTCCATAACAGAGGACGCGCTGGACGTCTAGTTCCTTGGCGATGTGTAAGCCGTGAAGGAGTGCTTCATATTCAGCAACATTATTAGTTGCTTTGAAGTGATTTGTAGCACATAACTAAGTCTCAAGGATTTGTAGCACAACAATGCCAGCCCCCGAGCCCTGAAGCATTTTCGATCCGTCAAAGTGCATAATCCAATACGCTTCTTCAGGGAGAGGTACCTCGTCCATGGCTTCTGTCCAATCTGCTATGAAGTCTGCTAAGGCTTGAGACTTAATGACATTTCTGGGTTTATACGTGATGTCGAAGGCGGCGAGCTCAATACCCCACTTAGCAACTCGGCATGTGGCATCCGTATTGTTGATTATATCTCCCAGAGGCGCCTTGCTCACTACCGTGATTGAATGTTCCTGGAAGTAGTGCCTCAATTTTCTGGCGGCGTAGAAAACACCATAGATCAGCTTCTGGTAGTGCGGATAACGCTGTTTGGAGGCGGAAAATACTTCACTGATGAAGTAAACCGGACGCGGTTCCGGAATGTCTGATTTTTCCATCTTGCGTTCCACAACCAGAACTACGCTAACAACTAAGTTAGTTGCCGCGATGTAAAGCAACATTGTTCCTGCGTTCGCGGAGCTGCTAAGATTGGGGCAGCCGTTAATGCTTCCTTGAGTTGTTTCAAGGCGGCATCTGCTTCGTCTGTCGACTCAAATTTGTCGATTTCTTCAGAAGCCGGTAAAGAGGCATTGCCTTCTCTCCAAGACGGCTAATGAAACGACTGACGGCAGCCGCCGAGCCGGCAAGTCCTGCATGACCTTCAGGTCCTTGGCCTGGATATGTTGAGGATTGCCTTGATTTTCTCCGGATTGACCTCTATTCCTCGTTCGAAAACGATAAAGCCGAGCAATTTGCCGGCAGGAACCCCGAAAACACATTTTTTCGGGTTGAGCTTCATCTATATACCCGGAGGCTATCAAAGGTTTCTCGCAAGTCGTCAAGCAAATCCGCCTTCTTTTTCGACATGACGGCAATGTCGTCTACATAGACGTGAACATTGCGGCCAATTTGCTCATGAAGGCATCTTTGCATACATCGCTGATACGTTGCGCCGGCATTTTTTAGGCCGAAGGGCATCGTGATGTAGCAGAAGGTCCCGTAGGGTAAACGATGTTTTGAGTTGGTCGGATTCTCGCATTTTGATTTGGTGGTACCCGGAGTACGCATCCAAAAAGCACAGCAGCTCTGAGCCGGCTGTGGAGTCTATGACCTGATCTATACGTGGTAAAGCAAAGTGGTCCTTAGGACAGCACTTGTTCAAACCGGTATAATCAATGCACATTCTCATTTCCTTATTGGGTTTTGGAACCATTACAGGATTTGCCAACCAATCAGTGTGTACTACCTCCCTAATGAACTTGGCTTCTTGCAACTTGATGATCTCCTTCCCTATCACCTTCCGCTTCTTCACCGTAGCGCCTTATTCCTTGCTTCACTGGCTTGGCTCCTTTGTAGACATTAAAGAGTGATCGGCAAGTTCCCTTGGTACACCTGGCATGTCGGCTGACGACCATGCAAAGATGTCCCGATTCTCACGGAGGAACTCGACGAGCGCGCTTTCCTATTTGTCATCTAAGCCGGACCCGATGGTGACTTGCTTGGAGCTGTCGCCTGGGACCAGGTCCGCCTTCTTTGTATCTCGGAAGCCTTGAAAGTCTTCTTGGGCTCGGCAGTCTTCACGTTTTCCGGCAGCTGCGACGTATCAGTCTCCTTTTTCAACATGGCTAGCTCCTCTGCGTGGAGGACTGCCTCAGCGAAGGCGGCGTTGCCACGTTCGCACTCCTTTGCTTTCTTGAAGTTGCCATTGACGGTGATTGTACCGTTGGGTCCAGGCATCTTCAGTTTGCTATAGATGTAACATGGCCGAGCCATGAACTTGGCGAAAGCTGGCCGTCCAAAGATGGCGTGGTAAGCACTCTTGAAGGGGACTACTTCAAACCTGAGATACTCCGAGCGGTAGTTTGTCTCAGGTCGAAAGTAACCTCAAGTTTGATGCTTCCCATTGACTTGGCTTGCTTTCCCGGAATGATGCCATGGAACTTGACTTTACTGTAGTCAAGCTGGCTTTCCGACAAGTTCATGCGCTTCAGGGTGTCTTCGTACATGATGTTGAGACTGCTGCCGCCGTCCATCAACACCTTGGTGAGTCTGAAGTTGTCGACAATTGGGTCGACGACAAGGGCGTATTTGCCGGGTGAGGTACGTGATCTGGGTGATCATCTCTGTCCCAGGTGATTGCCTTCTCGGACCAGTCTAAGTACTGAGGAACATCAGGCATGTGGCATTTAGCTCGCGCAGTTCCGCCTTTTCTTCCTTTGCCGAAGGAGTGCCCAAAAAGCAGACCAATTGGCCATGGACTTTGGGATACTTTTCTCCTTGCGTGGCGGCTTAGGGTCCTCATCCTCCGACATGGAGACTGCCCCATCATCGTCTTCTTTCTTTGCCTTCTCAGCTTTTTTGCTCTTTTTTGGCTTCCAGCCAACCTCGGGGTCCTTCTTGAAATCCTCCATGAACCGGCATTCCCCCAGTGTGTGGTTAACCTTCCTAAGGATGCATGGATTGGGCAGGGTAAGGCTTTTGCCTGATCGTAAGTCAGGCGTTGCTTGCTGGAGCCGCCTTCTTTACCCTTTCCTTTCCACTTGCGGTTGCCGCCTTTACCTTTGAAGGCGGCGGCGACCTCGTTTGATGGTCCGGCTTTGTCGTCCTGGGGAGCCTTGCGTTTGTGATTTCCTCGCCTGCTTGGCGCTATGTCATGAGCGCCATCAACATCGCGTGCGTCATCATCCGCCTGTGCGTACATGGTGCTATTTCAAGCAAGACTCCGAGATCCTTGACCTGCATGCGTACGAGCTTATGTCTGAGACTCGGCCCTTCAAGAGGCATGTGGTGAAGGCATGGATTGCTTGATTGTCGTCCACGTTTTCACAGCTTGCCTTCGTCTGGATCCACATTGTCAGGAAGCTTGTTGCAGTTTCATCCAGCTTTTGCACGCAGCGAACCAAATCTGTATATGTATTGGGTCGCTTGTATGTGCCCTGAAAGTGTTGCGTGAACACCTTTACCATGTCAAGCCAGCTATGAATGCTTTTCTCCGGCAAGTTTTCGATCCAGCTTCAGGCTGTCCCCTCCAGCATGAGGGGAAGGAAGCGTGCGGCGATGAGGCCATTGCCCCCGGCAATTTCGACTGCCAGCACGTAATCTGACAACCATGAGTTTGGCTTGTCCACTCCATTGTACCTCTGATGAGTTTTTGACACTGATGTCATGTCAGGAGGTATCTGAACGTTGCGGATGGCTGGGCCAAAGCACTCAGGGCCGAGGTAGGCGTCCTGCTTTCCTGCCTTGATGTCGTTGAGACGATGTCGTGCGTCTTTCGGATCGAGCTGCCTGTTGGATCTATCCGCGTGGGGCTCATCCTGCGCTGGCCGGCTGTGCCTACGCTCGTTGTTTTGTCCCCGGCTCCCGCTGTCGTGCCTGGGCACTGGCGGTGGGGACGGTGTGCGGTCCCTGCCTCTTCTTGGCGGCGAGGCGTTGTCGCGATTGCCGCCACTCCTTGGCGGCTGCTTGTTCCCCTGCTTCCGCCTTCATCCCGTCTAGGCGGTGGAGGAGGCGAGGCTTCACGTCTGTTGCCGGTTCGGGACGCTTCGTCACGCTGCCTCCTGGGAGGTGGTGACTTACGCGGGTCCTTGTCCTTGTCTTTCCCTTTTCCATGGCTACTGGAGCCGGACGGATCCTCGGGATGACCTCCGGCCGCAGCTTTGCAAGCGTTGGATTTGGATTCCAGCCTTCCTCCCCTTGCGTCCGCCAAGTCGGCATGAGAATCAGCATGGGCCTGCTGCTCTAAAGCTTTGTGAGCGAGGATCGAGGCATAATAGATCTTCTCGTCCTTGTCGTAGTCGTTGTTGTTGAGGATGTCTAAGGCGGCCTCAGTGTTGAGGACAGGGGTGCAGAGAATGATGTCCCCGTTCTTGTCCTTACGCTGCGGTGCTGAAGCCCACTCGAAACCAAGTCTTTGGGCAGGGGATTTAAAGTTGTCGGGAGACTGATCCCTGCCTTTCTTGCTTTTCTTGTCTGCCACATGTCCTGCCGGCTTGGGCAATGGAGTTGTGGTAAAAAGGTTGCGCTTGGAGGTTAACTTGGCGGTTATCTTGGCACCTTGGCTTCCTCGAGTATACCCTGAACCTCTGCTTGCTTGCTTTTGAGGTATTCGGTTTGCTCCACCAAAGAGCTTCGGAGCTTCTCCAAATCAGCCGGATTAGTATTTTCGTTCACCGGCGTGTGCATGGGTTCCGCCAGGGCCGCCATGTTGCCTGTCTTGCTGGGCTCGCCTTTCTCCAGAAACTTCTTTTTCTTCGGAGCCGGCGGGGGCTCTGGGAATAGTGGGTCAGTTGCCGGGGTCCCAGCGTTGGCGGCGTCTGCTGCTGCCGCCTGAGTTGAAGCTGCACCGGTGACATCCGCCACTAAGACCTGCTGCATGTTGACGGACGAGCCTGTAGCCGCCTCAGAAGGCGGCGGTTCGGGTGTGTTGAAACACCTTTTGATCCTTTGTTCGAACATGCTTGCAGAGTCTTCCTCGGAGTCAGAATCTATGTTGACGTGAACAGTAGATCTGGATCCGGCATCCGACATCGCATCATCCTGGAGTGCAGGAAGAATAGATTCGGGATCTTGACTATTGGGCTGGGAGTCGGATCCCAGTCCTGTCACGCCGACAAACTGCAGATCAGAGTCTGCCGACTCCTAGGAGAAGGTGGACTCAGATCCGTCTGTCGAGTAGTCATGCTCCGGGTGGCGGGTGGGCCCGAAAACGGTGTGGTTTTTCGGGAAACCCATGGCCTCGGGGGTGAAGCCGATGAAGAGCTCGATGTCGCCGATTGGGACAAGGGTGTAGGCGATGAGCCCGTCCCTTGCCGGAACGTAGCCGATGTTGCCGAATCGCGTGGCGCGGCCGACGGCGTTGGTATCGCCGATGCCGCCAAGTATTCCCGCCTGGAACGTGACGCCTGACGCCTTAGGCCCCACGGTGGGCGCCAACTGTCATAGTATCGGTATCTTGGATAGGAGACGGGGTCCTGCTAGCCGAGGGTGAATCGTGGGATAGAAGGTGGACGTCGTCGAGGTCGGGATCGAACAAGGCAATTTACCCAGCTTCGGATCTCGCTGCGGTGGCAAGACCCTACGTGCTGCTATAACTCACTATAATGGCAATAGCCTTGATCGGGTTACAATGAGCGTGAGAATATGAAAGTATGCCCTAAAGGCGTCCCGAGGTCCGGCTTATATAGGCGGCCGGACCTAGGGTTACAAGGGACAAACATATCCGGCAAGACTACAGAGTCCTAAACCTATCCGGCAAGTTACCGCCTTCCGTCTGGATCTTCAAGGCATCATGGGCTTCAGTCTTGGTCCTCTGTCTTGCCATCCTCCGTCCGTCTTGTCTGCCGGCTATCTGGGCCGCCCGGCAGGGCAAAGCCTTAACCACCACTGTGGGCCACCCTGGATTAGCCGGATTGATCCATGTCAGAGATACCCCCAGTAGGTATATCCCCAACAGTATCCCCTGCCTGCAAAGAAAGAACAATTACCACAGTCGCATTAAATGCCTCGGGGAACATATTACGCAAACAATACCACGGAGAACAAATGAGAAAATGCCACTTGTAGTTTTGTAGATACCTTGTTGGACATAATGAAATCGACCACAACGTCGGAGAGTTCTTTACGATGTGCAGTGTAGCAGTGGTTTGCTCCCTCGATGACCCTGAGTTTGTGATTCGGTATGTGCTTCGCAAACTCATATGTATCTTCCACCGGAACGAGCTCATCAGCTGAACCATGAACTATCAAGAAGCTGAACAAAGACAGTCAAATTAGCTGGAACTTTGAAACTGGTGGTTTATAACACAGTACGAAACCTTGGGCCAAATGCAAAAGATATTTCTTGGTTTCAATCTTGTGAATGTCTGGGAACGACTACTTAAGTGAAGCTAAATGCGGCATGCATGTTGGTGTCACGATGTGCCGCTTGTTTCAGTTGGTAGGGGTAATGATGCCTAAATTAGTTTCTGACCTGCATTCTTTGCTGATGGAAAGGCTCGCAGCAAGCATGTCAGTATTCAATCTTTCCATCAAGCTGTCTTTTGTTACCCTGTATAAAACCTTCCCTACATTGTAACCAACATATAGTCAATAAGACTGTGACAGAAAAGTATGCTATATATACAACATATGGAATTGATTCAGAAAGTAGCTTAAAACGGGTGCTCATACACATTCGTTACCTGGCTTGCCTGTGACGTCAATGTAACCTTCCTTGTTTATCCTGTCAATAAATTCTTTCCCTAGGCGTTCTTCAATGCCTTTCTCCAAATAAAATCGTCCAGACAAGTTGACAACCATGTGGACATCGTCATACATGGAAGCATACAGAACAACCACATCTCCTCCTGGATTAAAAAAATGCAAATTCAATGGCTATATATTTTCTAAATTGCGAGTTAAATGTGCAATGAAAAATATGGTAAGCACTAAAGGCTGTCAATGAGTTATAAAAGTAAAGATAGGAAGTATTTATATTTACTTACGCAAGAGATCTATTTAGTTATGATGATAAGAGTATGATATATTCGGTAATTAGGGAACCTATGCTCAGGGGACAACTCAGTCTTTTCGGTACAAGGGATAACATGTACTGCATGTGGATTATCCAAGCAGCGAGAATAAATTAGTAACAATCTAATCCCAGTATCCAACCTTCTCTCCCTCTCATTCCCGGCAATATGGCCAGCTGACCTTTACTCTTTGGAGTCGTAGTCCCAGTTTGTCAAGTTCATTGGTCTTACGACAGCTATCAGGTTTAGCACGTCTCAGTGAACAAATAGAACACTTATGGCAAACGTATTGTGGTTAACTGTTATGGAACTTCATGGTATTTGCTAGTAATGGATACCTGAGCAAAACAAAGAAACAGGACACAAACAGAGCAATATACTGGATGAAATATGTTTCACGTATTTGACAGGGCAGCAGTCCAGGATGCACAAAAGGAATATGTTAGCCAAAGAATAAGGACATCAAATAAATTATACAGATAGTGCCACCATCACAAAACGATCTGACGCACAGAAATTAGACAACTTAACTTTGATGTTTATGAACAATGTACTAGTACGCGTACAAGCAAGAATATCTCTATGGCTCTACAATTTCAACGCTTGCATAGACTGTATGTCCAAGTTGCAAGTTGTTAAAGAACTAAACAAACTCTTTTCTAATTACACAAATTCAGTTAAACTAATTAACAATAGTAAACAGAACTATACAAAATGAACAATGTATATCACGTACCCTTGCTATGACCAACAATAGCTGTGACATCATACTTGTCCTGATTAAGATGCGAGACAACAGAATGCAAGTCGTCAGCCTCTTTCCTGTAGTTGCCGTACTGGAATTCACCTTCACTTTCTCTGCAGACATGATCAAAGGCATAGTCTGAATGAGGCTATGAGCCATACACATTTATTTGAATTTAAGTTACATAGTTAAAACAATGTAGCCAGAAACAGATATTCGAAATTCTTGTATTAATTTATTTGTCCATGTGAAAATTGCAAGTGTAACAATTAAGTGACATCTGAAGCTCGAAGCAAAAATATACATGAATCTCAACTAATGTAGTGGTAAGACTACATTTAGACAAGATACTCTATGAGAAACTTACCCATTTCCACTGAAATCAAAGCGAAATATACTAATTCCTTGTTTTTTAATTGCATCTGCTAGATCGACAATGACGCCACTTTTCTGAAAACAAGTATTGAACTTCATTATACAGCAATACAGGTGACAGAAATTACTAGCAAGACAGTTTGCTTCGCTGCATCTCACATCGCAACATGAAACTTAGAGACCCTTATCTTAAAAAAAGGACAAGCTAAATTTCTTCTGGTGACACATATTTATATACCTTGGAGGCCGTAAAGCCATGACACAGGACTACAACCTTGTTCGAACTCGCGGGATGCAGTAGCCCCACAAGTTTCTCTCCATGCTTGTTTGGTATAACAATCATGTGTTCTTTAGCAGCTGTTTCAGAAACGACATACTGTCAACAATTGGGCAAAATAATTCAGCAATGTCGGCATCTGAGCATTTCTTCACAGTAGCACAGGAAACCATCTTATCCAAAATTGTGCTGTGAAGATTGAGATTTTCTTAGAATGATCTGCGTGAGGGCTCCTTATTATGAGATCAAATTTGGTGTACGGTCTAGTTGTCAACCCCTAATTCATGCACCCAAGAGAAGGTACAGCAAGGTGGGATAGGACGAAGGACTTACGGGGGGCGGAAGCAGCCTGGGATGAAGCGGATAGCGGCTGCGCCATGGATGATGGATGGCGGCGGCCAGCTCGTGCGGCAGTTGGCATGCGAGGAACCCTAGGCGCTCCCTTCGCCGGCTGCAGCAGGATCGAGAAGAAGGAAGGATTCGATGGGCAAGTGGAGGAATCGGAGGAGGCCGGCACGCAAGCCGTTGGATTGAATTTTTGGCGATGGAGATACGTACACGTGACAAGTTTATAGGTGCCTCGTCCTCCTCCTCTATAGAATTGCAAAGCACCTTTGCGTGGGGGAGAGAAATCCACTTTAACCCCTACCCTGTCTGAAAACTTTGATTTAGTCCACTTTCTTTTTTCTTTTTTGCAGCTAGCAAAATCAAGTTACAAGCCACGTAAATATCGACTTCACAAGAGCTCGGTCGACCGCTCTCCTCTCCCTCTACAGTAGATCGAGAGGCGATTTTTGAGAGCTCCTTCCCCGACCACCTCGCTCGCCGGTGGTCCGTGGGATTCCTCCCCTCCGTCGGCCGCTCCGGCGGCGGGAGGGTGGGGGATCCCCGGATCCCGGCTTGTACATAGTGTAGGTTGTGGTAGGTTCCTGCCGGCGGCATCGTGGAGGTGGCGATGGTGTCGGGGGTTTGGTAGAGGTCAACGCGCTCCCCCTCCTGCGGCGGCGCTCCTCGGAGCTCCGGCGTGGCGCGTGTGGCTTTTGGTGGCCGGGGATCTCCGGATCTCGCGGCTTTCCTCTGGATCTTCCTCCTCCTTGCCGGCCGGCGGGGAGGTCGACCTCCACGTGGTGGAGCTACGAGGGAAGACCTGGAGGCTGGAACTCTGAGCTAGGCGAGGCTCGTGGCTTCTGCCGGCGCTGGGGACGAAGAAGGCTGCGGCAAGGTGGAGGTGCTGGATCGGAAGGGTGCTCGCCGTATCCGTTTATCGGCATAAGCTCCGTCGCTGCGCGGCGGACGAGCTCTGCGGCGATCTTCAAGCAAGGAGGTGCCCTTGGGCCGTGGTTCGAAGGAGGTTAGCGTTCTTCGTCTTCATCGCCGGCGTTGTTGCTGGCGCTTGTTCTGCTCTGTTCCCCTGCGTGGGCTTGTTCTTGATCTTGTGCTTCATACGTTGGTATGTGGTACTCTGATGTACGCAGGCTTTCAAAAAAAAATATCGACTTCACAGAACTAAAATGATAGGAGACTCCTAACTTCTACAAAAAAAAACTTAGTAAGTAAGGAAAGTTACAATCCAGACCGAGAAAACCCCTAAGCATGATGCTAACGCATGTCGCTCGCCTCCAGCACCACTGTAGCGGACACCCAAAAACAAGTGGACACATCACCTCTTTCTCCGAGTTCGACGTGGCTCCATTGTTGAGATGCCCCGTTCGGTCCTCCAAAATAGTTTTGCCAACCAATCCGTTGTTGTCGAAAGAATCTGACCAGGGAGCACCTCGAACACGTCATTAAATTCCAGATATTTTAACCCAATATGGATGACGGTGTAGTACGTGGATCAGTCCTCTATCCTCATAGGGTTTATCTATACTCCTATATAGTGTACGAATATCCAATCATACACACCGTTGGATCACCCAATCAGACGGCTGACATTTATTGGCTTTAAGTAGAGAACCACATGGCCACATATAAGCCGTTCGATAACCCAATCCAACGGTCCACGAAGCAGGGATTCGCGCTTCGCACCCACCGCCCCTCTCAGTAATTTGTACGGTCGCCCGCGTGGTTCTGCCGGGCTCTCTGGAATTTTCTAGCTAGCTCACGTGAGAGAGAGCGTTTCCAGGAGTTTATTTGTTTAGAGAGAAGCGCCTCCGGGAGTTCAGTAGCAAGCGGGCAGGCAACGATGCATGCAGCCTCGGTAAATGCGCAGACATAATTGATGAGAAAATCGTTTGCAGCTAGATGGACCAGCTTGTATTTTTCTTATAAAACTGTCTTGGTCCGTGCTTATGTGGGACATATTTTACCTTAGCTTTTACAAATAGTTTTTATGCATAAAATCTGATCAATCAATCTGCTACCGCAGTTCATATCACCGATAAATAACCTGCAAATTGATATTTTCATTATAAGAGGAATAAGTATTTGATGTTTCTTACAATTCTTTTTGTTTTAATAGAATGATACTTCTCCTAATTATCTCTGATTAGTGAGTGGAACAACTCCACTCATCATAGTTGAAACCATGATGCTTACAATGTACTACCTACGAATTTTCAAAATAATTAAAGTTATATGTTTGTTTTGAGTCAATTTTCTCTAAGTTTGACCCAGTTTAAAACAAAAATATGATGATATTTACAACACTAAATCTATATATTTTACGACAAATCGACAATAATTAGTTGGTGCTTTAGATGTTGATATATATATTTCAATAAACTCGGTCAAACTTAAAGTATTTATTGTACAACAATTTTAGAATTCAAAATTTTGGCATGGAGAGAGAGTTGCGTTTACACATGTTTGGTTTCACAAGTAACTCCATGTGTCTGTGATATTATCGTATTGTCTAGGCATGTGTTAAAGATAAATCACTAACGTAAGTGTGCGTGCGTTAATGTATATATGCATCTTGACTAAATATCATGTATCTGTGTATTTGATGATAGGTTTGAAACCGTACCCTTAACTAGTATTATTCGTAGGAGACTTTGTATTTTGCCTTTTTTCGTTGTTTGTTTTTTGGTGATTGTATGCATTCTAGATATGCATAGGCTAGATGTGAACTTTTTATGCTTGTACGATGTTTTGAATTTATTTAAATGTTCTTTTATCGCAAAAAAAGCAACTATTCTGAGCGATCTACCATGGATTTTTAGATACTACTACCAAAAGAAAAACCAAAATGGTGACAAACCTATATAGGATTGTTTGAAACCGTGGTTTATGGTTTTACGTAATTAACTCAGAATGGAGAAAGAGGCAAATAACCGGTGGCATTTTCAATTAGAGGAAGAAAGCAATGTCATGGAGACATGGACCTAGTTTGAGCTGACACCACTGACATTATTATAAACTTCTCCATTTATTTATATCGAATTGACTTGTCTTTTTATTAAGATTGATCTGAACTTGGCTGAAAAGCTGGAATATCTTGCGTGCATGGGCAACCGTGAAAACAATATTATCATCTCCTTGTCTGACTTTTCATTTATAAACCTGTATATTTGTTCTCAACGGAATCTATATGATACATTTCTGCCGTAAAGTATGCGGCAAGAACTTTGACACTGTAATGCGTCTATTTTAAAAAAAATTGCCGGTAGCGTCAACGATCAGTGACATTGATCCAGCTTATAGGAAAATAATTACTTTGCAAAAAAAATGTAGTATATTTAGTCAGCAAGCATCACACAGAGTTTGACATTCGAAAGTTCACGGGAATTTCATCAATTTTTTCCACCCTTTATAAAATGGATGTATGCTTCTTCTTAGCGCTCTTTCAATTCATGAATATGTACGTGTATCATAAGAATTATAATAAAGAAAATAAGATGAAATTTATACTGTAGAACGATACTTTGTCGTTATCGTTATCTTTTCAGAAACTGTGTCAACCTAGCTGCCAAGAAGGCATGCAAATCTGTCAAGAGGGTAGGTATACTGTATACATCACAGTATTTCTTCTAGTTCTACACTAATACCAGAAAATCTCTGCATAATTTACAAAGTAGATGTTCACACAATATAGTACAAGAGATTCTCTCCGCTCAATTTGACTTTCTGCAAAACAAACATTCTCTTCAGGGGCAAGTAGGTACCAGTGCTGCTGTCCGTGACCTCCTCTCTATAACATTGTAAAGAGACACTGGATTAGATAAATTATCATCCATTCCTATGTCAAAAATATTCTAGGTGGTCGCGTTACGCGTCTTTCCCCTCCCCCGCCACTGTTGAGGAGAGAGGCGATTTTTTGGGCGTCCTCACCGATCCACCGCCGTCGCCGCCGCTGAGCCGTGGGATTCCCCTCCTCCGCCGGCCGCTTCGGCGGCGGGAGGGTGGGGGATCCCCGGCTCCGGCATGTACATACGGTAGGGTAGGGTGTAGGGTCCGCCGGCGGCGCTGTGGAGGAGGTGGTGGTGCCGGTGGTTGGTTTGGTGCCGGGGCGGTCTTCTCCGGCGGTGGTGCTCTCCGGGGCTCCCCGTCGCCGCGCCGGACTGGCGGGAGCTCGAGGCCCGGCGCGGTGCTCGAGTTCATCCGCTTCCCGTCGGATCTACGCTGGCGGCGGATCTGGCGGGTGGAAATCAGAGACGGGCGAGCCCGGCGGTCTCCCTCTGCGTCGGCGACGAAGCGGGCTGCGGCATGGTGGCGTTGTTTGGAGGAAAGGGTGCTCGCCGTGTCCGTTTACCGGCACAATCTCCGTCGCTGCGCGGCGGGTGGGCTCTGCGGCGATCTTCAACAAGAAAAGCTCCCTTGGGCGGTGGCTAGAAGGAGGTCAGTCTTCTTCGTCTCCGGCGCAGGCGGTGTCGCGGTGCTCTGCTCTGGTTCTGGTTCCACTGCGTATTGTACTTTGTTGCTTGTACTTTGTACTTTGTACTGGGTACTCTGATGAATATACGCAGCCTTTTCTAAAAAAAAAAAATATTCTAGGTGAAAGAACACTAGATCTTCTCCAAGCGCGTCGTAGATACTCTCAGACAAGAAGTTGCACATGCTAGCGTGCACTCCACTGAAGATTGAACTATAGTAACTTGCACGCGGAGAACGTAGTTTTGGAGTTCAGGCTCTACGGAGCCTGTTTTTCGAAAAATTAAGCAACGACATTTGTAAGGTTTGAAAAATTCAGAAAAACATCCTAAATGTAGATAATGATGAACTCTACTAGGGTAGAAAAAATACAAAATAATTTATATTTTAGTATGAGCAAAAATGACAAAAGTGTTGAACTGATTGCGGTAAACGGCGCACACTTTTAAATTTTGATTTTTTGTCAGATTTGTCAATGTTTAAATAGTCTAGAGTATAATTTTTTTGTATTAGTCATTTATACACCTGAAGAGTTTTGTCGAAATGATACACACAATATTTTTTTATTATATTATTCAGCAAAACATGACAAAATGAATACATGGATCCACTCAAAGCCACATTCTTTGTGACAAAAGTCGCTACACCTACAATTTTGACGATGCAGATGGTCATAATTGGAGTTGTGTGCCCTGACCTCACATCTACACATATAATCTACATTCGGAGGTCTCACCAAGCCGCCCAATGACGACCCGAGAGTACAAAGCGGTACAACAGATCACACTCAGCGCTACGCGCACACTCCAGAAGTCGCCGCCGCCATCTTCAATCGACCCATTTTCTGGAAGGATCAACACACTGACCTTACCAGTCCAGTCGTCGACGTCGCTATGACGCCAAACAACACCACTGTCTTGCGCACATCCATCGTCACGGGTCCGCCACCGAGACCATGTTGCACCATGCCGCCGAGACTCGTCATGTTCGACAAATTCTACATTTAGTATTTTTTTTTTGGAATTTTGTGAAACTTTGAAACGAAAAGATTTTGATTTTTTTTTAAATGGGCCTCCATGGAGCCCGAGCTCTCCCTTTGCACTTTTCGCTTGCATTAGAATATCAATATTTTCTCTCTGTTTTCACCTTGTAAATTTCATCGTGTCGGTTTATGTTCATACAAGTTAGTTTTCTTATTCCTAAGTTACTTTTTTTCATACATCAATTTTCTCATGTGACAATTTTTACCAACGATGACGTAAGCACTATAAGAGATGTCCTATGACAGAGAGAGGGAAGACCGCAAGAGGGATTAAAAAATTTCAAGGATGTCGTTGGTCTTGGGGTTTTCCCGTCTGTCTTTGATACGGCGACTCCTAGACCCGTTCCTTCCCTGCCACACGACATCGATCTCATAGAGACGGTTCTCTGGTGTGAGACGACCCTGACTGAAGAAGCTTATAAATGCGTCCGAAACCACGGCGGTAGAGCTCACAGCCACAGCAGAGTGCAGACACATCGATCGAAAGCTTGGTAGAAGTGATCGATCTCCGTGAGCGAGAGAGATGACGAAGCACCCTCCTTCTTTCTTCTCCTCCTTCCTTCTCGCATTGGTTGCGCTGGTTTCGTACCAGGTGTCCACCGCACAGAACACATCTTCACTCGTCCGCGTCGGCGTCATCCTCGACTTGACGTCGCCGGTTGGGCACAGGCGACGGACCGGCATTCAGATTGCGGTGGAGGACTACTACACGGCGCACCCGAGCTCAGCAACGAGGGTGGAGCTCCATTTCAGGGACTCTGCAGGGGACGTTCTTCGCGCCGCTTCTGCTGGTATGCTCAATCGCGCGCCCTCTTCACCGTCAACTACTTCAGATGTTTCGTAGTCCTTATAAACAGAATCTGACAAATTCAGACGTTTCGTTGATGCAGCGGTGGACCTGATCAAGAACGCACAGGTCCAGGCCATCATCGGTCCTCCGACCTCTGCCGAGGCCGAGTTCGTGGCTCGCATCGGCGACCGCGCCCACGTCCCCGTCGTCTCCTACTCTGCCACCTCCCCGGAGATTTCCGCGGTGCAGACGCCCTTCTTCGTGCGCACCGCCGCCAACGACTCCTTCCAGACGGCGCCCGTCGCAGCCGTGCTCGGCGCCTTCAAGTGGCGCGCGGCGGCCGTCCTCTACGAGGACTCGCCCTACGGAACCGGCATCCTTCCGGCGCTCGCCGACGCGCTCCAGGGCGTGGGTACCAAGATCATGGACCGCGCGTCCGTGCCGAGCGACGCGGACGACGCGCGCATCGACGCGGTGCTGTACCAGTTGATGGCGATGCCGACCCGCGTGTTCGTCGTGCACATGCTATATCCTCTCGCCGCGCGGCTCTTCCGCCGGGCGAAGAAGGCCGGCATGATGTCCGAGGAATACGTCTGGGTCGCCACGGACGGCGTCGGCGGCTTCATGGACAGGCTCAGCCCAGAGGACATCGACGCGATGCAAGGCGTTGTCAGCCTTCAGCCTTACGTGGAAGTGACGGATGCCGTCAAGAACTTCTCGGCGCGGTTAAGGGCGAGGTCACGCCTGGAGAACCCGAGCGATGCGGACGTCGTTGACTCAACCTTGATGAGGCTCTGGTCATACGACACGGCATGGGCAATCGCCTCGGCTGTGGAGGCTGCCCGTGTCCCCGGCCCGGCGTTCCAGACACCTCAGCAGAGCACCGCACTGACAGACTTGGACCGGCTCGGCGTGTCGGCCACTGGAGCAACGCTCCTCACGGCGGTGCTCGCCACGACGTTCGACGGGATATCCGGCAAGTTCGAGCTGGTAGACGGGCAACTGCAGCTGCAGGCGTACGAGGTGGTGAACATCATCGGTAAAGGAGCCAGAGTGGTTGGGTTCTGGACGCCAGGGTCTGGGATCTCGCAAGATCTGAACCCTGACAGCGCCAAGGTGCTAAAACAGATCCTTTGGCCAGGCGAACCCCAGTCGACTCCGAAAGGCTGGACCGTGTCACCAAACGGGAGGGTTCTTAGAATTGCCGTCCCGGTGAAGAACGGGTTCAAGCAGTTCGTGGATGTCTCCGTGAACTCGACAACCGGAGAGACAAAGATCACAGGCTACTGCATCGACGTGTTCGACGAGGTCATGAAGAATTTGCCCTATCCGGTGAGCTACCGGTACGTGCCACAGAATGCTAGCTCGGACTCTTATGACAAGCTTGTGGACATGGTGCGCGATCAGGTCAGTAATTACCATAATTCCAGAACTACACCGGTTTTGGAAAATCGATGCGTAATTAGCTAGTGATGGTTACACTTGCAGGAAGTTGACATGATCGTCGGCGACGTGACGATCAGGGCGAGCAGGATGACTGTGGCGGACTTCACCATGCCCTTCACAGAGTCGGGGTGGTCGATGGTCGTGCCAGTGAAGAAGGGCCCGGGCTCCACCATGTGGATCTTCGTTCGTCCACTCAGCACAGGCCTCTGGCTCGGCAGCCTCGCCTTCTTCTGCTTCACTGGATTTGTGGTGTGGGTGATCGAGCACCGTATCAACCCTGAGTTTCGTGGCACGCCTTGGCAGCAGTTCGGCCTCATCTTCTACTTCGCCTTCTCAACCCTCAGCTTCTCACACAGTAGGAATCCTGCTTGTTAATTTAGTACTTCTACTAAGTCTTGTGGACATAATGGCGTAATTAATTACTTAAGAGAGCTCTTGTTAATTTCCAGAGGAGAAGCTGGAGAGCAATCTGTCGAGGTTCATTGTGATCATGTGGGTCTTCGTCGTCTTGATCCTGACGTCGAGCTACACGGCGAGCCTGGCGTCAATGCTGACCGTCCAGAAGCTCCTGCCGACGCAGACCGACGTGAGGGAACTCCAAAGAGGCGGTCACTACATCGGGTACCAGGAGGGCAGCTTCATCAAATCCTCCCTCGAAAAAATGGGGTTTGACGAGCAAAGGATGAGGAAATACAACTCGTCCGAAGAGTACGCCGACGCGCTGTCTAGAGGGTCGGCGAAGGGCGGGGTCTCCGCGGTGTTCGACGAGATCCCCTACCTGAAACTCTTCTTGTCTCAGTACTGCGATGACTACATGATGGTTGGCCCCGTCTACAAGACTGACGGCTTCGGATTTGTAAGTTCAATGCCACTGCCTACGTACGTACATGCGATGGTGATCATCGGCATATTTCCTAGAGGCTATAGCTTAATGTGTGTTAAATTGTTGATTTTCAGGTGTTCCCGAGAGATTCACCAATGACGGGGGATGTATCGCGGGGTATACTGACACTAGCGGAAGGGGAGAAGATGTTCAAGATCGAAAAGGCGTGGTTCGGCGAGCCAGGTGCATGCCTGCGCCGAAGCAGCGCGGACATCGGCCAATCGACCAACCTCAAATTTAAGAGCTTCGGCGGACTGTTCATTTTGACAGGTGTGGCCTCCGGCCTCATGCTCCTCGTGTACCTCGCCACCTTCGCGTATCGCGAGCGCCGCGAGCTTCGAGCAGCGGAGGTCACCGCCGACTCAGGGAGCGTGCCGCTGTGGAAGCTGCGTGCATGGCTGCAGCACTACGACACCAAGGACCTCCGGTCCCCCACCTTCAAGATGTACAACGAGGAATCCATGAGGAACGGCTGCGAGTGCGCGAAACGGACGCCAGGATGGGCTGGAGAGAGCTTGAGGAGCGGCGGGACGAGTCCGTTCAGCGTGCATATCAGCTCAACGGAGATGAACGCCGCTTCTTCGCCAGAGGACACGCCGGCGTCAGAACTGGGCAACTCAGTCGATCAGGGCGTCCGAGGCGCAGCTACCTCTGCGGATATGGCAACGTCAACGGCATCTCAACAACCCTAGATTACCAATTTCCGCCTTCCGTGGAGCGACCATGACTAGCCATAACCGGATAATGATCATGCCATCTTTCTTTTTTTGTGCTTGTACAAATCTGAATTTTTGGATTTCTGATTGCTCTGTTCTTAGCTGCGACCGGAAAATAAATAATCGTCTCCGAACTAGGAAAACTCTACTTGTAATTTGGAACTAGTTGTGCGTGTAGGAGTTAACAATTGCAAATTATAAGCATTGCGTATATGTAGATTGAGAAAAAGAAATATGGATTTGCTAATTCTCAGCCAGCTCAGAATTAGCTTAAGTCAGTGTCAATTCATAACGGTGAAATGTGGTGTGCGAAGATTCGTGCGTGCTGAGTTTTTTTTTGTCTATTGTTAGTTTTTTTTCTAGGGAAAGGGTGGCCTCTACTAGCCGAAATGGGCTGAATCTATTTGTGCTGCCTTTTTTTATGTCAGAGCTACCGTGGGAGGTTGCCCACGAGGTGGAGGGCCTTTTTCCCATTGCTTGTTTTGTGTGCTGTGTATTTTTATAAAGCTTTTTAAACTCATTTTTGTCCATATCTTAATAATTCTAAACCCGAAAAAATATCAGTTGCAGCCCCAAAAATCTAATCTTACTTGTTTCTTGTAACTGGAAGATCTCAGTTGCAATTCCACTTGCAATTGAAAAAAAAACTGAAACGCAACCCGACTTATAATTACAAAATTCCCAGTTGTAACTTCACTTACAGCTGAAAAAATCTTAGTTGTAACTGAAAAAAATCTCAGTTGCAACTCCACATGCATTGAAAATCTCAGTTACAACCCCTTTTCGCAACCCTAGATGCAACCCTACCCACAACTAATAAAAAATCTCAATTGCAAACCCAATCTACAACTAAAAATCGTAATTATCTATTTTCTCCCTCTCACTAGTTTTTTTTTTACAAAATTTATGTTTCATTTCATTCGTGCCTTTGTTGGCCCGCCAAGAAAAGAAAATGGCTACAATGAGACGGATCGGGCCCAACACATGCATGCAGCGTCCCAGTACGTTTTTCAGCAAACCATTAACCGATACATGGGGAGTAAAATTAACGTGGCTGACTCCAGCTGACTGAGAATTAGCTTAATTTTCTATTTTTTTTAATAAAGGGCTTTATTATTTAAAGAGTTTTAAGCATTACACCCGGCCTCTGCATATGCATGCACACAGCCGCAATCCAACAGAACAAAAAGAATAGCACTAGACGAATTACAATCATGAGTAAGCAAAACGTCAATGCATATGACGAAAGCCAATGTCTATGGAGGACCAATCCGATGATCAAGCGACCATCCATGTCGGATAAAAATATCACTCGCCACCTCTTCCAGTCGTGTACAAGCCTCCGTAAAGAGGCCTCGATTCCCGCCCGTTGTAATGTGGACCACGAACGGAGAATACTTGTGCACCGGTAAGTACCTCCAAACGACAAAAATCTTTATCATTGAAAACCTTGCCATTTCTACACAGCCAAATCGACCATATAACGGCTATCGCTCCCACCCTAATGACAGTTCTAAACTTTTATCAATCCCATGTAGCCAGTTGCCAAATACATTTGCAACAGTCTTGGGCGGATATAGGTTAGAAGCTATCTGGATAGATGACCAAATAGAACGTGCAAAACTATATTCAAAGAATAAGTGTCTAATTGTCTCCTGTTGTGGACAAAACACACACTCAGTACTTCCATGCCAGTTTCGCTTAACAAGGTTATCCTTTGTTAAAATGACACCCCTACGAAGATACCAAGTAAACACTTTCAGTTTAAGCGAAATCATCATTTGCCATATTTTATTATTATTATCGACTCGTACATCGGAATGGACTAACACCCTATACATGGAATCCATCGAGAATTTTCCATTCCCACATAAATTCCAGCGAAACTCATCAGGGCCTTGTGTAAGTTGAATTGAAGTCAACCGTGCCAGCAAGGCATTCCAAGACGTTAGTCTCGGCCCAATTAGATCTCGCGTGAACCTCACACTGGGTGGTGAAGACTGCATAACCGTGGCTATGGTATCCCCTTTGTGACGAACAATATTGTATAGGGCCGGGTACTGATCTCGGAGGGTGGTATTACCTAACCATTTGACCTCCTAGAATCTAATCTCCGATCCATCCTTAATTTTAAATACTCCGAAGCGGAAGAAATGCTTCTTTGCCGCCATCAGACCGGCCCATATGTGAGAATCACCAGGCTTCCAATATACCTGTGATACCGCTTTCGTGCTAATGTATTTTCTTTTAAGGAGCGTCTGCCAAACCCCATCTTCGGTTCGTAGCTTAAAAAGCCACTTACCGAGGAGAGCTGAATTCTTAACCTCTAGGTCATGAATACCAAGCCCTCCCTGGTCTTTTGGTCGGCAAACAACATTCCATTTAGCCAGTCGATATTTCTTTTTCTCACTATCTCCTTGCCAAAAGAATCTTGATCGGAAGTAATCCAATCTATGTAAGACCCCTTTTGGTAGCTGGAAGAAGTATATCATGTACAGTACCATATTAGTTAGTACCGAATTAATGAGAACCAACCTCCCGCCAAGCGATAGTAATTTTCCTTTCCAACTAGACATCCTCGCTTGAAGACGTTCCTCGACGTGTTTCCATTCCGCATTAGTCATCTTCCTATAATGTATTGGAATGCCCAAATACATAATAGGAAACTGAACTTGCTCACAACCAAATATTTCGGCATATTGAGCAGCTGCGTCCTGGGCATCGCCGAGGCAAAACAATTCACTCTTGTGGAAATTGATCTTCAACCCCGATAATTGCTCGAATGCTATAATATCAGTTTCAGATTCACTGCTTTATCTAGGTCATGTTCCATAAAGAGAATTGTATCGTCCGCATATTGAAGAATAGATAATCCCCCATTGACAAGATGTGGGACTACCCCTTCAATTTGGCCATCTTCCTTTGCCCGTTCAATCATGATCGCCAACATATCAGCCACTATATTAAATAGTATAGGCGATACGGGATCACCTTGCCTTAATTTTTTGTTTGTTTGGAAGTAACGGCCGACGTCATCATTGACTTTGACAGCCACACTACCCCGAAACAAAATTGTGAATTAAAGCACACCACTCATCCGAGAAACCTTTCATTCTCCGTGTCTGTTGGAGGAACGTCCACTTAACCTTATGATATGTCTCCAACGTATCTATAATTTCTTATGTTCCATGCTTATATTATGTCAATTGCTACATGTTTTATTCACACTTTATAGCATTTTTATGCATTTTCTGGGACTAACCTATTAACAAGATGCCACAGTGCCAGTTCCTGTTTTCTGCTGTTTTTGATTCCAGAAAAGCTGTTCTGGAAATATTCTCGGAATTGGACGAAACAAAAAGCCAAGGTCCTATTTTTCTGTCACATACACGGAGTCCGAAGGAGAGACAAAGGGGGCACCGAGGCGCCCTCACCATGTGGTGGCGCGGGTCCCACCCCTGGCGCGCCGCCACGTGGTGAGGAGCCCTCGGGCCTCCACCGACATCGCCCCTTCGCCTATAAATTGTCTTTCTCGGGAAAACCCTAAACACCCGAGCCATTATCCACGAAAAGTTCCAGAGACGCCGCCGCCGTCAACCCTAGCTCAGGAGGGTTCAGAAGCTCTTCCCGGCACCCTGCCGGAGAGGGGAATCATCACCGGAGGGCTCTACATCACCATGCCTGCCTCCGGAGTGATGCGTGAGTAGTTCATCCTTGGACTACGGGTCCATGGCAGTAGCTAGATGGTTGTCTCTCCACTTTATGCTATCATGTTTAGATCTTGTGAGCTGCCTATCATGATCAAGATCATCTTATTGTAAAGCTACATGTTGTGTTTGCTGGGATCCGATGAATATTGAATACTATGTCAAGTTGATTATTGATTTATCATGCCTATGTTGTTTATGATCTTGCATTCTCTCCGTTGCTAGTGTAGGCTTTGGCCAAGTTTATGCTTGTAACTCTAAGAGGGAGTATTTATGCTAGATAGTGGGTTCATGCCCCCATTTAATCTGGGACAGTGACAGAAAGTTCTAAGGTTGTGGATGTGCTGTTGCTACTAGGGGTAAAACAGCAATGCTTTGTCTAAGGATATTTGTATTGTTTACATTATGCACCATACTTAATGCAATTGTCTGTTGCTTGCAACTTAATACTGGAAGGGGTGCGGATGCTAACCTGAAGGTGGACTATTTAGGCACAGATGCATGCTGGATAGCGGTCTGTATACTTTGTCGTAATGCCCAAGTAAATCTCATAGTGATCATCATGACTTGTATATGCATTGTTATGCACTCTCTATTTTGTCAATTGCCCAGCTTTAATTTGTTTACCCAGCATGTTAGTATTTTATTATGGAGAGACACCACTAGTGAACTGTGGACCCCGGTCCATTCTTTTACATCTGAAATACAACCAACTGCAATCATTGTTCTCTTTAATTCTCTGCAAGTAAACATCATTTTCCACACCACACTTTTAATCCTTTGTTTTCAGCAAGCCGGTGAGATTGACAACCTCACTGTTTCGTTGGGGCAAAGTAGTTTGATTGTCTTGTGTGCAGGTTCCACGTTGCTGCTGATTCCCTGGTGTTGCGCCGTGCCACATTCAGCCACCAACAACCTTCAGAAGACCCTTGACTTCCTACTGGTTCGATTAAACCTTGGTTTCTTACTGAGGGAAAACTTGCTGCTGCACTCATGCATCATACCTTCCTCTTGGGGTTACCAACGGACGTGTAACTTAACACGCATCAAGCCAGTTTTCTGGCGCCGTTGCCGGGGAAGTCAAACCTTCTGCAAGGGGAGTCTCTCACTTCCAATCTCTTTACTTTGTTTTTTTCTTGGTTATTTTATTTTATTTTACTTTGTCTTGTTTGCCTTTTTATATCAAAAACACAAAAAATTAGTTACTTGCATTTACTTTTGTATTTCGGCCTAGTTTTAATTTTGCTAAAATGAGTACTCCTGAGAACACCAAGTTGTGTGACTTCACTAGCACAAATAATAATGATTTCATATGCACTCCTATTGCTCCACCTGCTTCTAAAGCAGACTTTTATGAAATTAAACCTGCTCTGTTAAATCTTGTTATGAAAGTTGTGGTGTAATTCTTCTAGTGGTGTCATGTGAACGTCGACTACATGATACTTCACCTTTATGGGCCTAGGGGAATGCATTGTGTATTCGTTTGCCAATTGTGGGGTTGCCGGAGTGACAGCAACCTGAACCCCCGTTGGTATATCGATGCATGAGGGATAGCAGGATCTCAGAATTTAAGGCTGTGGTTAGATTTATCTTAATTACTCTCTTATATTTGCGGATGCTTATGAGGGGTATAATCACAAGTATGTATTAGTCCTAGGAAGGGCGGTGCATTAGCATAGGTTCACCCACACAACACTTATCAAAACAATGAAGATTAATCAGCTATATGAAGCGAAAGCACTTGACTAAATTCCCATGTGTCCTCAAGAACGTTTGGTCGTCATAAGTAAACCTACCGGCTTGTCCTTTGCTGTAGAAAGGATTGGGCCACTCGCTGCAATTATTATTACTGCATTTTATTTACTTGTATTTTATTTATCTGCAATATCAAAAACTCCTAAAAACTTGTCTGTGAGCATTTACAGTGAATCCTTGATCGAAACCGCTTGTCAACACCTTCTGCTCCTCGTTGGGTTCGACACTCTTATTTATCGAAAGTACTACGATACACCCCCTATACTTGTGGGTCATCAAGACTATTTTCTGGCGCCGTTGCCGGGGAGTGAAGCGCTATTGGTAAGTGGAATTGGTAAGGGAAACTTTTACTGTACGTGCTGTTTTTACTTTTGCCTGCTGCTTTATTTCATTATGGAGAGATCTCCGATTGAATTCTTATTTGGAAAAACTACTACCACTGCTAAGGTAGTAGATGAGGCGCCAGAGATGCAGATAATTCCATATAAAATACCTATGAAAATTATTGAACGTGTTACGAATAACCGCTATGAAGGAGATGGAACTGTCCATCCTGGAGATCATTTGTTGTTTTTACATGAATTATGCGAGTTGTTCAAGTGTGCAGGTATTTCAATGGATGAAGTTAAAAAGAAGTTATTCTCTATATCGCTGGCTGGTAGAGCTGCACATTGGTATAAACTGCTGAAGAATGGCCGCTCTCTTGGTTGGGAGGAAATTGTACCCTCTTTTATTCTAAATTTTATCCTCCAAGTGAAATTCACCAAGATCGGAACCTTATATATAATTTTGGCCTCATGATGGAGAAAGTATTGCCCAAGCGTGGGGGAGATTGAAGTCATTAATGCTCAAATGTCCCATTCATGAGCTTCCTGGTAATGTCATTATTGATAACTTCTATGCAAGGCTCTCTTTTCAAGATAAAACCTTGTTGGATACTGCTTGTTCTGGATCATTTACACGTAATAAAGAAGAGTTTAAATGGGACCTTCTTGATCGGATCCAGGAGAATACTGAAGGATGGGAGAACGACAAAGGTAGAAAGTCAGGTATAAATTATGATTATGAATGCATTAAATCTTTTATGGGAACTGAAGATTTTCATAATGTTAGTGCTGTTTATGGCTTGATTCTCAAATTATTGCAAACTGTTTTAAGGCCTTTGCCTCTTATCTTGATATTCCTAAAAAGGAGTGGAACAAGTTTCATGCGCCTTATAAAGATAAAATTAGCTCTGTTCCTACTAGAAGTGTTGAAGTTCATACTGTTGATCATATTGTGCCTGAACCTTATATTGAAAAATTCCTTTTCCTGTTAAAGTAAAGGAACATTCTATTATAGCTAGTGTGGTTAATAAAAGTGCAAAGAAACCTGTAGAACCTGATGAGCAAATAACTGTGAACCTGCTGTAGCGATAATTAAAGATCTTGTAACCGAAAGTGTAGAAGATGGGCACATCATCTTTTGTGAAGATGCTTCTAATATTGTTTCACATCCTAGTAAATCTAGGAAAACTAGTGTTCCTGTGCTTTCTGTTAGAATAGGTGATCATTGCTATTATGGTTTATGTGATATTGGTGCGAGTTCCAGTGCTATTCCTTATGAGCTTTACAGGGAAATCATGCATGAAATTGGTTCTTGTGAACTTGAAGAAATTGATGTGGTTATTCAGCTTGCTAACAGGGAAACTATCTCTCCAATTGGTATTGTTAGAGATGTGGAAGTTTTATGTGGTAAGACTAAATATCCTGCTGATTTTCTAGTACTTGGTTCGGCTGCTAGTAAAACTTGTCCTATCATTTTTGGTAGACCTTTTCTGAATACTTGTGGTGCTATTATAGATTGTAAGAGAAAATTATTACCAAATTTGCTGGTGAATCTTATGAGTTCAATTTCTCTAAATTTGCTAAAACTCCTTATGAAACTGAATTGCCTAATGAAGATTTTAGAGTTGAACAGCTTGCATCTATTGCTCTTGCTCCTAACGATCCTTTGCAGCAACACCTGGAGGATCATGAAAGTGAAGTCTTTATGGAAGAAAGGAATGAGCTTGATGAAATATTTATTCGTCAACCCATACTTAAACATAATTTACCGGTTGAAGATTTGGGTACCACGCCACCACCCAAAGAGGATCCTGTTTTCGATTTAAAACCTTTACCTGATAATCTCAAATATGCTCATATTGATGATAAGAAAACATATCCTGTTATTATTAGTTCTAAACTTTCAGGTATTGAAGAAGAAAGATTATTGGAGGTATTAAGGAAACACCGAGGAGCTATTGGATATACTCTTGATGATTTAAAAGGGATTTCTCCCACTATTTGCCAACACGCCATCAATATGGAAGATGATGCAAAACCTGTTGTTGAACATCAACGTCGTCTAATTCCTAAAATGAAGGATGTGGTAAGAAATGAGGTATTAAAACTCCTTGAAGCTGGTATTATTTATCCTATTGCTGATAGTAAATGGGTAAGTCCTGTGCATTGTGTTCCTAAGAAAGGAGGAATTACTGTTGTGCCAAATGATAATGATGAGCTTATTCCTCAAAGAGTAGTTGTAGGATATAGAATGTGCATTGATTTTCGAAAAGTTAATAAAGTCACTAAGAAGATCATTACCTTTACCTTTCATTGATCAAATGTTAGAAAGGTTATCTAAGAACACTCATTTTTGTTTTCTTGATGGATATTCTGGGTTTTCACAAATTGCTGTTAGAGCTAAAGATCAAGAAAAAACTACTTTCACTTGTCCTTATGGAACTTATGCTTATAGGCGTATGCCTTTCGGTTTATGTAATGCTCCTGCTACTTTTCAAAGATGCATGTCTGCTATTTTTCATGGTTTTTGTGAAAAGATTGTGGAAGTATTCATGGATGATTTTTCTGTCTATGGAAATTCTTTTGATAACTGCTTGCGAAACCTTGATAAAGTTTTGCAGAGATGTGAGGAAACTAACCTTGTTCTTAATTGGGAGAAGTGTCACTTTATGGTTAATGAAGGAATTGTTCTGGGACATAAAATTTCTGAAAAAGGTATTGAAGTTGATAGAGCTAAAGTTGAAGCAATTGAGAAAATGCCCTATCCCAGGGATGTTAAAGGTATTCGTAGTATTCTTGGTCATGCTGGTTTCTATAGAAGGTTTATTAAAGATTTCTCTAAAATTTCAAAGCCCTTACTAATCTTCTCCAAAAAGATGTACCTTTTGTTTTTGATGATGATTGTAAGGAAGCTTTTGAAACTTTGAAAAAGGCTTTAATTACTGCTCCTGTTGTTGAACCACCTGATTGGAATTTACCTTTTGAAATTATGTGTGACGCTAGTGATTTTGCTGTAGGTGCTGTTCTTGGACAGCGAGTAGATAAGAAATTGAATGTTATTCATTATGCTAGTAAGACTCTTGATTCTGCTCAAAAGAATTATGCTACTACTGAAAAAGAGTTCTAGCTGTAGTTTTTGCTTGTGACAAGTTTAGACCTTATATTGTTGATTCAAAAGTCACTATTCATACTGATCATGCTGCTATTAGTACCTTATGGAAAAGAAAGACGCTAAGCCTAGGCTTATTAGATGGGTGCTTCTTTTACAAGAGTTTGACTTGCATATTGTAGATAGGAAAGGTGCTGAAAATCCTGTTGCTGATAATTTATCTAGATTGGAAAACATTGCTTATGATCCTATACCTGTTAATGATAGTTTTCCAAATGAGCAATTGGCTGCAATAAAGGTGAGCTCGCGAGATAGTCCTTGGTATGCTGATTATGCTAACTTTATTGTTTCCAAGTACTTGCCTCCAACCTTTTCAGCTCAGCAAAGAAGGAAATTCTTTTATGACTTGAGGCATTATTTTTGGGATGACCCACACTTATATAAAGAAGGAGTGGATGGTATTATGCGAAGATGTGTTCCTGAATATGAACAACAAGAGATATTGAGAAAATGTCATGGTAGTGCTTATGGAGGACATCACGCTGGAGATAGAACTGCACAAAAGTTCTACAATCAGGTTTTTATTGGCCAACTCTCTTTAAAGATGCAAGGAAGTTTATTTTATCCTGTGATGAATGCCAAAGAGTTGGTAATATCTCTAGACGCAATGAAATGCCTATGAATTATTCTCTTGTTATTGAACCATTTGATTGTTGGGGATTCGACTTCATGGGTCCTTTCCCTCCTTCAGAAGGTAATACTCATATACTTGTTGCTGTTGATTATGTTACTAAATGGGTAGAAGCCATACCTACAAAAAGTGCTGATGGTGAGACCTCTTTAAAAATGCTTTTAGATGTTATTTCCCTAGGTTTGGTGTACCTAGATATCTTATGACTGATGGAGGTTCTCATTTTATTCATGGTGGTTTTAGAAAGACCCTTGCTAAATATGGTGTTAATCATAGAATTGCTTCGGCTTATCATCCCCAAACAAGTGGGCAAGTAGAATTATCAAATAGAGAAATTAAATCTATCTTGCAAAAGACTGTTAATAAGTCTAGGAAAAATTGGGCTAGTAAGTTAACTGATGCTTTATGGGCTTATAGAACTGCTTATAAAAACCCTATGGGTATGTCTCCTTATAAAATGGTTTATGGAAAAGCTTGCCATTTGCCTTTAGAACTAGAACACAAAGCTTATTGGGCAGTGAGAGAACTTAATAGAGATTTTAAACTTGCTGGTAAGAAAAGGTTGCTTCAATTAAGTTCTTTAGATGAATGGAGAAGTGAAGCTTATGAAAATGCTAGACTTTTTAAAGAGAAAGTTAAGAAATGGCATGATAGGAGGATTATTAAGAGAGAATTCAATGTTGGTGAGAAAGTTCTATTGTATAGGTCTCGTCTCAGATTTTTTGCAGGAAAATTACTCTCAAAATGGGAAGGACCTTTTGTTATTGTGGAGGTGTATCGTTCAGGTGCAATAAAGATTGCTCATTGAAAGATGACTCTACACAAGTGGTGAATGGACAAAGACTCAAACACTATATTTCTGGAGATTCTTATAATGAAGATGTTGATGTTATTCGAGTGGTAACTCCGGAAACTTTCATTAAAAAGCAAATTGAGGGAACTGCAGAGTCTGATTTCGAATAGGTAACAATTTCGGTAAGAAAACGTCCACGTTTAACTTTCCAAAAGTTATTTTTGTTATTTTTATTAAATATGGAAAATTACGAGATCGAAACGGGGAAGAAACGGTGCCCGAGGGCACCTCACCACGTCGTGGCGCGGGCCCACCCTGGCCGCGCCACCACATGGTGAGGGCTCCTCAGAGCCCGTCTCCGACCAGGTTTCTTTCCCGTGCCTTCCTTTTGTCGTAAAACTTTTTGCTATATAATCCCCTGGATGCCCCGAGGTCCGTATATCGTCTTTTTGTCGTGTTTTCGTTTCGACCTGTTTCCACCAGGAATTGCTCTCAGTTTTAGAAGCGCCATGGTCTCCAACAACAAAAACAAGGGCAAGGGGCCTTTGGAAGATGATCTTCAAGACCCTAAGCTGGAGGAAGAAGTCGAGAGTGAAGCTGAAACGTTTGAAATTGCCTAAAACCACTGAAACTGTTCCTGATAAAAGTGCTGAAATTTTTCGAACTATGGGGGACAATGGTCCCATTGCTTTAGATGACGATGATCTTGATTTTGATAATTGTAATATTTCTGAAGTTATTATGTTCTTGCAAAAGCTAGCTAGAAGTCCTAATGCTAGTGCTATAAATTTGGCTTTTACAAAACATATTACAAATGCTCTCATGCAAGTTAGGGAAGAAAATTAAGACATGAAGCTTCTATCCCTAGGAAGTTAGAAGATGGTTGGGAGCCCATCATTAAAATGAAGGTGAATGATTTTGATTGTAATGCTTTATGTGATCTTGGTGCTAGTATCTCTGTTATGCCTAAGAAACTTTATGATATGCTTGATTTACCACCTTTGGAACACTGTTATTTGGATGTTCATCTTGCTGATAATTCTATGAAGAAACCTTTGGGGAGAATTGATAATGTTCATATTATGGTTAACAATAACCTTGTCCCCGTTGATTTTGTTGTTTTGGATATTGAATGCAATGCATCTTGTCCTATTGTTTTGGGAAGACCTTTTCTTCGAACTGTTGGTGCTATTATTGATATGAAAGAAGGGAATATTAGGTATCAATTCCCACTCAAGAAAGGTATGGAACACTTCCCTAGAAAGAGAATGAAGCTACCTTTTGATTCTATTATTAGAACAAATTATGATGTTGATGCTTCTTCTCTTGAGAACACTTGATTTTCACTTTCTGCGCCTAGCTGAAAGGCGTTAAAGAAAAGCGCTTATGGGAGACAACCCATCATTTTATTTCCTGTTATTTTTATTTTATTTGAGTCAAGGAGTGTGCTTACTTCTGTAACAACTCCTTTGTATCTTTATTTTCTTGCAATGTTGTGCCAAGTAAAGTCTCTAGTAGAAAGTTGATGCTAGATTTGGATTTCTGCACAGGGACAGATTTTTGCTGTCCACGGTTTTGAGCTTTATTCACTCCAGAAAAATTGAAAATTCTGAAAAATTCGTGCGTGATCCTCAGATATGTACGCAACTTTCATTAGTTTTGAGTTTCTCAATCTGAGCAACTTAAGTGCCTCGAAAAAATTCGTCTTTACGGACTGTTCTGTTTTGACAGATTCTGCCATTTATTTTGCATTGCCTCTTTTACTATGTTTGATTGGATTTCTTTGCTCCAAAAACATCAGTGGCTGTAGCTAATGTCCAGAAGTATTGGTGATGATTGTGTCACTGTAGAATATGAGAATTTTTGATTATGCACTAACCCTCTAATGAGAATTACTTTGAGTTTGGTGTGGCGGAAGTTTTCAAGGATCAAGCGAGAAGGATGATATGATGTGATCAAGAAGAGTGAAAAGCCTAAGCTTGGGGATGCCCCCGTGGGTCACCCAAGCATATTTCAAGAAGACTCAAGCGTCTAAGCTTGGGGATGCCCAAGGCATCCCCTTCTTCATCAACAACTTATCAGGTCATTCTAGTGAAACTATATTTTAATTCTTCCACATCTTATGTACTTTACTTGGAGCGTCTGTGTGCTTTTATTTTCGCATTGTTATTTTTATTTTCTGAATAAATTGGATCCTAGCATTCTTGTGTGGGAGAGAGACACGCTCCGCTTTTTCATGTGAATACTCATATTCTTCACTTATATCTGTTGAGTATTCTTATCTAGCTACTGCTATGCTTTTAGCTCCTGTTTTTCATGCATCTCTTATTCAGAGCTGTTAGTTCTTGTAGAGTAATACTCTCTTGTTTCATTTGTAAATTATTTGGAGAGTTTTTGTTGAAATAAGTTGATTGGTGTTTGGTTGGAAACAGAAAATGCAACATGTGGTAGATGGTATATCGAAAAGACACACATATAGATCATTGTCTTGGATAATTTGATACTTGGCAATTGTTTTGAGCTCTCAAGTATTTCATGTTTAAGCTCTTGCATCATGTAGTTAAAAACCTATTAGTAAAGAACTACCGTAGAGCTTGTTGAAATTTGGTTTGCATGTTTGCTATCTCTAAGGTCTAGATATTTTCTGGTAAAAGTGTTTGAGCAACAAGGAAGACAGTGTAGAGTCTTATAATGCTTGCAATATGTTTTCATGTAAGTCTTGCTGTACCGGTTGATATCTTGTGTTTGCTTCAAACAACCTTGCTAGCCTAAACTCTGTACTGAGAGGGAATGCTTCTCGTGCATCCAAATCCTTGAGCCAAAACCCATGCCATTTGTGTCCACCATAACTACCTATTATGTGGTATTTTCTGCCATTCCAAGTAAATACTTCATGTGCTACCTTTAAACTATTCAAAAGCTATTATC
The DNA here is from genome assembly GCA_947311845.1 of Poa pratensis. Classification (NCBI taxonomy): domain Eukaryota; kingdom Viridiplantae; phylum Streptophyta; class Magnoliopsida; order Poales; family Poaceae; genus Poa; species Poa pratensis. The sequence continues at coordinate 6,879,646 of CAMZMU010000057.1, forward strand.
CCTTATTTGTGTCAATGTTTTATAGCTCATGAGGAAGTATGTGGTGTTTTATCTTTCAACCTTGTCATTTACTCTGACAGACTTTCACCAATGGACTAGTGGCATATACATCCGCTTATCCAATAATTTTGCAAAAAGAGCTGGCAAATGGGGTGCCCAGTCCCAATTAATTACAACTTTCACCTTTAATTCTCTTCACATGTTTTGCCCTGATTTATCAGTAAGCAATTTAAAAGTTGATCATTTAAAATAGACACTCCTCCATGGTATGTGATTGTTGGAAGGCACCCGAGGATTCGGTTAGCCATGGCTTGTGTAAGCAAAGGTTGGGAGGAGTGTCACCCAAATTAAAGTACATGTGTAAACAAAAGAGAAGAGGGATGATCTGCCTTTGGGTAGAAATAACGTCCTTCATGGGAGCCGCTCTTGAAAGTCTGGTTGACAAGGGGGTTAGAGTGCCCACTACCATTCGTTGACAACAACAAACACCTCTCAAAACTTTATTTTTATGCTCTCTATATGATTTCAAAACTTAAAAAGCTCTAGCACATGATTTAATCCCTGCTTCCCTCTGCGAAGGGCCTTTCTTTTACTTTAGGTTGAGTCAGTTTACCTACTCCTTTCTATCTCAGAAGCAAACACTTGTGTCAACTTTGTGTGCAACAATTTTTATATGCTTACTTATTGCACTTATTATATTGCTTTGTGTTGACAATTATCCATGAGATATACAAGTTGAAAGTTGAAAGCAATTGCTGAAACTTAAATCTTCCTTTGTGTTGCTTCAATGCCTTTTACTTAGAATCTATTGCTTTATGAGTTAACTCTTATGCAAAACTTTTTGATGCTTGTCTTGAAAGTACTATTTATGAAAAGTTTTTGCTTATATGATTCAGTTGTTTACTCATTATCTATTTGTTAGCAAACTATAGACCATTGCCTTGAGTCACTTCATTCATAACATATGCTTTACAATATTATTTGATCATGATTATGTGGTAGCATGTCACCTAAGAAATTATTTGTTGTTATCGTTTTACCTACTCGAGGACGAGTAGAACTAAGCTTGGGGATGCTTGATACGTCTCCAACGTATCTATAATTTCTTATGTTCCATGCTTATATTATGTCAATTGCTACATGTTTTATTCACACTTTATAGCATTTTTATGCATTTTCTGGGACTAACCTATTAACAAGATGCCACAGTGCCAGTTCCTGTTTTCTGCTGTTTTTTATTCCAGAAAAGCTGTTCTGGAAATATTCTCGGAATTGGACGAAACAAAAAGCCAAGGTCCTATTTTTCTGTCACGTACACGGAGTCCGAAGGAGAGACGAAGGGGGGCACCGAGGCGCCCTCACCATGTGGTGGCGCGGGTCCCACCCCTGGCGCGCCGCCACGTGGTGAGGAGCCTCGGGCCTCCACCGACATCGCCCCTTCGCCTATAAATTGCCTTTCTCGGGAAAACCCTAAACACCCGAGCCTATCCACGAAAAGTTCCAGAGCGCCGCCGCCGTCAACCCTAGCTCGGGAGGGTTCTGAAGCTCTTCCCGGCACCCTGCCGGAGAGGGGAATCATCACCGGAGGGCTCTACATCGCCATGCCTCCTCCGGAGTGATGTGTGAGTAGTTCATCCTGGACTATGGGTCCATAGCAGTAGCTAGATGGTTGTCTTCTCCTCTTGTGCCATCATGTTTAGATCTTGTGAGCTGCCTATCATGATCAAGATCATCTTATTGTAATGCTACATGTTGTGTTTGCTGGGATCCGATGAATATTGAATACTATGTCAAGTTGATTATTGATTTATCATGCCTATGTTGTTTATGATCTTGCATGCTCTCCGTTGCTAGTGTAGGCTTTGGCCAAGTTTATGCTTGTAACTCCAAGAGGGAGTATTTATGCTAGATAGTGGGTTCATGCCTCCATTTAATCTGGGACAGTGACAGAAAGTTCTAAGGTTTGGATGTGCTGTTGCTACTAGGGGTAAAACAGCAATGCTTTGTCTAAGGATATTTGTATTGTTTACATTATGCACCATACTTAATGCAATTGTCTGTTGCTTGCAACTTAATACTGGAAGGGGTGCGGATGCTAACCTGAAGGTGGACTATTTAGGCACAGATGCATGCTGGATAGCGGTCTGTGTACTTTGTCGTAATGCCCAAGTAAATCTCATAGTGATCATCATGACTTGTATATGCATTGTTATGCACTCTCTATTTTGTCAATTGCCCAGCTGTAATTTGTTTACCCAGCATGTTAGTATTTTATTATGGAGAGACACCACTAGTGAACTGTGGACCCCGGTCCATTCTTTTACATCTGAAATACAACCAACTGCAATCATTGTTCTCTTTAATTCTCTGCAAGCAAACATCATTTTCCACACCACACTTTTAATCCTTTGTTTTCAGCAAGCCGGTGAGATTGACAACCTCACTGTTTCGTTGGGGCAAAGTAGTTTGATTGTCTTGTGTGCAGGTTCCACGTTGCTGCTGATTCCCTGGTGTTGCGCCATGCCACATTCAACCACCAACAACCTTCAGAAGACCCTTGACTTCCTACTGGTTCGATTAAACCTTGGTTTCTTACTGAGGGAAAACTTGCTGCTGCACTCATCATACCTTCCTTTTGGGGTTCCCAACGGACGTGTAACTTAACACGCATCACCTTATCATAGGCTTTTTCAAAGTCAATTTTGAATACTACCCCATTAAGTTTTTTTGTGTGCATCTCATGAATAGCTTCGTGCTTAATTGTGCTTAATTTCCTATCTAAGCGTACACAGATCAAAAAGAAGAAGGGAAAAGTAGGTTTATTAGTATCTTTTCTTCTTGGCGAGCTCAATACTTACGTGGTTTGAATACATCATTCCTTGTTCTTTGGAACTCTCATAGCTAGCAGCACATCAAAATGACACATGTGGCTTGAATGCATCATTCCTTGTTCTTTGGAACTCCCTCACTCGATGAGGGTGGCCTCACAATGACACATGCGCCCTATGCCTATCATCGCATGTGTGCCTGCTTGGAAGCTCCCGCTAGCAATATTGATCTCGGGCAAGATCTTGCATCAATGTAGTCTACATCCTTGCTTCGTGGCAGCCCATCACTACTCCAAATGGAGACATTCCAGACGGCCAACTGAAATCCTGACGATTCCGACGCTCCCGTCAAGAAATAATGTTATCCCTAATGTGGATGGCAAATCGTCGGGATAGAATTAGATTGAAATATTCCTCAAGCACAACCGAATAACTATCCGGAATCGCGTGGGCCGTCACAAGCAGCGGATTGAGTCAACTTCACAAACAGGGGCAGCGGTACATAATTTAGCAATAAATATTAGCAACTTCGCAACAAATTCACTATCTACTCTAGGCAACATCACTGCGTTGTCAACTCCCACACCACCACAAAATGTGAGTCATTCAAAGGTGGGCGTCACGCCTGAGCCCTCCACAAGCAATTTGGAGGCAACTTCAAAACATCAACAGGCAACTTCCCAACACCGATACACAACTTTATAATAGCATCACGCAATATGAGGACGGGCATGAGCAAGTGTTATGAGATGTTAGGCAATAAAGCATAATCAAGCAACTAATATGTGCCGTCAGGCAACAATGGGACAAAAATAAAACAATTACACGTTGGGACGCCAATAATTGTAAGACCTCTCTCTTACTGTTATCTCTTACTGTTATCTTGTTCCTCCACCTCGCTCTTTGTCCCACATCTCTGTCTTCATCCTCCACCAACAATTGCCCGCGCCGCAAATTTCGTCCGTCATTGACGTGCTCTTCTACCGTCGTTCACCAACACGGACCCACCGACCTCCCGTCCAAATATTCCCTACTGACAAGAGGCCGTTCTAGCAACCTGCTGCCTCCGTCTGCTACTGTTGGGCTACTGCCACTGGTAGAAAACTGGCCTATGGTCCCGGTTCGGTTGGGCCATCCGTCCCGGTTCCCGAACCGGGACCAGCCAATCGGGACGAATGCTGGTCCGGTTCAGACACGAACCGGGACCAATGGGGCTCCACGTGGCCAGTTCTGGCTGGGCGTGGGGGGAGACTCATTGGTCCCGGTTCGTGTTACGAACCGGGACCAATGAGTGCTTTTTTTTGTATTTAGGGTTTAGGGTCTCCCTCTCGCCGGTGCCCCTCTCCCTCTCGCCAGTGCCCCTCTCCCTCTCGCCGGTGCCCCCTCTCCCTATCGCCGGTGCCCCTCTCGCCGGTGCCCCCTCTCCCTCTCGCCGGTGCCCCCTCTCCCTCTCGCCGGTGCCTCCGTCGTCTCCCCCTTCTTCGCATAGCCGACGTGCTCTCCATCGTTTCTGTACGCATATTATACGCTCTACTATATACACAGTACACGTTGATGCATATATAATTAATATTCGATCTCTTGCGAGAATACAACTATTTAATTACATGGAGATAGATCACATATGTAGTTCATCGTCCGCAGCATAATGTTCACCCCTTTCATCGATGACCTCCCTAAACAGAAATCCTGCCAATTCCTCTTGAATTGCTCGTATGCGCCGTTCTGGGTCGAGCTTCTCCCGTATTTTGCTCAAAGAAGTTGTTCTCCGCTCAAAGGTCAACTCGCGAATGAACTCGCAAACGTAGAATCCACATAAATTACTCCCCGGTGGCTGCTGCGGACTTTTCACCGATATAAGTTAGCTCATTTTTTAATGGACCTTGTACATTCTGTTTGAATAGTGTCCAACACCTGCTTTGGCCAAAAAAATGAACAAAGGAGTTATTAATTACTTGATATCAGGAAACGAACGAAAGAGGCCGATATAATGCGATAATGATTGAAATTACTTATTGAGCATTTCTTTCATTTCGGTCCACGTCGCTTGGTCCCAACTTAATGAGTCGTGGACTTCAACTATGGACTTGTCAACTTGAATGCTTAGCAGAATCCAGTGGAACCTGCAGACGTTTACATAAAGCAGACATGCATAACTCATCAATTACACTTAACATCGAGAAAGCCAAATAAAAATATGTGATAACCCCAAGAGTAAGGGATCACTGTAGCACCTCTCAATGTGGAAGTAAGGTATCGATCCGCAGGAGCAAGAAGGAAAAGTTATCTATTCCCTACAACTAAAGTGTCACAAGTTTTAGTTGATTATGCACTAAACAAGTTTAGAGAACAAGATGGTTGGTTTGATGGATGTAAAAGTGTCCCAATCCTCTTCTTTGCAAGAGGACAAGACAAAGGTAGTAGCAAGTGAAAGCTCTCAAAGAGAGAAAGCCCAATCCTCTATGTAGCAAGAGGACAAGCTCAAGTGTGTGTTTCTTATAGGAACAATGGACATGGTTCATGGGTTCACTTAATCCTCTCTCTCTCTCATCTACGGTGATCATCATGTTATAGATAAAGTACACACAATTGTCATGTTTTAATGGTAGCTTTTTATGACGGCTATATGTCCTAAAACACATAGTTGAAAGAAATACTCATTTGTGTTGCTAGGTCACCCTCGTAAGGCTAGCGTGGTTTCTCTCACTCCCACATCATACTCTTTCTTTTTACCCCCAGATAAAGGACGTTGGGCGGTACTGTGTCACTCAATACCTATGCCGTGTCACATCGGCCATCCCGTACCCACATACATCATACTTCAAAGTATGACAAATCACAAAAGCTCCAACACAACGGTAAATGCATAACAAATCATCTCACACCACAATATTCACCACAAAGGTATTACATAGATGACCGTAATCATGTTCAGCAGCTCATACGGTACTAATTAGTGAAGCTCAAGAGAGAGGAGAGATACAAAAGTTACGACCACAAACCCTAGTCCATGGGGTGGACTACTCCCCCTTCATCATGGTGATGATGGTGGAGAAGTTCTTGCTGTAGATGTTGACGATGAACACGCCGGAGGGGGGTGGAGCCCTCCGGAGGCGATTCCGGTGGCGTTTCCCCCCTCCGATCTTCTCCGGAGGCAGCCTTCTGTCTCTCTGTTTCGTGGTTTTGTGTTTCTCCGCCGCCTCCTTTCGCGAAACGCCAGGGGACCTTTTTTATAGGCGTTTTTAGGTCAAGACGGAGTCGGTGGACAAAAAATCGACGGCCACGGAGCTCCAAGGTGGAAACGAGCTGGGCCCACGCGGCCATGTACTTTAGGCCGCGTGGGACCCTCCCATTTCCAGCCTATTGGGCTTCTGGTCTTCAATTTAAGCCCATTGCGTTCATCTCGAAAATTCTGAACCGTGCTCTTTGACCTTGCCCTTTTTGGAGTCCCGAAGCTCCGGAAAGTCTGAAACACTAAAAAAGGCGTTTTCTGAAAAAACAGGGTTAATTCCAAATAAATGGGAAAACTATGAAGTATTCCCAAAATCATTATAAAACATTGATATAACCCTTATATGATGCAAATATGATTGGAATATAAGCAATTAAAGTGCAAAGTTCATGTATGCATTTTACATGCATCAACATCCCAAGCTTAATCCATGCTCGTCCTCGAGTATGAAGATGATAAAACTAACATGGACTTTGCAATTTAATACTTAACAATGACTAGTTAGAGGGCACGTGCAACGCACGTCTGCACAATGAAACACATTTTTTTGTAATTCTTTCATCTTATGAGTTTACTGATCTGTATATCTTATTTGTATCGACCTTAATTTGAAGCCAAAATGCTATATTTTATCCTAAAGATGTCCATATTTTATTGAATCAAGTTCATCTCCTAAACTCTATACATGCAAAGTCATATGTAATGATGACCCTAATGCAATTGGACATGCCTCTTACATATATGTCTTTGAAGTCAAAGCAATTGCTACAGAACATAATATTTAGAGCGAAAAACATAGCAGTTAATTCCAAGTTGGATCCATGTAGACTACATATTTTGTGCATTGTACTGAACCTCCAACGTTATTATATAGCTTTGTATTATGAAAAATTATCCGTTCAAGGTGTATCTGCAAGCCGAAATCAAATTAAGATGGCAATGAAGAATATAAATTAACCTATACCTATGGAAGAAAAACATTGAGCGACTGAAGCTTTAAGATTAATTTTATTCATCTGTACATGATGGTGTTGTGATGGTGTTGTGCAGTTTGAACAACATCTCAAAGTATTGTACTTTAGCTCCGTATAGTGAAAACCAACCCAGGCACAAAAAAGAGCAGGCATTCATGCGATGCGTCAGTAAGTATTGTCGATCAGTAGGATTACAGTAGATGAATACCGAACCTGAGAGCTTGAGGGACTCTGAGTTCACCACAACCATCCTGGGTTGCAGGCGTTGGTAACGGTGGCGAGTCTGTCCGGACCGATCTCTGTCGCTAAATCCGTTCTGCTCCAGGGAGGGATCCGGCCTGGGAAGAGGTGGCTCCATAGGATGTGAGAGGCTGGCGATCTCAACCTCAGCAGCGGTTTTTGGGCGAGGCTGTTACGGCGGACAGAAGAGGACGGCAGCTGCAGTTTATTCGGTCCAGGTTGTTGTACATTGAACAAGCACCAAGACCACAATGCCGAAGGTCGGACAGGCTCTCATCCGGGACGGCATCGGGCAGGTCACTGTGCCGGCGGACAGGCTCGACTGGCAGGCCACCGTGCTGTAGCGCAGCCTGAGAGCTATTGCGCTACCCGGCGACATGCGCAGATGTACTGGCGGAAGCCGTGGTAGTGGCGTGGCAATCTTTTGTAATTAACGGCAAAACAAAAGGTGGTGGCAATTTGGTCGTATTATGTGATTTGGTGGGAGGGCAAAACGGTCCAAAACGGACAATGTTGAGTTGTCAAACATTGGGACGATCTGAGCCATTTGATCGGATATTGAAGGGCTCAGATTTAAAGTATCTCAACAAGACAAGTTTGCTCTTTTAATAGTAGTATAGATGAATATCAAAGATGATTACAATTGCTACATAAAGTTAAATGATTCATTCTTAAAAGGAGTAGCAATATGCAAGATAGTTTATGAAGTGATATCAAATATTCAATGTAAGGATGTTCAATGATAGTTCACAAAGTGTAACATAACAGATAGTAGTATGGACCACATGTATGCATAATGATAAGTATGGACATCCTACATTGGTCATAGAGTGATGATGAAAATCTGAATATGTTTGGTGGACACTTTGGAAAGATGAATAAGTGAGTAGAGGTAAAGCATGCATAAGTTTCATCTAACCTCCAAACTCTCCTACTTAAGTTAATGATTGCAATGTGGTAATACTTGGTGTCAAGCTCTCATTCCCCTATCATAGCATCTTGAATGATTATAGTTTAATGTGAGAGCAAATATGAGTAGTGTGCTTGACAAAGTAAAGGTTGGATGTCTCATGCCCCTTGAATACAAGTACCTACACCATGATTACTCAACTTAGGAAACAAAGCAAGTTCAAGTTATATATCATTGTAAGTAATAATAGTATCATCAAGAGCGTCAACTGGGGTACCTCTTGTCCCAGGATATGGAACAAGCCCATATCAAAATGACAAGACAAACAAACAAGATGAAAACCTCAACACCCTTTTTATTTACCATTGGAATAGCTTTTTATTGTAAGGTGTGTCATAGATAATTCACCATAGCATGTAAGTAAATTTCCACCATGAATAATGCATGGCTTAGATTAGCGGCCCAGGCGTCTCTCTAACCATTTATACAAACTCATTTGAACTACTTCATTTCCACCTCATTTCACCATGATAGGCATCCATAAACAAAAGTACATGATATCAACTAAATGAGATGAAGGAGCATGTTGAAAGCTTTGCATGTGACAGCACATATGGGCTAACTCCCAACCTCGAACATTTATCAAGCCACTAGCATCATAATCTTAATCACAATGGGTCATGTTTTATTTATTGCAATGATAGTAAAATGTGCATCAAGTTCGTGAGAGCTATATAACCAACTTTTCCCATGGCAATCAATAACATAATCATTTTCATTCAGAGGTATAGATAACACAAATATCATGATAAACATACTCGGAATAGCATATAGCTAGTAGGTAGATATGGTGGACTCACTGGAATAACTTTGGTTGAAGGTGTTGGAAACAAGTTTTATTTGTTGGAATTTTTGGGCTAGCAAAAGGGAGAAAGTTGACCATCTAGATGCATGCATGAGTGTCCATAGAACTAACTAATCCATGTTAAACCAAGTAAAATAACAATCAGCACCAAAACATGAATAAGTGATAGCTCTTCAAAAAGATTTGCAAACTATTACTCATAAACAAGCTCATGAATCATGCAACTATATGTATCATTAAAAATCAACTCAAACATCCCTTTTCCCAATCTTATAAAAGCATCCAACATATTTCAACCCATATTTCCAGTAGCTCTCTCATATATAAATGATAGTGTGGTGGTCTCTCAAGACTCAAAACAAAAAAAAGACGCTCCAAGTTTATGCGATAAAGTGTTTCGATCGAAAAACAGAAGTTGGACGTGTGCAAACCGAGAGTGTGTAGGTCCAGCGGGGTTGTCTTCACATCCCCAAGCTTATGGTCTTCACCATCCTTGGATAGCTCTTGGTGCATCTCCTCCAATCCCTGTGAAAAAACTTCAAAACACCGTTTCTCCCATTTCTTTTCTGTGGGGTGCATTAATAGTGATAAACAAATAGGTTTCTTGCTGCATATAATCCTTGAACAAAAATTCATATGAGATGTCCAGAAAGTGTATAATGTTGTATGCCTACTCATAAACTCAATTGGATCAAAAAGATTCAACTTAAAAGCTCAAAGCATGCATCAAACAAAATGGGACAGAATCTGTCCAGAAAAACAGCAGCAGCAAAACGTATTTTTCTACCCTACCAAACTTTCTAAAAATTCCGAAAAAATTCATGCATACAGAGGATGAAAAGTTGCAACTACAGTTCAAATATGAGCTCATTCGGAGTTACAGAATAAGAATTAAAAATCATACCGTGCACTGATTCGTGCAGGAATAAAATCTCCGAACGCTATAAGCAACTTTTCAAACCAAAATGGGTAAAACTTGGCACTTTATTAAAACTCCAGAACTAAACTAGACACAAAGTCTCTTGTTACAGCAAGAGGACACAAAGAAAATCACACACAAAAATAACCGGGTTGCCTCCCGCAAAGCGCTTTCTTTATAGCCATATAGCTAGGCTTGATAGTTTTAATGATGCTCCATAGGAATAAGAGTTGAATATAAAAGAGCATCAAGAAGCAAATATCAAACACATTTAAGTCTAACCCACTTCCTATGCATTGGGATCTTGTAAGAAAATAAATCAATAAAGCACAAAGTGACTAGCATAGGAAGGCAAAGCAAGTGCAACTTCAAAATTTTCAACAAAAAGAGAGAAGACTTAATATTTTTGAGATATATGAAATCATGTCTCCCTCTCTCATAAAAACTTTCAGTAGCATCATTGATAAACTCAACAATATAGCTATCACATGAAACATTCTTATCATGATCCATATGCATAAAAGTATCATTACTCTCCACATAAGCATAAACAGTTTCATTAGGAATAGTGGGAGTAAAACATTCATAATAATCATTGTAATCATCATATATAGGAGGCATATCATAATCACAATAAACTTTATACTCAATAGTGGGTGGACTGAAAATATCATATTCATCATCATAAATGGGAGACATAGTATCATTAAACAAGTAAAGAACCTCCCCAAGCTTAGATGATTGCAAGATAAAAGGAACCTCCCCAAGCTTAGTCTAGTGCACACAAGAATAGAAACTTAAGCGCTACGCTCCCCGGCAACGGCGCCAGAAAAGTACTTGATAACCCCCAAGAGCAAGGGATCACTGTAGCACCTCTCAATGTGGAAGTAAGGTATCGATCCGCAGGAGCAAGAAGGAAAAGTTATCTATTCCCTACAACTAAAGTGTCACAAGTTTTAGTTGATTATGCACTAAACAAGTTTAGAGAACAAGATGGTTGGTTTGATGGATGTAAAAGTGTCCCAATCCTCTTCTTTGCAAGAGGACAAGACAAAGGTAGTAGCAAGTGAAAGCTCTCAAAGAGAGAAAGCCCAATCCTCTATGTAGCAAGAGGACAAGCTCAAGTGTGTGTTTCTTATAGGAACAATGGACATGGTTCATGGGTTCACTTAATCCTCTCTCTCTCTCATCTACGGTGATCATCATGTTATAGATAAAGTACACACAATTGTCATGTTTTAATGGTAGCTTTTTATGACGGCTATATGTCCTAAAACACATAGTTGAAAGAAATACTCATTTGTGTTGCTAGGTCACCCCTCGTAAGGCTAGCGTGGTTTCTCTCACTCCCACATCATACTCTTTCTTTTTACCCCCAGATAAAGGAGTTGGGCGGTACTGTGTCACTCAATACCTATGCCGTGTCACATCGGCCATCCCGTACCCACATACATCATACTTCAAAGTATGACAAATCACAAAAGCTCCAACACAACGGTAAATGCATAACAAATCATCTCACACCACAATATTCACCACAAAGGTATTACATAGATGACCGTAATCATGTTCAGCAGCTCATACGGTACTAATTAGTGAAGCTCAAGAGAGAGGAGAGATACAAAAGTTACCACCACAAACCCTAGTCCAGGGGTGGACTACTCCCCCTTCATCATGGTGATGATGGTGGAGAAGTTCTTGCTGTAGATGTTGATGATGAACACGCCGGAGGGGGGTGGAGCCCTCCGGAGGCGATTCCGGCGGCGTTTCCCCCCTCCGATCTTCTCCGGCGGCAGCCTTCTGTCTCTCTGTTTCGTGGTTTTGTGTTTCTCCGCCGCCTCCTTTCGCGAAACGCCAGGGGACCTTTTTTATAGGCGTTTTTAGGTCAAGACGGAGTCGGTGGACAAAAGATCGACGGCCACGGAGCTCCGAGGTGGAAACGAGCTGGGCCCACGCGGCCATGTACTTTAGGCCGCGTGGGACCCTCCCATTTCCAGCCTGTTGGGCTTCTGGTCTTCAATTTAAGCCCATTGCGTTCGTCTCGAAAATTCTGAACCGTGCTCTTTGACCTTGCCTTTTTGGAGTCCCGAAGCTCCCGGAAAGTCTGAAACACTAAAAAAGACGTTTTCTGGAAAAACAGGGTTAATTCCAAATAAATGGGAAAACTATGAAGTATTCCCAAAATCATTATAAAACATTGATATAACCCTTATATGATGCAAATATGATTGGAATATAAGCAATTAAAGTGCAACGTTCATGTCTGCATTTTACATGCATCAATATGTACAAGACAGAAACACTCACTTGAAGTTGTAAGGAAATAGTATTTCCGTACATAAGTTTTGCTTGATTAAAGAGGTGGTCAGGTCATGCTCCACGTCTCTGGGGTGATTGCGTAACATATGCTCATTAACGATATATGGGTCAACGAACCCAACCTCATAATGTCTAGATGCTTTGCATTCCATCATCTTCATTCTACATAATAGCGTACAAAAGGATATATATATAGTCAGGATAATATAATACAGGCAATGAACGAGCTGAGCTAGAGACTTAATTACGAAAATAAATCACTTACAGACAATAGCAACTGAGGATAGATTTGTCGAGGGCGCGCTGATTGAATAACTGAAACAGTTCAGTCATTTGAACCTGTATACTGTAAGGTTTGAAGAAATGCTCCACTCGAACGTCCACCGCAATCCACTCCTTCGCGCCCTTCTTTGATGTGTGCACCATGTACCAGTTGTGCAGATTTCGCATATTTGTTGATAGACGCGTGACCTCCTCATTACTGACCATAGACTCCCCTGTGACATATTTCCGTGCTATCTCTAACATTGGCTGTTCTTCATAGCCTAAAAGTTGACCAAGAGTCATACCCATGGCGGTAGCATTTTCCATGGCCTGCGATACAGTGATACCATGTTCTCTAGCAGCAGCTATGGCTCTGGGGTCCAATAATTGCAGGTCCTTATCCATATCGGCTCTGAAGTCCTTGTCGATATCGGAACACACTATGAGCGGGGGGGCCGATTGATTTTTCTGCTGTCCGAGCTGGGCAATTTGTTTCCCGCTTTTTGCACTTCTTTCCTTGTCCTGCTCAGACTGGGCACGTGCTAGCTTACTAAGTTCACGACCATAGTCAGAGTGCAGATTCATCGATATTTGGGATGGCTCCGCAAGGAAGGACTTAGCCCACTTTTTGGATTTTTCATCGTATACCGGCTTCTGCTCGGGCTTTTTTGGTGCAAAAAAAGCCTTATTGTAGGCAGCCACCTCCGCGGCGTTTTCCGCTACAGTCCTGTCATAAGGTCTAATGGGAAGATTCTTATGAGGTACTGTTGGAGGGGCGACCTTTTACGTTTCGGTGATCGCTTACCCCTCATAGTACGAGCGGTGGGCGGAAACGGCTGACGCGGCGGCGGAGACGGCTGCGCTGGAGACTGGTGAGGCGGTGAAGAGGACTGTTGTGCTGGAGAATGCTGAGGCCGTGAAGAGGACTGTTGCGCTGGAGACTGGTGAGGAGTCGATGGCCTTGGCTGCCAGTTCGGAAGCACGATGAATTCCTTTGGCCATAGAATGGTCGCTTTCTTGGCTTCTCCAAGTTCAAGCACCTCCCCATCTTCACCTGCAGGGTGTTGCAGCTTCAGCTCCTCATAATCTTTCATCACTTCATCCACCGCGACAACAGCGTAACCATTTGGAACCGGAGAGAAATGGTAAGTTGGATTAGGTCCAATTGGTACGACATAGCCGACCGCCACCTTCACGGTTAAGTTAAAAACTTTCACATGCATCTCACAAGGTGTGCTCTCGTGATATCATCCACTGGGTAGCGACGAAGTGGAGCCACCGTCGCTGCATCATCAGTACCATCCTGGAGCTCCGTGGAAGCCACGCTGCTTTTCCGATTCGATGGGCCGTCGGTACCATCGCATGCAGCTTCTACCATGTGCCGCTGAGATTGGCCGCTAGTACCTTGCTGGCTAAGTGCGGCAATTTGATCCTTCTGCCGCTTTAATTCTTCTTCTATTTTACTTAGCCGGTCTGCAGCAGTGCGTGCTTCCATTGCCTCCCTTTCCTTTCTCCTCTGATGGCTTCTATCAGGAAATTTCTTCCTGTGCTCGGGAATCGCAATTGTCTTGGGCTTGGAGCTGGTACGCCTCGTAACCGTCCGTCGTGTTCCTTATTCCCAAGGGCGCGTGTGAGCTCGTCATCCTCTCTATCGGGAATGAACCGTCCCTCTGCAACATCCTTTACTGCATTTCTAATGCCTTCGATGGGTAGTAGGGGATTATCTTTGTGTCTTCTGTTATATATGCACTTCCCTTCTGCGTCCAACGTGCCCCCATGCCCGTAAAACCAATTTCTTGCCCGTTCGATCCATGCGAGTGGCTCTGGAGTGATCCCTTTAGCCAGCAGGTCCGCCTCAAGTTTCTCCCACTTAGGCATGCTAAAAGCGTAGCCACCAGCCCCCATAGTATGGTGGTAGATCTTTTTAGCAGCATTTGCCTTATTTTTTGCAGACTTTTCCTGAGCTTCCTCCAATTTCTTGTACGCCACAAATTCTTCCAGTAGTCCCTTATCTTCTCATACCCTTTATCGAAGTCCGGAGTCTTATTTTTCTGGACAAACTCGATGTTCAATCTTTTCTTCCAGTTCTTGAATAGCTCGGCCATCTTCTTAAAAGCCCAGTCCTGACTTTTTGCTCCATGTTTTTCCGGGCAATCTTTTCTGCCTCATTTGGATCCTCCTCATCTGGATCCACCTCTGGCGCCAGGGTGAAATTAAGCACGAGCTTTCTCCAAAGTCTTTCTTTGCCCTCCTCGCCGACATATCTTACTCCTCCCTCCTTTGGCTGATGCCATTCTCGAACGGTGATCGGGATGTAGTCCCTAACAAGAACTCCGCATTGCTTTACCATTTTATTTTTAACACCAGGGGGAGCAGTCGGTGTGCCGTCTTCAGCGACTTTTTCGATCCTGTACCTTTCTTGGTCGCCCAACGTTTTGGTTGGGCCTCGTTTTGTCCTTACAGAATTTTTGCTCGATCCGGAGGGCTAAAAGAAGAAAGAGCGTTAATATATGTATATAGACAACAGAGGCTTAATTAATACAATCTTCAGCTTCATTAATATATGTATATGCACCTCGCCGGAGTTTGCAACATTTAATGTTCCACCGGAGCCTTCGGCTTCTCCCTCATCGGCTTCTCCCTCGCCAACTTCTCCCCCACCCCAGCCGTCGGGTTCTCCCTCACCGGAGCCGTCTCTTCGGTTGAGAGACTCATCTCCCTCACCGGAGTTGTTCAGAAACTGCGAGGTGACATCTTCCCCGCGTATCATACTCTCGATGATGTCTTCCTGATGTTCGTCTCTGTCGTGTTCCATAGTTTCTGTAAATTAAGACTTGCAAGTTATAATCCAACAAAACAAAGTATAACAAAGTATATCTAATAGTAGAAAAAATAGATAAACATGGAAGGTAATGATTAAAGGAGTCCAACAAAATTCAAATTATTTAGGTTCACACACACTCACAAACAAACAAGTATAATCATTCCAAGATAAACATAGGAAATGATCACACCTCTAACAAGTAACAACATGACAACAAGTTCAATTAAATCTACCAAAATTAGGGGAGCTAAGTGATCACAGTACTAAGCTAACAAAATTGGATTGGCATCATTTGGATTTATAGAGTATCAGAAACAAACAAGTTTAGGTTTTCAACCTTCTGTGACATTTTAAATATTACTCAATTTTTAATAATCTAAACATGGTGAAACTAGTTTAGTTGCACAGAGAATTTCATAAGCTTTCTATAGCATTTTCATTTGATTTATTTGGATATATTTTTCTCGAGTTATTGAATTTTAAAGTTAGGTACACCATTGTTGGATCTAATCTAAAGGGCCAGGATTTAGCAAAGAGGCCAGCGTTCATCCGACCGTCGATCTAAAGATCAACGGCCGGGTTCTTCTTCTTCCTCCGACGTGGAGAGCACAGGGAAACAGAGAGGGGGGCCTCGGGCGGCTGGGTTTCTCACCGTCGGGAGACAAGGAGGCGACGGCGAGCGTGCAGGGCGGCGGAGGAGGTCGATGGTGTCCCGGGGATGGTGTGGATGGGGTCGGGGACGGCCTGGTTCGCTGGGGCGGAGAGCTTGTCACGGACGGCGAACCACCGGCTCGTCGGCGAACTCCTGGAGAACCTGGGAAAGGCCAAGATGCACGGTAGTCGAGGGGCGTCGAGGGCGCGGCGGGCGTCGAGGGCCGGCGAGCGTGGAGGCCGGCGTGCGGGCGCTCTCTCCTTCTTCTCTCTGCAGCAAGGGCGGCCGGCGTGCCTGACCGGAGAATGCAGGGCGCGACGGAGGTCTACGGCGGCGGCGGGGCGCGTCGTGGAGCCGCGCGGGCGGAGAGGCAGCCTGACGGCATCGAATCAAAGCTCCGGCGTCGCGCGTGCAGAGAGAGAGTTCGTGAAATTGGAGAGATTGGGGAACGAAGGGGCAACCGTACATAAAGCAGAGACCTTTGGTCCCGGTTCGTGGCTGGAACCGGGACCAAAGAGGCTTTGGTCCCGGTTCAGCCACGAACCGGGACCAAAGGTAGTGGGCCACGTGCAGCGCTCACCGAGCACTCTTTGGTTCGATTCGTCTGTTGAACCGGGACCAAAGAGTGAATTTTCAAACGTTTTTCAAAGTTTTCACGGTTCCCGCCTTTTTTTTATTTGGCTGTTTTGCTTCTATACCTAAATTTCATAGAATGGTTTTTAAATGCTAAATAATTTTGAATTTCAAAAACTGACAACATGAAAAGTGCTTGAATAAATATTGCCAAATTTCAAACTATTAACCATTTTGCCAAATTTCAATTAAAAATGCATTAACTAAATTTGTTTTGCATACTTTTGATTTAATTGTCTTTTTCTTATTTCTTTTTATCTATTGATTTAATTGTCTAAAAATTTGTAATAATTATCTGTTTATTTCAAAAACCTTTTTAATTTTTAATTATCTGTTACATGTCCACTCTTTTTTGTATAAATCTAGGCAACATGTGTAACACCTAAAACATCTTATATTATGGAACGGAGGGAGTACATCCTTAAATACCCCGGCTTTGTCATTTAGATAGAAGTGAGGACTCGAACCGGGACCTGGCCCTTATGCGCATATGCACGGCTACCACTAGTCCACGGAAGAGTTCCACACAGTTACATAAAAGGTTTAATACTTATTACACATCACTAACAGTTTTAATAACACAGTTACATTTCTACATAAACGGACTTGCTGGCTCGGAGGCCGTAGGATTAGGGGGAACGGCGGGAGGAGCCAGCCCCGTTCGCGGCCGCCCGGTCTCGCGCGCACGTTTGCGGCGGAGGGCAAGATCCATGGATCTTGAGTCTTTCAGCGCCCATTCCAGCTCGGAAGCCTCCTTCGCCTTGAGCTGGTAGGCAGTCTTGGCTCGCTGGACACGGTCGTCGCGGACATGCTGCAAGGAGGCTTCAATGGCCTGCTGCATCTGCGGCCCGCCGCCCTCTTCCCCATGGTCGCTCCAGTCGAAGTCGTCGTCGTCGTCCTCCTCCTCGTCGGGAGGTGCGGCGGCGGCTGGTGGAGGTGCACGGCTTGTGGGCATACGGCGGGATAGGCTCCCGCGGTAGCGCCCAAGCGCGCTCTGCCGAGCACGCTCGACCTCGTCCAGAAGGCGCTGCGGCGGGCGTGGCGGATCCATCTCGTGGAGACGATGCGTTCGTGGCTAGGAATGGTGGATTAGGGTTTACCCCGTCGGCGACAATATATAAAGACCTCCAGGGCAGCGCTGGGGGAGGACACGTGCCCAGGGAAGCGCTGGGGGAGGACACGTGTCGTGACCGCAAAGCCCGCCTTTAGTCCCGGTTGGTGTTACTAACGGGACTAAAGAAGCACACAGATCGTGTGTTTCTTTCAAGCGCTTGTGAGCCGTTGGATCAGGGGTGTGTTTCTTTTGAGGGCTGGTGTGTGTTTTATATCTATTGATTTAATTGTCTAAAAATTTGTAGTAATCATCTCTTTATTTTAAAAACAGATAAAATGTTTGGTGTTTCTTTTGAGGGTTGGTAATATTTTAAGATGAATGTTTGGTGTTGTAAAATGCAGAAGAAACCAGATAAAAATTATTAATTCATTTATCTTTTGCATAACTAACTCAAAACCAGATTACTTATTCAGATGCTAAAGATCATTAGTTGGAAATGCAGAGATAAAGAATACATTTTACACGATCGTCGTCGTAGATAGACAAACATTTTACACGATCGTCGTCGTACATAGACGAACCATTTTTCCTAACCAACGATGTGGCTCAGGTTAGTCATACTCCTGCCTAGGCCTATAATACTCGTCCTCGTAGTCGTCGTAGTCGCCGCCGTCGTCGTCGCTGTCGTCGGGCGGCGCTCGCCTGGACTGGAAGCGAGGGTAGCGCAGGCGGGGGTTATCGCCGGCCGTGATGTAGTTCATGACGCTCTGGAGAGTCCGGCCGCTCCACCACAGCCGACGGCCGGCCACGTTGAAGTCGAAGGAGGCGGGCCGTCCTCCTCGTACCTGGCGAGCGCCCTCTCACGCCGATTGATGAAGAAGGCGTCCCAAGTCGGGCGATAGTCGGGATGCCAGCGGGGATCCATCCGCTGCGCCGGAGTGAGCTCGAGGTAGTAGTGGTTCGTGATGGCCGCCCGGCGCGCCAAACCTTGAGGGACAGGAGGGACCGGCACGCCTCCGGTGCTTGATGACGTGAAACACATGTTCGTTGGGAGACCCCAAGAGGAAGGTATGATGTAGTCAGCAGCAAGTTTTCCCTCAGAAAGAAACCAAGGTTATCGAACCAGTAGGAGCAGCAACTCTTCAGAAGGTTGTCAACGGCGCCAGAAAAATAGCTGTCGCAGGGAGTCTGGACTGTTGACGTGGAATCTGCACACAACACAATCAAACTACTTTGCCCCAACGAAACAGTGAGGTTGTCAATCTCACTGGCTTGCTGAAAACAAAGGATTAAACGTATGGTGTGGAAAATGAGTATTAAATTGCAGAGAATGAAAAAGGAACAGTTTGCAGTTTGTGGTTGTTTAATCAGTGTAAAAGAATGGACCGGGGTCCACAGTTCACTAGTGGTGTCTCTCCATAAAAGATAACTAACATGTTGGGTGAACAAATTACAGCTGGGCAATTGACGAATAGTGAGCGCATGACAATGCATATACATGACATGTTGACTACTATGATATTTAATTGGGCATTACGACATAATACATAGACGTTATCCAACAGCATCTATGACTAATAATCCACCGCCGGGTTGTCATCCGAGTCCCCCGTTGGTATTAAGTTGCAAGCAACGGATAATTGCATTAAGTAAAGTGCGTAATGTAAACAAACACATATGCCGTGGACATAGCATCGTTAGGTTATCCCTAGTGGCAACAGCACATCCACAACCTTAGAACTTTCTGTCACTGTCCCAGGTTAAACGGAGACATGAACCCACTATCTAGCATAAATACTCTCTCTTGGAGTTACAAGCATCTACTTGGCCAAAGCATCTACGAGTAACGGAAAGCATGCAAGATCTTAAATAACATATAAGATAGATTGATAATCAACTTGACATAATATTCAATATTCATCGGATCCCAGCAAACACAACATGTAGCATTACAATAATATGATCTTGATCATGTAGGGCAGCTCACAAGATCTAAACATGATGGCACAAAGTGGAGAGACAACCATCTAGCTACTGCTATGGACCCGTAGTCCAAGGATGAACTACTCACGCATCACTCCGGAGGCAGGCATGGCGATGTAGAAGCCTCCGGTGACGATTCCCCTCTCCGGCAGGGTGCCGGGAAGAGGTTCTGAACCCTCCCGAGCTAGGGTTGACGACGGCGGCGTCTCTGGAACTTTTCGTGGATATTTGCTCAGGTACTTAGGGTTTTCGCGTCGGGGGGAATAAGTAGGCGAAAGGGCGGCGGCTGCGGACCCCCGAGGGGCCCACACCACCCCAGGGCGCGGCAGAGGGGGGCCCGCGCCCTGGTGCGTGTGGCCTCCTGGTGGCCCTCCTCTGCTGCTCCTTCGCTCCGTCAGGCGTGTTCTGGAAAAATAGGCACCCCCGTGTAGTTTCGTCCAATTCCGAGAATATTTCCAGACTAGCTTTTCTGGAATACAAAAACAGCAGAAAACAGGAACTGGCACTTCGGCATCTTGTTAATAGGTTAGTCCCAAAAAATGTATAAAAGTGATATAAAGTAGATGCAAAACATGTAGCAATTGGTATAAAACAAGCATGGAACATCAAAAATTATAGATACGTTTGAGACGTATCAGCATCCCCAAGCTTAGTTCCTACTCGTCCTCGAGTAGGTAAACGATAAAAACAAATAATTTTTGAGGTGACATGCTACTATCATAATCTTGATCATATAATATTGCAAGGCACATGTAAATGAATGAAGTGATCCAAGTCAATGGTCTATAATTTGCTACCAAATAGATAATGAGTAAACAATGAATCACACAAGCTAAACGTTTTCATGAATAGTACTTTCGAGACAAGCATCAAACAGTTTTGCATAAGTGTTAACTCATAAAGCAATAGTTTCTAACAAAAGGTATTTAATCAACACAAAGGAAGAATTTAGTTTCAGCATTTGCTTCAACTTTCAACATATTTATCTCATGGATATTGTCAACACAAAGTAGTATAACAAGTCCAATACATTGCATATAACGCATGTTGTAACAAAGTTGACACTAGTGTTTGCTTGTGGAAGACAGAAAGAATAGGAAAACTGACTCAACATAAAAGTAAAAGAAAGGCCCTTCGCAGAGGGAAGCAGGGATTAAATCATGTGCTAGAGCTTTTAGGTTTTTGAAAGCATATAGAGATTGCATAAAATATTTGATACTCCTCCCAACCTTGCTAACACAAGCCATGGCTAACCGAATCCTCGGGTGCCTTCCATCAATCACATACCATGGAGGAGTATCTATTTTTGAGAGGTGTTTGTTAATTGTCAACGAATGGTAGCGGGTGAGAACAGTATTCTACCTGTCGAACGGACTTTTAAGAGCGGCTCCCATGAAGGACGTTATTTCTACCAGCAAGGCAGATCATCCCTCTTTCTCTTTGGTTTACACACATTCAGGTATTTCACTGTTTGTCATTGCTTACTGATGAATCAGGGCAAAAGTGTGAAGAGAATTAATTGGTTAAAGTTGTAATTAATTGGGACTGGGCACCCCGTTGCCAGCTCTTTTTGCAAGTTATTGGATAAGCGGATGTATATGCCACTAGTCCAGGTGTAAAAGTCCACTCGACAAATAGAATAAAGAATAACCACACTAATTCCTCATGAGCTAGTAAACATTGACACAAAAAGGGAATAATAACATTTTGAATAATTTAAAGGTAGCACATGAAAAATTTACTTGGAGTGGCAAGGAAATACCACATATAGGTAGTTATGGTGGACACAAATGGCATGGATTTTGGCTCAAGGATTTGGATGCACGAGAAGCATTCCCTCTCAGTACAGAGTTTAGGCTAGCAAGGTTATGTAAGCAAACAAGAATATCAACCCGTACACCAAGTTTTATATGACAAACATATTGCAAACGTTATAAGACTTCATACCGTCTTCCTTGTTAACCAAACCCTGTTATTAGAAAATATCTAGACCTTAGAGGTACCACCGATGCAAACCAAATTTTCAACAAGCTTTACGGTAGTTCTTCACTAATAGGCTTAACTCATGTGATGCACAATTTAATCATGATCTACTTGTTAACTCAAAACAATTGACAAGCATCAAGTTATCCATTTTAGTGATCTACAAGATTAAGCAAGTTTTTCCTTATACCAATTACCACATGCAACATTTTCTGAACCAACCAAACACCAATCAATTTATTTCATCAACTCTCCAAACAAATATAAGTGAAGCAAGAGAGTACTTTCTACAAAAGAAAGCTAATAGCTCTGACAAGAGATACATGAAAACAAGAGCTAAAAGCTGAACAGCGCTAGATATGAATACTCAACAAATATAAGTGAAGAATAGGAGTATTCTCATGAAAAAGCGGAGCGTGTCTCTCTCCCAATCAAGAATGCTAGGGTCCAGTCAAGCTTTATTGAAAATAAAAATGCAATACTGAAAATAAAAAGCACACAGACGCTCCAAGAAAAGCACATATGATGTGAAAGAATTAAAATATAGTTTCACTAGAGATGACCTGATAATTTTGACGATGAAGAAGGGCATCCCCAAGCTTAGACGCTTGAGTCTTCTTGAAATATGCTGGGGAGATCCATGGGAGCCTCCCCAAGCTTAAGCTCTTCACTCTTCTTGATCCTATTATATCATCCTTCTCTCTTGAAAACTTCCGTCACACCAAACTCAAAGTAGATCTCATTAGAGGGTTAGTGCATAATCAAAAATTCACATGTTCTGTAAAGACGCAATATGATTTGTTACTTTAAACATTAGCTACAGCCACTGATGTTATGTGAAGCTCTTCCACCCAAAAAAGAATTTCACTCAACACTAGTAAAAGAGAGAATGCAAAAATAAAAAGGCATAATCTGTCTAAAACAGAACAGTCCGCAAAGACGAATTTTTTCGAGGCACTTACGACGCTCAGATCGAGAAACTCTGAACTAATGAAAGTTTCAGACATTCATAAAGATTACGCACAAAAATTTCAGATTTTTAACAATCTGGTGATTTTAGGAATTTCGTACAGTGAACAGCAAAAATCTGTTTCTGCGCAGCAATCAAAATTAAGCATCATCTTATCATTAGAGGCTACTCTTGGCACAACAATGCGAGAAAATAAAGATACAAAGGAGTTGCTACAGAAGTAAACAAACTCCTTGACTCAATAAAAGAAAAATTGCAGAAAAATAAAATGGGTTGCCTCCCATAAGCGCTTTTCTTTAACGCCTTTTAGCTAGGCACAAAGCATGCATCAAGTATTACCAAGTGAAGAAGCATCAACATTGTAATTTGTTCGAACAATAGAATCATAAGGTGGCTTAATCTTCTTCCTAGGAAAGTGTTCCATACCTTTCTTGAGAGGAAATTGATATTTTATATTCCCTTCTTTCATATCAATAATAGCACCTACAGTCCTAAGAAAAGGTCTTCCCACACAATAGGGCATGATGGATTGCACTCAATATCCAAGACAATAAAATCAACGGGGACATAATTGTTGTTAACCATGATAAGAACATCATCAATTCTTCCCAAAGGTTTTTTAATAGTAGAATCAACAAGGTGAACATCCAAGTAACAATTTTCCAAAGGTGCTAAATCAAGCATATCATATAATCTTTTAGGCATAACAGAAATACTAGCACCAAGGTCACACAAAGCATTGCAATCAAAGTCATTCAATTTCAATTTAATGATGGGCTCCCAACCATCTTCTAACTTCCTAGGGATAGAAGCTTCATGTTTTAATTTCTCTTCCCTAACTTGTATGAGAGCATTAGTAATATGTTTAGTAAAAGCCATGTTTATAGCACTAGCATTAGGACTTCTAGCTAGCTTTTGCAAGAACTTAATTACTTCAGAAATATTGCAACCATCAAAATCAAAGTCATTATCATCAAAAGTAATGGAATTATTCTCTTCCTTATTGCTAGAAATTTCAGCATCTTTATCAAGGACAGTTTCAGAGTTATCAGGCAATTTAGGACATTTTGCAATAGAAGTGGAAACATTACCAACACCAACTATCTTGCCATTAATGGTAGGAGGTTTGTTAACACTTGAGTTTGAAGCTTTTCAGAAGTAGTAATAGTATAAACTCTAGCAATATTGTTCTTTCTAGCAATTTCATCCTCTCTTTCCCATCTAGCATGCAATTCAGCTAACATCCTCACATTGTTATCAATTTTAACTTGTATAGCATTGAGAGTTTTGCTCTCTTTAACATCATGAGGCATGTTCTTTAGTTTCAATAAGTCAACATCAAGAGCAAGACTATCAACTTTAGAGGAAAGCACATCAATTTTCCCAAATTTCTCCTCAACAGTTTTATTGAAAGCAGTTTGTGTACTAATAAAATCCTTAAGCATAACTTCAAGATCAGAGGGTACACTCTTATTATTATTGTAGGAGTTACTATAGGAATTTCCATAACCATTGCCACTATTAGAAGGATAGGGCCTATAATTGCTATTACCAAAATTATTCCTATAAGCATTGTTGTTGAAATTATTATTTTTAATGAAGTTCACATCAACATGCTCTTCTTGAGCAACCAAAGAAGCTAAAGGAACATTATTTGGATCAACATGTGTTTGACCATTTGCAAGCATAGACATAATAGTATCAATTTTGGCACTCAAGGAGGAGGTTTCCTCAACAGAATTTACCTTCTTACCTGTTGGAGCTCTCTCGGTGTGCCACTCAGAATAATTAATCATCATATCATCAAGAAGCTTTGTTGCAGCACCCAAAGTGATGGACATAAAGGTACCTCCAGCGGCCGAATCCAATAAATTCCTCGAAGAAAAATTTAATCCTGCATAGAAGGTTTGGATGATCATCCAAGTAGTCAGTCCATGAGTGGGACAATTTTTAACCAATGATTTCATTCTCTCCCATGCTTGAGCAACATGTTCATTATCAAATTGCTTAAAATTCATTATGCTACTTCTCAAAGAAATAATCTTAGCAGGAGGATAATATTTTCCAATAAAAGCATCTTTGCATTTAGTCCATGAATCAATACTATTTCTAGGCAAAGATAGCAACCATTCTTTAGCACGTCCTCTCAAGGAGAAAGGAAAAAGTTTCAGTTTAATAATATCACCATCTACTTCCTTGAGCTTTTGCATTTCACAAAGTTCAACAAAGTTATTAAGGTGAACAGCAGCATCATCAGTACTAACACCAGAAAATTGCTCTTTCATAACAAGATTTAAAAGTGCAGGTTTAATTTCATAAAATTCTGCTGAAGCAGCAGGTGGAGCAATAGGTGTGCATATGAAATCATTGTTGTTCGTGCTAGTGAAATCACACAACTTAGTGTTCTCAGGAGTACTCATTTTAGCAGAAATAAAAACAGTACAGAAAATAACTTGAAAGTAAACTAGATGCAAGTAACTAATTTTTTTGTGTTTTTGATAATTGAAAGCAAACAAGATAAAATAAAATAAACTAAGCAAGACAAAAACAAAGTAAAGAGATTGGAAGCGTGAAACTCCCCTTGCAGAAGACTGCTGTCTCCCCGGCAACGGCGCCAGAAAAATAGTGCTGTTGACGGGAGACAGAAGCTTCCTGAAGAACTTCTACTCCCCGGCAACGGCGCCAGAAAAATAGCTTGATGACGTGAAACACACGTTCGTTGGGAGACCCCAAGAGGAAGGTATGATGTAGTCAGCAGCAAGTTTTCCCTCAGAAAGAAACCAAGGTTATCGAACCAGTAGGAGCAGCAACTCTTCAGAAGGTTGTCAACGGCGCCAGAAAAATAGCTGTCGCAGGGAGTCTGGACTGTTGACGTGGAATCTGCACACAACACAATCAAACTACTTTGCCCCAACGAAACAGTGAGGTTGTCAATCTCACTGGCTTGCTGAAAACAAAGGATTAAACGTATGGTGTGGAAAATGAGTATTAAATTGCAGAGAATGAAAAAGGAACAGTTTGCAGTTTGTGGTTGTTTAATCAGTGTAAAAGAATGGACCGGGGTCCACAGTTCACTAGTGGTGTCTCTCCATAAAAGATAACTAACATGTTGGGTGAACAAATTACAGCTGGGCAATTGACGAATAGTGAGCGCATGACAATGCATATACATGACATGTTGACTACTATGATATTTAATTGGGCATTACGACATAATACATAGATCGTTATCCAACAGCATCTATGACTAATAATCCACCGCCGGGTTGTCATCCGAGTCCCCCGTTGGTATTAAGTTGCAAGCAACGGATAATTGCATTAAGTAAAGTGCGTAATGTAAACAAACACATATGTCCGTGGACATAGCATCGTTAGGTTATCCCTAGTGGCAACAGCACATCCACAACCTTAGAACTTTCTGTCACTGTCCCAGGTTAAACGGAGACATGAACCCACTATCTAGCATAAATACTCTCTCTTGGAGTTACAAGCATCTACTTGGCCAAAGCATCTACGAGTAACGGAAAGCATGCAAGATCTTAAATAACATATAAGATAGATTGATAATCAACTTGACATAATATTCAATATTCATCGGATCCCAGCAAACACAACATGTAGCATTACAATAATATGATCTTGATCATGTAGGGCAGCTCACAAGATCTAAACATGATGGCACAAAGTGGAGAGACAACCATCTAGCTACTGCTATGGACCCGTAGTCCAAGGATGAACTACTCACGCATCACTCCGGAGGCAGGCATGGCGATGTAGAAGCCTCCGGTGACGATTCCCCTCTCCGGCAGGGTGCCGGGAAGAGGTTCTGAACCCTCCCGAGCTAGGGTTGACGACGGCGGCGTCTCTGGAACTTTTCGTGGATATTTGCTCAGGTACTTAGGGTTTTCGCGTCGGGGGGAATAAGTAGGCGAAAGGGCGGCGGCTGCGGACCCCCGAGGGGCCCACACCACCCCAGGGCGCGGCAGAGGGGGCCCGCGCCCTGGTGCGTGTGGCCTCCTGGTGGCCCTCCTCTGCTGCTCCTTCGCTCCGTCAGGCGTGTTCTGGAAAAATAGGCACCCCCGTGTAGTTTCGTCCAATTCCGAGAATATTTCCAGACTAGCTTTTCTGGAATACAAAAACAGCAGAAAACAGGAACTGGCACTTCGGCATCTTGTTAATAGGTTAGTCCCAAAAAATGTATAAAAGTGATATAAAGTAGATGCAAAACATGTAGCAATTGGTATAAAACAAGCATGGAACATCAAAAATTATAGATACGTTTGAGACGTATCAGTGCTCAGCCTCCAGCCGGCGGGGATGTCGTAGCCGGGCGGGCAGGGGTAGTTCGAGGCGCAAAGCGCCTCCGCCTCCGAGTAGGTTAGAGTGGGTACGGTGGAAGCCATGGGAGAGTGATGAGGTTGAAGATATGAGTTTAGATGTGCTATGCCAATGGAGGCCATGCATGACTACATATATATAGTGAGAATCCCACCAATAAGGAAGAAGCACACGGATCGTGTGTTTCTTTCGAGCGCTTGTGAGCCGTTGGATCAGGGGTGTGTTTCTTTGAGGGATTGTAAGCTGTTGGATCAGCAGTATCACGACCACTTCGTGAGCCACATGACCCGGTTGGTGTTACCAACCGGGACTAAAGAAGCACACGATCGTGTGTTTCTTTCAAGCGCTTGTGAGACGTTGGATCAGGGGTGTGTTTCTTTTGAGGGATGTGAGCTGTTGGATCAGCAGTATCACGACCACTTCGTGAGCCACATGACCCGGTTGGTGACTAAAGAAGCACACGTACCCTATATATAGCCCCCCTCCTCAGACAGGTTACTCACTCACACAAAACATTCCAGCGTCACTCGGAGAGGCATCTTTGGGCAACCAGCGGCAAGACGTCTCTGATGACCTGCGACCGTTCCAAACGGTTGCAGATCATCAGAGATGTCTTGCCGGACGGTTGTAGATCATCAAATACGTCTTACCGCTGCTTGGATCGGGTTCCCTAGCTACGTCCTATGGTGCATTTGATATGCGGGCACTCACGAGCCACCGTCGGGCTGTATGCAGGGGAACCGTGTGTTTTGTTCCAACTTTTTCGAGCGCGTGTAAGACGTTGGAGTTTTCTTCTGAAGGCTGTACCTAACGAAGCTGAGGTTTGAGAGGTTCCCACGGGAGGTGTGGGAGCCGACAACCACCTACCACATTTCGTGTATTATGGTTTTCACCACATAAAGGTTTAATACATTACTACACATCACATAAAGGTTTAATACATTACATTGATTTACATAAATGCCATGAACCCTTCTTCGCGTTATGTCCTGGCCTATGATCGCTTCGGCCGTAACCATGGAGCATCTTCATTATTTAACGGGATGCTTGGGTCAGTTTTCACTGTGAAGGGCGGAATTTCATCAAACTTATCATAACTGCTGACATGTCTGTCTTGTCCTCGACTCCCACGATGTTTCTTTTCCCTGAAAGAACTATGTGACGCTTTGGCTCATCATCTGATGTATTCGTTTGCTTATTTTTTCTTTTTTTCGGTCTGGAGGACATGTCCTTCACATAGAAAACCTGAGCCACATCATTGGCTAGGACGAATGGTTCGTTCCTGTAACAACCAAGATTCTTGAGATCCACTGTTGTCATTCCGTACAGCTGGTCTACCTTTATCCCTTCTCCCTTCATGTTGACCCAACTGCACCGAAACAAAGGGACCTTAAAAGTAGGTCCATAGTCAAGTTCCATATCTCCTCTATGTAACCATACTATGTGTCCTTTTGCCCATTCTCGTCTGTTGTATCATAGCGGACACCACTGTTTTGGTTGGTGCTCTTTTTATCTTGGGCGATCGTGTAAAATGTATTCCCATTTATCTCGTACCTTGGAAATTCAATACAGTCGAAGATGGTGACGCGGCCAACAAGTAGAGCTGATCTCCGACAATGGTGTCATTCATGAGCTGTAATCGCAACCAACTGCCGAAAGTCTCCATGTGTTTTTCTTTAATCCAGGAGTCATCCTCCCCCGGGTTCTTGGAGCGTACATAATTCATGTGTTCCTCGATATACGGAGCCACGAAGGTGGAACTTTGTAGAACTGTGTAGTGTGCTTGAGTTAAAGAATGCCCGTCCCTACATATCAGTGCTTTCTTTCCTAGCGTGCCTTTTCCACTCAGTCTCCCCTCATGCCGTGATTCAGGAACACCAATCGGCTTAAGGTCAGGAATAAAGTCAACACAGAACTCAATGACCTCCTCTGTTCCATAGCCCTTTGAGATGCTTCCTTCTGGCCTAGCACGGTTATGAACATATTTCTTCAAGACTCCCATGAACCTCTCGAAGGGGAACATATTGTGTAGAAATACAGGACCGAGAATGGCAATCTCGTCGACTAGGTGAACCAGGAGATGCGTCATAATATTGAAGAATGATGGAGGGAACACCAACTCGAAGCTGACAAGACATTGGACCACAGCCTTCTGTAAACTTGGTAGAGTTACTGGATCGATGACCTTCTGAGATATTGCATTGAGGAATGCACATAGCTTCACAATGGGTACTCGAACATTTTCCGGTAGAAGCCCCCTCAATGCAACGGAAGCAACTGCGTCATAATCACGTGGCAATCATGAGACTTCAGGTTCTGGAATTTTTTCTCTGCCATATTTATTATTCCCTTTATATTTGACGAGAAGCAGCCGGGACCTTGATACTGCTCAGGCATTCAAAAAAGATTTCCTTCTCTGCTTTGGTAAGAGCGTAGCTGCTTAAGTATTGACGCCCTTTATCCGTCTGCTTGTTGTATGGGTCTTTCATACGTTGCTGGTCCTCCCGTGCTTCTGGTGTATCTTTTGTCTTCCCATACACGCCCAGGAAGTCTAGCAGGTTCACGCAAAGATTCTTCGTCACGTGCATCACGTCGATTGAAGACCGGACCTCTAGGACTTTCCAATAGGGTAGCTAGCAAAATATAGATTTCTTCTTCCATATGGGTACGTGGTTGTCAGCGTCATTCGGAACAGATAGACTGCCAGGACCCTTTCCAAAGATTACTTCTAAATCCTTGACCATGTCATATATAACATCACCATCAGGGAGGTTAGGCTTCTTCCGGCGATCTGCTCACCGTTGAAATGCTTGCCTTTCTTTCTTACGGCATGACTGTTCGGAAGAAATCGACGATGCCCTAGGTACACGTTCTTGTTTCCCAAATATATACTTTCAGTCTTATCTAAACAGTGCGTGCATGCATTGTATCACTTGTTTGACTGTCCTGAAATGTTACTAAGAGCAGGCCAATCATTGATGGTTACGAACAACAACGCTCGTAGGTCAAATTCCTGTTGTTTGTGCTCATCCCACACACGTACACCTGGTTCGGACCACAACTGCAAAAGTTCATCAACTAATGGCCTTAGGTACACATCAATGTCGTTGCCGGGTTGCTTCGGGCCTTGGATGAGCACTGGCATCATAATGAACTTTCGCTTCATGCACAACCAAGGAGGAAGGTTGTAGATACATAGAGTCACATGCCAAGTGCTATGACTGGAGCTCTGCTCCCCAAAAGGATTAAAGCCATCTGTACTTAGACCAAATCTTAAGTTCCTTGCGTCATCTGAAAATGTCGGGAACTCTCTGTCGATTTTTCTCCACTGGGACCCATCGGCGGGGTGTCTCAACTTCCCGTCTTTCTTACGCTCTTCTTTGTGCCATCGCAACAACCTGGCATGCTCTTTGTTTCTGAACAGACGTTTCAACCGTGGTATTATAGGAGCATACCACATCACCTTAGCAGGAACCCTCTTCCGGGGGGGCTCGTCATCGCACTCAACATCACCAGGGTCATCTTGTCTGATCTTGTACCGCAGTGCATTGCATACCGGGCATTTATCCATATTCTCGTACTCCTCACCGCGGTACAGGATGCAGTCATTAATGCATGCATGTATCTTCTGCACATCTAATCCTAGAGGGCAGATAGCCTTCTTTGCTTCGTATGTAGTCTCGGGCAATTCGTTATCCTTTGGAAGCTTCGGCTTCATTATTTTCAGTAATTTCTCAAATCCCTTGTCAGAACAATCAGTCTCTGCCTTCCATTTCAGCAGTTCCAGTGTGGTACCGAGCTTTGTGCTGCCATCTTCGCAATTTGGGTACAGCAACTTTTTGTGATCCTCTAGCATGGCCTCCAACTTTAGCTTCTCCTTTTCTGTATCGCATTCTCGCTTTGCATCAGAAATGACCCCACCAAGACCATCAGCGGGCTCATCTGATGCCGATGTTCACCTCCTTCTTCTTCAACGTCTTCCATTACAGTATCACCGTATTCCTCAGGGAACATAGGACAGTTGTCATCATCCTCCTCTTCTTCATTGTCTTCCATCCTAACCCCTCTTTCTCCGTGCTTGGTCCAACAATTATAGCTGGGCATGAAACCTCTCCGAATCACGTGGTCTTGAATGGTTCTCGGGTCAGAGTACTCCCTGACGTTCCGACACTTGTCACATGGACAAGGCATAAAATTATCCACTTTGTTTGCCTCAGCCACTTCGAGAAATTTATGCAGGCTGCAATAAACTCGGAACTGCGTCGTTTGATACGTCTCAAACGTATCTATAATTTTTGATGTTCCATGCTGATATTATATCAATTGCTACATGTTTTGGTTACACTTTATATCATTTTTATGCATTTTCTGTGACTAACCTATTAACAAGATGCCACAGTGCCAGTTCCCTGTTTTCTGCTGTTTTTGGTTTCAGAAAATCTATTAAGGAAATATTCTCGGAATTGGACGAAACAAAAGACATCGTCAATAATATCACGAGGAAATCACGGAGTCCAAAGGGGGGTCGGAGCAGACCACCAGGGGGCCACGCCACACTAGGGCGTGGCCCAGGGTGGGCCCGCGCCCCCTATGGCGTGGTGGCCCCCCTCGGCCACCGACGCCGCCTCTTCGCCTATATATTCTCCGCGACGCGAAAACCCTTTTACGGTCGATCATATTCCACGAAAAGTTCCATCGCGGCCGTCATCGTCAATCTCAGATCGGAGGAGTTCTGAAGCTCTTCCGGCACCCTGCCGGAGGGGAGATCATCACCGGAGGGCTCTACATCACCATGCCTGCCTCCGGAGTGATGCGTGAGTAGTCCACCCCTGGACTACGGGTCCATAGCAGTAGCAAGATGGTTGTCTCTCTACCTTGTGCCTCCATGTTTAGATCTTGTGAGCTGCCTAACATGATCAAGATCATCTTATTGTAATGCTAGATGTTGTGTTTGCTGGGATCCGATGAATATTGATACCATGTTTATTCAAGTTGTTTATCTATGTGCTCTTGATCTTGCATGCTCCGTTGCTAGTAGATGCTTTGGCCAAGTAGATGCTTGTGACTCCAAGAGGGGGTATTTATGCTCGATAGTGGGTTCAGTCTCTAGATATCTGGATCAGTGACAGAAAGGTCTAAGATGGTAGATGTGCTGTTGCTACTAGGGATAAAACATTGGTTGCAGTGTCCAAGGGCACTTGTATTGATTACATTACACACTTTACTTCATGCAATAATCTGTGTTAGCAACTTAATATGAATAGGATGCGGATGCTGCCTTGCAGGTGGATTATTTAGGCATAGATGCGGTTGGAATAACGGTCTATGTACTTTGTTGTAATACCCAACTAGATTTCATAGTAGACATCTTGGCATGTATTGCATTGTTATGCCCTCTCTATTTGTCAATTGCCCAGCTGTAATTTGTTTACCCAACATGCTAGTTATCTGTTCTGAGAGAGACACCACTAGTGAACTGTGGACCCTGGTCCAATTTCCTCATACTGTTTACACAACCTGCTGCAATCATCTGTTTCCTGTTACTTGCTGTTTTTCCTGCTGTTTTCCACACCATACGTTTAACTCTTTGTTTCTGCAAGACCGGAGAGATTGACAACCTCTCTGTTTCGTGTTGGGCAAAGTTCTGGTTTGTGTCTGTGCAGATTCCACGTTGGTGCAAGCTCCTAGCGCCAGGGGGAGTCAACATCAACAACCTTCGATAGATCGTCAAGTCCTACTGGTCCGATTAAACCTTGGGTAGATTATTCAAGGGAAAACTTCTGCTGTCTACATCATAACCTTCCTCTTGGGGTTCACCAACACGTAGCCATCATCGTTCGCCGTACATCCATCGCATCCGTGCATCCATCTGCATCATATAATTAAGTTTATCAAATACCATTACAATAACATCTTGAATAGTGAAATGACCACCGTACATCGACACGTGCAATATTTTTGTATCAATTACAGATGAAAAGGATAAAGTTGCTAACCTCGGCCGAGGATATCATCTTGTGTGAACTTAAGTGTGGCTCGGGCATTTCATCGAACACTTCTTGTGCGTGGCAAAGCAAAAAAAAACTAGCACCCACTTCCCACCAATCCAACCAGAAAAAAAAAGAGGAGAGAAGAGAGGGGTGGGTTATTTATAGGCAGGGGAGGGGTATTGGTCCCGGTTCGTGCCACGAACCGGGACCAAAGCTCCGCGGCACGCCACGTGTCCTGCACCGGAGCATTGGTCCCGGTTCGTGGCACGAACCGGGACCAATGTCCCCAACCAAACCGGGACCAATGCTCCACGGACCCCTGGCAGCTCGAACCGGGACCAATGCCAGGCATTGGTCCCGGTTTTTCTATGAACCGGGATTAATGGCTGGTTCGGCTCTGGACGAAAGGTGGTTTTTCTACTAGTGTGCTCCAGCTGCTGCCCTCGACTAAATACAGAACACAATACAATTGTGAACGGAGAGGGTACAACTTTGCTACCCGCTTCACAATAATTTGATTATAAATTTCAATTTATCAGCCATCTCTTAGATGTGTTAGAATTTTATTAAAAAATAATAATTGAAAGGTTCTTGCTAGAAAAAGGTGTGCCTTGAAAGAAATACTTCTCCAATGGAGTTTGGACAGTTTGGTTCGGCTACGTCATGCTATGTCTACGCATTAACACGTCACATCATCATGTTAATCGTCCGATCAGCGAAATCAACGACTGACATCACCGGCGTGACGCGTCCAAGGTTGACTCGACAGACGACAACACCATGATCGGAGTCAGGGACCGACTCGGGATCCTGACGCTGCAAGTACGTCCGCTATAAACATCGCAACCTCCTCGTTTCTTGGCAATCAAGATAGAGCAAACCAAAACAAACAAGTCGAGATGGCATTGGCTCGTGCGTCGATGTGGCTGTTCCCGATGTTCTTCGCCGCATTGCTTCTGGCGATGCCTGGTTCCGCTGCCGCTGCGGCCACGGACTGCGACGCCCGCGGCAACACCGGCACCGTAATCGGTATCGACCTCGGCACCACCTACTCGTGCGTCGGCGTCTACCGGAACGGCCGCGTCGAGATCATCGCCAACGACCAGGGCAACCGGATCACCCCTTCGTGGGTCGCCTTCACCGACGGCAGCGAGCGGCTCATCGGCGAGGCCGCCAAGAACCAGGCGGCCGCCAACCGGAACGCACAATCTACGACACCAAGCGCCTCATCGGGCGGGAGTTCGACGACGCCGTCGTCCAGCGGGACATCAAGCTGCTTCCATACTCCGTCGTCGATCGGAAGGGCAAGCCACACGTTCAGGTGCAGGTCAAGGACGGCGACGTGCGCGTGTTCAGCCCGAGGAGATCAGCGCCATGGTGCTCACTAAGATGAAGGAGACCGCGAAGCCTACCTCGGCGAGAAGGTCACGCACGCCGTGGTCACCGTGCCGGCCTACTTCAACGACGCGCAACGCCAGGCCACCAAGGACGCCGGCGTGATCGCCGGACTCAACGTCCTCCGCATCGTCAACGAGCCCACCGCGGCAGCGATCGCCTACGGCATCGACCAGAAGGGGTCTGAGAAAAACGTGCTGGTGTTCGATCTCGGTGGCGGCACCTTCGATGTCAGCGTACTGGCCATCGACAATGGCGTGTTCGAGGTCCTGGCGACCAACGGGGACACTCACCTCGGCGGCGAGGATTTCGACCAGCGCCTCATGGACTACTTCATCAAGCTGATCAAGCGGAAGCATGGCCGGGACATCACCGGCGACATGCGCGCACTTGGGAAGCTGCGCGGGAGTGCGAGCGCACCAAGCGTGCGCTCAGCAACCAGCACCAGGTGCGCGTCGAGATCGAGTCGCTCTTCGACGGCGTAGATTTCTCAGAGCCGCTCACCAGGGCGCGGTTCGAGGAGCTCAACAACGACTCTTCCGGAAGACGATGGTGCGGTGAAGAAGGCGATGGCGGACGCTGGGCTCAAGAACGCTGACATCGACGAGATCATGCTCGTGGGCGGCAGCACGAGGATCCCCAAGGTGCAGCAACTCCTCAAGGACTACTTCAACGGCAAGGAGCCCAACAAGGGGGTCAATCCCGACGAGGCCGTCGCGTACGGCGCCGCCGTGCAGGCTAGCATTGTGAGCGGACACGTCGACGAGAAGACCAAAGGCATGATCCTGATCGACGTCGCGCCGCTTACCCTAGGCATGGAGACAGTCGGAGGTGTGATGACGAAGCTGATCCCAGGAACACGGTGGTGCCGACAAAGAAGACGCAGGTGTTCACGACATACCAGGACAAGCAGACCACCGTGTCCATCAAGGTGTACGAGGGCGAGAGAAGCATGACCAAGGACAACAGGCTCCTCGGCAAGTTCGATCTATCTGGAATCCCGCCGGCTCCGAGGGGTACGCCGCAGATCGAGGTGACGTTCGAGGTGGACGTGAACGGCATCCTCCACGTGCAGGCGGCGGACAAGGGCACCGGCAAGTCGGAGAAGATCACCATCACCAATGACGACCGTCGTCATAGCCAGGAGGAGATCGACCGGATGGTGCGCAAGGCGGAGGAGTTCGCAGAGGAGGACGAAAGGTCAGGGAGCGGGTCGACGCCAGGAACAAGCTGGAGACGTACGTGTACAACATCAAGAACACTGTGGATGGTAAGATGGCCGATGCGATGGAAAGTGACGAGAAGGAGAAGGTCGAGGAGGCCGTGCGGGAAGCCAACGACTGGCTCGACGGCAATCCGGAGGCAGAGAAGGAGGACTATGATGAGAAGCTCCGGGAGTTGGAAGACGTGTGCAACCCTGTCATCTCGGCGGCGTACAAGAGGACTGGAGGTGCACCGGATGACAACAGCGCCGAGGAGGACGATCATGATGAGCTGTAGGATGATGGCTTGTTAGAGCTTTATTATCAGTATATAGTTTTATTTATCCTACCAATATTATGTGGAAGACGTTGCATCTCAATTCTAGTTTAAATCACAAGTATTTTTCCTGCTTTTCCTGTATATACTCTCGATCTTACAAATAAAATAATTCAGTTGATCATCAGTTACGTGCTGCAATTATGCAACTCCATTATTTTGTCAGAATCAGGTTACAAAGCGAAACGTCTATCTATCGAGCGCGCGAGGCGTCGCTCGGTCTTCGGACGCGTTGACGCGGTGGGCACGACATGCAGCACGTGGGTGGGTCCCACCCACGCCTTCTTCCTCCTCCCTTATATTCTTCCTTTCCTTCTTTTTTCCCCACCTCGCCCCACGTCGCCGACGCCGATTCTTCCACAATCCTCTCTCCCTTGCTCTTCCCGGTGTCGAGACGGCGACCGACGACGCCGCTGCGACCGGAGGGAGCTGCGGCGGAGGAGGCGCAGTCGAGGAGGGAGCGAGGCGAAGCCGAGCGACCCCCATCCCCGACTGAGGGCAAGCGCGAGCCGGAGCCGTCGGAGATGCGGCTGGCCGCGGCGGAGGCGGTGGAGGCGAGCAAACAACTTAACTTGGGGGGTGCGGGGGTGGGGTTCGCCGGCGACGAGATCGGGGAGGGAGGCTTAGAGGGATGGTCAGCGGCGGCGGCGGACCGGCGGAGGTGGCGATTTGAGGAGGGCGGAGCAACGAGGCGATCGCGGTAGCGCCGCGGCGGTCGCAGGCGGTTTGGCCGGCGTTGGCGGCGGGGGCGCGGCGTTCTTCTTCCTTCCGACAACGCACGTGCGGCGGTTGGAAACCGCGCGAGCGGTTGCGCGCGCGCAAGCTAGCCTCTCCCGTTACAAAGTCGGTTCAAAGACGAGTTGGCTTCTTTTCGAGCGCGAGTGCGCTCTCGCCTCGTGCGACGTTGTCTCTATTCCCTTTACGTGCAGGACGTTCGCTGCTCCCTAATTAGGTAATTAGCTGTCTGCATGTGTGCTGCACTGCTGCTACCTGGCAGCCTGACACGCTCCAACGTCTGCCCTAATTAGCTGCATGCATGCACGCTTTGGTGGTCCCGCCTTGCAAACCGCACTGTTCACTTTTGCCTTGGGCTAATTAATCACTGCTAATTACCCCACATATATGCCCCCATTTATTCTTCTTTGCAATGCATGGATGCATTTCTTCCGCTGCATCGTTTCTCTTCCCTTTTTTTGTGTGATGGTAATATGTATTTCGTATCAAAATGTTTATTGGTCCGTTTTATTTTCAAATAACTTTTTAGGCTATTAGTTTTGCGCTAGCGTCCATGCTATTGTTGTTTTAGTGGTCGATCGATTTGATTTATTCCGGGCACAGTCTAGTACCCTTCATTCGCTTATATTCCCCTTTTCAGCCTCCCGCGCAAGCTGATTATCTCCCTTTAATCGTTAATTTTTCGCGTAATCTAGGTGATGTAACGTGTTCCTCTCTCCCTTTCCTTTTTTCCTACATGACTTTTTTCTTAATTTTTTATCGCTAGTTAAAGTATGTGTACAATAAAATTTAAACCTAAAAACTAAAGAGTTCACATTCAAGTTTTCTTATTCCCCTTTTTCTGAATGGCTATTTTCTTAGTTTTTTGTCGCTAGAATTAAAAAAAATTGTACAATAAATTTTGGACCGAAAACATAAAAGTTTCAGGTTCAAGTTTTACATTCCCTTTTTGATGGAAACATGTATTGCTTACAAAAATCATTTTTCTTAGGCCGCCTTTCTTTAGTCATGGACAAACAAAGCATGGCACATCAGATGCTCTTTTTACGCAACACGATAAATAACTGATACAATGTTTGTTAACTTGTTTACGATGCGACTGCTAACATCTTACCAATTTTTTTTCTCATCGATAACTTGTATGTTAGAGTGTTGGTGGTAAAATATTAGTATCCCACCTGATAACTTGTTTGCGATCGGACCGCTAACATCTTACCAGTTCTTTTACTCGATAACTTGTATACTAGATCTGTTAATAATTTTTAGTAACCCCCAACCTGATAACTTATTTGCTATGTGACTGGTAAAATCTTACTAGTTCTGTTCATAAATTGTTGTTAGTGTATTGGTAATAATTTTTTGTATCCCACCTGATAACTTGCTTGATATGTGATGGGTAATATCTTAATTGTTCCCCTAGTCGGTAATATGTATACTAGAGTCTTGGTAATATTTTTTAGTATCCCCCACTTGATGACTTGTTTGTTAGGTGATCGGTAATATTTTACTAGCTTTTTCTCATCGATAACTTGTATGCTAGAGTCTTGGTAATGAATTTTTAGTATCCCCACCCGATAATTTGTTTCTTACGTGACTGGTAACATTTTACTATTTCTTTTCTCATCGATAACTGGTATGATAGTGTATTGATAATAAATTTCTAGTATCCCCATATGATAACTTGTTTGATATGTCATTGGTAATATCTTAGTATTGTTCCCCTCATCGGTAACTTGTATACTAGAGTCTTAATTATAAGTTTTTAGTATCCCACTTTATAATTTGCTTGTTATGTGACTGATTACATCTTACAAGTTCTTTTCTCATTGATTACTTCTATGTTAGAGTCTTGCTAATAAGTTTTAGTATCCCCACGTGATAACTTGTTTGTTATATGACTAGTAACATCTTACCAGTTCTTTTTCTCATCGATAACTTGTATGCTAGAGTCTTGGTAATAAATTGTTAGTTTCCCCGGTCGATAATTAGTTTGGTATGCATATGGTAACATCTTACCAGTTGTCCCTCATCGGTAATTTGTAGGTCATAGTTTTGATATTAATGCGCAAGTATCCCCACCTGATAATTTGTTTGTTATGCTACTGGTAAGAACTTATTAGTTGTTTTCACTAATCGGTAACTTGTATGATATAGTATTGGTAGTAAATGATTAGTGTACCCCACTTTGATAACTTTTATGCTATAGTGGTGGCAACAAATTATTTGTATCACTGGTCGCCAACTTATTTGATATGCATATGGTACCATCGTACTAGTTGTTTCTCGTCGGTAACGTCTAGGTTATAGTATTGGTAATAATGCTCAAGTATTCCCAACCTCATAACTTTTTTGCTATGCGATTGGTAGCTAGTATTAGTTGTTTTACTGATCGGTAACTTATATGATATAGTATTGGTAATTGATTAGTATACCCCACTTTAATAACTTGTTACTATAGCGGTGGTAATAAATTATTAGTATCACCAGGCTATAACTTGTTTGATATGCATATGATAACATTGTACTAGTTGTTACTCATCGGTAACTTCTAGGCTATAGTGTAGGTAATAATGCTCAAGTATTACCAACCTGATAACTCGCTTGATATGCGTTTTACTCATCGGTAACTTGTATGATATAGTATTGATAATAAATGATTGGTATACCCACTTTGATAACTTGTATACTATTGCGCTGGTAATAAATTATTAGTATCACCGGGCAATAACTTGTTTTATATGCGTATGATAACATCGTACTAGTTGTTTCTTATCGGTAACTTCTAGTCTATAGTGTTGGTAATAAATTATTAGTATCATCGGTCAATAAATTGTTTGACCTGCATATGGTAACATCGTACTAGTTGTTTCCCATCGGTAACTTCTAGGCTTTAGTGTTGGTAATA
Source organism: Poa pratensis (assembly GCA_947311845.1). Classification (NCBI taxonomy): domain Eukaryota; kingdom Viridiplantae; phylum Streptophyta; class Magnoliopsida; order Poales; family Poaceae; genus Poa; species Poa pratensis. Next base: position 6,919,198 of record CAMZMU010000057.1, read on the forward strand.
ATGCTCAAGTATTCCCAACCTGGTATGCTTGTGTTGATGATGTGTAAGAGTTGTGGAGCACGATAATTCAGCATAGTGTTCAACATGCTCTAGGCGGGGGGGTCTGCTCGAAGCCTGCGGATCGGGTGACCTCGTCAGATCCAGCGATTTGCGGTGGAGGCCGCGGTGCGCACTACGTGCGTTAGGTTGGCCGGGGTGTGGTTGCTCCGACCGGTTTTGTAGATCCACGTCGACGACGGCGTGCCGCAGATAGAGGATAGTGGCGCGGCGGCACCATGAATGGTGGACTCGATCTTCCCCTGGGGCTCCTCTCCGACGTGTCTAGGGTGATCGTGGCATTTTTTGAGGGTTTCGTCGGGCAGTGGAGGTCGGGGCGGCGGCCTAGAAATGGTGGGCATGATAGGGAGCACTGCGGTGTGAGGTGGCACGATGTGTTTACCTACGGTGACGGCAAGCCGCAAGCCAGAGATGGCTACTTCAACTTGGGCAGACAGGCTCGAGCGACCTTGGGCATGGTCAACTCCACACGAAACTTTTTTGGAACCACCGCTTTCGTGACTTTTCCTTTTTGTTGTAATATTTTTTTTGTAACTTTCTGTTAGCTAGCGGACCGACATTTATCGATTCGGTCTCTATTGATTTGTTGCATGTGTTATTTACCAGATTAACGCATTCTTGTTGTAAGATTGATCCATTCTTGTTAGAACTTAATTTTTGTTCATATGCCAGATTAATTCCTTTTTTTGTGATATTTTTGTTTCATTCTTTATGGCAAAATGAGATTTTTTGTTCAAATGTTTTACACTAGTAGGAAGTGGTATTTCATTTTTGTTCAATAAATATGTACTAGTTGAAAGTGAGATTTTTCGATCACCCACCCATTTGTTTTACCCTAAATATCACTAGCCCAAAAAGGGAATTAATTTTGACCGACGGAGTTTTATTTGTTACTAAAAATCAAGTACATTTTTGTTTTCACGAAAAAAGGGAATAGTTTTTTCTAATTTGTTGCGCGCGAAAATTTAATTGACCTCAAATAGGCGCGCTCTAAAGGGAATAGTTTTGCTGCGACGTCGTTAATTTTTTTTTTTCGGACAAAAGGAATAGTTTTTGCTGCAACGCCATTAAATTTGTTGCGCATGAAAATTTAATTGGCCTCGAACAAGGGCTCTCTTAAAGGGAATAGACAACTTTTTTGTTTTCACAAAAAAAGAATAGTTTTTGCTGCAACGTCGTTAAATTTGTTGCGCGCGAAAATTTAATTGGCTTCGAACAAGCGCGCTCTTAAAGGGAATAGACTTTTTTTTTCATGAAAAAAGGGAATAGTTTTTGCTACAACGCCGTTAAATTTGTTGCGCGCGAAAATTTAATTGGGCCTCAAACAAGCACGCTCTAAAGGGAATAGACACGACCACAACAGTTCAAAATTTTGTACAACGTTCCTGTGCGCGGGAACTAAAAGGAATAGAACAAAAATGTGTGGTTGTGTCGACACGTATACGTGTACGCTGGAAAAGGAAACCTTGTGCGATCAAAGTCTTTCCGTTTCTAGCTAAAAACGACTGGTCCGAAATCGATCGATGGAATCGTTTCCATCGTGCGCGCAAGCTAGCTACGCCCGTTCATAGATGTTAGAGCATCTCCATCGACGCGCCCAATAGAGCGTTCGGCAAAGTTGCCGGACATGCGCTGTTGGGCGCGCCGGCAACGGTTGCCGCCTATTGGGAGCGGCGCGCCCCACCGGTCGCTCCCAATAGACGCTCCCAGATCATAAATTCAAATAATCATATAATTCAAATGATATGTCTAAAATAAAATCATATAATTTAAAATTGAATACATAAATCAAATAGGGCATACAATTATTAAAATTAAAATAAATTGGGCAGTCAATTATGATGGTTGTCTGCTTGGCCTTTGAGTGCCCACAGATGTGCAACTAAATCATTTTGCAGTTGCTCGTGTGCTCCTTCATCCCTGATTTCAGTGTTAATTGTGAGGAAAACGGCAAAATCAGCAATCAAATCCGGAGGCAAATTATCATGATCAACCTGGGTAAGAGGACCCTGATGATAGTATGGATGGTCATCTTGCGGAGGATCGGCACGTTCACTCTCGTTGATCATGTTGTGCAAGATCACACAAGTCATCATCACCTCCCACATCGGCGAAGTAGTTTTGCCACAACGTCATATGTCCCTGCATCTGCATGCGATCTTTGTTCATCCTCCTACCCGGCTTCGAACCTCCAATCCGATGCGCAATGTTGATCTGCGCTAGCAAACCAACCATGCAAGGGATGATCGCCAAGTGTTCATCAACCAAGGCGTTGGTGGCAGCTTGGGCGGTAAGCAATGCGCTGGCCAGGTCCAGTTCGTCGTCGCTATCCATCTATATTATCACAAGGTTTAGCAAAAAAAGAAGACCCGAATTTAGGAGAAAAAAAAGAACTGAGTTGAGCAATGCGACGAACACCTTGCTTGCGCGGAGGTTCTCGGAGGCGGCGACGATGTTGCGCCGGACAACAAGCGCGGCTCAACGGAGAAGAGACTACAGGCACTGCGACGGGAGATATAGTACGCCGTTCCTGCCGCGGGGAGACGGGCGTCCAGCCGGAGGGTGGGTGGCGGCGCCGGTGAATCAGTAGGGATGGGGATTCAGTAGGGACGGGGTTGAATACATGCCGCAAGGGACGCTGGGGGAGAAAAGAAAGGGTATGTGCGGCTGACGCGTCGTCCCCACCCATCAGGTTTGGACGAGGCGCGCGTTGCCGCGGTTGCCGGCACACCCGGTTGCTTCCCTAGAACCTGGGCGCGAAGCGGGGTTGCCGGATGCTCTATTGGGACGTGCCGGCAACTTTTCGGCTATTGGGCGCGCCGCTGGAGGCAATTTCGTGCTGACGCGCCCAATAGGCCTATTGGGAGCGGAGTTGGGCGCGCCGGTGGAGATGCTCTTACTGCACCGGTGCACAAGTAGATATGCATCTGAATTTATTCTGCTGACAGTACTGAAGACAGAAAGTTGCCAATTCTCAGGTCAAGAATTGTTAGTCTCCTTTCAGACTGTATAGAATCTAGAGAACACAACTAGCAACCTGGGTCTTATTAGAACATGGAAATGAACTTGGCAGCTCGACCCTTAATTTACTGCCTTGGTGCTTAATGCGAATGTTTAGGTTTTGATTTTCTATCTCTAACTTCGTATTTGTTTCATCCTTGCCGAATGATTGATGTACAATTTTATCATTGAAGAACCAACTGGTAAAAATTGTATTATTCCTATTTAACTACGTGAAGAACGGGATTAAAAAGTTACCCGTCTCCCCCCTTTTCAGCAATCTTCTTTAGCACATTCCACTCATTTCTTGCCCGCTTTCTTGAACTGCCAGCCGCTGAAGTTTATGGAGAAGTAAGTTTATAAATTCAGGTGGGAATAAACTGGGGTGGGGAGAAACAGAAAATTTATTCCCCAGCCTTTGGGCTTATGAGGTTTAACCTTATGAGATGTGTAATGTTACTATTGTTCCTGAATCTATTATGTGACATAGATAAGCGAAGATACCATATGTATCACAGTTTAGAAGCAGAAAATGAATCAAGAAAATTATGGAGATCCAAATCAAATTTTGGTGTTACCGTATAATTTAATACATACCAAAATAAAAGAAATCTCCTACTGCTTACTAATTACAGTAATAAACTACTCAAGCCAAAATCTTTCAGTATTTTACATTCTAGTGCGTTTATAGCGCAATCATTATCATTATGAGCAAAATTGTCTCCACCTGTAAAAAAACACTATCCTCATGGAGATATGTGGTCGCTCGACCCTGTCGAGGAATGGTCATCATATTACTTACGATCGGAAATGAAGTTATGCAAACACATGCATGCAGTGATGATATTCGTTTGCATCAGAGGATCATAATGTGGTATAGCTAGCAGAATACACCACTTCATTTTGAGAACGTCAAATGCTTTTTCAATGACATTTCTGAGAGAGAAATGCGAGGATGGTTGAATTTATGTTGCTTGTTCTGTGACTATCTACATTAGGTACAAGTACGGTTTACATGGTCAAAGCATGCTGGAACTTGTTACTGATGGTAGACACACTTCACTCAAAACAGTTTGCAGTTTGACTATTGGAATCAGGTTCCCCCAACATCGGGGCCGGTCCAAACACAAATTTGGCCCGGGGCAAACTAAATATTATAATATGTATATTAACTTTTTAAAATTATTTTTGCATACTATACAGCTAATATTAACGACTATGAATTTCTATTATTTATTTGCAACATTGACCCTATAGAAATGATGCTAAATTTTGTTGTATTGTTCCTTTTTATACAGTTGTAGTGAATATCTTCAAAGAAACTCTATTGTGATAATTTAAATTTTAGTTTACAACACAATATTGTTTTCGAATTATGTTTCAACAATTGTAACTATATATATTACACTTACTCATAATAAAAATATCTAAAGATTATGACGTATCAAATATCTTAATAGTGTTTTCTAGAATACGACTTCGTAACCATTTTACCTGAAAATTGTAGAAATTAAATTAAAAATTTATCATGATTATTTCCTGATATTTTCATTTTCTAGGTAAAATGTATCTTATAAGTTAGATGGGATCATTAATAAGTTGAAATTTGTGCATGCACCTATATTTCACTAGATCGGTTGTAGCTATAATCAACGAACGGAAATTGGTGCGGATTCTACTAGGTAGACATATAATTTAATTATTTTCTTACCTGGAATATCGTGTTTTATCATCTAACAAGATTACCATGTTTAATCTCATATAAGACATTTTATTTTGTGGACCCTCCTCCCTCTCTGGGCTCAGGGCAGTCACGCTGTTTGCCCAGTCTATGGAGCGGCCCTACCCAACATCCACAAGAAATACTGGACATCTGATAAGTTGACTCGAGGCCATTTTTATTATTTTCTTCCTTCAATGATAAAATTTGTCATGCAAAGCCATGCTACGGTAAAAGAGACGAAGACTGGGCGTGGCTATGCTTGTTTTGGTATAGTACAACCACCGAGTTTAAGCGTTCCTATTTTTCAGATGAATATATTGAAGTTCTGATGAGGAAAAATGGTAATCAACTCCCAGGGTGTATAGATGTTATTTTGCACCCCAATTGTTTTACATTGTTACATTCCGCATTCATGTTTGATATACAAATAATTATATTCATATAATATGTTAGTCATTACAGCATGAATATCACACAAAATGTGTATTTTACATCATATTTTTATGTGTCACATAAAAAAAAGTTTTAAGTCATGTCTATATGTTCTTACATTTTTTCGACTCCCGAGGCAAGACAAAATTTACGTGACGTAAAAATCATGTAGCGGTTTCAAAGAAACATAGAGGGTGTAGAAAGATTATTTTTTACTATGGTCGCCAAATGGCACATCCGTTCTTCTGAGAGTTGTATTACTATTGTCTATATCTCTAAATATTATTAGTTCTTGTCGCAATTGAATTGTTTCTTTTGTCAAACTACATAGTTGAGAAATCAAGATTGCCTTGATATATGTCTTGAAAATGGAATGAAGCATTTAGCTTTTCACTGCATCATAAATCCACATATTACAACATAGACTGCCTGCAACAAAATTCTGTAAAACAATAAATTGCAGCTTCTCTACAACAACATTTTAACTTCAGAGACGATGGACACTTCAAAGATCAAAAATTTAACAACGCCATCACATGGGGGAAACACCTTGCCCACCGGGACTACGATCACTTAGGGGAAGTACACTGACATGGGTATGCCTATCGGGTACCCTACCATGAGGGTACCTGGTGCACGTATCGACTAGGCCCAACTATCAGAGCCTACATGAAGCCCATGAAGGGAGGCCCACGAAGATGGAGTATCCTCCAAGTTTGGCGAAACAATAGTCGGTTTAGAGTTTCCTTACTTGTAAATCGAGTCGGTTACGAACACCCGAGACCCAGCCTATTATTTAAGGACTGGGAGGGCCATCGAACCAGACACGTACTTTCAGAGCCACCAAAACCCTAGCGAGATCGACATCTCGCCGGGACCTTGTAACCATCATATTCACAAAGCAATAACAGACAGGCAGGACGTAGGGGTGTTACCTCCACACGAGGGCCCTGAACCTGGGTAAAATCTTTGCCCTGCTTGTCAGCCGACGATACTTCCAGCTCTACCACGTTCTCTCCCCCATATTCATAACCTAGGGACCTTAACCATGGGTCTTGATGAGTCTACCCCTCGTCAAGTGGCGCCGTCTGTGGGAAAGAATAGCGCTGGACTCGAAGTTTCGCCGGTCCCAACAGCAAACGGCAAATCGCCGATCACACCAGCAAACGGCAACTCGCCGATCTCATCTGCAAACGGCAACTCGCCGGCCATGTCAGCAAACAGCAACTCGCCGATCCAGGCGACACACGGCGACTCGCCGATCCACTCGAAAAGCGGCAGCCTGCCCGCTTCACCTGCAAAAAGCGCATCTGCTCTTCCAATGAATTTCAATCCGCACTCGCCGGAGCTTCAGGAGGCGTTTTCCGGCCTTGAATCAGGTTTGAGTTTGACTGTTGGAGCATTCAATTTTTTCGTAAACAATCTTGGCACGCAGGACTCGACAGATCCGCAACAACTGGCGCTGGGCGCACTCGAGGCTCCGTCGACTGCGCTCGCCCCGTCGTCGATTCCTGAAGCCTGCTCGCCCGCAACAACCATGTCGACCGGCGAGATCGACAGGTTCATGATGACGGAACTCCAAGGCGAGGAGGCAGAATCAGCATACCGCACAAGCAACGTCGACTTCAACCTACCACTCGACGAGAGTTTCGACTGCGGGATCTCCCTCGATGACTTCTACGAGCCCGCGATTCATAACGACAGCAACGTCGACTCGGAGATCTTCACCAACACCAACCTCGACTCAGAAATCCATAATGGCTTCGCCAACACCGAGATGAGCATAGGCGATGAGCACATCGACAACGAGATTCGCCTCGAAGATCTACTCGATGAACACACTGGCTCTGACATGAGCCTCGACGGCGACGTCGAGTCCATGACTGGAATCGACAGCACATACACCTGTCCACGGGTCACGCCCCATCAGGTCTACGTGGCCTTCTCCGCAGAATCATCCGCAGACGCAGCCGCTCGCAGGCCTGCACAATTCCCATGCACGGTAACCATGCCGGATGGGGTCACAACCTTGACAATCACGGAGGAGATGGCAGCAAAAGCAGATAAAGTCATAAAGGAGTGCACAATGATGCCACCAAATTCCACCCCAGAGGAGATGTTGACCTTCCAGTACTTCAACTGGCAGGAGTCAATTCGACTGCAAAACTACCGAGCGACGCTCGAAGAGCGCAAAAGGCAAGCCAGCCTCTCGAGTGCCCGAAGAAGGGAGCAATCCCTCGGGTCCACAATGCAACCAACCCCACGACCTAGGTCGCGGTTGGCAAGCCTTCCAGAACATGAAAGGGTAGCAATCACCCGTAACCTGTCGTTCATGACAGAGGACGCTAACGGAATCCCAGTGCCCAAAACTGCTGCGGGTGCATTATTCTCCGTAGGTGCTTACCTCAAGGCAATGCAACCTCCGGCGAATGACCCTAACGCAGCCCTGCATCGCCAACAACTCAAATCGCTAGCTCTAGCGGCACAGGCTATACAGCCAGAAGACAAAACTCCAGCAAGGAATCGCGATCGCGACATAGTCGACTCACGACACGCAGCACATCATCGCAGTGGTCGCAGCCACCACTCGGATGAAGGAAGGAGAAGCACGCGCCGGCACAGGTCCAGCAGAAGCAGATCTCGAAGATCCTATAGCAGCGATTCATACTCTGATCGAACCAGAGCCATGCGGAGCATTGTGCTTCACTCGACGCATCCGTGAGACGCGGATGCCCAAAGGTTCAAGTTGACAGGCGAACAACCCAAGTACAACGGTCGCCAAGAACCTTCCGGGTGGCTAGAAGATTACAGACTCGCCGTGGCATGCCAGCGTGGCACGAACACCACGGCGATGCAGTACATACGACTCATGCTCGAAGGAACTGCCCGCGACTGGCTCAAGCGCTCCCTCCATCATCATACGACTCGTGGGACGATTTCCGCAGAGACTTCATCAAAAACTTCGAGCCTCTATGTGAGCGCCCGAAGACATTCGAAGAATTAAGGGCATGCACTCAACGATCAGACGAGTCGTTGAGATCATACATACGGCGGTGGACCGAAATACGCAATTCGGTTGGCAAAGTGTCAGAAGACAGGGCCATGGATGCCTTCATACAAGGTCTCGCCAGGAAGGACTTCAAAGAGGCACTGGTCGTGAAAAGCCAACCTCCCTGGCTGACCTCATCAAAGTTGCGACTGAGTGGGCAGATGGAGAGGATTCTGTACGCAGATCCCGTGCTTCCCCACCACGCGACAACTACGAAAGCGGCAGTCGAGGCCGCAGAGATTCATACAGAGAAGATCGCAGGCGCAAACGTTCCAAACGTCCTTACGACGATAACAGACCCGAGTTCATGGCGGCTGGATACACACAACCCGGGAGGACCAAGATAGAAGCAATCGACGCTCGGATGATCGACGGGACAGTCGAGATCGCGAGCAGCGGAGCGACAGCTACAAAAGGCAAGAATGGCGCAAACGCAGCGACGCAAAACCCGAGCGGTCATTCGAGGAAAAGATGGACGACTGGTGCAGATTCCACCTCTTCAAGGGGGACGACGGAAAACTACGCTCCAATCACACCCTAAGGAACTGCAGGGAATTCGACCAAATGGCGACTGACTACATGATACGACTCAAAAGGTACGGCCCAGCACCTGCTCAGCCCACGCCTGCACCCGCACCACAGCCGAACGCTGTGCCCGCTCTCATGGCGCCACAGCCGCCACCGCAACCACCACCACAGCCTGCTCCAGGCGCAAACCTCGCAGGTGCCATACAACCCGTACTACGGGCGGAAGATGATCAATATCCACAGCCCCACGGGCAGATGTACATGATACAAAAGGGTCGCCCCTCCAACAGGCAGCAAAAGCTAATCACTCGACAGGTGAACATGGCTGTCATGGCACCTCCTGCCGTGCCGAATTTCTGAAGGGATCGGAAACCATCATAAGCTTCAGTCGAGAGGATCATCCCCCAGCTGTAGTTCGACCAGGGCACGCGGCTCTGGTACTCGACGCGCAAATAGGAGGCTACGCCATGACCAAGGTCTTCATGGATGGAGGCAGCGGCATAAACATCATCTTCGCGGACACGCTCCGCAAAATGAACAGGTCAGTCGAAAACCTCCCAAAATCTTCAAATACCTTCCACGGTATCGTTCCTGGCAAAGCAATTAGCCCAGAAGGCACCATACAACTCGACGTTACGTTCGGGGACAAAAGCCACTTCAGGACAGAGTCGATTGAGTTCGAGGTCGTCGACTGGAAATCACAATACCATGCTATTCTTGGTCGCCCGACGTTTGCTCGATTCATGGCGGTGCCACACTACGCGTACCTCACGCTGAAGATGCCAGGACCAAAGGGAGTCATCACTGTCCGTGGAAACTTTCAAAGGTCCGATGCTTGCGACCGCGAGTTCAGCAAAATCTCCGAGATGTTCGGGGTGGAAGAATCACTCGCCGACTGGCGATTTCCAACGACCGCACACTCCTTCCGGAGCATAAGAAGTTGGCAGTCGACAGATCCTTCAATGCTACAAATGACACAAGGTCGCATCAGGTGCACCCGACCGATCCGTCCAAGACAGTCAACATATCTTCGAGCCTGCCTATCGCATAGGAAGGCGCGCTCGTCGAATTCCTCCGTGAGAACTGGGAAATATTTGCGTGGTGTCCAGCCGACATGCCAGGTATTCCCAGGGAATTCGCCGAGCACTCTCTCCAATTGTTTCCAGATGCAAAGCCAGTCAAGCAAACGATGCGTCGAATCTCCGGCCCAAAGCGAACCGCAGTCGAATCTGAAGTCGACCGGTTACTCGCAGCAGGATTCATTAGGGAAATCAAGAAATCACAATGGGTGGCCAACCCCGTACTCGTAGAGAAGAAGCATACAGACATCCTTCGGATGTGCGTGGACTTCACAGCGCTGAACAAGTGCTGTCCAAAGGATCACTTCCCGCTACCCCGAATCGACCAGATCGTCGACTCCACCGCCGGATGCGCACGACTCTCCTTTCTGGATGCTTACTCAGGTTATCACCAGATAAGGATGAAGCAAGAAGACGAAGAAAAAACGGCGTTCATAACCCCACTCGGGGTCTACTGCTACACAACTATGCCCTTTGGGCTCAAAAACGCGGGTGCAACATACCAGCGCATGATGCAGGACTGCCTCAAAAAGCAAATCGGACGCAACGTCCAGGTCTACGTGGATGACATTGTCATTACCACAAGGGAAGAACACACACTACTCGACGATTTGAGGGAGACGTTCGCAAACCTCAAACGCTTCCATATCAAGCTCAATCCTAAGAAGTGCACGTTCGGCGTTCCAGCCGGGCAGCTCCTAGGGTACCTAGTCTCTGCCCGTGGAATCGAAGCAGACCCGGAGAAAATACAGGCCATCCTCACAATGCAAAGGCCTTCAAAGCTTCACGATGTGCAGAAACTAGCAGGACGAGTAGCAGCGCTCAGTCGATTCATCAGCAAACTGGGTGAAAAGGCTCTACCATTCTATCGACTGATGAAGAAGGCGGACAAGTTCGAGTGGACGCCAGAAGCTGAAGCAGCCTTCACAGATCTCAAGCGGATCCTCACAAGCCCTCCGATCCTCGTCGCACCTAAGGAACGGGAACCACTCTACCTGTATGTCTCGGCTACAAACAGGGTGGTGAGCACCGTACTGGTAGTCGAACGCATGGAGGAGGGGCACATCCAAAGCATACAACGTCCAGTCTACTACCTGAGCGAGGTTCTCTCCATATCAAAACAGCGGTACCCGCACTATCAAAAGCTGGCATACGCTGTATTCATGTCCTCAAGGAAGTTGACACACTACTTCACCGAGCACCCGATCACCGTGGTAAGTAACTCAGCAATCGGTGATATCCTCACAAACCCCAATGCAACGGGTCGAGTCGCAAAATGGCTCATCGAGCTGGCTCCAAGAGACATCAAGTACGAGCACCCGAAGGCTATCAAAGCACAAGTCCTACCCGACTTCACAACCGAGTGGATAGAGGCCCAATTACCTGGAGCACCAGACGTGTCCAATTCCTGGACCATGTACTTCGATGGGTCCAAGAAACACGAAGGCGCAGGCGCAGGCGTCATCCTCATATCACCAAAAGGGGACAAGCTACGTTATGTTTTGCAGATGGGATTCAAACTACCCTCCAATAACGAGGCTGAATACGAGGCTCTGATCCATGGCATGCGGATGGCAAAAGCACTTGGGTGCACTCGATTGATGATCTACGGCGACTCCAATCTCGTGGTGCAGCAAACAATGAAGGCCTGCGACGCAATCGCGGACAACATGATCGCTTATCGCGACCTGTACAACACACTGGAGGGCAGCTTCGAGGGCTGTGAGTTGAGGCACATAGGAAGGGAAAGTAACGAAGAAGCAGACATGCTAGCCAATCTTGGCTCAACTGGCGCACAAATTCCACCTGGTGTCTTCCTCGAGCGCATCGAACACAGATCTATCAAGGAGAAACGAGAGCCTCCTCCGTCGACTACGCCAGCCAAAAGCAAAGCGCCCAGCACAGAGGACCCCCCAGTCGAGGTACTCCTCATTGAGCCAACTTGGACTCAACCTTTTCTGGCTTACATACTCCGTGCGAGCTACCAGATGACATAACCGAGTCCCGACGCGTGACTCGAAGATCAAAAGCATACACCGTTATCAACGGCGAGTTATACAAGCGCAGCATATCAGGTATGTTCCAAAGATGCATCGCATTCGAAGATGGCCAAGCCATACTTCGAGATATTCATGCAGGTACCTGTGGGCATCACGCCAGCAGTCGATCACTCGTAGCCAAAGCCTTTCGCGCAGGGTTTTACTGGCCTACAGCACTCAAAGACGCGGAGGACATAGTCAAAAGGTGCGTCGGCTGCCAGAAATTCGCAACAAGGCCGCACGCACCCGCATCGGCGTTGAAGACTATACCGCTGGCCTGGCCTTTCGCCCAATGGGGGCTCGATATGGTTGGGCCACTCAAAAAATCATCGCATGGCGGGCATACTCACCTACTGGTGGCAGTCGACAAGTTCACAAAGTGGATCGAGGCGGTCCCCATCACAAATTCGACTGCTACTACGGCAGTCAACTTCATAAAGAGCATCATCTACCGCTTCGGTGTCCCAAACAGTATCATCACTGATAACGGCACAAACTTCACGGCTGAGGAGTTCAAAACCTTCTGCAAAGAGCAGGACATTACGCTCAACTACGCATCCGTGGCACATCCACAATCCAATGGCCAAGTCGAAAAGGCCAATGGACTTGTGACGAGTGGGATCAAGAAGCGCCTCCTGGTGCCACTCAAAAGAGCTGCGGGTGCTTGGGTCGAAGAACTACCATCTGTGCTATGGAGCCTACGCACAACTCCCAACACTTCTACGCAGTTCACCCCATTCTTCATGGTCTATGGTGCAGAGGCAATTCTGCCATCAGATGTAAGGTTCAATGCGCCACGAGTTGAAGCATACAATGAAGAAGACGCGGAAGAAGCACTCGAAGACGCAGTCGACTTGCTCGATGAGGCGCGCGACACGGCCTTGGCCCGCACAGCTGTTTACCAGCAGGACCTTCGCAACTACCACAGCCGTCGACTGCGCACCAGGTCCTTCGTCGTTGGCGACCTGGTTCTTCGACTGAAGCAAAAGAAGGTGCACAAGCTCGCTTCCCCATGGGAGGTCCCTTCATCATCACGGAGGTCCTTGGTGGAGGCGCATATCGACTGAAGCACGCGAAGACAGGCGAACTCTCTCATAATCCTTGGAACGTTGCGCATCTGCGCCGTTTCTACGCATAAAGTGCTCACAGTCATACAATGTAATAGGCTATATGTCGGATGGCTGCAGGTTTCAGACGCGCTCTTTTCCTTACCAGGGTACCTAAGGGGACTGGAAGGTTTTTAATGAGGCGGCCTGCAGCCTAACATTCAAAAGAGGAATAAAATCAATGTTCCTTCGACTTCTTTGTGGCTACTACCCGCATAATTCATACCTTAACCGCACCCGAAACCCTCGGGGGCTGTGTTATCGATCAAATGAGCTCTCGCTCTTGCAGAAACACAATGCCTTAGCCGCACCCGAATGCTCGGGGGCTGCGTAACAAGGATCCAAACAAAGAACACAAAAACTCTGCAGCCGCACTCGAATACTCGGGGGCTGCACAGTCATTGGTTCACAACCAACACATATTTCACAAACCCCGCTCGACTGACTCGGGGGCTCGACAAAAAATCAAAGTATACAAACTATACAATATACAAAGAGTCAAAAATTACACTCGGGGGCTGCCCCCTATACAAAAATTGCACTCGCAAACTATTCTAATCCTCAGGCTCGTCCTTTACGGGCAGCTCGGGACCGCAAAGCTGTTCGCGAGTGCACTCGATTAGTGTCTCCGCAGCTTGGATCGTGTCATCCAGGTCTTTTGTTCGAGAACCTCTCCGGCTGCAGGTGTCCGCAACACCAACCTTGGTTTTCGACTACGCATATACGCCATTGCAGCGTTGGCTCCAATCACAAGTCTCTGAGACAGCAACTCTCGAATGGGATTTGTTTGACGGAAGATGTTCAACAAAGCACGAATCCCTTGTGGTTGTGGCCCCGCAGGAAAAAGAGTCTCGTTCAGGCGAATAAACGCTGCCCGGCATAACTCCAGCAGTTCAGCACTTCGCCAGACGCGATCCTTCAGGGTGGCGAGTATGCGGGCATGGTACCTATCAAGCCAAAAGTGTTGACGCCCAGTCGTAGGGTCGTCAACCACGCTATCCAGACGCCCTTCCACGCGAATCTTTTCAGCCTGGAAGTTGTCGACAAAGCCTACAAACACGGGCGCACCAGTCAGATCAAAAGGACAATAGCTACGCAAAAAGCTTGTAAACAGAGCAAGACTCGAACTTACACTCGAGTTGCCTGTTCACAAGATCCATCTCCCCGAGCACATATTCCTCGCGTTGGGTGGCCAACGCGGGTCTCGCCCTCAATCGATTCAGCTCAGCCTGGGCGTCCTTCAGATCTTGCTCCATTCTCACAAATTTGGCCTTCATAACTCCATCACCTTGGCATCATTTACCACCTGACCCTGGGATCGGGTGGTGATTGGAGCCTGCGAGGAACTAGTCGCAGTAGCAGGTTCTCGTGACTGTTCAAAGAGCATAATCACAAACACAAAGTTTGTGTCAGAAGCTAAAACTCATGTCATAAGCATACAACTCTTCGAGTGAAAGACATTAGCAAAAGACTGTTTGCATAAACAAGGTAGCACAAACAAAGCGCAGACTCGCGCAGTTCAGAAGGTATCATTACAAGGCATAAAAAACAAAAGGGTACAGCTACCCTAAACCTAAGATTCGATTTCCTAAGCAGACGATTGGCAGTCTCGAGTGCCCGGCGCTCCATGGTGTCATAAAAACCTCGGCCAGTCGCGCGGCGGCTCCGCTCACCCCCTTCAGAGAAATGGGCTTCCCATCTGGCTTCCGAGGGAACGCAGACAGTGCTGCCTCGTAGTCGCAATCTATCCCATGTCCCATAAGAAGCTTGATGGTGGACTCGGATCCGCGTACCGTGTTGGCGCGAGCGAAACCCGCCATGGTGGACGTCCCGGGGCCAAACACGTCGGCGAAGTCGTCCCCGTCGACGGCACTACGCCAGTCGGGAACACCACCTTGTATACAGCGCCAAGTGTGCTCGTCGATTTGGCGAGTGCTTCTTTCGCCTGGTTGCATAGGCGCCTAAGCCGCCCACAGCCTGTTCCAGCGAAAGATCGTCACTCGCCACGTCCGCAGAGGCCGGTGCGCCAACAGCTTCTGCACAATTCAAAAAGGCAAAAGTCATTTCATGACACTCGACAGTTATATCGTCATATCAAAAGGAGAAAAGATTACTCACCTCCCATGGCCTGCGCGAGTGCCGCGAGCTGGTCAGCATATCCTCGCTCGCGTGCAGCGGCTGAGTTGGTGGCGGCAGCCAGCTCTTTCTTCGACTCTTCGCGCTGCGCGGCGAGTGCATCTTCCAGCTCCTTCTTCTCGCCTGGCCCAGCAAAATCACGTGCATTCAATACTCGACAAAATCAAGCATTGCAAAAAGAAATTCAGCAAAACAAAAGCAAAAGGAGAACTCACGACTGAGCCGCTCTAGCTCGGCGCGCATGGTATCCCTCTCCTGCTCCACCTGGACATAAGCCTTGGCGAATCTGCCAAGGTGTGGTAGAAGGGCTGCAAGCACACGAATTCAGCAAAAATTCAAACTCTCACAGTCCCAACTAAACGGGTCAAGCAAAAAGTACTTACGTGGTTCATCCACGGCTCAGGAGCCGCGACTGATGTCCCGACTCTGGGCTGCCGCCTTGGCTGTTCAATGACAGCATCAGTGGCCATTGGCTGGGCAGCCTCGTTTCCAGTCGGTGCAGAATTCGAGTGCTCCAGGGTTGGAACATTCTCGACTGGAGGAGTCCCAGGCTGATTGTTTTCAGCGCTGTGAGCAACACAACAAAGCAAAAAGACGGTCAGCACAAATATGTGACAGCACAAAATTCTCATATCATACTCAAAAAACACATACCTGTGCTCCTCATCTCCTCATCTTCGGAGTCGCCAAAAATTGGTCCCCCAAAGGCTGGGGTACCACTCGACTGAAGAGGAAGAGTTGAGCTTGTTGAGCACGCACGCAAAGGAGCGGCTTGGAAAACAGGTGGTGAGCCTGATTCCTCGTCATCCTCCAAGCCCTGCCCCTTCGCGGGTGAACTCAGCAGAAGGCGCCTTCTTGGCCAGTCGACGCCGCTTGGCGGCGCGGTATCGACTTCTTGGTCAGCGGTGGCCTTGTCTTCAGATTGGACCTCTTCTGCTGCTTCCTCCTCGACCTCCTCCACATGTGAAGTGGTGGCAGAAGGGATGGGCGACTGATCCCCTTTCGGGTCCACCACCTGTACCTGGTTTCTTCAGTCTCGCCATTTTCAGGCAGAGGAGGAAGGGAGGCAGCAGTCGAGTGACCCTGCATAGCATACATCACAAATTGCAAAGTCAGAATCAAAAATCGCATATCGCAGAACATACGAGTGGCAAACTCTTCATTGCAAGCAGGCTATAACACATACATACCTCAAGCAAAGGGTTCTCCAACCCATATGGTCAACAGGGCAGTCGACGTTGCAAGTGTCGCCTGTCGTCAAGTTGGTGATGTGCCGCACATGCGTCAGCAGCTCACTCCTTGAAAGCTCCTCTGGGTTCATTCGGGTGATGTCACCCGCGCCTTCATACTCCCACATGGGGTGCGCTCGGGCACGGATGGGCCACACCCGCCTCTTCACAAAGGTGGCGATCAAATGGATGCCTGTGACCTTGTCCAGCATGCCTCCGATCCGAGCCAGCAAAGGGCTTGCCTCCTCCATTTCTTCGGCTGAGAGTTGGTGATCCCACGCCTTGGTCCTGGTGAAAGCAGCAGTCGAGAAAGGGGCGGCTGCATCCTGCTCGACAGTCGCATAAAACCACCCCTTCCTCCAGCCTTGGCGGAGTCGACGGTCTTCAGGCGGAAGTAGCGGGTGTCGCTGCGCACCTGGATTCCACAGCCGCCAACGGGGTAGGTGCGACCACCTCCTCTGTTCGGCCGTACCATGAAGATGGCTTTCCACAGCGCCCAGCTGGGTGCGACGCCGAGGAAGCACTCGCACAGCGTGATGAAACACGCGATATGCATAATGCCATTTGGGGTGAGATCATGGATCTGCACCCCGTAGGCAAAAAGAAGACCACGAACGAAGTCGTGGAGGGGAAGCGAAAAGCCCCTAGGCAAAAACTCCGCAAAACAAACACGCTCGTTGGCGCGTGGTTCGGGGAGTACCTCCTTGGGCGACGGCGCGCGGACGGCGAGCTGCTCCGCGGGTGGCAGATACCCCTGCTCGCGGAACTTGACCAAATGGGCGTCCTTGATGGTGGACTTCGCCCAGTCCCCGCTGCCCTTCTTCAGCGCGGCGGACGCAGATGTACCCGCCACGGTCTTCTTGCCCTTGGCCGCATCGGTCGCGGCGGCGGCGGCAGCACCACGCTTCGCACCTCCACCTTTCGCCATTGCTACAGTGGAGGTGTGTGGGGCAAAGAACTTGGGCGCAGAGCAATGGAGGGGCAGCGCGAGGAAGGAGACGAGGGGCGGCGCAGGGAGCAAATGGCAAGTAAAAAACTCTGCCAGCGCCGTCCCCCTATTTACCACAGATCGCAAAACGATCGCACCGTCAAAACAAATGCATACGCTCCGCGCGAAATCTGGCCATACACGTGGCAGCCACGGAGAGCAACCGTCGCCGGCCACTCCGCCCACTACGCACGAGAAACTAGGAAACCATCATCACGCCCCGTGAAAACCGCGCCAGAAGCGGTCAAATCAAGTCCAAACGGCGTCATCCTTGGTCAGCTCTGCAAAAATGGGCCCACACAGAAGTGTCACGTCATCAGTCTTACCAGCACGCCACCGCTTGTCAGAGATGGCAGTCGCAAAATGCGTCATTGCTGACGTTATTCATATTGCACAACTGGCAAAAGTCACTCGATGATTATTCGAATGATTCACACCATAAACTCGATGGGTTTTAGCAAAGGTCATAGATGCCAGTCGAAACTTTCGACTGCAACATCATACTCCCATCGGGAGCGTATCAAAAATTTCTTTGACTAAATGTGCAGGGTAAAAGATTTTGAGATTATCCTCCATTGCAAGCAATAAAGCACAATCTCGGGGGCTACTCCCATCGGGAGCGCTGTCGCGCACCCGATAGAATTATGGCAAAGTATCAGTCGACAAATCATTCGACTCAGTTCATAAGCAAAATCATACTCGAAATATTCCCGAGTTGATCCGACGATCCTTGGATGCTGCATGCATAGTGCAAAGGTAAGACCCGCCGATCAGTCGAGCTGGGCTAAGGACCGCCCAGCAGCGTTATCCTTAAGTGTTCCGTGTCAGCAGACATGATGAATAATCCCCGACGGACGCGTTGGGTAGATTCAAAATTATGCTGCAGTTCGATTCCGTAAGACCTCAACGGCCGTTTCGAGTCTGTCAGTTTGTTCCAGATTCGAGTCCGGGGACTCGAGTTTGATTGAAAGCTAGTATGGTTTTGCCACAAATGGTAGTTAACTGGCCCCGATCCGTCGTGTGTGCCGGGCCTGCTAAGCTAATATCCCTTGACTATCATAAGCAAAAACTCATAGTCGATGAAACACTCGACATAGCCAACATGTGCTATTTCATAAGAATTCTAAATACAGATGCAAAAAATGTAACGTGCATGATGTATGAGTCCATGCCCGACTCTTCGAATCAGACAAGTACTCGGGGGCTACTGACATGGGTATGCCTATCGGGTACCCTACCATGAGGGTACCTGGTGCACGTATCGACTAGGCCCAACTATCAGAGCCTACATGAAGCCCATGAAGGGAGGCCCACGAAGATGGAGTATCCTCCAAGTTTGGCGAAACAATAGTCGGTTTAGAGTTTCCTTACTTGTAAATCGAGTCGGTTACGAACACCCGAGACCCATCCTATTATTTAAGGACTGGGAGGGCCATCGAACCAGACCACGTACTTTCAGAGCCACAAAACCCTAGCGAGATCGACATCTCGTCGGGACCCTTGTAACCATCATATTCACAAAGCAATAACAGACAGGCAGGACGTAGGGGTGTTACCTCCACACGAGGGCCCTGAACCTGGGTAAAATCTTTGCCCTGCTTGTCAGCCGACGATACTTCCAGCTCTACCACGTTCTCTCCCCCATATTCATAACCTAGGGACCTCGACCATGGGTCTTGATGAGTCTACCCTCGTCATACACATTCGAGGACTCGCCATCGCGTGGAGGAACCGAAGCAGCCGTCGAGTCTCCATCGCTTGGGGTCACCGCCGTGGCCACCATCGCGTTGGAGAACCGCTGAGCCGCCGTCGCCGTAAGCGCCGTTTACATGGGGTCGTCGTCACGTCCACCGAATCTCCGTCCCGTGGGGCACCTCCGCAGCCAACCGAGTCTCCGCCGTGTCGGGGGCTCGGGGCAGAGGCACCGTCCTCTTGACAATTCGAGAAGATGACCCCAAAACATTCAACTAGGAGGTTGTGTGCAAAATTGGGTTACATGACTAGTTTCAAATTCCACATGTGATTCATCATCCGTTAACCATCGAGCGACTCATAATGAAATTTTCAGATCTTCACTGAACGGCAGTTTTCATTGGATATGTTGCATGTCTACAAATTCCTTGCCAAAATAGATGGTCGCGACAACGCGCGCCTCCAATGAGTTTCATCTACAACCACCAAACAACCGATGTGGTAGTGCAGCACATTCCAAAACTAGGCTCAACCCAATTCAATACGAGGAGCTCAATATCGACATCAAACGACCCGGCCTCAGGTGGTTCGAAACAGTAGTGGTGTATTTAACGGTCCCGGAAGGGCATCAAGCCTGGTACAGCAACAATGCACTTCCATGAGCAACAGTAACTGAAATTTATGGGCAACGTACCATAGCCAGACCGGTGCATTAATTCACCGTCGGCGTGGTATTGGATTTGGGTGGAGCCACGCCAATGCCAACATAGATTTTTTACAAATATAGCCCCCGTCCAATGTAATTGTCAAAAGTAGCCTCCTATCAATTTTTTTTGTCAAAAATGGCTTTAGCGGGAAGACAGGAAAGCGACACGTGTCCTCCCGCCATGTAGGATGGCGGGAAGAGACTGGAAACTCTCCTCCCGCCGTACCAAGTGGCGAGAAGTCCCTTGACACGGAGCACTAATCTGCGTCTCGTCGTGGTGACCCCACCACCTCCGCCACCCCAGCTAGCGGAAAGTGTCACGTGTCGCTGTAGGAGACTTCCCGCCATCCCACATGGCGGGAGGACACGTGTCGCTTCCCTGTCTTCCCGCCAGGACCATTTTTGACAAAAAAATTGGAAGGGGGCTACTTTTGTCAATTGCATCCCCCTATATTTGTAAAAAAATCTGCCAACATATATATCGATCCTCCGCAAGGGGAGGGGACGAAACAGAGCGATGAATCGCCGTCTCTGTACCGCCTCGACTTGCCTGGTACTGGAGGTAGCAGGTAATTTTTAAAACAGGCAGGCTTGCACGTAGACTTAATTAAGCGTTAGTTATGGCAGAGCTATTGTGTCCATTAGTCCATGGTACCTGGCTGTTAGTACGCACTGCACTGAACCATGGCCGACGGCACGTGATGCCCTCTGGATAAATGAAGTGGCCAACACACGGTGGTGCAGGGCAAGAGTGCCCTTTCCTTATGATTAGGGCCACGCACGCACTTTCAGTTGCGTAAAGACGTGGGCGCGTGATCTATCTGCATTCTCCGGACCGGCTTGCTACTTTTGTGCAAATGCAAATGACGAGCTCGAAGATTCTCACAGGGAAAAAGGAAAGAAATCGTGATGATATCATTGAATGTTGCTTGTTAGACAGCACCATATATATCTCGAGCACACTCTCCTTTTCCATGTGGGTTCCTCAACCAGCTACTGAAATTTCCCGTCGCGTATAAAGTGGACTCAGAGGAGAAAAACCAAAATGATATTCAGTTCAGACCAAGCTATCTGAGCAACCAGTCCTCACTAATCAAACTCACACTCGACTCACTCCTTGTTCAGAAAAAAAATCGAGTCACTTGCAATAAAACTAACTATGAGCAAGGAAGAAGGAATGTCCACTGTCTCAACCAGCAAGGGAGCTGAGCAGTGAACAGACCCCTGCCGGAGATCAGGTGCGGCAGAGAGAGAACTAGAGAACCAAAGAAAAAAGCAAAAAGGAACCAGCTGCGGAGCACGAGCGAAGC
Source organism: Poa pratensis (assembly GCA_947311845.1). Classification (NCBI taxonomy): domain Eukaryota; kingdom Viridiplantae; phylum Streptophyta; class Magnoliopsida; order Poales; family Poaceae; genus Poa; species Poa pratensis. The sequence continues at coordinate 6,940,272 of CAMZMU010000057.1, forward strand.
CTCCGTTCCGTGTCCTCTTGTCCAGCGAGCGCCTCACTTCACTCCACTCCCACCTCCGTTCCGGTGGAGGGAAAAGAGAGAGCACCGAAAGGCGCGGCATTTTCGCTTTTTTTTCACCACACTTCCCTCCCTTTCCAGCTTCCTGCCCTGCCCTGCCCATGCCGTCCTCCCGCCCGCCGCCGGCGCCGGCCGTCCTCGCCGTCGCCGTCTTCTTCACGGTGGCCGCCGCCCTGGCCGCGTCTGCGTCGGCGGCCGTGACCTACGACCGCAAGGCGGTGGTGGTGAACGGGCGCCGCCGCATCCTGCTCTCCGGCTCCATCCACTACCCGAGGAGCGTGCCCGAGGTACGCTACCTGCTCCCCCGACAGCCTCCCGCTCTTTCCCCGAGAATGCCGGCCCGCGGCTCACTCACTCTTTTCTCGCTTCTTGCCGTCGGCGCGCGCCTGCAGATGTGGCCGGATCTGATACAGAAGGCCAAGGATGGCGGCCTCGACGTGGTGCAGACGTACGTCTTCTGGAACGGCCACGAGCCTTCCCCTGGCCAGGTTTGTAGTTGTGGAGTTGCTCAAGAACGGGGGACCCGCCTCCTCTGATTTGCTCTGTTTTCTGATGCTGCTGGTGGTTGAATCGATTGGGCAGTACTACTTCGAGGGGAGGTACGATCTGGTGCGCTTCATCAAGCTCGTCAAGCAGGCCGGCCTCTACGTGCACCTCCGCATTGGACCCTACGTCTGCGCCGAGTGGAACTTCGGGTAACAACTAGTCAACTGCTACCCGGTGCACCTCGCATTGCTCGCAAGATTTGATACTAGCTACGTATTTTCTGCGAACTGATTTCGTTGGCGGGTTTAGAACTTCAGATGCGTATGGACTAGACAATAGTTTTTCTTTTAGGGTGTGTCGGTTTCAGCGGGCGAGGAGTGGCCATGACAAAAAAATGGTTGTTTAACTTGTTTTCAGTACAAGGTAGTTAGACTAGTTTCAGTGATCTTCTAGCTGCCGGTGACTCCTCTGAAATCATTTATTACAGTTTTGTGGAGTCAATTTTGCTAATTATGGATATAGAGAAGCCACTTGATGTTGATTTGATTTGAAACATGCTAAATTTTGCGCCGTTTTCCTCCTGGCTGCAGTGGTTTCCCTGTTTGGCTGAAATATGTCCCCGGGATCAGCTTTAGAACTGATAATGAGCCGTTCAAGGTAACAATCGTTTTGGCACCTCTACTTCCGTTTTATTCACCTTTACCTTCTTTTAAAGTGTGTACAATCTTCATTGTGATTCTTCAAACAGCTTGAGATGCAGAAGTTCACCACGAAGATCGTCCACATGATGAAGTCGGAAGGGCTCTTTGAATGGCAAGGAGGGCCAATAATCCTCTCCCAGGTAGGCTTACAATCATGAAGTATCCTTGATCTGTGTTGATAGACCCACCTTTAAATCCTCATTGTCCTTACAGATCGAGAATGAGTTTGGGCCCTTGGAGTGGGATCAGGGTGAGCCTGCCAAGGCCTACACTTCATGGGCAGTGAACATGGCGATTGCGCTCAACACAGGTGTTCCATGGATCATGTGCAAACAAGATGATGCCCCAGATCCAATTGTATGTATTATGGTACCATAGGCAGCAGTGTCTTCTATCTTTTAATGTGCTGGGGTCGAGTCACCTTTGTGGCCACTGTCCAAGAAAGGAAAGAAAATGAGTCATCATATATACTGGATGATCTGCCATGCCTTTCATTTTCTAAAAATAACTTCCACCCTTACATGACATAATTTGGACTAGGAGTTTCCACTCCACTAGATCTTACTGTTATTTACTGGTGGCAGATTAATACATGCAATGGATTTTACTGTGACTGGTTCTCCCCAAATAAACCTCACAAGCCTACCATGTGGACTGAGGCTTGGACTGCGTGGTAATTTAATTTTTCTCTCTCTAAAAGGCTACTACCATACGCTTTTCCTATGTCTATCTTTCACCTTGTAAATCTTACTTTTCTCCTTACTGAAGGTATACAGGCTTCGGTATTCCGGTTCCACATAGACCAGTAGAGGATCTAGCATATGGTGTTGCCAAGTTTATCCAAAAGGGTGGCTCTTTTGTTAACTATTACATGGTAAGTCAAACTGATCCTTCTGTTTAACTGAAGCTTATTGTGTCACCAAAAACATTTAGTCCCAAGTTGTGATGCTTCTTTTCAGTACCACGGAGGAACAAACTTTGGACGAACAGCTGGGGGTCCATTCATTGCGACTAGCTATGACTATGATGCTCCTATTGATGAATACGGTGAGTTCAGCATCTCCATGCTTTTTTAATCTACAATGTATGCTGTGCTCTTGGCACATTTGTATACTTTGAACCTATTTCATGTCCTGTAATGGTTGCTGCTACTTGTATCTTTTTTCGTCCGAAGGCGGCCCTTTATGTACACAATTTTCTTTTCTAGTGAACTTGAATGAAAAAAACATGCAGTTTAGATATTTTCTAAGAGCTTCATTGCTAAGCAGTACAAACTACAAAGCAATGTGGGGTTCACATTCACCCTGCAGTATCCATTTCGAAAAAAAATCACCCTGCAGTATCCAAATTCACAATTCCCTTGCATGAGTTAAGGAGAGGTTTTTCTCCATTCTAATGCTTAATATAATTCACTGTCCTTAACCTTTGAAAGATGCAGTTGGAAAATAATTTGTTTATCTAAACAATGGATTAGTAATAATGCAGTGTCTGATACCACCGATTCTTGTATGGATAACAGCTACATCGTCATTGTGGCATTTGGTGCTATATTACAAAAAAAGTTGTTGTTTTTTCTTTCTTCTTCGATGTTATACATCATGTACTTTGGTATTATGTACTCTTCTGTACCGGTTTGACCAAACATTCGCCCCTTTGCTTCATCAGGCTTGTTGAGAGAACCAAAATGGGGCCACTTGAAGGAGTTGCATAGAGCCATCAAACTTTGTGAACCTGCCTTGGTTGCAGGAGATCCCATTATATCTTCACTCGGGAAGGCTCAGAAGGTTGTTATGACACTGCTCTCCTCTGTACTTGAGTCCTGCAATATTTTGTTCAGAAGTCATAACTGACTTTTGTTTTTGGTCACATTCTGTTCAGTCATCCATTTTTAGGTCAAACACAGGAGCTTGTGCAGCTTTTCTCGAGAACAAGCATAAACTATCTTATGCAAGGGTATCGTTCAACGGAATGCATTATGATCTGCCTCCCTGGTCTATCAGTATTCTTCCGGACTGCAAAACAACAGTCTTCAATACTGCTAGGGTGAGATTAGGCACTTCAGTACAATGCTACTTTTTTCAGCCAAAAAAAGGCACTTCAGTGATCTGGTTCAGCCCTTTCCTTCCAAATTTGATTTAGTTTGCTTTGCTTACATGTATATTGGTCCATTTTATTTTAATCCGTGTAATTTCTTTTTGTACTGCTGTCATTTAAATTTACATCCATTCTGATTTATGCATTTTTACCATTGTTCTAAGTTTTTACAATACGTTTTTGCAGGTTGGCAATCAGATTTCGCAAATGAAAATGGAATGGGCTGGAGGACTCTCGTGGCAGTCCTACAATGAGGAGATAAATTCCTTTAGTGAGGAGGAAACATTTACAACGGTAGGATTACTGGAACAAATAAATATGACGAGGGATAACACAGACTACTTGTGGTATACAACATAGTAAGTAGCCTAACTCCACCGAAAACATGACTATGATTCTTTGCAATTCAGTGGTACTAAATTTTCAATTTCAGTGTTGATGTTGCCAAGGATGAGCAGTTCCTCACCGGTGAGAAGAACCCCAAACTCACGGTGATGTCGGCTGGTCATGCTTTGCATGTTTTCATTAATGGACAATTATCAGGTAATCATGAGAGTCTCTGACTCTTTGCCAAAATTGTGTATCTCTGACTGTTAAAAGCAAAAGGACCCTTAAATGCTCTCCAATATGTTTGCAGGAACTGTGTATGGCAATGTAGAAAACCCAAAGCTTACATATTCTGGGAATGTGAAACTATGGTCAGGGAGCAACACTATTTCCTGCTTAAGTATAGCAGTTGGTCTCCCAGTAAGTGGATGGCTTGCTCATTAAGACAGCACTCTTGGTTATGTGCTATTTGACCCTTCATATATTCATTTTCAATTCCTCCCTCTGTCGTAGAATGTCGGAGAACATTTCGAGACTTGGAATGCTGGAATTCTTGGTCCAGTGACACTTGATGGCCTGAATGAGGGAAGAAGAGATCTTGCATGGCAGAAATGGACCTATCAGGTAACGTATGGCATTGTCAAGTATTAACCTTGTGTACTGTTCAAACATATGAACCTAAAAGAACTATTGTATCTGGGCAGGTTGGTTTGAAAGGTGAGGCTATGAGTCTTCATTCACTTAGTGGAAGCTCATCGGTAGAATGGGGAGAACCTGTGCAGAAGCAGCCTTTGACATGGTACAAGGTAATGATGGAATTTGCATTTGATTAGCTAGTATCTATGTGAGACAACAATTATTTTCAAAAGATTTATCCCTCAGTTCATACTTTTCAGGCTTTTTTTAATGCACCAGATGGTGACGAGCCACTAGCTTTGGACATGAATAGCATGGGGAAGGGGCAAATCTGGATAAATGGACAAGGAATTGGACGATATTGGCCTGCCTACAAGGCCTCTGGAACATGTGATTACTGTGATTATCGCGGTGAATATGATGAGACCAAGTGTCAAACCAACTGCGGTGACTCTTCTCAGAGATGGTAGGAACTTCATGGTTTAGAAGTAACTACTGCAAACTACCCATGACAATGTTTACAAGTGAATAAGCTCTTACATCTATGCTATGTTCCTTCAGGTACCATGTTCCTCGCTCATGGCTTAATCCTACTGGGAACCTTTTGGTGATATTCGAGGAGATGGGTGGTGACCCAACCGGAATCTCAATGGTGAAAAGAACAACTGGAAATGTGTGTGCTGACGTGTCTGAATGGCAGCCATCGATCACGAACTGGCATACGAAAGACTACGAGAAAGCTAAGGTCCACCTACAGTGTCATCATGGGCGGAAAATAACTGAAATAAAATTTGCCAGCTTTGGCACACCGCACGGATCCTGCGGGAGCTACTCAGAAGGCGCATGTCATGCACACAAGTCGTATGACATATTTAAGAAGGTAATGGATTTGCAACCATTGCATGTGCTTTCTTTGCCTAGTCATATTTATTCCTCTTTATCGAAAAAAGTCTATGTTATACCTACAACCCGAATTGGCGTTTCTCGCAGAACTGTATTAATCAAGAACACTGTGGGGTAAGCATAGTGCCAGAGGTATTTGGTGGTGATCCATGTCCTAGGACAATGAAAAGGGCTGTTGTGGAGGTTACGTGCGGTTGAACCGCAAAAATTAGACCTCTCATTTCACCTCAAGTATGTCAATTGCACCATAGTCCATACAGGCTTCTGGCAACAAGTGAAAGTCGCAGTGACCGTGACGCACGGGCCGCCAGAAGTTATAGAAATTAGTTGTACGTTCGACTGAATCATCAATGTATGTATCTATATTATTCCACACAAGAATTTGAGTCTGGGTGTGGAAAAGGGATGTGATACCCTAGACACCACTGGTCTGGTTCGGGGAGAGCACAGATGAGACTCTGCTGATTACCTGAGTCCATTTGTGCAATGGCTTCTGGATTGGAGGAGGCCATGTGATGATTCATTTTTGCTCATTGAAAGGTGCAAAACCAATGCGCATGGGCAACCAATTATTCATGATTCATGTATTACCATGTTGTTTAAGTAGTAAACCAGGATAATGGTTTGGCTTATTAATACTACCTCCGATCCATATTAGTGGGCACAACTTTGTCTAGATACACATGTATCTAGTCTAAATACTTAACTAGATACATATGAATTTAGACAAAGCTATGCCCACTAATATGGATCGGAGGGAGTACATTATGTTATGTCCTCATGTTTCATCTGTTAATGTTAGTCAGCTGTGGTCTTGTTCAGTTGGCCTGGGGCGATACTAAAACCCGGGGCTACTTACTATCGGTATCAAAATAATATATTTTTCCTTTCTTGTAGCTGGAATGCTGGATGCATACTTTTTAGATAACATGACGGTGCAGAGAATTGCAGAAAATTAGTCATTGAAAACTAGGGCAAAGCTAGCTACCATATCAACTCAATAAAATCTTATCAATTATCACGTGAAAATTTTGGGTGCGACTAATTCTCAGTCGGATGATGTCATCATAGTTCAGTTGCAAACTTGCAACCCATGTTGCAACTAATGTCTAGCACGAATCACTAAAAAAAATACAACAGTCATGTTACAATCTCACTTGCAACTGAAAAATTATGCAACTAAAAAATTATGAGTTGCAACTCCCATAGTTGTATGATTCACGATGCAAATCCGGTGTTGTAGAAATTGATTGAGCAGTAACTTAATTCTCAGCTAGCAAAGCCGGAGACTTTTAAATATTGAATACCTATGATCATAGGTGATTTTTTAGCCTAAGTATGTTTTTGTAACACCGATGTTTTTTTTTGTGAGTCGATACCATGATATATTTGTAGTTGCGAAAAATATATGGTAGAGACTAAGAATACATTTTTTTCCGATAAAAGGCGCTTTATTACTCAAGAGTTTTAAGAATTACACTTGACCTCTATATATTAGGATGCACACAGTCATAACAAGTCCACGCAAAAGAAGAAAATAAAAGGCGGAAAACAATTAAGCATGTGAAACTGTAACGCCTAAGACTATGAAGGGCCAATCCGTAGATCACGTGGCCACCCATGTCGGGTAAAATATCCATCGCCGTGTCTTCCAACCGTGTAGACACCTTCATAAATAGGTATCGATTCTCTACACGTTGTAGTGTAGAGGTGACCATGAACGGAGAAAACTTGTACACACGTAGATGACCTGCATGAGAGAAAAAATACCATCGAAAATCTTATCATTTCTACATAGATTTCTATGTAGCCAAAACGACCAAATAATGGCAAGCGCTCCCACCCGAATCAGAATTCTAAACCTGTGATCAATAACATGTAACCAGTTGCCAAATATATTTACAACATCACGCGATGGATACAAGTTAGAACCTATATGGATGACTGAGCATATATAAGGAGTGTAATCACATTCGAAAGAATAAGTATTTAATAGTCTCATCGTGATGAAAAAACACACACACACATTGTACTTCCTTGCCAATTACGTCTAACAAGGTTGTCCTTCGTAAGGATTAGCCCTTTGCGAAGATACCACGCGATTTTTTAGTTTCAGTGGAATCTTCATTTTCCATACTTCCTTATTTTTGTCGACTGGCACTTCAGGATGAACTAATGCTCTATACATAGAATTCACAGAGAACTTTCCATTTTCACGTAAAACGAGATGCATCGAACCCTTGCATCAGCTGGACTAATGTCAACCTCTCTAATAGAGCATTTCATGTCGCAAGTCTGGATCCAATTAAATCCCGCCAGATAGTCACATTTGGTGGCGTTGACTCCATAACCGTAGTTATTGTATCTCTCTTGTGACGATACTATGTTGTATAGATCTGGATATTGTTCTCGGAGAATGGTGTATTTACCAACCATGTGTCCTCCCATAATCTAATTTCTGAGCCATCCTGAATTTTAAATAATCCAAAGCCAAAGAAATGCTTCTTCGTCACCATCAGATCAACCGAAATGTCCGAGTCCCCAGGTTCCCAATAAACCTGTGACAAAGCCTTTGCGCCTACTTATTTTCTTTTTAGGAATGGGATACATGAGCTAACTAGAGCGATTATAAAATAAAGTTTAAAAGAAACGAGAAAATCTTTGAAATCTACAAACTCTTTCTTTTTACATAACACAATCATTTACTTTTCTGAAGGCAACCGTAAAAAATGACAAAGATATTAAACCACATACCTATAAATACCAACGCGGAGGGGGAACTGATGTATGTTTTTACTCCCTCCATTCCTAAATATAAGATGTTTTAGCTATTTCACATGTGGTTTAGATACGGATTGAAATGAGCATAGACAGAGTGGCGAAGCTAGCGCATAAATTTATTGGGTTCATTCTCTTGTTTATAGTGAATTTTTAAGTAATAAGCAATGATAAATATCAGATTAGTGAAGGATATTATGTAATTTATTGGGTTCATGTGAACCCAATGCTAATACAGTAGCTCCGTCCAGTGGCGGAGCGTGACCAAAAGCAGAGAGGGGAAAAAAATTGGCCGACAAATGAATTATTCATGCTAATTTTGCAATGATTTTATTCATGAGATCAAGAGACGATTTTTAAGCTTGAAAAATGCACTTAATTTTTTTATTTACACAAGAATTGACATAGCAAGTAAGATGTGAAACTTTTTTATTTACAAATGAATTGGCATTAAGCGACTTATAGTTCTATTGTAACAAAACAATCTTCTCTTTACTGCTTGTGTAGCACAAAGCCAATAGTGTATTATGATTATGGAGCAGTTATAGTTACCATATGTCTACCCAAAGCACCCAAGACTTATAGTTCTATTGTAACAAAAAGAGAGTTACCGAAGATCCACATCCACCGATGACTAGCATGGGAAAACATCGAAGAATCAGTTGATGGCCCAAGCCCCCAGGTAAAATAAAAACTAACCTGCTGCTATTTGATTTGGTCAGTGCCTAACATGCCCCATCTCGTACACAGCCAATAAACAATGTAGTCACAGGAGACCATCCACCCAATGCGTCAATGCCTCTTTCTCCTTGCTCCCATGCATGTGCTTGACTGACAACACCTCAAATCTCTATTATTTTTTTTGACGTGACAAATCTCTATTATATAATACAAGTAACGGTGTCCGTTGTACGTCCTGCACGTTTTACAATTTAGTCCCTACAGATTTGGTAAATAAACCCGCGCGCAGTCCAACTATCAAGTTACCGCTGTTCATTTTAGCCCCTGAACCGCTCCCACACGTCTCTCTTCGCCGACCTACCCCACGGGCCGCCGCTGCCTCTGGAGACCTCCCCGGGCCAGGCCGCCGCCGCCGCCTACCTACTGCGCACCATCGCAGCAGAACCGGCTGCCGCCCATACGGTTCCTCCGGTGTATAGAAGTAACGGTGTCCGTCGTACGTCCTGCACGTTTTACAATTTAGTCCCTACAGATTTGGTAAATAAACCCGCGCGCAGTCCAACTATCAAGTTACTGCTGTTCATTTTAGCCCCCGAACTGCTCCCACACGTCTCTCTTCGCCGACCTACCCCACAGGCCGCCGCTGCCTCTGGAGACCTCCCCGGGCCAGGCCGCCGCCGCCGCCTACCTACTGCGCACCATCGCAGCAGAACCGGCTGCACTGCGCCCCACACTCCGCCGCCCATACGGTTCCTCCGGTGTGCCCCACATCCATGCGAGCCCTTCCCCCGCCGCTGTCTCGTCTCCCTGGGAAGCCCCTATCCTGCCGCTGGCTCAACTCCCCAGCGCAACCCCGGGCAGAGCCGACGAGCGCGGCCACCATAGTGAGTCCTCGCCTCCCCATCTTCCCCGTCGACGGCGAGTGCGACCCTGCCTGGCTGCCTCGCTTCGTCCTCCTTTATTTGCTGCTCCAAATTGCCGCGAGGATCAACGCCCCCGTGCTGGCGGCGACCACATGCAGCGCCCCTCCAATAGATTCAGTTCCATTCCACTACGGAGGAGCTCGTCGAAGACGTCGCTATTTTTTCTCTGAAGTAGCGGTTCAGAGTTGAACTCCATGGCTCACTTGTTTTCGTCATGTTCCACGCTTACGGTACATGCAAGTTTGATGGCAGAGTACTTAGTACATGAAGAGCTCAGATGCTTACTTCAATCCTCTTTTGCGTGGCTGTGAAAAGTATGAAAAATACCAATGAACCAGTACGAGATCGTGTCCCCGACTCCCCGTCGACCAGTTCTTCGGTTTCATGCTATTTGACGAGTTGGAGCCGCAGGAGGCTGCGCTGGAGCCTGGCGACCGAGAGGCGCGCATTTGCCGAAGTTGAGAAACGGCGAACACTGAAGGACAGACCAAAATTATCTCAGCTGCTCGCTGTTTATGTGTTCGAAGAGGGGATCTGAACTTGATGGCTTGCCAGCAAAAAAATTGGAAAATCCAAAACCTGCATGACCCATTTTTGTCAACATAGCTCAGAGCATCAGATCAGATATGGTTAAAAGTTGAAAAATGTTTACAAGTACTCAATCGAATGGCTATGTCGTTCTATTGCGCCTATATATATTCATTCGTATGGAGGACCGGAGAAGTTACATGAATCGGCTAGGCACAACAACACAGTAGAAAAAACACACAAGTTAGAAAAAAATAGTGAATTTTGGACCATAAAGAATTGCAGAAAATGTTCTACAAGAAAAGTTCCGCAAGATATACCAGCACCATGTCATTCGGGTCATTTCGATGATGTTGAATCAGCATGCACATGCAGTTTTTGCAAACCGTAGAAGTACTAACAATTTTGCAGGAGCATAGTCCTTTAGTCTAATAGGGATTAAACTTTTTTTCATGTGAAATGGAATGCACTTTTAAGCAGATGCTACTGTCACTCCATTACATATGTAGAACAGTAATTGAAATTCCACTCAAATAGGTTATGGCGTGGAACATGTAGAGGAGGCACCACGGAGCGCCCCATAGATGCGTTGAAGTTGACTGGTTTTTGCGAAACGTCGCGCTTTTACATGAACTCAATATGTGTACATGGTCAGTACATTTTAACCTGTTGCAACGCACGGGCATTTTGCTAGTAGTACTAGAAACGAAACAGAGTATGCCCAGAAAATCATATGTGCTTTCGCCCTCAAGGCACTCCGCCAGTGGCTCCGTCACAACGTGCGTAAATACATGTGAATGTGAAAAAAGAGCTAAAATAGCTAAAAACATGTTATATTTAGGTACAGAGAGAGCATATCTTAATAGTGAACTTCTAATCATTTTTCCACTACTCCAGGAAAGCTAGAAGACGCGATCTTGCCACCATATTGTGTTGGCCCCCGGTCGGAAGAATGGTGACACGAGTGCGGTGCGGCGGCCGGCACGCCTTGCAGGTTTACCATTTACCACAAACAGATCGATCGACGCGGGTGCACAAGCTAGCGATCGAATGGCCACCGGCCTGTACTCGGTCAGCTCCGCGATTCCGTGCCCGTGAATATACGCGAGCGCATATGCAACTGCCAGATCAGGGGTTGAATACTTGCTTGGATTCTCCCTTCCCCTTTTGACCGGTCCGCACTACTATGGATTCCTCAGAGTCGAAGCTAGCGGCCGGGTGCACTGCATCCGGAAACCACATTCCAAACCAAGCAACTAAAACCGCGGGAGCGCCGTCGTCTACCCAAGATCTTCTGCATTCCGATCGAAGGTGGTGGTGGTGGCACCGCGTGCAACTTGGTTGGCACCGTCCATTATGCTGAAGTACTACCTTCTACACTGCAGGATCACGGGCTGCAGGAAGGATTGCACATAGAAGCAACTGGCCAGGCGGTTTTGGATGGATGGATTTGGTAATTGTCCACCCGATCGTCCACATGCCGTAGCCGTAGAGAGCGTGCTAGCATCTCCAGCATAAATAGGAGCTTACATTGCGATGCTTCTCCAAAATCCACATACAACAGCTTAGCATTAGTTACCACTCGGAGTCTCAGACCATATCAAGTGAATAGGAGATGGACATGGAGATCCCAGTGATCGACCTCGAGGGGCTCAACGGCGACGCCGCCCAGCGGTCGCAAACCATGGCGCAGCTCCACGAAGCCTGCAAGGACTGGGGCTTCTTCTGGGTACGTAAGCGACCACACAGTCTTTCATTGGCTCATTGCATCAAGATGGTGCAGTCAACAAACCACACGCTAATTACAGAACTAATGGTTGGTCGCGTACCACGGCGCAGGTGGATAGCCACGGCGTGGATGCCGAGGTGATGGAGGAGGTGAAACGCTTCGTCTACGGCCACTACGACGAGCAACTCAAGGATAAGTTCTACGCCTCCGACCTCGCCAAGGACCTGCAGGTGGCCGACCGCCCTGATGACTCCAAACCAGTCTCCGATCAGGTGGACTGGGAGAGCGCCTACTTCATCCGGCACCACCCCAACAACAATGTTGGCGACTTCCCGGAGATCCCGCCGGCAACACGGTCAGTGCTGCCTCCGATTTCCTTAATTTCATCTCCACTATACAATCTCCAATATGCTCACACTTGCTTTATTGCTCACGTACGCTCAGGGAGGTGATCGACATTTACATCGGCCAGATGGTGTCGCTCGCCGAGCGGCTTGCGGAGTGCATGAGCCTGAACCTCGGCTTGGACTGCGGCCGCATCAAGGACACCTTCGCGCCGCCGTTCGTCGGGACCAAGTTCGCCATGTACCCGGCCTGCTCGCGGCCGGACCTCGTGTGGGGCCTCCGCGCCCACACCGACGCAGGCGGCATCATCCTGCTCCTGCAGGACGACGTTGTTGGCGGGCTGGAGTTCTTGAGGGGCGACCTGGAGTGGGTCCCTGTGGGACCCACCAAGGGCGGCAGGATCTTCGTCAACATCGGGGACCAGTTGGAGGTGATGAGCGGCGGGGCTTACAGGAGTGTGTTGCACCGCGTCGCCGCCGTTACAGAGGGGCGGCGGCTGTCGGTGGCGACCTTCTACAACCCAGGGACGGACGCTGTTGTTGCCCCGCCAGCGAGGGAGCCGGCGGCGGTGCAGCTGTACCCCGGGCCGTACAGGTTCGGTGACTACCTCGACTACTACCAGGGTACCAAGTTTGCCGACAAGGTGGCGAGGTTTCTGGCCGTCAAGGAGCTGTTCGGTTAACGGATCCGGCACGTTGTAAATTTCTTTTGCGAGTGAAAATGACGAGGGTGTTTGGTTAGTATAAAAAGCCTAACCAAAACACCCTAATTGTATTGCTGCATGACGTTTGTTCACGGATTGCTGCATCGCGTCAAGGAGCTGTACGGTTCATGGACGGCTAAATCACGTTTGTGTTCAATAATTTTTCAATAATTGGGCAGTACACGAACAAGGAGTTACTCCTACATGCGTACTTGAGTTGCATGATCTGGAGTAAACATATATACATTGCCTCTTTGTTAAAATTGTACTCCCTCCGTCCGAAATTATATGTCTTTAAAATGGGTGTATCTACACGTCCGAAATGCCTTACTGACAAGCACGCGACGGCTCGCGTGGCTCGTCTCGTGCGATAGGCGTGGTGTGGGTCCCACCCACGTGCTTTCCTCTCTCCTCTCCTTCCTTCTTCTTTCTCCTCATCCTGTCCCTTTCCTTTCACCGATTCGGAGCCAGCCGAGACGTCGCCGGCGACGCTGCTGCGGAGCCGCGGTGGAGAAGGAGGCCATCGAGGATGGACTTAACTAGGGTGTGCGGAGTGGGGCGCCGGAGCCGGAGAAGAAGGTGGTTCGGGGGAGCTTAGAGGGATGGTCGGGGGCAACGGCGGACCGACGGAGGTGGTGATTTGAGCAGGGCGGGGCAGCGAGGCGGGCACGGAAGCGCCGCCGGCTGCAAGTGGCGGCGGTAGGCGGTTCGGCCAGTGGTGGCGCCGGGGGTGCGGACCTTCTTCCTCCTCCCGACATCTTGTCATTTAGTGGTCCGAAACCGAGCGAGCGCTCACGCGCGCGAAAGCTATACCCTCCCACCCATTTAAAAGACATATAATTCTGGACGGAGGGAGTAACAGCAACCGACATGATCTACATCATGCAACTACACTATCTGGATTTAAACGAGGAAGGAAGGGAGCACTCGTGACAGGGAACATAGCATACTTAGTGTGGTTGAGCGAGATACATTGAGGCATGCAAATGAACGGTCAAATAAACATAAATGTGATGAGGAAACTAAATGCACTCAGAGAGGCAAAGTTAAATACATACATGAACGTGGTAATAATATGCGTTATTTCCATCTTATTGCGAATGGTAAGCATAGAAAGAAAAAGATTTTTCAATTAGATCAAGATGAAGAAACCATTGTGGGGAGGATAATTTGAAAGTCTATTACTGAATATTATTAAAAAAAAATGTTTGGGGGCGTCGGCCCGACAAATTTTTCCTTACTGGAAAATGTTATTGATGATATATCGCAACTCTCAGACCAGGAGAATGACATTCTTACATCTAACTTCATGGAGGAGGTATACAATGCAATTTTCTAAATGGAGCAAAATAAGGCACCCAGACCTGATGGTTCCCAGCCGAGTTTTACCAAAAAAATTGGGGTATCGTTAATATCTTGATGGCAATGTTTGTTCAGTTACAAACAGGAGAACTACCATTGTTTAAGTTAAACTTATGTGATTATTCCGCTACGCAAAAATTAAAATGCGGTTCAAATTCTGCAATATAGACCAATGTGTCTTTTAAATGTCAGCTTCACATTTTTTTTACAAACATAGGTACTAATCGCACCACGTCGATTGCGGACAAAGTGGTTAGAGCACTTAGACGGCTTTTATGGCAGGAAAACACATATCCTAGGGGGGGGGGGGGGGGGGGGGCTGTCTTACATGAGACCATTCATGAACTTCATAGAAATAAGTTGGATGATGTTATCTTTAAAATTGATTGTGAGAAGGCTTATGATAAAGTGAAATGACCCTTTCTACAAACAAGCTTTGCGCCTCCGTGGTGTGAATGGATCACTAATTTTGTGCAAGGTGGGAGTGTGGGAATAAAGGTCAATAATGATATTGGACTAAAAAGGTTTGAGACAGAGCGATCCTCTGTCTCCTATTCTTTTCAATTAAGTTGCAGATTTGTTGGCTATCCTTATTGTGGGGGCAAAGGAGGACATGCAAGTTGGTGGTCGCATTTCTTATTTAGTTGAGCGTAGTATCTCCATTCTGCAATATGTTGATGATACAATCTTATTTATGAAGCATGATCTAGAGAAAGGTGTTAATATGAAATTAATTTTATCAATTTTTGAACAGCTTTCTGGTTTGAAGATTAATTTCCACAAGAGTGAGGTTTACTTGATTGGAAATGCATTGGAAGAGGAACACCTATACAAACAGATTTTTGGGTGTGGCTGGTTCATTGCTATTTATATATCTTGGGGTGCATATCCATTACAAAAGGTTAGTTTTTTTAGAATGCCACCCGTGGAGCAACGTTTCGAAAGAAAGTTAGGGTGCTGGAAGGGAAAGTTACTCTCATATGGAGATCGACTTGTTCTTATTAATTCCGTTCTCACAAGTCTTCAGATATTTATGTTATGATTCTTGGAAATACCTAAAGGCTTAAGGAAATGCCTAGATTTTTATCGATCCAGATTTTTCTGGCAAAGTGGTGAAACTAAACAAAATTATCAGTTGACAAAGTGGAATATTGTTTACCAACCCAAGAACCACGGGAGCTGGGTATTGAGGTGCTGGATACTAAGAATACATGTTTACTTAGGAAATGGCTATTAAAATTACGCAATGAAGGTGTGCGGCAAGAATTACTGCATAATAAATATTTGAATGGTAAAACGCTTACATTGGTGCAAGCCAAACCAACTGATTCTCAATTTTGGATGGGTGTTAAAGATGAGTTCTTTAATAAGGGATTTTAAAAGATTGGAAATGAGGAGGATACTAGATTCGGTTAGGATATACGCCTCTTGCTCATCAAGACGAGTCATTATACAACATAGCTGACAGAAAAAAGTTTCGGTAACTAATGTTTTAGCGCATGCTCATCCGAACATTCAGTTTCGGCGGGCTTTATTTGGAAACAAGTGGGACGCTTGGATTCAATTATGACAACGATTAATGATTGTAAATTTATCAGATGAGCCAACTAACTTTGTGTAGAAGCTAACTAAATTTAGGATATCTTCGGCGAAATCTATGTATGCTCACATGATGAATGGGCACACAAGGTTCCTTCTAAATACTTTTTGAAGTTAAAGATATCTCTAAGTATTAAAAAGTGTATGCGGTTCCTTCATAAAAAAGTGCTTCTTACTAAACATAACTTGGCAAATCGGAACTGGACACGTTCAAAAAGTGTTTTTTTCTTAAACTTGTCCTTTTGCTAAGATGGTGTGGCGCACGTAATAGCATTCACAAAGCCCGAAACTTCAGCCTGGCCAGATCGCTCTTAGGACTTGTCCTTCACAACTACGTGCTAGATCGATGTAAACCAGAAACTGGACAGGACTTGTCCCTGCAAATCCATGCAAAACACCTGCTGCAATACTTGAGCAATATATCAGATGATTAGCTTAATCAATAAATTAATTTGGCTGATCATAAAAACTACTAGCCAAATTACACCATGAACACATGCCCCCCTGTTTTTGGTACAATTACATTTACTAAAAACACTATTGCGATACCTCAGGACGATGTAAATGACTGCACCGGCAATATACTTTGCTTAGGGCGATGTTCAAAAAGCACATCGGCCAGATATTTTGCTTAGGGCGATGTCTAAAATCATCGGCCAAACTTTTCTCTGAATAATATATCTGTCATATCTTCTTAGGACGATACTTCAAATAATATATCGGCCATAGTATCTTCAAGCTTCGGGTGTATAAAATTCTGCGGGAGATGCGAACACCATACTAACATCCATCTCAGTAGGTATTTCCTTGTTGTTTCCTAAATCATCATCAATTGCGTCATCTGCGGGATCAGCAACTGTGTCATTTGTGGCTCTACTCTCCTTCCCCGCAATGTGCTTCTCCCTCCATATCATCTTCGGCGATATAGGTTTTTCTCGTTTGAACAATTCATCGCCCTTCTTCTTGGCTATCTCTTCCTTTATTTCCAAAGCTCGCAGTCGTTGTACACGCCGTTTCTGAGTGTGTGTGAGCCCGTCGGGCACCACCGAGGTCTCGGTTTAGTCCCTATAGCGACTGACTGAATTATGCTGCCCCCCGAGTTTCTCGGCCTGTACTGACATGCTACTGTTTTTGGTACAGATAATTTTTCCTTGGCGGAAGAAACCTTTCGCTGATCAGAGGTACCACCAATTTCATATATCGTGTTGCCTGTCGCATGTATACCAGTCAATGCATTAGCTGACTTACTCGTACTAGCACATACAAGTGCCTTCTCTGAACGTGTATGCACATCAGGATCCGAATCAGCTTGTAAACTATTGCCTTTTCCTGTACTACTCTTGATGTAGCCACACTCAGTTCCGTCATGTGTTTTTGCATGGCTTTCACGATTGATTGGCATCCACTTAAACTTCTGACCACCAATATGAATTAAGCCATCAGCATTGTGTCTTCCACTCGCATTTAAAGTTCCTGAGACTAGCTTCTCATCACTACCACGAATTACAGTATCATTTCGTAGTCTAATTTGCTGATCAAATCGAGCTCCTTTTCCATGCCATGGTTTTCTGTACATATGCTCTAATGGAATCCACTCTCTGAATATGCAACCATATGCATCAGCTGACACACTTCCACTACCAAGTACGACTGCCTTTGTTGAACGTGTGTGCATTTTAGGCTCTAAACCATTATGTGAACTGGTACTTTGTCTCTGAACCATGCCACAACATACTGCATCAGCGTTTCTTGCTTCTGGATTATTCTCAACACTTTCGGCTGATTGATCTTCCCCAAGTTTTAAACCATGAGAAGCAACTGAATCTGAATTTTCTACAGGCTCGGGTTCAGCACGCCTCACCGGTATCCAGGCAAGCTTGCGGCCACAATTATATTTCCTGCCATCTGTGTTACTCACCGGTGATCGGTTCCGTCGAATAACAATTGCGTCACACGGCCGAGCTTCCTGAATAAACTGAGCACTTTTCCGATGCAATGTCTTTCTGTACACAGGCCCTGATGGAGTCCACTCAGGTTGAAAATAATATGCTGACCTTGTAGGACATGGCACCCAAGGAGTAAAATCCCACGGAGGAAACTGTTGATATCTAGGAGGTGCACCGCGCCAATATGCAGGCTTCATGGAAAAATATGGGAGCTGGTCATATGAATTTGTTCGCCGTCGCTCATGACCTCCATGTCCATATGGTGGCCTAGGACGCTTAACGCTTCCAAGCCGATTAAACACATTGTTGTCCTTGTCTGATGTATATTTTTCCAACGACATGCTAACTGTCGGCTTTATTTTTGAAGCTTGTCTCTTTCCTTCATTAACTTTCCACAGTCCTACTTCTGGATTTTTTGGCTTGATCATTCTAGGTGCAGCATTATCATCAACAAGAACATTTTTTCCATTGGTGGATTCGGTCTGATGCGGCCGAATTAGCACTTTCTTTTTTTCAAACTCGATCACGTTGATAGGAAAAGGATCATCGTCAAGCTTCATCTTAGTACTTTGTGTAAATGTCAATCGTCCGTCATCAATGGCCGATTGCACCTGTCTTCGAAACACATTACAATGATTAGTAGAGTGAGAAAATGAATTGTGCAACTTACAGTAAACTCCTTTGCCCAATTCTCCTGGAGGTGAAATACTATGACCTTCTCTCACTCTAATTAATTTTTCTTGCAGCAATATATCAAAAATTATATCACACTTGGTGACATCAAAAGTATACTTTACTTCCTCTCTCTTAGCATGTGTGGACTTCTGAGCAGAACATACAAAAAGATTAGACTTTGGCACTTGAACCCATTCGGCTACACATAGGTCAATGTCGTCTTTACTAGCCGAACCACCATCATAATCAAAAGCGTTAACCGCCTTGTTCTCCTTCTCTTTATCATTAAACCGGCTGTGCTGTTTAATTTCCTTAGCCCGGTTTTCTTGCGCCAAAGCCTTCTGTAAAACTTGATTAACATCTAAAAATTCTTGCCCCTCTAATTTATCTTTAATATGAGCAAGCAGACCCGAAAAGGCAAGATCGGCTAAATCTTTTTCGGCTATGGTCAAGCTAAAACATCGGTTTTTGACATCTCTAAACCTCCTAACATAATCATGAACATGCTCATTATATTTCTGCCTAACCATAGTCAAATCTGAAAGCCGAAGTTCAGTTTCACCTCTATAAAAATACTCATGAAATTTTTGCTCCAATTGTGCCCATGTTGAAATAGAATTGGGAGCAAGCGATGTAAACCAATTAAATGCAGTACCGGACAAAGACAACGGAAATAATTTAACTCTATAAATATCCGATGTGCCGGCTTCACTACATTGTGCTAAAAATTGTCCTACATGTTTAAAAGTTGATCTACCATCTTCCCCGGTAAACTTAGCAAAATCTGGAAATCTAAAACCCCGCGGATATGGCGTCGAGTCGAAATAATCAGGGTATGGTTTTTGATATGCACGTGCTCTACCCTTAGGATCTAAACCAAATTCTCTAAGTATACTAGCAAGCTGGTCCTTAAAACTATTATTGGGTTGTGGAGAATTGGTTTGTGTAGCAGATGGAATGCAAGCACGCGGTGAAAACTCCGGCGTAGAAATTTGAGCATGTGAAGTTTGCAACGGAGACCCACCAAAATATGAATCGGATACCGGCCCATATGGAACGCCGGTATCGACAGGCACCAGCGGTGCTGTGTTGTACACTATTGTGTGATAACTAGGTTGCTGCAAATTAGAATTATTATCAACACTTCGGTTATGACCGTTGTAATTTTGTGGAACCGAAGCTGATACAATATATGGAGCACCACTAGAAATAAAATTGTCAGCCGAACCAACATGATTCCGGCCAATTTGATCGCTGCTTAAAGCAACGTGAGGCTGCTGAGCTAAATTAGCCGAAGCGCCGGAAGTTTGATTAGGAAAATTAATTAATCTACTGCTTTCGGCCGGAAGCATCGGCTTTCTACCAGAATTTTCATCGCTAATTTGCATCACTGCCGAGCGAACATGACGAGGTATACTAGCTTCAAGCTGCTCCTTAAATTCTTCAAATTTATTTGCTACAGCTCTAAGCGTGCGTGACTTGTCTGTTATGTCGGAATCATGTTTACTAGCAACGGACACATCAATGAGATGAGGAATTTCTTCGGTTGGCTTTTTTACCTCAGCGCCGAGCAAATTGGAAGGACTCGGCGTAGTTACCTTTTTGACGATGCCGTTCCTGATCTTCCGGTATCCAGCCAACTTCAGTTTCATCTGTTCAGCCATATATTCTTCAACCTCACGTTCAATCTCGCGCCGATCATTTTCCGACAGATCGTCGAGTGTAACGGCGATGGCGTTGTCCGGGTCGATGTCGCTCCCGTTGTTGAGGTCGGTGTTCATCGTGTATATGTTCTTGTTCTTCGTCCCCAGCGGAGTCGCCAATTGTGTTGCCACGCAAAACTGCACAGCACCACGATAACCGTCGTACTTTCGTGACGACGAAACGATTGCTTTCCAGGCAAAGCAACAAAGATCCCCTCGCTTTCGTGGAGGAGGAACGACCGCTTTTCAGCGCAAAACGGCAAAGATAAGCCAAACCCTAGGGTTGCTAGAGCTCGGCAGGAGAAAAACTATGAAGAAAACGATAAGTAAAAAGATACGTGAAAAAGTAGATATGTTGTTTGTTGAATAACGATTGGGGGCTTTTCTTCAATCGGCCGTGTACCTATTATATAGGTAGCCTGGACTTTCGCGTACAAGGAGGACACGGAAAGGTTTCTTGCCATGCAAGCCGAATATTTATATTCCTAATCTCTAATCAATCCGGCTCGTACTAACCGAACATATCCTCCTCTGATTCGGTTGTGTATAGCTAGCAAAACCATATTCTAATCCATGTCGTGTACAAATACTGCTCTGGCCATACAAGGAATATAATAGAATATCTGGCTGCAAATCTAATCATATCAACCAATGAAAATCACGTCTCGAGCATCACCATTTATGCAAATATTATTTTCCTTGTCGCCTGGTTACTTACGTAATAGCATTCACAAAGCCCGAAACTTCAGCCTGGCCAGATCGCTCTTAGGACTTGTCCTTCACAACTACGTGCTAGATCGATGTAAACCAGAAACTGGACAGGACTTGTCCCTGCAAATCCATGCAAAACACCTGCTGCAATACTTGAGCAATATATCAGATGATTAGCTTAATCAATAAATTAATTTGGCTGATCATAAAAACTACTAGCCAAATTACACCATGAACACATAGTTCAGTTTATGTTAGATTTAACTCCTGCAACTAATATTACTAATGTGTTCGGTAACTGATTGAATGGAGTTGAAAAAATACAAAGGCTAGAATCCGTATTGGGGTTTCAGCATTGTGTTGAGTGATTTGGAACTGTGAAAATAATATCGTGTTTAACAAGGTTGGACCTACCAATTTCTTGCAGGTTTTCCAGATGGCCAACAAACTGGATTATGTCTTGGGCCTACCTTCTACCGCAAGATGAGAGGGATGTCATGACTTCTGGGTGCAAACGGCTGCTGATGGTCGCTCAGAATTCTATCATCGGGGATGGGTGGCTGAATACTAATAGACTTAAAGGTGGCTACATTCTTTAGTCCCGCCCTGTTAATTTGGTTGATTTATATATTGGCCTTATGTGATCATTGATTGTAATACTCTGTACTCCCGAAACTTACTAATAAAAAGTTGTGTGCATCGATTGATGCAGAGGCCGAGGCTTCGCCCCACTTTTCGAATAAAGGAACAAAACATACTTAAACATACTTAAGCACGACATGTTCCTCATCGTTTGGGATTCCTGCCAAGAACTAGATTAGACGCCCCGCGAAGCACATCCTAATCTAGAGCGCATTTTTGACAATGCGGCTGCTACTGGAAGAGGAGGACCAGCTTACGCGCGCCTTGGGTTGCAAGTAAACAATGCGCTCCTACATACAACACCCACCCCGTGGTGAGGGGTTAGACAGAAGAGGATGCTATTTCTTCACAACAAGTTGGATCGCGAGATTGGACAGAGGAGATGGGAGAGATGTCCGGAAACAATGGCAATGGCGGGAAGAGAGGATGCAATGGTGGGCGCGAGAGGCAGTTGGAGCAAGAACCGGTAGCTCTATGCGTAGGATATCGATGTAGGAGAGAGCCGAGACGAAGTCAATATATATAGGAGTGCGGTGCAGGCAAGCACGCGGGCGGAAAACTAGATGGGTGAGACGTGGTGCAAAGCCGCATGGTGCGTGGCCTTTTCCCCGAGGATGCCAATGACGGACTAAGGAAGGGGGCGACGAGCGGCCATGGCTGGGGTGAGTGTTGCCGAGACAATTGCTACCCTTTGTAACTGCCCGAGAGAGTAGAGTAGCAGTGTATGCGGGCATGGTGCCGAGCTAAAATGGTTTAGGCTGTAATCCCTAAATTGTAAATATTGCTTAGAATTTCTAATTAAGCACAATAGGTGTCTCACCGGCTGTAATTTCTCAAAAATAAAATAAGAGCGGGTGGACGCTGCTACCAGAGCGGCCTTCTAGATTTTGCTTAGAGTTTCAAATTTCAAACTTTTGTATCTCATTTGTCATTTTTGTGCAGCTCAAAACGTAAAGTATTTTGTATTGAGATATTACATGTTTATAGAATACTAGTTGACGTGCACGTGCAACGCACGTAACCAATTATTGCAAACAGTAAGCATAAATGAAGAAAAAACATAGACCATAGTATAAATGTTAGAAATTTTGTTAGTCATGGTACAAGCAAGAAAACATTGAGAGAAAACCCCATACAATTGTTCCATAAATAGTTATTAGCTTACAGATTCATTACATCTAACACAAATACAATGCCATTTCTTGGACATATAAGATTCTCATATGCTTTGTTCCTCCCGTGATGAACCTAGAAATTACTTGTGAAAAATAAACATTGAATATGCTAACTATAAAATAATATGCTAATATTAGCATTAGGAATAAGTAGAAATTTAATCTCATGTCATGAAACATTCATGAGGTAACAAACCTATTTGTCTAGCGATAGCCAATAGTGAGAATCAATAAATTCAACATCTGAAATCATTATGTACAGCTGAACGGTGCTCGGCTGCTGACCTGATACTGACATAAATCCACTCTTTCTTGATGTTCCTCCCGTGATTTGGTAACCTTGCTGATTTTGCATATACAATACAACCACCTACACCAAAGTAAAATATTAGTAAAAGATATATGCATTTGTTCCACTTGATAGTACACCTCAGATGATCCCTACACTCTTCTCCGTGAGTTCACGGGTATGGTGCAACGTCAGCAAGAATCCTGCTAGATTACATGGAAAATCGTTCACCTGGAATTTGCGTTCTACACCTTGAACCGAATCGTCTTGAATGCATACTCCCAAGAATGCAAATGGATGCATGCTTACTTCAACAATTTGATTCGTTTGCAACAAAAGCATACATCCAAGTATCATCCATGGGACCATGTCTGTGGTACAGGGAAATATGGCGATGGTGATTTTCCTTATTCGTTTTTTTTGGCTGCAATGTAACAAATTCTATTCATTACTTATTGTTCATTGCTTTCTAACACAAGGAAAAATAGAAAAAAACTAATACAATCTTGTGAGATGGAAGTAGTACAAACGTCTTCATGCCTAATTATTTATGAGGTATTTGCATTCATAAATATATTACTGTGCAAACAAAACAATGATATCAATCTGTGGAGATTCTTCTTGCAATTTTACCTCAATGGTACATGAAGAAATAATAGTTCTTATCTTCAGCATGTTTATAATTTCAAACATGATACCAGTACGTTTCTCTATAGAGCATCTGTACGTACTGCTAGGAAGTTCAGGGACATAATTCCTCGTCTCCGGCACCCTACAAGCAAGTGGATCAGGGTCCCCGCAAAAAAAAAAAGCAAGTGGATCAGGGCGGCCTACGCTGCCAAATCGATCGGGAATCTGCGGCCTCACCTTGTGGCCACCAGGCGAGGATGATATCCTTGAGCGCAGAGACGGTGGTGGTGGGGTCGTAATTGCTCGGGCCGATGTCCGTGCAGTCGAACAGACGGAACTTGACCACGATCGGCTCCTTCCCGCCGGCCATCTCCCGGCCGGTTCACGCCGCCCACCCAATCCCCCACCTTCCAATCCTCCCAAGATCCAAGGAACCCCAGATCAGAAGTCCATAACAAGGTCGCACGGAATTCAAGCAAATCGGCTCGGTGTCGGATTCTGACGAAGAATTCTTGCTTTCGTATGGGGATGAAAGCGAGAGGACGGCGACTCGGCGAGGAGGAGAGGTGGGGCCGCAGCTCGAGCGGGTGGAAGCGGCGAAATTCGGAGGAAGTTGGGACGGGTAATCAACAGCCGTGGGGAGCTGCGCCGGGCGATGTGCCGAAGGCTGGGGGAAAGGAGGCCGCGCTTCCGTATTGTTGGGACTGACTGTAGACTCCAGTCTATCGTTGCCGCCGCCATGGAAGCTGGTGGCAGGCGGAGCGGAGCCGAGGCGAGTCCGCGAGTGTGACATTCAAACTTTTGTATCTCATTTGTCATTTTTGTGCAGCTCAAAACGTAAAGTATTTTGTATTGAGATTTTACATGTTTATAGAATATATTATTGACAACATGCATGATTTTTGTTTCAGATTTTTCTGTAACTTTTAAATATTTGTTTTCATTTTTTTTGGCAATAGTGAGATCAGTGGAGGTGTGGAACACCAAATCTGCACTCGTGTTTTTTTTTTTTATTGCATATAATCGGTCAAACTTAAATATGCTTGACTTACAGAGTAGAAGGTGGACTTCTAGTATCTTCTCCTTGAATATTTACATAAGATCAACACGAAGAAAATCTGCATTTTATCTTGCATACCGGTTGCTATTAATCAGTTAATTGTGTAAAAGCATCACCCTGCAGCTAGCACCACATCTCGTGCACCAACAAATTCATGGATGATCAGGGGCTTCTCAACTCGTCCGAGTAACTTCTCATCTTCTCCGTCGTCTGGAACCCGTCCGGCCTCACGCCAGCTGGGTGATCCGGCAGCAGAGCGTGGTACCTGGTCGCCTACCGCCCGAACGACGCGCCGACGTCGCTCTTGGACCTCACGAGCACCGCCGTGGCTGGCTCTGACGCCGTGTCCCCGCCGCGAGCACGGGCGCGGGAATCAGCGGTCGTCACGCTGCTCCACGGCGTCTGCTCGCACGACGACAGCGGCGTGCTCTCGTAGGAGCTGTCTCCGCCGAGCCCGTCGTGGCTGGAGGACAGCCACCGGATGGCCTTCTCAACATGCTCGTCGTTGGGCGCCTTGATGATCTTGCGGTCGTGGCCGTGGCCCTTTTTACTGCTCGACAGCAGCTTCTTCATGTTCCTCAGAAACTTAAGCTTGCCATGCCCGGCCCCTTTCTTGGGCGCGGCTGCGGCAGCGGTCGCCGACACGCCCGGGCTTCTCCCTGACTCGTCATGACCTCCGCGCCGCTGGTGATCTTCGCCGTCGCCGTATAGCGACTCGTTGAGCGGTGACAAGAGCGCGGGGTCGAGGACGGGGTTGCCATACAGGAGCATGAGCTCCTTGGCCCTCTGGCTGGAGCGGTAGCTCATGCTCTTGCTCAGGCCCATGGCCGACGACATGCCGGCGCCGGAGCCGTCCTGATCTTGTTGGGCGGGCGAAGGATGCTGATCGTTCCCACGGAGGTCGTGGCGGAGGCAGGCATTGACCCACTTGAGGTAGACGAGCTCCTCGACGTGCGCGCAGTGGTCGCTGTGCAGCTGCTCGATCTGCCTCGTCAGCCTCTCGTTCGTCTCCCTCAGGTAGTTAGCCTCATCGACGATGTCCTCCTACATCCAGAGAAGAAACAAAAAGAAGACCGGATTAGCCTCAGGATTCTTGCTACTTCAACAAGATTAATTGGCATTTTTAGTCACATAGACGAAAATTACCGATCGATGTTGAAATTCCCTGGCACTTACAGAATACAGAGGGACATCGAAGAGTTCTTTTTAGACAAAAATGTGAACGTTGAAAATTCGCTCACACCTGAACGAAGGGAGTGTTCTCAAAAGAAAGTGGGCACCTTAATACCTTATTATGTGTGTGCTTATTCAGTTTTCAGAGGGCCGGCAGAGAAAGTGACAGCTATGCTAAGGTCTACTGCCTACAAACGTGAATTCTCTTCCTCATCCTGCGTGCGCAATTCGCTGATTGGCTGCGATGTTATATTTTTTTTTGCAATTTATTCGTTTAGAGTTCGTATGGACTATTTACCCACTAATTACACATTTATGACACTAATTACCAGACAAAATTTGTATAGATTATCTATTTTAAATACTTTGAAGCCTCTTTTTCTTATGCATATCTGTTAGGTAAGGTATGAGGTGATGATTGAGATTCAAAAATGTGAGGACGACGATGAGAAATGAAACAAACCGACAAAAGAAACATGGATATGATCACCCATGATGTCGTCCTAAATTTACATATTTTTTCGCGTCACGTCAGGTTAACATGTCGGTCTTAAATGATAAAATGGGGGTAAAAACCATGTTCAAATTTTTCTCGTTGGGATATTTCGATGGAACTCCCAGTAAACGAGATAATATGTCACCGAAACACAACTATGGGGTAAAAAAGTGGGATTCACTCTTTGAAGAGGTAACGAATAAAGACTGAGAAAATATGCGTCTGTCGCAACTTGCATAATTTTGGGTTTAGTCCCCTTAAATATTCGTGTAGAAGAAATGAATGTTTTTTTTAGATCATGTCCAAGCTGTGACCATGACATAAACTAATTGCTCACCTTGTGTTTCATCGCACCACCCAAGAGTCAGGTCAATGACAAACAATAATTTAGAATGTTCTCAACACGACCTTATTAACATCAGAAGAACAAATGCGGAATGGGGGGAGGCTTGCCAAAATAAAAAACAGGGATTGAGAAGGCGCTTTTTAGAGAGAGAGGAAAGCTAATTTGTTGGAGTAACCCAAGTCAGATTATTGTTTTGAAAGTGACATATAACACACAAAAAACCTGGCAGCCGCCAGTTTATTCCAGACCAATAGAGATGACAAACGTCATTTATCCAACAAAACTGCAAACCGGCACAACCCCTCCCCTCCTTTCCCCGTCTACAGTGAACGAGGGCGTTTTTTGGGCCTCCCCCGTGCGACCAAGCTCTCTGCCGGCGATCCGGCCGATTCCTCGCTCTCCGCGGCCGCTCCGGCGGCGGGAGGACGGGGAATCGACGGATCCCGGTGTGTATATAGCCTAGGTGTGTGTGGGGTGCTAGCCGGCGGCGCTGCGGAGGTGGCGGCGTGGCCGGAGTGGCTTTTGGCGGCGGCGGTCCCCTCCTCTGCTGTGGGTTCTCCGGTGGAGGCCCGTGGCGGATCCGTCGCCCTCTGCGCGCCTGCTGCTCTCCGGAGCTGCAGATCGCGTCCTCCCGAGCCAGCGTCCGTGACGGCGGTGGTGGCTCCTTGCTGGGGGGTCCTTCCTCCTCCGCCGCGGCGGGTGGAGCAGCTTTTGGTCATTCTGTAGGAGTTTGCAGGCGAGTTCTTCTCCTTCGTCGGTGGTCGCGGTGGGCTTCGCGGAAGACGGATGGCGCTTTCGTTCTCGTCTCCGGCGTGAGACGGCGACGGCGCTCTGGCGGCGGCTCGGTGCTGATGTTCTTTCATCGCTCAGATTCTGCTGCTTGCGGCAGATGGTTCCTGCAGCTTTTCAACAAGGTTGGTCGAGGCGTTTGCTCGGGTGCGTGGTGTGCGTGGTGGTTCTGTGTTTGCCGTGCGTGGGGTGGATCTTCCTGCTGTTCGTGCGTGTTTGTGTGTTGTGTTCTTGATCTTGTACACGAGCTCCTTTCAAAAAAAAAAAAAAACAAGCTATGCTAGCATCGTTTTGACTAGACTATTTATTTATTGAATCCAATCATCCAAATACCTAAATATTGTTTTCTGATGAAGATTTTAATGTACTTGACACTTGTAAGATGATGAAGAAATTATTTCTAAATACTTTTTCTAATGTAATGTTTAATGTCACCCGCAAAAAAATGTATTGTTTAAATTTTAATGTGTTTTATACACTTCAAAGACGGCGAAGAAATTATTTCTTCTATCTCGACAAACTCGCACGTTTTGAGACCCAGAGTTGGATGTGGAGATCTGCCACGGTTGCACATAAGAGCATCTCCACCGGCACGCCCAATAGCGCTCCCAATAGGGCTATTGGGCGCGCCGGCACGAAAACGCCCTCCACCGGCGCTCCCAATAGCGGCAACTTTGCCGGATGGCCCCAATAGAGTGTCCGGCAACCCCGCTTCACGCCCAGGTTCTAGGGACGCAAGCGGGCGTGTCAGCAACCGCGGCAACGGGTCCCATTTTGGGCAGCCCACATGTCATCTAGTATAGCGCGAATGTGCGCGTCTGAAGCCATCCATTGACGGGATTTTCTGTGGCTACGACATCGTGTGTGGGTCGTGTGTGTACAGGGACACACTCGAATACATGCACACATAGAGGGCCACACACAGAAGATCCCGTGAGTGGATAGATTGGCACTGTAGCACTAGTGGATCCACTCATACGATCTTTTGTGTAGCTACGCCCCGTGCACATCATTGTGGCCGTGGTATAATCATATTTTTCTGTCAGCTACATAGATACATTGCACATAAAATCTAGTGAGCGTTTTTTTCTCTAAAACAATAGACATTTGCCGGCTTGTTTAAGGGAGCCCCTGTGGGGGTAGCGGCTCGCAATAGAGCGGCAACGTGTGCGGGCCCTCCCAATAGGTGCCGGCAAAGACGTTGTCGGACGCTCTATTGGGCGAGTGGAGATGCTCTAATTTGAAGAATGTGCGACTATCACTTTTTTTTGTTGATACAGAATCAGCAAGCTTGAAATCGTAGCTTTAGAAAAAAGTATTTCTCAGTCAACATGGAGATCGACACTCCCGTTTTTATTGATTTGTTATCGGAAAGATAATTTTGTTCGCTTGTCCAAAGCAAAACTTTCAACAATGGACAAATAATTCTGAACAACAATAGTATTAACTGTCCTAAAGCGCAAACAAAACGATAGAAATTGCTGCATTGAATTCAAGAATATGGAAGGCAATTACCTCATGAACCAGATTAACAGAGGAGGAAACCTGTTCTGCATCCTGCAACCTCCGAGCAAGCTCCCTGTTCTCCTCCTCCAGCCGGGCGTTCGCCTTCCGCAGCGACGCCGCCTCCGCCGCCAGCGCCTTCTCCCTCTCCTCGCCGTTCTTTCCGAGCTCTGTCATCCTCTCCTGGAACGCCGCCGCCTCCCGCTCGGCATCCTCCCGCTCGACCTGCACCTCCTCGTTGAGCAACCGCAGCTTCTCCTGAGCAAGGCCCAGCTGGGCCCGGACAGCGTCCAGCTCCGCCGCCTGCGCCTTGAGCTTCTCGTTCTCCTGACGCAGCGACAAGACCTTGAGCTCCAGGTGCCGCGCTTCCACGGCGGCGACACCGACGCGGTTCTCGAGCTCCCGCACGGTGGCCTCCTGCTCCCTGAGGCCGTCGAGTTCCATCAGCCTGAGCTCCAGCTTCTGCTCACGCTCCACGAGCGACAGCCACAGCTCCCTGAACCGTTCGATCTCATCCTGCCCTTTCTCCGGCTGATCGTACTCTGATTCGCCGTCAGAGCTTGCTGATCCTGCCACGTGGGGCGGCATAGTCTGAACTCTTGCCACAAGAGCCGGTTCGTCGTCCCCGGCGCCGATCGACGCGCCGTGAATCACATTTTCTGAATGTTCATCCTTCAGTGCGAAGGAAAAAAGTAATTAGACATTGCATGAGTTTTCCATGATCAAGAAATTGGAGTTCTAGGTGCAGGATCACAGCTTACATTGGATGACAGAATTCTGAGCCCATCCCCCGGCGCAGGCAGAGCACGAGATCTAGCCCCTGCAGACAAATCGCATATAGTAAGCGCTAGATGATGAGCGTAGGACACAAACAAAAACAAGCCGCTGCATACCAGAATTTGGCTTATCGGTAGCAGAAGCAGCCAGGCCTCGCCGGCGAGGACGGCGAGTCTGCTGATCGGACACGAAGAGCGCAGCAAAGTAAACAGCAGCGGCGGCGCCGACCATCACGGGTCCCTGCGGCCTCACCTGACTGATGTTCTCGCTCCATCCAAGGAGATGGCTAATCAGCGCGGAAACAGGGACGCTCACCAGAGTACGATCAAAGCCCGCCCTCATGGGATCAAACCGGAGAGAGAATCGGGGGCCACCTCCTCCATTCCCGCCTCCCGCCAGCTCCTCCATCACTTCAAGCAACCTCCATATATCTGGCATGCTCTGCTCTCCAATTCGCCATGCCCAGGGGCACCAAAGCAGCGACCTTGAGGAGGCCCCATGGGGTATATATGTCAATCCAGACCCACTTTGGTCGAAGAAATTAAAAAGAACGGTGGAGGAACTGGTGCGAGGAAATAAAACTTAAGATTTGATTCCTTGTGGCATGGATGGAAGATGACTAAAGAGAAGAAAGCATCAAAGTGGCCCACAAGAAGGGGCAAAAAGCAGAGGCCAGTGTCTCTTGTGTCTTGATCTCTTCCACATTGAGATTATTTTCCTGGGTGTACACCACCTTGTGCGCACGCTGAAGAAAAAGATAGAGGTTTTTTTTGAATTTTTCCACGTATATTAAACCAGCAAAGAGTACACGATTACATCGATTACGAAAACAAAACTAAAAGAGACTAGCAAATCTATGAGATCTTCAAGCTCTTTCTTCATCCATGACACAATCTTGTACTTTTCTGAAGGCAGCCGTAGAACAACGCCAACACCACCAAACCACAGACCTGTGAATACCACCGAAGGTTCTCCCTTTTTAATTTTGAGCCGCAATGCCAAGGCTTTGTGCACGCACGCAGCCATTAAATTAATCAAGCAACATCGGCAAGAGCACCACCACTGATATTTCAGGGACAAATAACCGAACCACTTTGTCGACGTCGTTGGGAGCCGAGAGAACGAATCACCATTGCCGAAGACGTAGTAGCCGGGATAGATATTGCGAGGACAAACCTCCTCGCGACAACCATGAGAAACAATGCAAGATTGATCTGACGAAGCAAGATCTGAAGAACCATACCTAGACAGACTTAATCTTCCAAATCCACCATTGACGTCGGGAAGGATATCTCGCCGTCGAACGAAGCGTGGAAGATCACTTATTGCAGACGATACCATCTCCATTAACGAAGAAGATGACGACCAAAACCAAACTCTACCATTAAGGACCTTCGAAAAGCGCCGTGCGCAGGTCCGAGGTCTCCACCCCTTCTAGTGCCAGAACGGCACCTAGAGGAGGCGAGGACCCGTCGAATCCTTGCCGGCGGCGACGAAGAAGCTGCAGATATCACCGGCGGCGGCGGCGGCTAGGGTTGAAACCCTAGGCCGCCGCCACGATCGCCTCCTCTCTCCTAAAAAAAAAAAAAAAAAAAAAAAAAAAAAAAGATAGAGGTTTAATTGTGCTTGGAATTGGTTTGCTGCGTGATGTGGAATTATCCATGAATTAGTCGCTTCTAGAATAAGAAAACGCATCGTGTATTTTAGTCGTCTGGGAATAAGACGGATAGTGTAGGCGTTGAAGATATGAGTGCGTCATGATGCTATCCATCGGTGGCCAAACCATGTTCTACATACCATGGATGTTCACAACCTTGTTCCTACTTTGACGGATAGCATATGGATGCCAATTTTCTTTACATCACTGATGATACGCTTGTTTGACATGACGGAGTCTCCCCGGCCGGCTCATTACCCTTCAAAAGGTGAACGGAACGGAGTGAATAATATTATCATTCTCTCCTCCAATCACAAGTTCACCACGTTTCACCCCCACTTAAAAATTTGACATGTTTTCTCCGCTTTTTTGTTTGAATTTTGACCAGATGGTCTCTACTCTATGGACTTGTGCCGTCCGAATCATCAGTCGAATGCATTCGCTTTTGGCCCACGTGACCAAGACCAACAAATTCTCCCTAGAATTCTCTAACGATGTGGTGCCTAAACCGAAACCCCCCTCATATTTACGGCACTGATGCCATATGCATCACGCAATACTTTCAGCTAAGACAAATCGTTGGCAATGGCGTGGCACACGTGATAAGCTATCTCAAACAAACAAACAAACAAACAAACAAACAAAAGACAAATCGTTGGCACCATTTGTTGCGCACACGGCTGATCTATTAGAAGAAGTCATATGGGCCGGGTCGCCACATAACATGGATCGGGCGTGCAGGCTGCAGCGGACTAGCCACAGGCCGCTATGGCTGTTGCGCGCCGCGCGCGCGTCCTTCATGGCCAGTTTTTTTTTTTCCAAGTCCCTCGGCCGGGTGCACGTCTTTCGTGGACGCCAACGTTGCGAGCCATGTGACCCACGGCCGTTGCTCTTGATCCTTTCAATGACTTCTTTTTCCCACTTTCTTTTGCAAGGTTCCTGCCAATCATTTGTGTGCGCCATGCACTGAAAGCTATGAAAAGCAGAAGCATATATACGCGCTCTTTGCTCGAAAAAAAAAGGAAGATGCTCGAATCTATTATATACTAAAAGCAAAATACCGGTCTTTAACACACATCCCTTCGACCCTTATCCTCTCGCGAGAGGCGATTTCTTGGAACTCTCCAGCGAAACCACCGTGTGCGGCGGCGATCCGCGGGATTTCTTTGCCTCCGGCGGCTGCTCCGGCAGCGGGAGGCGGGGGAATCCCCGGATCCCGTCTTGTATATAGTGTAGGTTTGGTAGGAGGCCTAGCCGGCGGCGCCCTGGAGGTGGAGGTGCGGTCGGTGGCGGTTTTGGCGGCGGCGTGTTTCCCCTCTGTTGCAGGTGCTCCTCGGAGGCCCGCGGCGGCACGCTTGTCGATCTGGAGGTCGCGGATCTGCGGATTCCTCGAAGCTCCAAGCCCCTGCATCGGATTCGCGAGTCGGCGCCGCGGATCTGGTGCGCCGGGGTTCCGGTCCCTGGTCTTCTTCGCCGGTGCGTCGCCGCTTCCTCCGGCGGTGGTGCAGAGCCTGGGTGGTGGTGTGAAGGAGCTAGAAGCGGCGTTCGCGAGGAGGCTCTGCTGGCTTCGCCGGACTTGGTGGCTGACGGAAGGTGGTGCGGCAGGCGGAGGAGGGCACTGGCTGTGTTCGTTTATCGACCAAGGCTTCGTCACTGAGTGGCGGACGGCTTCTGCAGCCCTTTCCATGCGGAGGTGCTCTCGGATGGAGGTAAGAAGGTGGCTCGGCTTCTTCGTCTCCGGCGTCGACAGCGGCGTTTTCCTCCTCGTAGCTTTGCTTCCTGCGTGTGTTGTGCTGTATTTCTCGAGTCGTTGGACTCGTTCTTGATGTATGCATATGCAGTTCTCAAAAAAAAAAATACCGGTCTTTAAAATAGAGACGCCACGTTAATCCACATCATCAGAATCATTTTAACTGTTAGATCTACAATTAGTGGTTAGGATTTTAAAAAGATTCACGTAACAAATATGTCACATGCGTTCCAATTAATCCAACACTTTGGGTCCAACACGTTCCAGGCTTGAGTCCTAATTCACCTACACAGTTTTTTTAAGCTAAAAAACAACTTTTTTTCTTTTGCGTGGATATAAACAACAGCTAATCACGTTGGGTCCAACACGTACCAGTACACAGTTTATTTTTCAGCTAAAAAAACAACAGTTTTTTCTTATGCGTGGATACAAACAACAGCTAATAACGTTGGTAAAAAGTCAATAGAATATACGATAGCTTTGCCCAATACCGTATCTTCTAAATTGATCGTTGCCTTCCATCGGCTCGCTGTAATCAGGTCCGCGACATCAATACACCAATTCACGTACACTAAAACTTGGATCGAACAGGTTTCAAAAAAAAACTTGCATCCAACACACACGGATGAGGTAATTAAGATGCGATTTTATAAAGACCTAGCCCTCCAAATTTTATCGGACGTGGAAAACGTGCTGAGGCACCCTAGCTGTGCACGTTCATAGAAAAAAGGAGAGCAAACTACCGATGTGTTAAAACGTGGTGACAGTCTACTTCTCTAACTAGAACTACCGAGTAGTAGTTGAGTACACTAATATACGTGTGCATGAGCAAAATTATTACTCCCGAGAAAACAACGATATAACTACGATGTGCAATTTAATTTAAATCTGGTCTGTATCAAACTTTATTTTCGGCATAACAATTACGGACTGCGGCATCTCAAAAAGAAAAGAAAACAATGATGTACTCGGCAGCAAAAGAAAAAGAACAAAAATGACATTTTTGTCGATCCACTGTTTTTTCTGGTCCACACCATGCCCACGATATCTAACATGGCGACCAATTTCACCATAATTAAACTTGAGAAGGCGAGCTAGCTAAAATAACTCCGATACATTCCTCGCGCTCAGTCGCGTCGCTCTGTTCGTATGGGAACAACGTTAGCTCGGGCATTGTAACACGACGTACCGCTAGGTTCCAATGTTTGATCGTTAGCAGTGGCGGACCCAGAAACTTCCGGAAGCCCGGGCAAACAATCAAAAATCGCTAAATTTTCAGCAAAAATCGCTACAAAAAATCAAAAAATACAAGCGCGCACCGCCGGCAAGCCCGGGCGGCCGCCCGGGCATAGGGGCGGCTGGATCCGCCCCTGATCGTTAGTAAATAATAAAGATAGAACTCCCTCCCATAAAAAATAGGTGTCCCGGTTTTGAACTGCGGTTAGTTCACACAGTTCAAAACTACGATAGTAATTTGAATCGGAGAGAGTAGTAGTATTCCTTGATGCAACTGGTCTTAGCAAAACTGAAGTGAATCAGATGAATGCACAACATCTTTTAAAATGATTAATCTAGAGTATTAAATACTGACAGAGCATATATAAACCTGAGTTTGTATCCATACAAAATTTTGAACCTGCCTGAGCAAGCTGACTCAATTGCCTAGACCCTGACTATGGACGGAATCGAGGACAATAGATGAAAATCCCAAACGTCCAAGTCAATTCACTTAACGCACGAGACAAACAAATAGAGATGCATGTCATCCAGCTCAATAACATTTACCCAATTGGCTAAAACCACATCAATGAATGAAGCATCCTCCCATCAACCTAGGTATACACGAGCTGAAGACAAAAGAAAATGTATGATTCTACAGAACGACCGAGTTCGCGGCAGCCTGTATAGAGTTGGACGAATAAGAGAATGTGAAAAATCGAATGTTATAAGCATGTATATTTTTCTGATAAAAGTTGCTTTATTACTCAAAAAGTATTACACCCGGTTTCTGCATAACAAATTGTACACCTGTATACATACTCCATGCAAGTGATGCATGCTCAATCGTGAGTTAAGAATAGTAGTCAATGTCCCCACACAAAAACTAATGCAAGTGTTTTAATTTGATAAAACAAAACCCTCATACAATTTGATGAGTGGTAATAAATTAATGACGTAGTACCACAATTAAAAGGAATAATAAACATTACATATTAAACAACTGAATTTTGTTTTTATAAAAAAAAATACAATGTATACGCACACCACCACACGTATAATCACACTACACGTATTGAGCAGTTGAGTCACAACGCTTCATCCACCGAAAGCTTAATATCTCTTGGTGATATTGTGCAATAAGTGTCCACGCATATGACATACATGACATTGTGCAATTAGTGTCTGCACATAGTTGTCGTTGTGCATACATGTCTATGAGCGAGTGTATCAAACGTAGGAAGTAAACAAAATCAAGTGTGGTTCTTTGAATATTAAGCTACACAAAGTCCGAATGAAAATAACATTTAATATAATTAGAAAAGCTGAAACAAATTATATAAAATAAGTGTAGCATGTTGTTTGTGAATACTTTATCACATGAGCTGCTCAAAACAAACTAATTGGTGAATCTGTAGTAGAAAATAGTAAATGCACTATCTGCTACTTTGGGTTCATAAATTAGTCTTTTTTTATGTAAGAAAACATAAAAATATTGTATTTCATGAAAATTTATAGTACAAATCCCATGTTCCAATTGTACGATTTTCTAACTTCTTTAAACTTCATGTTACTATTTCTCATCATTTGATCATGTTATAAATTTCATTCTTATAGTTTCATTATTATCCATGGGTTTAGAATGATGTCCTCGCATAATTGTATCCAAACAGGAACCGAGGTTTCATGTGTCGTGAAACTAGGGGTTGATCCATGTCAACCTAAAAAAATAGTAACCGGTCATGGTTGGTCACACGACACCGTCTTAAAACGATGTTTTATGAATTAAGTTTCCGTGTTGGCATAAAAATAGAAGACCAAATGCTTACATCTTTTTGGGGCGAAATTGCTCTCTGTAGTATTGAGGTTGTCGTGAACACACTGTCAGAGTTTAGTAATTGGATTTGAGCTGAACTCCTAGGGTAGTTGGTGTCAACCAAACTAAGAGGGATCACGCGCAAGATGTGCATAGTGGTGAGTTTCAATATTGGCAACTGGAGAGAACGATGATACTACTATACATAGAAGTATAAGTACCCACACATAACATTGATGTGATAAAAAGTCATACACAAGATTTCAAGTTTGGTATGGACAACATGTATCTATTGAATTTATGGTGAAATTAATTTCAAAAGGATTTTTGAGAATGTTTGATCTTGGGATTTTTTTCAATAAGAATCTTATATGCATTGTTATTAGATCTTAAGAATGATTCTCTATTGATCACACATAAACCATAATGAAATTTTTTCTTTGCGTGTAACCTTTTCAAAATCAAATACACCTTTATGTCGGATATAAATTTTAATCATTAAGATTTTAGTGTATGTATCATTGACATCAAAGTTTTTTTATTTTCATTTGATTTTGCCTGTTTTAGATAGGTCCGTCAAATAATTGACATAACAGATTGGATAATAATGATGATAGTTACAGAGCAGTGTTCATGACAAGCTGGGCAGAATTTTGTGGTGCCATGGAAATAGTAGAGATTAGAGAACATGTAGTGAACCGGTGAATAATTAAAATTCTGAAAGTAGTTATGTGACAAGGCATGACAAATAGACCTGAGTAGGACTACAAATAAGCTAGACTGAAGAGTGGGGACAAAAGGAGTAAAATGAGATGAAAATAGCACTACCGACGTTACAAAATAGTGACACGACATTTTTTTAAATACCGCACTAAATATTTGACCACAAATTAAATTGGTTTCAATATTTTTCACACATATTATTTTACTTACCATCATGTTTTTTGAGTCCGTAAAACCATGTAAGTAACAATTAAATAGTTTAATATCAGCTAAACTATAAATAAATTCAGAGCTCAATTCCGTAAAGTTGATGCCCTCGCATTGCGAGGGCCACCTTGCTAGTTGGAAAAAAGGCACCTCAGCCGTTTTATCTTTTTTTGGGCAAATACCATATATATTAAATCAGCAAATAGTACATGATTATATCGATTACAAAAACAATACTAAAAGAGACGAGCAAATCTTTGAGATCTTCAAGCCCTTTCTTCTTCCGTGACACAATCTTGTACTTTTCTGAAGTCAGTCGTAGAACAACGAAGAATACACCAAACCACAGACGTGTGAATACCAACGAAGGTTCTCCCATACTTTTAATTTTGAGCTGCAATGCCAAGACTTTGTGTACGCACACAACCATTAAATTAATCAAGCAACATCGGCAAGAGCACCAACACTGATATTCCAGGGACAAACAACCGAACAACTTTGTCGACGTCGTTGGGAGCCGAGAGAACGAATCACCATTGTCGAGGACGTAGTAGCCGGGACAGATATTGCGAGGACAATCCTCCTCGCGGCAACCATGAGAAACAATCCAAGATTGATCTGGAGAAGCAAGATCTGAAGAACCATACCTAGACAAACTTAATCTTCCAAAACGACCATTGACGTCGGGAAGGAGATCTCGCCGTCGTACGAAGGCCAGAAAATTGCTTATTGTAGAAGATGTCATCTCCATTGATGAAGACGACGACAACCAAAACCCTAGATTGAAACACTATTTTTATTAAAAACTCCACTCATAGATCGGATTCCTACCCCTCCCGACGTCGGCAAGGCCGGCCGGAGGAGGGGGAACCGATCTACGGTGGAGGAGGAGAAGTGCTGGCGGCTAGGCTTCTACGGCGGCCGTTAACAAAGGCTAGTTGATTCAGCCGTTTTATCTTGATTGTCATAGCGTCGGAATGGCGGGATGAGGGTACATGGATGATGAAGTTTTCGTTTACAATTTGATGGTTCAGTTTTAGGGTCCGTTTGACATCAAAATATTTTTGATGTATACGGATAATATTTTGGTGCTTAAAAATGCTGAAGTATTAAATATTTTAAAGTGTTTTATCCAATAAATAATATGGTTTTAAAAAAAGTATTCTCCAAAACTGTAGTTGTTTTGAAATATTGGAGAAAAATTTTGACCCCTCTTTTTTCGAAACCGAGAAATAAGAGAAAACTATTGTATTTGTTTGCTAAGCGTTGTAAGACTTTTGTTTTGAAATACTTCAGATCCTTACTCTTAAATCTCGGGATGCTCTTTTGAAACATTTTATATGGCTGCATGAGCACTAGTACATGATGTGCACATTTCGAGCTACTGTAGATTTGTAGCTTGCTTCGATGTGTGTATCAAATTGAACGGTGTTTTCTTGAAATATTTTTTCTCGAGAAACACGGTGCTCACGAGTATGCATGTACACTCATCGTACGAACTGTGTGCGCACCAGGTCCCCGCAAGCACACTAGAGATTGACAACGTCACCGTAGGTGTCTCGTAGTTGACGGGCAAGTTGTCTCCTACTGAAACAACATCGTGACAATAAGTTTATATGACGATTTTCAGTTCCCATCGTGACAACATTGTGACGGGAAAAGCTATATACTACATTTATAACCCGGATGGAAGGTATCAACGGTGAAGCAATTTTGCTACACTGCTGAGGTCATAAAAGAAAACTATGTCTTTTGAACTTATTTCAACATAACCAGTTTGGTGGTTCAACTTCTGAGAACACAGGTATGCACCTAAACACATTTATTGACTCGTGTGAAATTATGTGCATAAAGGATGTTGACCCTTGTGCGGTCAAGCAGTGCCTATGTCCCATTTCACTTGGACAGAAAGCAAAAAATATGATTACTAGCTTTTCCTAAAAGACACGATTACATCATGATATAACCGCTGCAATATCTTTATAAATAACTTTTCACACCTGCTAAAACTACAGAATTACCTTCTAACATCACAGGTTTTAGACAGGAATATCGCGAGCCACTGGCGTTTGCGTTTTCTTGAAATATTTTTTTCTCGAGTAACACGGTGCTCATGAGTACGCATGTGTACTCATCGTACGAGCTGTGTGCGCAACAGATCCCCGCAAGCACAGTCGAGATTGGTAATGTCACCGCAGGTGTCTCGTATTCGACGGGCAAGTCGTCTCCTACTGAAACAACATCGTGACAATAAGGTTATATGACGATTTTTAGTTCCAATCTAACATTATCTCCTGGTCCTGTATGTCTTTGTGACAATATATTGGGTTTCTACATAGGCTCTGTTTGACTTCTTAGTTTTTGCAAAGCCAAAGTATTACAAAACCATGGTATTTCAACGCTGGTGCAAAAGATATTCAATTTTCAAAAACCATAGTTTTTAGAAAAAGATGTCCA
Organism: Poa pratensis; assembly: GCA_947311845.1. Classification (NCBI taxonomy): domain Eukaryota; kingdom Viridiplantae; phylum Streptophyta; class Magnoliopsida; order Poales; family Poaceae; genus Poa; species Poa pratensis. The sequence goes on from CAMZMU010000057.1 coordinate 6,979,867, forward strand.
GGAAATATGCCTAGAATACTGCGTTGGTTCATGATTAAGTTTATTGGTATGCAAGAATTGTGTTGGTTCATGAATGTAAAATCCAGAGGAAAACCTAAGTACATGTGTTAACTAATAAACACCGGAATATCCCTAGTAAGACCTCTCGACTAGCTCATATATCGTTGATGGTCTTGTTATTGTATCATGGGCGTTGTTAATGTAACAAGGTTGGCGATAATAATGCGAGCATATTGTTAGGGAAAAATTGTGTTGGATAGACACCCTTACGAGAAACCGTGAGATCATGTCGTCAATATTTTGTCGGTGTCTTCTCATAGTGTTTTAACATTTACTTGTGTCCTTGGATCATAAGAATGATGTAGACTCGGTACTAGATGGTTTCTTAGGCATCATCAAACGTCCTCTGTATCTGGTTAATTATAAAAGTGACCTTGAGTTGCATCAAAAAGTATGATGTGGTGCTAGATATGTCAAGATTGGGATTTCCCCTCCGACGATGAGAAATAACTCTAGGCCGTGTGTAGTGTATCATGAGGCAAAATAATTTTTATGTGGTAATACAAGGTTCGATCAATAAAGATATTTGATGATATGCGGGAGTCGTTATGGGTGGCCAGATCCCGTTAACGATTTGATCAGAAGGTGTTTGGGACATGTCCACATATGCTTGATAACATGGGGTTACACTCTTAACGGTTCATGACATTTGAAAATGCTACAATTTTATGGAGAAAGAGAGAGTATGATTTCAAAAGTGTTTTGTAAGATCTCGAAAATGTTCCGGGAGGTCCCGGAGTGATTGAGTGATGTCCAGTAGTGTTTCGGCTAACATATGTCTGTGTATTTTACATCGTCGGTGTTGGTACGGATGTTGGCCTCTTTTATCATTTCCATATTTCTTTCGATAAGCCTTCCTGGTGGTCAATCGATGAGTGTCTATCACTTTTAGATGGAGAAAGCAAGAAGTATCGGCAGATTCAAAAAAACGACGGAGGATTCTGAAAAATCTAAGAGGTTCCAACATATTCCAAATTCTTCTAATAAAAAACCTCTAGTGGGTCGCATCCCCATTTGCTTGAAGGGCAAGGCAACCTAACTAGTGGGGTGGGGGTGGCGATGCGTGGAAAATACGTGTATTTTTATCCATGTTTTAACCATGTCTTTGGCATTAAAATGGCCGACTTAGGTTGATAGAAATCGTTGATAGGGTGAAGTAATTTTGCTACACTGCTGAGGTCATTAGACTCCTTTTCAGTTTTCTTAAATTTTCTTTTTAGTGTTTTTTATTCGTTCTTAGTTTATTTTATTGTTCGTATTTTTTCTTGTTTCTCAGTTGACCCCCCCCCCCCCCCCCCCACCCAAATTACCTTTTTCACTAGTTTATTATTTGGAAACACACAAAAAGTTATTAATATGGCAAACTAGAAGTTTTGGGAGTTTTCTACTCCCAATATGATTATTTGTGGGCATCCATCACTTACCCCACTGTCATAGCAGAAAACTATGTCATTTGAACTTATTTCAACATAACCAGTTTGGTGGTTCAACTTCTAAGAACGCAGGTATGCACCCAAACACATTTATTGAGTCATGTGAAATTATGTGCATAAACGATGTTGACCCTTGTGTGGTAAAGAAGTGTTTATGTCCCTTGTGACGGTGAAAGGACAAGGATGTCGCCTAGAGGGGGAGGTGAATAGGCGATTTAAAACTTTTTCGGTTTAGGCTTGATAATTGCGGAATAAAACTAGGTGTTTAAATTAACAAGCTAACAACCTAAATATATTAGGCTCACCTATGTGCACCAACAACTTATGCTAAGAAAGACAAGCAACAAAGTGATAACAAGATAAAATACTTCAAGCACGAAGGCTATCACAATGTAAAGTGCATAAGTAAAGAGCTCGGGTATAGAAATAACCGAGGCACGCGGAGACGAGGATGTATTCCCGAGTTCCTCCTTTTTAGGGGAGTATGTCTCGTTGGAGGGGTGTGAGTTTCAAACTCAAACGCCACAAATGGCCTCACCCTATTCTCCGATGAACCTTGCCCAAAAGCTCGGTTCACCTTTCACTATTGACCAACTCCAGACCAAAGGCAGAGAGCGCCGTCTTGTGGAGCTCTTCGCTCCAAAACTTGATGGGCCGGAGACTCCGGCCCCTGAGCACCCCTGAGGCCGGAGACTCCGGTTGAGGCACACCGGAAACTCCGGCCCTGGCACACCGGACACTCCGGCCAAGAAAAACAGCAGCAAAACTGCAAAACCTGAAATGCAATAACTTTCTCGTTCGAACTCCAAATCAGGTGAAACCAATTTTGTTGGAAATATTAAGAACCATAAATAGAGTTAAGTTGACACACATGGGGAGGTGTGAAACTTTCCTCGCGGATAAACCGATAATATTTCCAACACGAAAACGCAACAAGTTTTCCCAACAAAAACCGTTTTCGAAGAACTTGGGGTTGTCATGAAGATCACGACAAGCACCAAAACCCAACTAGGAGAAAAACCAAATAAGAACCAAGAAATATGATGATGCCAAGAATGCAAGGTTTGAGCTCTCCACAAAGATGCGATCAAGTTACTCACTTGAGAGCCCCTCTTGATAGTATGCCGTCTATCCTATAACCCGGTCTCCCACCAACAACATGAGACCGGTAAAATAGAAACCCTATCAAGATCATACCTTTGCCTTGCGCATTCCACTTGAGCTAGATGATGATGATCTTGATCTCTTCAAGTGGACTACCTTTCTTGATTGCGCTTTGCTTGGTGAAGACTCACATATCGCTCCCCCATACACCAATATGGGAGAGCCTCTATAAGGCACATCTTCACTTGACCAATATCTCCAAATGGGTGACAAGCTTCAAGCATAGGATTTCTTTGAGATGCTTCTTTTGAACTTGCACTTCAACTTCTTCTCTTAATATATATGATGACTTGGATATTGCTTTGGTCATCACTTTATCTTCTTCTTTCAAACTTGATACCAACACATGGTGTTCAAGCATTGCCAATGGACAAGCCCTACAAGGATAGCTCAATGCAACCATTAGTCCATAGAGATTGTCATTAATTACCAAAACCACACATGAGGGCTCATACACTTTCAGACGGAAAGCAAAAAATATGATTATTAGCTTTCCTATAAGGCACTATTACATCATGATATAACCGTTGCAATATATTTATAAATAACTTTTCCCACATGCGAAAACTATACAATTACGTTCTAACATCACAGGTTTTAGACAGGAATATCACGAGCCAGTGGCGTTTGCGTGCAAAAGAATGAAGGAGTCTGGTATAAACTATCCTAACCATGGGATGGAAGAATGACTCAAACTTTATTTATTTTATCATGCACATAACCCCATATCAAAATATATACTTGATACTGCTGTAGGAGCATATTCAAGGGCAAGGGAATTAAGGTAGCAAAGAATCTCCTTGATGATATGTAAGATAACCATGCCCCCATGTAGAAAGATCCAACACATGAAAGGTAAAGTCCATTACCGAAGAAAATAATGAAGAGCTTACAAAAAAGTTAGATGAGTTGATTGGTATTATCAAAGGTAAAGAAGAAGCCCACGTTAATGCCATCACCGATGTTAAGGTAGAATAAAAAGATTTTATAATTCAAAATACTTTTAACCCTGCACAGAGGAGTCAAATTTATGTCTCAAACTTTTGGAAACGATATAACCCTGCGGAGCTCCAAATGATGGCAATAATTAATGGAGAAAACAATGGCTAACACCAGACAGTTGACAAAACTCTAAAGACTTTAATTAGTGCCCAAACTGAGCAAAACAATGTTTTTTATTTATAAAAATGGCTGAAAATCAGTATGCAACTAACCAACAAGGTTGGTGATATTAGAACTGATTTGCAGGTTCTACAGGAAATGTCAAGAACTACCAAAGTACAAATGGCCAAGACAGATGAGAGCCAAACGTCCATCTTTGCAAAGTTTGCACGAAAGCCGGAACCCAATCTGATTGAAGATTTCAAAATGGTTGACTATAGCAATGGCTTTACACCCAACTATACAGTTGAAGATCTCGTCAAGATGGTCAGTTCGAAAAAACCTAGGGCTTGAAGGAGGTAAGTAAGCCGTATGTAAATATTTATTAATCAAGTTGCACTCAAGATACAAACTTCAGCTTCTTTAAATATATCCAAAACAGATGCAGTCGAGTAGAATCATGGGGAACCCTATGTACCAAAGTAGGAATAGTTGTCGCCACACTAGTTCCAGCATGCCCGGACACAAAAGTCTCTGCCTGAACACCATCAGAAAAAATAGTAATAACCTCAGAGGCATCAACATGGATATTTAATCCCCGACACAACATGCACTGGAGCATTCAAGTCTAACGGGCCAGGGGACTCGCCAATACCCTCGACTGACCCATATCCATCTCATCATTCCCCCACCATAAGCATCATGAGGGAGAGGGACCAAGTTAAGGTCTAAACTAGACATGCTTGTTCACATATGCGCATGGAAACAAATTCAGTCAATTCGAATAAGACAATGTTTTTGCATCAAACCTGGGGTGACAATTTCTGTTCTGTAGCCAAAGTGCACAGCACAGAAGGCATGAGGCAACTACATATTTCAAGAACAAATAGTTGCATTTAGCTGCACGTAAAGGCTGGTAAATACAGACAAGTTTGCTGAAGGGGCACATGTTTCAGTACGTGTATGTTGCGCCTGCCGCTAGCTGCGTGCGGACTACCTCTCCGTTACGTGGCACTCATCTCTTGCCGTTTCTCTGGCTCACTGGTTAATTACCACCCGGCCCTTGGAGCATGACATCTTCGTACTTTATTACTCTCAAAAGAAAAAGTGCAATTCCCCCATGTGTCATTGCTTGGTACGGAGCTGCTTCGAGCGGTGGAGTGCCATTTGAATTCGTTGGAGTTTCCAAAGCCATCGAGATCAAACTTGATTTCTTTGACGGAATTAGCGCAAAATTCAGAGCGCAGCTCGGTCCTTTTGCCCAGCCCGGCCCAGCAGCCCATTTGGCTAACCGCCTTGGCGTCACTCACTGACAGGATGACCCGGCACGGCAGCATGGAGTCACGAGCTTGGCACCTCGCCCAAAAAAAAAGAAAAGCGAAACCATATCCGTGTTTCATGTGGCCGGGCCCAATCGCCTTCCGCCACGTGCCATATCCCGGATACCCTCTCCAAAACCTCTCCCTCCACAACGCACTCCGTCAGTCAGTAGCCTCCCCCTCCTCCGCCTCCGCTCTTCCCCCAGGCAGCCCCTCCTCCCGCTCCCCTTCCAGCCATCCCACAACCGCCGCCGCGGGGGCAATGGAGTTCACAGGCGCGACTGTCTCGGCTCCGTTCGGCTGCCGGGCGTTGCGCGGCGGCGGGCAGCGGCCGCTGCGGGGCGTCGATGCCAGGAGGAGGCGCGTGGTTTCCGGTCCCGCCGGGACGGAGCAGTGGAGGACTTCCTGGAAGGTGAGCTGCGTGGCCACTGAGAAGCACGACGAGAAAGCGGCGGCGGCGGCGCCGGGGCTCGGGGTGGACTTCGCCGACGAGGAGGACTACGTCAAGGGCGGCGGCGGCGAGCTGCTGTACGTGCAAATGCAGGCCACCAAGGCCATGGAAAGCCAGTCCAAGATCGCCTCCAAGGTACCGCCGTATCTATCCCCTCTATCCTTTTCGGTACAACTAGTATCTTGTTCTTTGTTTTCTTCCATTAGATTATTGCTGATTTGTGCGCGCGGTTCGATGATCTTCAATATACTAACACATTCCCCTTCCCTAATTAGCGTTGTACGAACTTCGGGATCTATCGCCTAGTAGTACTAAAGTTAGTCTGTTTCAATTCCATGAACACGACAGTCGCAAAATCATCAAGGATAGTACTGAAATTCCTTCTCAAGTAAGTTGAATAATATGTTCTTGCACGTCATAGGTCATACTAGCACTACCACGGCACCATCTGAGTGTTCCCGATTTTGACCAATCAAAGCACTTATCGTCTTGGGTTGCCCATGCTCTGTCATAGCACTTCTCGCCTTCCTCGCAAGCCAAGAGTACAATATGTAATTCGATGTCTGGGTCCGTGGCACAGTGATGTTGAAAATTTTGTCGGATCGGATGCTCGGGGCAATAATAATGCCCATTCCATCCCAGTGTCACTCCTTTGACCTGCTTTCGTTCGGTTGGCCCAATGGAGTGTTAGGGACATGCATTTCCCCCGATATCATACTTACTATTTTTCTGTGACATCATCCTCGGGCTCTTGACAAGAACGAACCAGGAATTTGTTCAAGTTACTGAGTTTCTCTTTGATTTACAATAACCAATTTAACCACAGCCACTCATTCGTGAGTAAACGCGCCCGAGCGGTATTCGTCTGTCCCCGCCAAAGTTGGGCTTAACATATAGTATCTCGAAACAGGCTTTCGCCCCGCTTTATAAATAAAGCAACATGCCAAGCAAGTCCATACACAGTTACAAACATAAGAGCGGAAAGGCCGCTTGCTGGGGGCGCAGCACAAGTAAGCCCACACGAAATAAGCAAGAAAGAAATGGTGGGGGGTGGGGGGGGGGGGGGGTGGGGGGCGGTGTGAGAGATACATCAAGATAGACAGAAGAGAGCGAACAAAAAACTAAGCCCCTCCGGCGCTAGCTGGAAGAAGACGAGGAGATGCGCCGAGCGGTCTCCACAAGTCTAGTGATCATGTCGTCCAGCTGCCCCCTGTCCCGCTGCCTAGACAACGGGTGCCACTGCTGCAAGAAAGCCAGAAGTTTAAACATCGAGTCAGAAGCACGTCGGAGAAAAATCCGCTCGATCACCATCTTATTGCGAATTGTCCACAGGGTCCACATCAACGCGGCAAACACCAACCAGAAGAGGCGTCGCCTCTCCCCGGTACGGTTCGCCTGGATTTCTAGGAACTCGCCAAGGTCTGAGGCCTGCCAAGCAGGCCCCAGCGCCTCGTGGACGAAGTTCCATAGAAACCTGGCAGCGGGGCAGGTGAAAAGGATATGGGTTCCCGTCTCGGGGATCCCACACATGGGGCAGCCCATCACCCGGCCCCTGTCGCTTGCGAACCTCCACCCCTGAGGGGAGGCGGTCCCTAAGAAGCTGCCACACGAAGATTTTGATTTTTAACGGTATGGGGGCCTTCCAGAGTGGAGGGTCCAAGCTCTAACTGGGGTACTAAAGAGACTCCGATAGCCGACTTTACAGAGAACGTCCCAGACGGTGTCAGGTGCCATGACACGAGGTCACGACCGCCTGGCAGCGACTCAGGAAGCAAACTCCGTAACTCCGTCCAAGCTGCAGCCTCGGCAATACCGAATGTTCGTCGGAACGAGATGTTCCAAGTCCCATTGGGTATTGCCGAAGCCACAAGCTGCATCGGGTCCGCGCAGATAGCAAAAAGAGCAGGGAACCTATGCTGTAGCGGGCTCCCATCGAGCCACGGGTCCAGCCAAAAGAGGGTGTCCTCTCCATTACCAATGGAGAGAACGGACACCCTTCCTAATCTCATGCTTGATGGATTGGATAGATCGCCAAAATTGGGATCCATCCTGGCGGTCACAGGAAAAGAGGGGGCGACCCTGCAGATATTTCGCTTTGATTAACTGCAGCCATAGTCCCCCCTCCTCTCTAAGTATCCGCCATACCCATCGTAGCATGAGCGCAACGTTCATCTTACGGGAGGAAATGATACCAATGCCCCCCATGTCTTTGGGGGTGCACACATCCGCCCATTTGACCATGTGGTACTTCTGACGCCCATTGGCCGCCTGCCAGAAGAAGCGTGAGAGATCCCTGTCAAATGAGACGTGCGTGCCTTCTGGGAGTATATAAACTCCCATCAGGAACATAGGTAGACTAGAGAGACAGGCGTCAATCAGGACAGTTTGCTCGCCTTAGAGGTGAACCGCCCTTGCCAAGGCTCCGCCTTGGCTTTGACACGCTGGGTGACCGGTTCTAGGTCCTTAATAAGGATCCTAGAATCACTAATGGGCGTCCCCAGGTAAGTAACAGGGAAGGTAGACAACTTGCAATTTAGTTTGTCCGCTATCCGCTGTCGCTCATCAGGGGAGTATCCCATGATCATGACTTCGCTCTTGTCGAAGTTAATCTTGAGGCCCGACATGGCCTCAAAGCAGAGGAGAAGGAACTTGAGATTAATAATGTCAAGCTCCGAACCCTCCACCATGATCATGGTATCGTCCGCATACTGGAGGTGGGTGATCCCACCTCCAGGAATAAGGTGCCCTACCACACCAGAGATGTGACCGGCCGTCTTGGCTTTGTCCAAGATGGCCGCCAGGGCGTCACCAGCGAGGTCAAAAAGAAGGGGGAAATTGGGTCCCCTTGCCTCACCCCACGCGAAGACCTAAAGTAAGGGCCAATGTCTCCATTAATGTTTATGGCCGTGTTCCCGGACATGACGATCTGCATAATCCACGATATGAAGCCTCGTCAAACCCACGACGCTCGAGGACCTGGCGTAAAAAGCCCAGTCCAAACGATCATATGCCTTCTGGAAATCTAGCTTAAGAAAGACACCTTTAAGGTGTCTCGTCTTGACTTCATGAACAACCTCATGAAGAGCCAGAATCCCATCATGGATAAATCGTCCCTTGAGAAAGGCGAACTGATGTGGGTGAGCCAGGCGCTCCACAACTGGCGCCAAGCGTGTTGCACACACTTTGGCGAGCAGACGCATGATGACATTGATCACCGTGATCGGCCTAAACTGACGAACATCCGTGGCCCCTACAACTTTAGGAATTAGGGTAATCACCCCAAAATTAAGGCGGGACATAACCAGTGTCCCAGTATAGAACTCCTGGAACATCGGCATAATCACCGCCTCAATATACTCCCAGAACTTCTGGAAGAAGGATACAGGGAGACCATCCGGCCCTGGGGCCGAATTGGTTTTCATCCCCATAATGGCCCGGCGCACCTCCTCGGGACTGAATGGGAGAGTAAGCTCCCTATTCTCGTCATCCGAGACTAAGGCCCCTAAGGGCCAGAAGTGCGCGGCCAAAGCCACTCCCGTGCGGGGACCCTCCGTAAATAACTCCTTATAGAAGGAGTATATATGGTCGGAAAGGTCCTGGGCCTCCTCTAATAGGAGGCCATCCGCCCATAGCAAGGGATAGAGCACCTACGACGGCGACCATTAGCAATGGCATGGAAGTATGCTGTATTAGCATCTCCACGAAGAATCCAATTCTGGCGACTACGCTGTCGCCAGAATATCTCCTCGCCTTTGTAGATCTCCATCAAGGAGTTCTCCAAAGCATACCGCTCCAACCATCCATCCGCGGACAAGCCTGTCGAGTCAGCCGCCATATCAAGCGTCTGAATCTGGGCGAGGATGTCCGCCTTATTCTTACGCACCTCCGCGCCTAAATTCGCGCCCCACCCCCGCATAAATTGGCGCACGACCTTAGCACAGTGGTGCCAAATGTCAACCGCATTATAGGCGCGGGGGGAGTCGCGACCGCCAAGTCCCACTTTTGGCGAACCGCTTCCACAAATCCCGGCTGACCAAGCCAGAACTCCTCAAAGTGGAAGCGGTTCGACCTCGGCGGGGCCCCCCCTCCAGACGAGAGGAGGAGGGGGGAATGGTCTGAGCCAATCCTAGTAACCGCACGAAGCGAGCACAGAGGAAAGGCAACTTCCCATTCCACCGACACTAATACCCGGTCAAGCACACTCCGGATCGGGACGGCCTGGTTGTTGGACCACGTATAGGTAGAGGATTTATAATCTATTTTATAGAAATACAAAATGCATGGGAAGGCCATGACCCGGATGGTCTTTACTCTCAACGTTGCCCCACCATTGAGTGGCATTGTTCACTCGTTCGATTCAAAGAGAGGAAAAAAAGAGTTGGAATTTTTTTTATCTCGGTTTCAAGAAAAGGCGGGAATTTTACAATCTACTCGGACCTCCTTCTAAAATTCATATGCACCAAGACAAGGGTCTTTACATTCTAGTTTTACTTTAACAGTAGTTTGACTTTGATTTTACTGTGCTTATTCGAGTTACTGCAAATCAAACATCATAGTCTGCAAAATGTTTGTGCTTTTCAGTACTATATTGCACATGCATTCCTATATGAGTGTTTCTATTCCTATGTTTTCAAAAATCCTGCGAGTTAAAGAAGCCTTAAGCTCATTGTTATAACTCGAACTAAATTTTGTGTACCATAAATATATGCACTGTATAGTACTTTGTAAGAACGTTTCATTCCTTTTAATTTCTACCGAAACCTTGTTTAGTTTATTTTTCTTCAAGGATTGATTAATTGGGATTGAAGGTGATAGGATTTAAGCTTATTTGTGTGCCGTTCCATTCTTCAACTAATTGATTTTCTGTTTTGAATCTTTGTTTGCAGCTGTTGCCTATAGCTGATGAATCTTCAGTACTTGATTTAGTTATCATTGGTTGTGGTCCTGCTGGCCTATCTTTGGCTGCAGAATCAGCAAAGAAAGGACTCACGGTCGGTCTCATTGGCCCTGATCTTCCATTCACAAACAACTACGGTGTATGGGAGGACGAATTCAAAGGTAGCACAGTATTTGCCGCATGTTTGGATAACATGTTCACGAGGATAATATGAGTAATATCATATACGTTTCTCTTTTCAGATCTCGGTCTGGAGAGCTGTATTGAGCATGTCTGGAAGGATACTGTTGTGTACCTAGACCGTAACAAGCCGATAATGATTGGCCGAGCTTATGGCCGGGTGCACCGAGACTTGCTACACGAGGAGTTGCTGAGAAGGTACATTCTCCCGTAACGACCTTAGAATTCAGAAGCATCAGGCGGCATGATATAACATGTTTCTTGATTTGTAACAATGATTCAGTAATTGACAGATGCAATGAAGCTGGTGTTACATACCTCAACTCGAAGGTGGAACAGATAATAGAATCTCCAGACGGGCATCGAATAGTATACTGTGAACGGGACCAGAAGATACTTTGCAGACTTGCCATTGTTGCATCTGGAGCAGCATCTGGTAAGCTTCTAGAGTATGAGGTTGGAGGGCCGCGTGTTTGTGTGCAGACTGCGTACGGTGTAGAAGTCGAGGTACACACTAGCCCTGCGCAAAGTGCTTGTCCTATCTGTGGTTTATTTCATGATCTGCCGATGACACTTCATTGATGTCATTGAAGTTGAAAATCTCAGGCGTTGTTTGTATAAATTTCAGGTTGAACAATATCCGTACGATCCCAGCTTGATGGTTTTCATGGACTACAGAGATTGTTTCAACGAGAAATTCACACATCCTGAGGAAGCAAATCCAACATTTCTCTATGCCATGGCCATGTCTTCCACGCGAATTTTCTTCGAGGTCTATATGAAAATTTGAGCACTCTGTTTCTGTGATAGACATGCTTCCATACTCATAGGTTACTGACCAAACTAATTTATCGCAGGAAACATGCTTAGCTTCAAAAGATGCAATGCCATTTGATCTCCTTAAGAAGAGGTTGATGTCTCGGCTGGATGCGATGGGAGTTCGTATCCTAAAAGTATATGAGGAGGTAACTAGTTATGGGTTGATATTAATATCTGTTTGTCTTGCATATGTGTATTTGAATTTCGGTTGAAGTGCTGAACCTTGATTCCAGGAGTGGTCCTATATTCCTGTTGGTGGATCCTTACCTAACACAGACCAGAAAAATCTTGCATTTGGTGCTGCAGCGAGTATGGTCCATCCTGCAACTGGTACGTACAAATCCTCAATCTGAACTAATCATTCCCTATAATTGACATGGATATTAACGATATTGTAGAAAATTCTTAGGATACTCGGTGGTCAGATCTTTGTCCGAAGCTCCAAGATATGCTTCTGTGATATCGGATATCTTACGAAATCGTGTCCATTCTGGACAGTATTTGCCTGGAAGTTCTCAAGACCCCAGTCCATCAATGCTTGGTACAGATTTCTTCCGTTGTTTAATGCATTCAACAAATAGAATTAAATCACTTCAAGATGAGAACATTTCTGTTCTGCAAAATAGGAGAAATGAGCAAAACTGTCTGCTGCTAACCATTGTCTGATATTTCAGCATGGAGAACGCTCTGGCCTCAAGAACGGAAGCGTCAACGCTCATTCTTCCTCTTTGGATTAGCCTTGATAATACAACTGGATAACGAAGGCATCCAAACATTCTTCGAAACGTTTTTCCGGTTACCCAAATGGTAATTATAATTTATACCCATCCGTTGCTTTTATTGCTCGTTCTCAGGTAAAATTTATCCTTCCAGCAATTTCGCATCACTTTCAATTTCTTCAAACAGGATGTGGCGAGGATTCCTTGGTTCGACGCTTTCATCAGTGGATCTCATGCTCTTTGCACTCTACATGTTTGCAATTGCGCCTAATAATTTGCGAATGAACCTGGTCAAACACCTCCTCTCTGACCCGACAGGCTCCGCAATGATCAGGACCTACCTGACCTTGTAAAACCATTTCACTAGTCTGCAAGAATTCTAGAAAGTGTACAGTTTTTTTGTAGTTGTACATAACATAGTTAGAGGAGTTGGATGTCACAGGCAATAACGTTTGTCCGCTATGGCAGTCGATCAGTAGATCTCTGTAGTGGAGTAAAGTGTGGATCTTGTATAGTTGAACTGGCCATTTTTAGGTCTCTCTTCTGTTTCCAATATTCCTCTTCCCTGGTTTTCCATGCTTAATTTTAGATCCTCTCTCGGTCAAGGCTCTCCAGGAGGGAAAAGTGGGAGCTTAATGGGTGCAAGAATAGCATGAGGTTACGCTATTCCTGTTCCGTCGCTACGCCATTTCATGCATGCGGGAATGAGAGCAGGACGGAAGGAGATCTCTGTAGGCAAGGAAGGAAGGGAGCGGGAGGAAGAGGAGAAGGGACGCTTCCGTCGCTCCCTCAGCCTCTCTGCATCTCTTCCTCGTCGTGGTCCCTTTCTAACTTTTAAGATCAACTACACGATCAGCTGGTCGGAGCATCGCCGGCGTTCATTCCCAGTCGACGAGACAGGCGTACGAGTGCTCGATCACCGGCCGGACTACTGCAAGACACGATGATGCAAGGTAGCCCCCTCAGTCCCGACGAGCACCGGCTGACCTCGCCGCCGAGCCTGCACCAGCCGGCGTCGACCATCGTGGTCGCCATCGACCGGGACCGGAACAGCCAACTGGCCATGAAATGGGTCGTCGACCACCTTCTCTCCGGCGCCTCCCACATAGTTCTCCTCCACGTCGCCGCCCACCATCCTGCAGCCAACCGTACGTAACTTTGGCCGCTTCGCATCATTCGCCCATAAAGTGCAAGAACTGATGATGTAGAGTCCTTGTTGCGTAGATGGATTTGCCATGGCCGAGACGACACCGGGCGCGCTGGAGGCTGAACTGAAGGAGATCTTTGTCCCCTTCAGAGGATTCTGCTCCAGGAATGGGGTAATTAAGACATGCACCAGGCGAAATTCTTCCGGTTCGATGAAGAGGGGAGGGAAATTAACAGTGGATGAACCTGCAGGTGGAAGAGTCCGAGGTGATACTGGAAGAGGCAGACGTTTCCAAGGCCATCATAGATTACATCACTGTGAACAAGATCCAGAGCATCGCGCTCGGCGCATCCAACAGGAACGCCTTCACCAAGAAATGGAAGAACCCCGACGTGCCGTCCAACCTGATGAAGGGCGCGCCGGACTACTGCAACATCTACGTCGTCGCCAAGGGCAAGCCCGTCAACGTCAGGCTCGCTAAGTGCGGCGTGCCGGCCGACGACAGTGACTTCGGCCTCGGGACCTACTCCAGGAGGAGCTCCAGGGGGCAGCTGCCGCCGGTGATGCCGGAGTCGGTATCCTGCAGCAGGCGCTCCGTCGACCCAAACTTTGGGCCCGAGCTCACCACCCGCCCGCCGTTCCGTGAGCGCTCGCTGCCGGCGTCGGTGACCAATCCTTATATTCTGTCGGGCAGGATCGACAGCACCGACGGGTCCTACCGAGCTACGCTGCGGACAAACTCCCACGATCCCTCCAACTCCAATGTTGACCCCGACTTCGGACAGGCGATGCATTTCTCCTCCATGGACTTTGGGGAGAACATCGACGCGCTCTCCCTCAGCCCCCGGGACCCTGCTCGCCCCTATCCACCGTCAGTCCATCTTCCTCCGGCCTGATGAATAGACATTCTTGAATCCTTCCTGCTTTCCGTTTCCAAATGCTTACGCACGGCATGCAGGCCAGCGCGAGGTGGAGGCGGAAATGAGGCGGCTGAAGCTGGAGCTGAAGCAGACGATGGACATGTACAACGCAGCGTGCAAGGAGGCCATCAACGCCAAGCAGAGGGCCAAGGAGATGCACCTGCTCAAGATGGAGGAGGCGCGGCGGCTGGAGGAGTCCCGGCAGGCGGAGGAGGCCGCATTGGCGCTGGCCGAGATGGAGAAGGTCAAGTGCCGCGCCGCCATGGAGGCTGCCGAGGCGGCGCAGCGTCTTGCCGACCTGGAGGCGCAGCGTCGCCGCAACGCCGAGGTGCGCGCGCGCAGAGAGGCCGACGAGAAGGTGCGCGCTCTGGATGCCATCGCCAGCCACGACTTCCGCTACCGCAAGTACAGTATCGACGAAATCGAGCTCGCCACCGAGAGCTTCTCCGAGAGCCTCAAGATCGGCGAGGGTGGCTACGGCCCCGTGTACAGCGCCAGCCTCGACCACACGCCGGTGGCCATCAAGGTGCTCCGCCCGGACGCCCAGCAAGGGAGGAAACAATTCCACCAGGAGGTGGAGGTGCTTAGCTGCATCCGCCACCCCAACATGGTGCTACTCCTCGGCGCCTGCCCTGAGTACGGGTGCCTCGTCTACGAATACATGGAGAACGGCAGCCTCGAGGACCGCCTGTTCCGGCGCGGCGGCACGCCGTCGCTCCCTTGGAGCCAGAGGTTCAGGATCTCGGCCGAGATAGCCACGGCGCTCCTGTTCCTTCACGGGACCAGGCCGGAGCCGCTGGTGCACCGAGACCTGAAGCCGGCCAACATCCTGCTGGACCGCAACTACGTGAGCAAGATCAGCGACGTCGGGCTGGCGCGCCTCGTGCCGCCGGCAGTGGCCGACAGCGTGACGCAGTACCGGCTGACTGCGACGGCGGGCACCTTCTGCTACATCGATCCGGAGTACCAGCAGACGGGCAAGCTTGGCGTCAAGTCGGACATCTACTCGCTCGGCGTGCTGCTTCTGCAGGTGGTCACCGCCCGTCCGCCCATGGGGCTCACGCACCACGTTGAGAAGGCCATCGAGTCTGACACCTTCGCCCAGATGCTCGACATCACCGTCAAGGACTGGCCCGTCGAGAGGCGCTCGGTTTCGCCAAGCTCGCACTCAAGTGCACGGAGATGCGGAGGAGGGACAGACCGGACCTCGCTACCGTCATCCTGCCGGAGCTCAACCGGCTCAGAAACCTTGGCATCGCCTACGACCAGGCGCGGGCGAGCGGCGCTGGCGGCGACAGCAGCTCGCGCGGGCAGGAGAAGACCAATGTCAGCTCACCAACAGTTGACGGGTCGTGGAGAACGGCAGAGAGTTAGCATTGGCACACACAGGTTTAATTTTCTGTTACACCGTGTCAGATAGAGTGAGATTAATTACGGAGGAGAGGGACAATGTCAATTGTCCACGTTCTTTTTTTGGGTTACTGATACTTACTAAATTCTGTATGTAGTTCCTCGCATGCTTAACATTGACATGTTTGCAGTGCCGGCTCACAATTTCGATTCATAAATTTTGCCCATCCAGACAAACTGTCATGAGCGAAAAACTGGAGGGGCGATTAACTCTGACGATGAGGCCGAAAGGTTTTTTTTCTCGATAAATGACTTAGTAGATTCAACTCCTTAGAGCAGCCATACCATTTTAGTAAAGCGATTCGAAAGGGCCTTTGAACCGATTCCATACGGCGCATCGATTCAGCCTGTTAGGATAATCTTCTTGGTCGGTTCCAAAGAGTAAAAGTTGAATTGTGGTAGAGATGGAGAAGAGAACGAGAGGATAATCTTCTTGGTTGGTGCCAAAGAGTAAAAGTTGAACTATGGTAGAGATGTAGAAGAGAAGGATGCTTTCTTCATTTCAACTGGCAGTCTATTTGTCGATGTCCAATTCAGTATAGTGCAGCAAACTGAGAGCGATTCAAGCAAAAAATAACTTATTACAATGAACCGGAACCACAGTGTGGCTGGTGTTAGAGCCAAGAAAATCTCACTGGCGGCATCTCCATTGCAACTCGTGTGGGTCGTCGTGGGGTCTGGATGATCTGATCTCGCCACGGAGATTGCAGCGCCTCCCTTGTGGCAGCACGGGGTCTGTTACCTCACAAAATGCTGGTCCTAAAGGACCGTGTTCACGTATACGCCGAACACGTCACGTACTAGGCAATCGAAAAAAGCAAGCTTAGACCACCCCGACCCCTCGCGTCGCTCCCCCGGCGGCGCAGGGGACAAAATTTTGCGCCGCCGAGCTCCTCCCAGTCAGGCGCCCTCCTGCCGCTGCCGCCGGCGGCCTCGTCCGCGGCGGTGGCGGCGCCCCCCGCTGCCAAAAAGGTGGTCGGGGGGGTTCCTCCTCGCGTGCTTGTCTGGGTGGAGGACCGGCCCGTGGGGGGCGGCGGCGGTCGGGGCTGGGGAACGCCGAGCCGGCGGGCTCGGGCAGTGATGGTGGCGGCGGAACCTGCTGGCGGCGGTGCGGCGCGCTGGGCGCCACCGTGCCGATGGATTCGCCGTCGAGGCGCCCAGGGTCGGGATCTGGGCCCCGTTGGGCTCGTACTGGGCCTGGCGGGCCGCGCGGGCGGCGGGCTCGCCGTGCGCGCTGGAGGGTGTGCAGGAGGTTGCTGGCGTGTGAGGAGGAGGCAGGGGAGCAGAGGCGGAGGAGCGGGACGTCAGGACGGCGTGCGTGCTGGTGCGTCGTGGAGCTGCGGCGGGTGAAGTCCGGGTCCGTTCTGGAGGCCGGTGCTCGGCGCGGTGGCGCGGCGCCAGACGGTGCGGGGCGCGGTGGCGGTGGCTGCTAGGCGGCGACGCTGAGGCGGAGGTGGTGGGGGTTCCGACGGGGCAGCAGGGCTGGCATCCCTCGCTGCCGTTCTTCGGCTCCTTGGGCAGCGGGGAAGCCGGGGCGGCGGCCCCGGTCCTGTTCGGCGGTGCAGCGGCGTCCTCGGTGGCATGGGGTGCCGTCTGTGGACTTCGGCGTGCGGTGGTGCTCGGGTGGTCGGCAGCAGCGCCCCTGCAAGGCTTGATGCTCCTAGCGCTTCACGGTCGGGTCAAGATCCGGGCGAAAGTCCAGCACCGGCTTCGGTTTGTGCCGACGATGGCGGCGCCTTTCGGGCGTCGTTCTCCTTCTTGTTCGCGTCGTCGAGGAGATTGATTCGGTCCGACGCATTGGTGGCAAGAGCACCGGGTGAAAACCTAAACTCCTTCGGAGCGGGCGGCGGTGACGAATGCGTCATTACCTTGTTGGAGGCGTCGCCTTGGAGCTCTTGGCCCCCGCGGTGCGCTGGCTTCGCGTCGGCAAGGCGGGATGGCTCTGCGGTCGGGGGAAGCGGATGCCGGGGTGGCGACCCCGGACAGTGGTGGTTTTTCGAGGCGGCGGCCTCGGTCCCCTCTACAGCGACGGTCCTATGGGGCAGGGCCATCTCCTGGCGAGGTCTGGGTGACGATCTGGTGCTGCACGGGCAGCAAGTGTGTCGGCCCGGCTGGTTCGGCTCCGGGCAAAGCGGAGTTTGATCTGGTTGCTACGCCGGGGCGGCGGCCCCGGATTTGGCGCGACGTTGAGGTCTGCGGGCGGTCGTCTATAGCGAGGGTAGCAAGGGCTACGAGACGGTTAGGTCGTGCGGCGTTGTGGCTCGTGTGCGGCTTTGGTGCCGAGTGGTGTAAGTCGGGGCGGCGGCCCCGGGGTTGGTGGCGTGTTTTGTGGCGTTCGGTGGACTAGCGTCGTGTGGACGGCGGTCCCTCGTCTGTGCGGTTTTTTTGGCCATGTTTTCCTTATAAACAGGACATTTGTACGGTTTTTGGGCCCGGTTTTCCTTATAAACTGGGTCAATTCTTTCTTCTATACGAATTGCAGGAACGCCCTGCCCTCTTCGAGAGGTTACTCGAAAAAACACGTCACGTGTACCCAAGGAGGTAGGTGATGCGGTTTAAATTTCCATGGGAGACCAAATAGAAGCGTGTACGCTAGCAATCCAACCGACTCTTTTCAACCAGACACATCACTCGCACGGGAGGGACCCATAAGGCATCGCCACAATGATTGTCTGAGTTTGGTCGATTGGCTCGCCCCTTAGCTCGGTTTTGAGCGAATTGTGATTACGTAGTCGTCGTTTGAACGTAAGCAGTGACAAAGATAGAGAATAAAAGTACGATTGATTAGATTTGTGTGCTTAAATTACAATGAACTATCATCCTTACATTATATATAAGTCGGCTGGACTTCCCTTGCAAGTCACGATTTATACGCATATACATGTTCGAGTCTAAGTACAACACCTAGTTTAAGCTAAAAGGCACGACTCTGACTTCGTACTAGAATCGGACTCCAAGTGCCCGACTTGCTCTTGAATCAGGTCAAGCTTCCTTCCGTGTTTGAGTAGCCTCCAGGTTTTCATGTTGGGGTTGGTGTAGCCTTGATCGTGCTCGGCTGCTCGCCCAGAACTCGGGCGTTCTTACTGCATTCGTCTTCGTACCAAACCCAAGACTTAGCATGCCAGATCGAGCCTTTGAACGTGAGCTAGCCTCCCAGTCGTGTCAACGAAAAATGTCTCCCCCAGTCGGTGATGACCCAATCTTGGTCGCCAAGCGTGTGTTAGCCCCCATCATGGCCTTTAATGGACTGCGCCTATTGACACTGGGCGACTTGCCTTCTAGTATCTCCACGTTATCGCCTGCTTCGTCGTGTCCAAGTATTGTTTCGTCTCCGATTTCTCCACTCTTTGGCTTCAACTCGAATGTGTCCAATCGGATTTCTTGTCCTCCTACAGGAGCTCGCTCTAGATTTGAAGTCAGTGAAAAACTTCTGCAACCCATACCACTTGTTTACTGGTAGAGCTAGTGTGTCAGGAAATACTTGCGCATAGAACTCGGGTAAGGGCGATATTAACCTCATCGGCCATATATTTTAAGGGCGATATATGTATATCAGCTACTTTGTGTGACTAGGCAGTTTGCCATGCAGCAGGATGGAATTTCTTTGGATATCGTCCATTGATTTCTCGGGGTAACATATGCCCCTACATCGATTCCACCCGATATGATTTGTTGGGTCCTATTATCATGATCCGGAGCGGTCCTTCCCAGCTCTGTGAACATTTACCAAATTTCTGACTCATTGAGTCGACTGTCAGAATTACCTTCCAGACTAAGTCACCGATTTGAAAGCTCTTCACTAGATCTTCTTGTTGTAACTTTTGGCTACATGGGAATTTTCCTTTCTGATGCCCTAGAAGTAGATATGCCCTAGAGGTAATTATAATATGGTATTATTTATCTCAAGTTTATTATTAATGCTTATATCTTTATGTTATAAATATTGTGATACTTCCCTCGAAACAGGCTTTCGCCCCGCTTTATAAATAAAGCAACATACATATTCAAAGGCAAAATCATACGGACGTGTGGAGAGATAAACAAACAAGTGTTCCTAGTCTAGCCTCTATGATTAGCTCACTATGATTAGCTCACAAATTGTGTGATGATCATGTTTTCTTGATCATGGACTTTGTCATAACATGAGTGCCAACAACTATGAGAGTACATTGTTAGATGAACAATGGTACAGAACCGACCCAATATAATTGATCTTGCTATGAGATATTATTTGTTGTTGTTGATAGCAATTTTGTTATGACATTATCATTTGCATAAGTTTTTAGACCATGAGAATTTCTAGTGACCACTTGCTTAAAAGGTATGTTTAGATTGTCACCTAACGTCATTCCGTAACTAGGTGATGTGGTTTTCAGGTATATCCTAAAGTGTGACAGGAACTTGGATAGTTCGAAATTGGGATCTTGCTCCTCCTAACGA
This sequence comes from Poa pratensis, assembly GCA_947311845.1. Classification (NCBI taxonomy): domain Eukaryota; kingdom Viridiplantae; phylum Streptophyta; class Magnoliopsida; order Poales; family Poaceae; genus Poa; species Poa pratensis. Next base: position 6,999,927 of record CAMZMU010000057.1, read on the forward strand.
TGGAGATATACACTCCAGGCCCTCACAGTATTATGATATCATCCAATCGTCTGGCCAGACACAACATGATAATTCTGAGGAGGATATCAGAATACGCAATGAGAAAAGAGAGTGATATTGATACGAGGCTAACGGGTATAGTGATCGAAGTGTTTGATCACGTGGATACCGACATCTCACCTCGGGATCATGAAGCAAAGGTATTAGAAATATGAGAAACAAAAAGGTTAGTTTTATATATTCTTATATGCATGGGAATCATCACGGGCGTTCATGACTCCGATGTTGGTTATTGAGCGGAAAGTGTTCTGATCATGTCTTTGTATTACCGAACCTACTAGGTCACACGCTTTAAGTGTTTTAGCCTATTACAGAGAGTTACATGTATGGTAGGTAGATGTGAGAATCATCGGAAACGTTCCGATGTTATCGGTGAGACTTCGAATTGTTCCAAACATTTATTGAGAAGGCATATAATGTCGGAGAGACCTCGGAAGTGTTCCAGGAATTAAATATGTGGACATAAGATGTCCCAGAGTCATAGAAATAGTTTCTATCACTATCGGATTAATTCCGAGATTTTATATGGAAGATATATATTGATTCGGAGGTTTTGGACAAACACCGGAAAAGGGGAGAAGTGTCGAGAGGGGTAATGGGCTGCCCTGGGGCTGTTCCCCACAAGGGGTAGCCGTATGGGCCCCAGGGAGCCACCTAGACCGGTGCAAGAGCCTCCTTGGGCTGCCACCCCACTTGCCTTGGGGGGCAAGGCACCCAAGGAAGGCCAATTAGGATTGGGCCAGGAGGCCGACGTAAACAAGGAAAGGGGGTGCGGCGCACCCACCCTGCCCCAGGGCCGGCTGCGGCGGACGACTTGGGGAGGAATTCCTCCCCAAGTGAGTTTTCCCTAGACCCCCTCCTCCTCATATATATACCCACCCCCTCTTCCCTTAAGGGGTACACCTTCGGAGCTGATCTCCTCTCTCTATTCTTATGTGTTGACAAAAATTATCTACTTCTAATATAGATTAGATCTAAATCTACACCTACGCCGAAAATTGTTCTCTCATAGGTGGCATCAAGTCCTGGACGACGGAGTGTTGGCGGCTTGAAGTTTTGGACGCACGGATACCGGTGGAGAGATTGGTTAATTAGTATTGTTTATTGCGTGTGAGAGTAAATTGGATGGGATGGAGCGGGAGTGACATAGGGCGTGAGCAAGCGATGGCCACAACTCAACGGGCCGCACCATGAATCCAAATCTTTTTAAAAATGTCCTGATGAATATCCAAAAAACAATTTGTAATTTTTTGACATTTTGAAAAGTTTTTAAAAATGTTGTACACAACGGGTGCATCTGCACCCGTGACCCGAAACGCCGTGTCATACATAGGTTGAATCTGTTTAATAATTGTTGTTTTGTTCATGAGCGTAGGAATTTGAATACTGAAGTTCATAATCTCGCTAAATTCCCCTCTCTTAAGGAGTTGGCACCACTTGTGGCTAGGTACACCCGTAAACATTTTGGTTGATGAATAAAGATAGCGAGAGTCGCATAAAAAAGTTCTGTTTAGCTTTCACTTCTTTTGCAGGGTTTTTTTTCTCTTCTATTTTGTTCGCTCCTGTTTAGTGTGATATCGCAGCTCTCACTGTTTTGTTCACTTCTGATTAGTAGTAAACAGAAAACGTAGATAATGCTTCTACTGATTAATGGGGCACACGTAGTACAAGCCGAAGCGAGTTAACGGAAGAGCCTCATATGCCATTGCCTCGTCGTGCGGGTAAACATCGCACCACACTGAGTAGTACAGCCCTTGGAAAACAGAAGAGGTTACCCCAGCACAACTGTACAAGCTCTTGCAAAATCATTCTAGCTTGCTGAAAGAAAGGCCATCTAGAGAAGTTGTCCTCGATGAAGAACAGCCAATTGCCCAGCAACGCCCAGCACGCACCCAGCTGAACAAATACGGATGCCATGAGTGAGTACAGAAGGTGTACTGTACCTCCTCCACGACATGATGGATCTCAGACGTTACCGTAAAGTTGCTTTCTTAAACAAACAAGTCTGTTCTACAATTGCTATTTACAGTTTTACCATTGACCATGATACAATTACAAACAGTCCACATGTGCTAAGTCTAACATCCTGAACATGCATCTGTTATGCTCATATTCCAATTCCAAGCCAACACCAAAACTGCAGCAGCGGCATTGTGTGGTAGGTCTACATTTTGGCACACTGCACTTCTTCTGGGGGCAAAAGAAGGGTATATTTATTAGTTAACAGGATACGTCTGGAAATTCAGAAGGATATACTATCACCGAGAGAGGTGCATTGAGATTTGAGACACGTTGGATTTCATTCCACCCGAGGTTGGGAACTAGTAATTCGTTGGGTCTACAACGATCTTGGATGGGCTCCTAATGAGCTAATTTTCACTATTTTTGTTTATAGTTTTCCAGTAATTCTAGATACATGTTTGAATTTTTTGGGTATTTTTTTGTTTAAACCGTCTATCTCCTTCGCTTGTAATCATTTATCATTCAATTAGTGAAGCATAAATTCATTCGATTTCCTGTTCCTGATATTAATCAAATTAGCATATTTCTTTAGAAAGAAAGCCCTTTTGGCTTATACATGCTGTGATTGTACAATGTGGTAGGGTAAGCTACACAAAACGCTCAACATGATTGTTCGCTACTAGCCAGTTCATTGGTCGCTACAGAGATTAGCAGTGACGCACCTCCAAAAGGATCAGGTGAGAGATCTGCCAGCCCATTCACGATCTCTCTTTTTTAGCTTCGCTTGCATCTTATTAAACTTCTGTTTTCCTTTCTCCAGAAGAGGATCAACCACTACATAGTCATTTGGATCATCCTTCCTAGTCATACCATCCTGTAAGACAAAATTAGCCCATGCATCTATTTCCAATGTGTGTATGTGTATGCACGAAAAGAAAGTGGAGAGGATGCCAGCCTACCTTCGAAGATTCCGGTGCAAAAGTGAGACGGTTGGCGTGCCACTCTTTGGAGCCCTCGACATCTTCTGGCTTTGTTTCCGTATTAGCAGGCTTATTGCTAAGAAAGGAAGCCTTGAACTTCTGTAACTTTGCTAAAGTCTAACAACAAAAATCGATGTTTAAGAAACAGTTAGGTACTCAACTTGATGTACAAAAATTGACAGGTAGAAGAGATGCCAGCTGGCATATGTATATGCATAATCCATCTTGTAATGGCACAGAGGAACGTGCTGATGAGAAAGCAGAAAAATAATACCTCCTCTTCACGGCCTTGGAGGCTGCGTTTTCTCTGTTTCTTCAGGTGTTTCTCTTGTTCAGCTGGATTTAGCAGTTGCAAATTATCATCTCCTCTGGACATCCTTTCAGTATTGGCTTCAGAGCCAATGCCTTTTTTCTTCAAGGATAGTTTCCGTGTTTTCGATAACTGCTGATCATCGTCATCATCATCTTCATCGTCACTCCTGTGTACATTTTCTACACGTTAATAACTTCACAACTGTTGGATTAGATTTTCTACACAGTACTGTTTAAAGTTCAGTGTTTCAGACATGCAAATACACACAAGACGCTTCTTCCAGTACCATTGATAAGTCTAGATTACCATCTGTTTAAAGTTCAGAGGTAGTACATGGTAACCCTGCTACCAAGAAGAATTATGATTGTGAATGTGCAGAACCAAACTGTTTATCAAAATGGCAAGGTAATGAAAATTAAAGATATTCTTTTCAATATGACTATGTTACAAGGTTACAGACTCACATAATTCAATTCCATTCAGAATGGTGTTATTATGTCCCTGAGTAACTTAGTGCTAATTACCAAGTATGAATGCTTGTGAGTGGTGAGACACTTATCAGTTAAGTTTTCAGAAAATGATCACTTAGTATATTAAATTAAAGAGAACAGGACTACAATGATATATAGGAATACTACAGGTTGTTATTAAAAGAATAGATGCTCTAGTCGTTCAAGACATCATAACGATAACCTACATGTTTGAACCAAACGACAGTTCTATCATTACTAATAGATATATGCAAAAGACAGTCACAGCACATAGGGAATCGGGAACATATAAATAATCTAGACAAAATCACAAACCTGCGAGCTGGTAAATCTTTATCCTTCCGATGAGATTTATCTGTACCAAAGAGGGAGAAATAAATTGCTCAGTTTTCAAACTTGTTTAGTAATTATGTGACATCAGTCTAAAAAAAAGCAAGTAGCTGCAGGATCCTGCCTCTCATTAAGTCTGTCATGGTACAGTACATTGCTGAACAGAAGTGTTCCAGATATGGAGAACTATCTTAACAGAAACTGGAACAATAAGTTACCTTTCCTGGAATTTTCACTATGCCGTATATCCCCAAGCTCCCTACGTTTTTTTAGAATTCGTGAACGCATCCTGTTGTCAAAATCCTCCTCGTTCTCGTCTTCAGGAGAATCATCATCATTTTCTGGATCATGCTCCAGCTCTCTGGAGTCGGGTTTTTTCGAGATTAAAGCCTCCCTGATAGATATAACAGTTTCATTTTTCTTCTCCTCCTCCTCCTTGGACTGTACGGTGCAATAAACACAACCATGTCAAAATTTCACATGGTCTATAACTATTTAATATCAAACAAGTAGCTCTTAGTATACAAAACCTGACCAGAGTCCAAGATACAACTGATGTCCTAAACCAACTTAAGAAGAAAACTTGTATTTGAGTTACCCAGTGTGCATTGGGAATAATTTAACTGGCAGGGATAATCAACAAAAGACAAACCACATAGAAAATCAGTTCAGCAAAGCACTCGGTAAAAACATGATCCTTAGGTAGTTAATAGTAGTGTGTTAAATAGAGAATGCTACACGCAAAAAAATGAGCCCATTTTGAGACTGTCCTTCTGTAAAATATTGGTTTAGAACCAGTGTAAGCATAATCTTCGCAGGTATAACTCAAAAGGATAAGCTTAACAAAGTAGAAAAGGATGGCAACAGCAATTCCTGGTATCAGATGGTATGCACACTAACACGGCACAGTGCTACGCAGTATAGAATGCTATGTCTGCCAGTTAGATAAGGTCTCTCCCTGATTCTGTTGTGTGATATGTTTCCTAGCAAATGATCGGTTAACGTCCTACAGATTTCTTCGACTAGAAGTGACACAAGTCACACAAGGGATAATACTTACCAGTTGTTCAACCTGTGGTTCCACTTTAAGAAAACGGGGATCGTCCAACACATCATGGATACTTTTTATTTTGTCCTTCACAAAGGAAGCTGCCTCATTCTCCTCTTCTTCTACTTCATCTCCAAAGGAGAGGACGTTAAGTTGCCTATAGAACAAATGGACATGTCAAAACAAATCTAACATCATTACCCTATCTTGTCAAGGACAATAGGTTCCAACATGCAGAGCACATACTTAACAGCTTTCTTTTTTGGTTGACCATCAACATCAGCTTTGGAAGCAGGCTGAATCTTCTTAATTTGCCTTGGGACTATATCATCGAATGGGTTCCAGAGTACCTACAGAAGCAGAAATGCACATAACTAGTCAATAGCTAGATAGGCTTCACAAGCAACAATTAAACAAACGAAAGAAATTGTCTCATTGCAGAAGTACCAAAAGAAACCGAATGATCATAAAACACAAGGGGAAAAGCTACCTCGACCGAAAGAATTTTCTGTGGGTACACAGGTCGATCATCTTTATCAGTCTCTATATCAGCCAAGGCCAGAAGGTTGAAGACAGAATCCCCAGTGACCTGAACGCGAACAAACCCACGAAGTCAAGCATAATCACCACCGGAAAAACAAATGTGTTACGCCAAGACATACACAATGGCACTCAAGCAAGACAGGGTACCTTCCCAAAAATAGTATTCTTCTTATCAAGCCAATCGCAGCGGTCGAGGGTAATAAAGAACTGGCTTCCGTTCGAATGAGGCGTGCCAGCATTGGCGCAGGCCAATAAACCCCTGTGGTTAAACCTCAGGCGCGAGTGGAACTCGTCAGAAAACGGGGCCCCATATATGCTCTCACCACCTGCAAATTGATAGCAGACAATCGTCAGGTTCAATTCAGAGCACCACAAATACACCAATCGAACTTATGGCTCAAACAGATGGTTAACCAGGCACAAATTTTGATTCACTAATCGGTAACTTGAACCAACATCCACGATTCAGTTTGGTAAAGATTGATGGTAAAATCTGGACTAAGAAACCCTATATAAGTCTGATTAGGGTTTAGGATCTCACCGGTGCCGGAGCCGGTGGGGTCACCGCCCTGGATGAGGAAGGACTTGATGACGCGGTGGAAGAGGGTGCCGTCGTAGTAGCCCTCCAAGCACAGCTGAACGAAGTTGCGCGTGGCCTTAGGAGCCTCCTTCGCCCAGAGCTCAATGTCGATTGGGCCGGCCGTTGTCTGCACCACCACCTTCCCCTTCGTAGGCGGCTCCAGCACGTACACGGACGACATATTGTCGCCCTCCTCTTCGTCGCCGGCCGCCGCGCCGCCTCAACTCGCGTGCTCCGGCAGGTCGGCCTGTGCCGATGATTGTAACCGCCTCCACCAGATCTCCAGTTTCCAGGAGAAAGGAGTCGGACTTGATTGCATTCCAGGAAAACGTAGTACCGTTATGCGTTTCTTTAACGAGGATACGTACCCGCGCGGCTGTTGCCACCGCTTTCCTCTTTGCGTCCGCGCTCTGGGACAAAAAAAAACACTAATAGGAACTCTCAAAGGAATTCATCTATACTACTATTAAAAGAGCAAACTTGTCTTGTTGAGATACTTTAAATCTGAGCCCTTCAATATCCGATCAAATGGCTCAGATCGTCCCAATGTTTGACAACTCAACATTGTCCGTTTTGGACCGTTTTGCCCTCCCACCAAATCACATAATACGACCAAATTGCCACCACCTTTTTGTTTTGCCGTTAATTACAAAAGATTGCCACGCCACTACCACGGCTTCCGCCAGTACATCTGCGCATGTCGCCGGGTAGCGCAATAGCTCTCAGGCTGCGCTACAGCACGGTGGCCTGCCAGTCGAGCCTGTCCGCCGGCACAGTGACCTGCCCGATGCCGTCCCGGATGAGAGCCTGTCCGACCTTCGGCATTGTGGTCTTGGTGCTTGTTCAATGTACAACAACCTGGACCGAATAAACTGCAGCTGCCGTCCTCTTCTGTCCGCCGTAACAGCCTCGCCCAAAAACCGCTGCTGAGGTTGAGATCGCCAGCCTCTCACATCCTATGGAGCCACCTCTTCCCAGGCCGGATCCCTCCCTGGAGCAGAACGGATTTAGCGACAGAGATCGGTCCGGACAGACTCGCCACCGTTACCAACGCCTGCAACCCAGGATGGTTGTGGTGAACTCAGAGTCCCTCAAGCTCTCAGGTTCGGTATTCATCTACTGTAATCCTACTGATCGACAATACTTACTGACGCATCGCATGAATGCCTGCTCTTTTTTGTGCCTGGGTTGGTTTTCACTATACGGAGCTAAAGTACAATACTTTGAGATGTTGTTCAAACTGCACAACACCATCACAACACCATCATGTACAGATGAATAAAATTAATCTTAAAGCTTCAGTCGCTCAATGTTTTCTTCCATAGGTATAGGTTAATTTATATTCTTCATTGCCATCTTAATTTGATTTCGGCTTGCAGATACACCTTGAACGGATAATTTTTCATAATACAAAGCTATATAATAACGTTGGAGGTTCAGTACAATGCACAAAATATGTAGTCTACATGGATCCAACTTGGGAATTAACTGCTATGTTTTTCGCTCTAAATATTATGTTCTGTAGCAATTGCTTTGACTTCAAAGACATATATGTAAGAGGCATGTCCAATTGCATTAGGGTCATCATTACATATGACTTTGCATGTATAGAGTTTAGGAGATGAACTTGATTCAATAAAATATGGACATCTTTAGGATAAAATATAGCATTTTGGCTTCAAATTAAGGTCGATACAAATAAGATATACAGATCAGTAAACTCATAAGATGAAAGAATTACAAAAAAATGTGTTTCATTGTGCAGACGTGCGTTGCACGTGCCCTCTAACTAGTCTAAAAAAACTCTCAAAGGAATTGCATAAAAAACTTGGAGCAATTGGATCTTACAGAAAACATTCTATCTTGATCGTTTAATTTGTAAGATTGGCTCTTGTACGATTTTTCCCCTAAAAATCGTTTTTACTACTTCCCATAGGAAATCTAGCATTCACTCCAAACTCTTTATACGGTTTGGTGGAAATAAACAAATTTTATGCATAAAATTTCCTGTAGGATTGGAGTGGGCATGACATTTCAATGCTATATTTTTTCTATTCCTACGATTTTCCTATCTTACGAATTAAAGAGGCCATTTTGCCGGAAATTGCTCTGTACCGCCCGAACGATTCGTATCGCAAGATCGCTCGGGCTACCTGTCTATCTCTAGCCGTTTACGTTTCTTATATGTTTTTGTTTGCTTCCTCTCCTTTCTTTGTTAGGGTTTCCTCCCAATACAAAGCGGTCGTGTTTTGACCTCGAGCCGATGCGGCCACCCTCGCTCATCAAGACGGGGAGTCACCTGTTCTCCTTCTTCTACATCCACTCCACCCTAGCTCACCCCCTTCGTGCGCCCATGTAAAGCGGACATGCAAACCCCACTCCGTAGAGCACCTCCCCCGCCACCACGGTTATTGTTTTCGTGCCGGAGTCAAATCTCGTCACGAGCGAAAACATTGGTTGTGTTTCTTCTCCTTTTTTTGTTTCTTATAGGTTGCACTCGGCTAATTTTTTTAAAATTATACATTTTTTTCAATTTGCACAAATAATACACATTTTTAGGAAATTTCACTAATACAGCCTCGGTTGCACCGTAGCCGATAAGACCCTATCGGTCACGGCTTGGCCGACAAGCTGATCGGCCGTGAGCAGAGCACCTGCTCGGCCACAGCTCAGCCAACCACCCTGCTCGGCCGTGGCAAAGCCGACAGGGGCTGCTCGGCCACACCTGGGCCGACAGATGCATGCCCGGCTGACCGGCGAGCACGCACGCGCGCGGCTAGCTAGCTAGCACGCATGGCCGGCCGGCGAGCGTACAGGCACGTGCGGCTAGCTAGCTAGCACGCACGGCAGCCCGGCGAGCGCCTAGGCACACGCGGGTAGCTAGCTAGCACGTACGGCCGCCCGGCGAGCGCCCACGCACGCGCGGCTAGCTAGTACGGACGGCTTTCCGTCTCCGCCGCCTACACTCCTGCCCCGCTCGCCGTCGACAGGGCGCGCCATCATCGTTGTCGCCGTAAGAACGTGCGTGCTCTTTGCGTGGACACGCTCCGGGCGCGGTGTGGCCGGCGCCTCGGGCGGCTGGCTGCGGCGGTGGCGTTCGCGGCTGCTGGTGGCTGCCGCTGCTGCGCTGTCGCCGGAACTGGTGGCGCGAAGTTCTCCCACGAGAAGCTGGGGCACCATGCCACCATGCCGGCGCGCGCGGGAACGCCGGCTCCGGCACCCGTGACCTGGCTGCCTCGTCACTCTCCCGGACGCTCGCGTCGTGCCGGCGTCAGAGTTCCACGAAGACGCGAGCTAAGCGGCTCTCAGCCGACGTGACGACGACCACGCTGCGCCCCGCGATCTCCCCCGGGCTACTTCAGCTAGCACGCCGGCGAGCGCTCACGCACGCACACGAAGCTCAGCTAGCTGTCTGCCGCGCTGTGGCCGATAGGGCTATCGGCAGGGCCGTGGCCGATTACTAGCAGGCCTCCTGTAGACCGCGTGGGCCTGCCTGGCACACCCACCTGCTCGGCTATGCTCTGGCCGACTAGGCCTGCCCGGTTTCACTGTGGCCGATAGGGCCTGTCGGCCACGTTGTGACCGAGGCTGTGTTATTTTTGAAATTTACTAAAAACACGTATTATTTTTGAAAATTATTAAAAAGAATGTATTATTTTAAAAAAAAATAGCTTGCACTCGCACCACATAGCAGCGTCGCTCGAATTGAATATGTGCTCACGATCTGCCTCCTTTGCCTCCCTTCGTCTTTGATTTTTTTGCACAAGGAGAAGCATCATATTAAATCCAAGCGGTGGAAGTACATGTCGTTACAAAGGACCCCATAAGATAAGATACAACATGTAGGTCCCTGGTATTTGCAGAAAATACCTTACAAACTGATGAAAAAATGCGATCAGGTCCTTCTCTTTCTCCACCACCGAGCCGGAGATCAGCAAGACCGCCGCCGTGCCCGGAAGCGGGGACGAAACCACTTGCAACCGAGTAGGCGTTCAGGAGGTAAAACATTTGCCGGAGCCCTTAGCCGGCTTCTGGATAGGCCATGTCCTGGCCTTGGATGTCGGACGGCTACAACCTGCCGCCGAGGTGATGCTCAAGAAGATTGCTTCCCAGCTCCAGAGCTGCTTGACGCTGCTACTCACCCCATCCTCGCATCCATTCTTCGCCACCACAACGCGTAATGGAAGAAGAGGAATAAAGGAGCAGTAGTACCTCACAGCCCAGGACTCGTCGCCAACGCCATCAGAGGCAAGCGGCCCGCCAGAGTCGCCATTCCTGCCACGGATGGGAGGAGACAGGCGTATAAGATTGGGTCGGCGAAGAATCCAAAGAGCATACGTGTTCAAGCAGCGGCCAAAACTCGATGATGAAGAACTCCACCATGGAACTCCAAGCATCAACAAGTCCTTCCACTCCAGCAGCTCGCCTGCAGCGCCGCCGGGATAACTGCCATGCATCAACCGCACGCATCTTTCCTTCCCCCCTCGCCACCGAGGCCGGCCAGGAGAAGCAGCGAAGCCCACAGAAGGATACAGAGGCGCTTATTGAAGAAGGTCGATGTCGATCCGCCATCCCCATCCCTCCTCCACCACGGAAGCTTGACGGAGTGCATCGCGACAACATGCCCGGCGCCGCGCCAGTACGCCGGAGCCACAGACCTTCGGGGCGGGGAAGAAGGCAAAGCGCCAGCCACCACGGAGGAAAGCAGAATAAAACCTAGACTACTACCTAAACTACTGCTGTACAAGAGGGGCCGGCACCCTAGTCCATCTCCACACCGGCCAGCGCGAACGCCGGCGGCGAGAGCAGCCGGAACTGGGGGAGGTCGGCGGAAGACTCTCAAGAGGATAGATGAGAGGATAGAGCCTCCCTTCGTCTTTGATGAGGGGTCGAAATCACACACGCCCACAGATTTTATTAGCTTAGCTAATTAGTTACTAGTATGGCTGTACTAATTATGTAGGTTGTGTGTCTTATTTTAAACCTGCCATGTAATCTTGATAAGACAACAAAATATGATGTGCAAAGAGTTATTTTTCAAGTAATCAGATACTTCCAAATTTGTGGTGAGAGTACTGTTGCTAAGAGAAGGCAAAGTTTCTTTTCATTTTATCGTCCAACTCAGCAATCATCTTCCGTGGTATTGCTTAGATAAAACCATTATACATGCCTTAAGGATGTAGTAGGTCCGATAGTAGCGACTATACTATCCAATTTGCCTAATTAACTCTTTCCTCTTGGTGCATATGTATGCGTGCTTTTGTTGGGGAACGTATCACCTGAAAATGGACTAGATATTGCAAATCTGCAAATTTCCGTCCGCGTCGTCCGATTAACTGTGAACGGCCAGATCCTGTGTTCTCTTCCCCCACCATGCAAATTGCAGAAAACCCCCTACACATCTATTCCCTGCCATCTTCCATCCCTATCCCCTTTGGATATGGTACAGTGATACACTGTAGCACGATCCAATCTCTCGTCAGGCCCCCATTCCCCATCTGAGATTGAGCTCGCGGGCACCATGGCAACGGTGCCTCAGCCGGCCTAGTCCAGCACACCACCGCCGTACCAGCTAGGTGGTCGCTCGCACGTAGATCGGAGCCTCATTTCTCCGCCTCCGTGCGTCGTTATGCTCTCGCTCGACGTTGTTCGAAGCCTCGTTCCTGCGTCACCGGAGCGCACTTGGTCCACGCCGCCGCCGCAGCGTAGTCCATCTCCTCGAGCACCAAGACCCTCTATGTTCGTGCTGCAATATGTACGCGTGGAGCACCCGAATCTAGGTTTTTTTTCTGTTCTTACTGGACAGCACGACGAGGTAAGTTTAATGTAGTTCAAGGAAAATAAAATTGCATGTTCTTTGTTCCTTACGAACTGAGTTAATTGCTTGTGTCATGATGATCTTATGGTCAGTTCTCATATCAGTTTAGCACATCGAGTCTAAGTTTAAGTATTTCATTGTTTGCATATCTTAACTATATTGTGATAAAATGATCAGTTTAATTTACTTGCCTTTTCTTAGAGCTGAGTTTATGACAGAAAGCACAGAAGCAGTTTTTGCTGCATGTGATGCGGCACACATGGACGATGGGCTAAACTTCTAGGTGTTCGTGCTTCTATACATTCCGTGTTAAGGCTTCAGCCTATTCATCTAGTAGAATATAACAGAGGAACTTTATAGGTGCTACATAAAAGGTTATTATTTTCTTCTTAAATAATATGCACATACATGCATATTAATTGTATGAAACCAAGTTGTAATTTTATCTTTGCCTCTTGTCCTCGTAGATTGGAAGCAGTTTGGGCTACAACATTCCTGGGATTCTGCAACAACAATAAAACCAATTTGCTGACTATCAGCATAGCGTTCAGGTGAGTTATTTATGGTTTTATTGAAGTTTATGAAAGCTACATTTGCTTTTGTACAGTCTTTCAATGGAACTCTGAAGTTAAAAGATTGATTCAAATTTCGCCAGTACGAGCAAAAGCTTATAGGAATATTTGTATTTAGAGTTTATAGACTTTCTTACCTACAAAAAAGATATATCATGTTTTCCTGAAAACGGTTCGGAATCCTTGAGGCAGAATAAATAATTTTGTTGCTCTTGTAATAACTTCTTAAGTTATTTTTTCGTATGCAATTATGAATGGCAGTTTGCATGGATCTCGTTGAGAGTGTGATGCCATAGCAGATTGCTTTGGTACACCGTCACCAACAAGCAGCAGGAACATTCCATTTTGCATGGACTTTAATATGCTATTTTATCTCTCGCATACATGTGGTGATTGATACGCATTTGATATTATAATAACGTTTCAGATTACCTCGTGGAATCCTGAATGTGATGAGGCAAAAAAAACAGCTATCTAGAATTCTAGATTGTAACATGCAGGTCATGTATCCACTCATCTCCGTTTTTGTTTCGCAAGTCTTAAATGACAACTCATTTTTCAAAGGCTCATCAGTGGGAGCCATGTTTATTAATTGATATTCATTGTCTGGTTTCACTTTTCTGTTACTTCTGATGTATAAACTTGTTCTTATTAAATCCTCAATCACTTCTTTGTAGTGGTCAAGGAAAACAGTTCATTTACATGCCTGAATTCTTAGTGAGCTCTCCTTCACCATTATGAGTCTCACTTTACAACGAGGTGAACACATGTGTACAGTAATGGGACAGTGGTGACTTGATGCAGGATGTCTCTAACTGAATTTGTGCACAAAACAAAGAGGAATAGATCTGCAGACTTAACATTCATGTTATCCTTCTTTTTTACTTGCAAAAAAAAATACTCGCTTGCTTATAAAACGTGCTAACAAACACTTACATATTTCTGTAAGTCACATAGATAATTTCCTGGAATTTAAATTATTATTCACTTCTCATTAAACTTGTGCATTTATCTGCAGATATTTGAAGCACAAGAGTGCATTTCGTAGTCCATTCAGAAGTAGTAGCTGATGCCGCATGATAGCAGTTTTCTTGCAGCATTATAGTTTATATGTACTAGTTGATATTTCTAGAATTAATGCTTTGTACTGGCCACCTGATGTTTGATGTCGTCCTGCATTGATCCACATGATGGATTCAAAAATGTAAAGCACACATGTGCTGGAGACAGGATGTTTAATTCATTCTTTTTAACTTATGGCTTGAAGATTTATGTACTTCCTAAAATATTTAGATTTCTGTGCATTGCTTTGTAGGAATGTATAGCTTCAGTTCTCCATTGATACTGTTACTTGTCCTGTATGAGCCAACAACACTAATGCTAACTTTAACTTAAAGGTTTACATACTGTAAATGAAGAAAACCATTTTAATTTACTGTGAAAGATGGCACGGGAATAGGCACATGAAACAAGTCAAATGGCACAGGAAGGCATGTGAAAGGTAAAGGAAAAGAAGGCACAACAGTGGTAGCCGGATTGTTTTTTCAAAACAAACATCTGTGAAGGGCTTTATTGCAAACTGTAACATGTGCTACGGGCTGTTTTTTGTAAGATGGCTGGGAGGAAGCTCAAACAAGATCTGAACCACGGGTACATGATCCAACGGCCCATACCCAAAATTTGCAGATTTTCAGGATATGCACGTTTGCACCTGATACGTCCCCGCTTTTGTTGTTCGGTACTTCTATTGATGATCGATATCACATACGAAAACTTGTTCGATCTTCAGTCAGCGACACTTATTATGTATCGGAGGGAATAATTATGGAAGCCCAAATTAACAGAAGAACAATTTATGTGAGCTTATCCCCGCTGCAGTTTCCCCACCAAAATTTAGAGGTGAGCTTCTTCATAAGATTAAGCCCAAAATAAGTGGCCCTAAAAAATGGTTTGCATTTCTTTCGTTAAAGCTCCAAGGAGGACCATGTGAGCTTAGCTAAGTAGTTAGCCTGGGTTTTCTGTTCGATCTTCATGACTATGCATTAATATATTCTGGATTCGCTGTCCAAATCATCAGCAAGTGCGGCCTTCTCCTATGTTGATTAGGACGCTAACTACCTGGTCAATGCTGGCCAATAACTCGTCATTTCTAGCGTAGGCCACCCCGCCTTTGCGTCACTATGGCGCCACGGTGACGAAGGCACCAAACCGCGTGGCTGCAATTGGGTTATCCTGTGAGGTCGGACGTACGGGCGGGAAGACCGACGGCGACGGGATATGGGCAGCAAATGATGGACGTCAGACAATACGTGCTTTTCAACTACTGTACAATCTAAAAGGCGTGTTTTCAAAAAAATCTAAAAGGCGTGTTTCACGTTGGCAAAACCTTGAAAAGTATTCGATGTTTCTTGATTTTGGTACTGTATCTAGATAAAGCTCCCCATTATATGTTCGTTTTTGAAAAATTAATATTTCTAAATCTAAATTGAACGGCTTCTTCTCACTACTCCGGGCTTGAATGAATCTTTTTTTTTTTTTTTTTTTTTTTTTTTGAATTTTTCCACGTATATTCAACATAGTACCAAGTACAACGTACAGAGTACAAATACACTGAACAGAAATACATACGCGGTGGATACAGATTCATGGCCATCGCCGGCAGCAGCACCGGCGTCGAGGACGAAGGCCGCCGTCTTCCATCTAACCACGCACCGAGGACACCTCCTTTGAACAAGTTCGCCGCAGGACCCAGCATCCGCACAGACACCGCCCGGAGGCCGTGTGCGGCGGAGCACTTGGCGGTGTAAGAGCACGGCGAGCGCCCTTCTCCACCATCCACGCCTCGTTGCCGCAGCCGCCTTCACCATCGACGCCGAGCGGCGCCGCCCAGCGCGCCTGAATCTGCGAACCCTCCCCCAGATCCGCCGGCACAGATCCGGAGGGAGGCAGACGGAAGCGAGCGCCACGCCGGGCCTCGACCGCCTGCAAGTCGCGCACGTCGACGAAGAGCTCCGGAGAGATCCACCGCCGGGGGAGGACGCGCCGACACCAAACCCACCGCCGCCAGCTCCACCTCCACCGAGAAGCCGCCGGCGCAAGCCCCACCCTACCCTACCAGCTGTACAGGCCGGAGACGGGGATCCCCCACCCTCCCGCCGCCGAAGCGGCCGGCGGAGGAGGGGAATCCCACGCCTCGGCGGCGGCGACGCGGTGGATCGACGAGGGAGTCCAAAAATCGCCTTCTCTCCTGTAGCACGGGGGGAGAAAGGGGAGTAAAGTGTTGCCTGGGGCTTGAATGAATCTTGATCGTGCTCTGAGTGTATTTGGCATGCCACGTGCAGTTTTAGCAAGTGAATTTTACTTGTACTCCTCGACGACAGAATATTGTGTTGGTGTATATCCTGAAAACAAAATTGGGTATTATACTTGTCTTGGCCACAAAAGTGCTTATTTGTGAGGGAAGACGTTTTGCCTCCCGAGGTCATATGCTTCTGGTGGAATAAAAAAAAATCAAAAATAGTAAAAAAAAAATCAAAAAAGAAAACTGGAAATTTTTTGGAACCAAACATATACAAATGTTTCACATACGTAACAAACAAGTTTCGTGGTGAAAAGACACCTGGTTTGTTCAGTGCAAGAAAGACAAATCAGTGGCCAAAATGGGATTAAAAAATTAGAGCATTGATTTTGCTATTTTCTGCACGGAGCACACGCATGTCATTTCATCACGAAACTTGTCACGTGTTGAAAAAACATGTATATGTTCGTCACCAAATTGTTTCAGAATGTTTTGAAATGTTTTACTCCCTCCGATCCATATTAGTGGGCATAGCTTTGTCTAAATTCATATGTATCTAGTTAAGTATTTAGACTAGATACATGTGTATCTAGACAAAGTTGTGCCCACTAATATGGATCGGAGGGAGTACTATTTTGTCGATTTTCTTATTCTACCAGAAACATATGAGCTCGGGGGCCAATTGAATTTCCGTTATTTGTGTTGTGTACTAGTTCAAACTAAGCATGAACATGCAAATCGGTTATGAACATCTCGATTATGTTCCCAAAATTATGTCAGGGGTCTGAACAAGAAATAAGAGGATTCTAAAGATTATGTCAGGGGCCCTTTTTTCCTTTGAACAAAGGTCAACGTGGGAGAACGAGAAAAGCATTCACGCATTACACATTTTTTTTCCTCAACTTGGTGGTTGGTAGATGGAGAAAGGAAGGACTCAACGGGCACTTTTTCTGGTAGACCAGGAACGAGCTCTTCATGTTGTGCTCAACGTTGAACAACCTGGTGTACGGGAAAAGCGACTTAGCTCCCACTGGTGCATTTCCTACTGCCTTTTCGACTTGTGCAACTCTTATGTGAACGTACGTTTTATACGTTTTCTTTAAAAAGTAAAAGCAAATCTTCCGACCATGCACGTTCATACTTGATTCAAGCTTTTCACTTTTTGTCTCACTTTATGCTAGTACTCCACTAGCATCGTCGATCAATACGATATAACAAAAGCAAGTATTATATGTTCAGGCTATACAAGCCTATGTCCTGGTTTTGCCACGTTAGCTTTCTCTTTATCGTTTTCAATTAAGATGTTGAGTAAAACAGAAATAGTATAACATACAAGATAGAATCGTCTTTCTGAAAATAGCTTGAATTGACAAATTATTCCTTGTAATAAGTTGAAAGGAAACTCGATTGGTTTGTCATCCTTCTGTTTCCGTTTGCTTCGGTTCTCGGTGTCATTTCGTAAGGTCTTTAATCTTGTTATATGGTTGTGTTTGGGTAATTAGTCTATGTATTTTAAGCTTTGTGGCAAGAAGATAACCCAAAAATAAATGCTTTGGCTGATTCAAAATTAAGTGGCTCGGGAATATTCAACTCAAGATTGTTACAAACCTAGTATATATGATCCACTTCTAGCTTGATTCAAATTGAATTCTTTCACGATGCTAATACAAACCTCGATTTGCTGGTCACGGATACATGATGGCCCAGCTTAACAGATCCCTAGGGCATGCAACCGCGGATCTGCTGCTTCATGTTGATGGCTATCATGGAGATGGCAGATAAGGATAGATGGGGGCGTGATTCACTTCGTGCCGGAGCTGGGGAGCAGAGAATCAGAAATGCTACCATAGCAATCTTCGGGAGTCCCTCATCAGCAGCCTTTCTTCTACTACCTGAGGCAGTTCGGCTGCTGAATCTTACGGCCAGAGAGCAGGGCGACTGCAGCATGATGCCAAACGCGTAGGACAAAACCTTAATCCAAAACTAGCTCTAGTAATATACAGAGGGGGCGGCCTCTTCCCTCCCATCATCATCGGACGACAAAGCCGTCGGGAAGGAGAGAGGGAGAAGCCGGGGACAGGGAGGCGCTCTCAGAAAGAGAGGACGAGGAGAGAGAGAATAGGGGGAAAAGTGCCCCAGTGAAAGATCCTGTCCATAATTTCTGCTTAAGAGTGTCAGTTTTTCTATTAGCTTGTTTTGAGAACAAAGTTCGGCATTGCATTATGATGTGATTGGAAAATGAGTACCTCTAAATCAAAGCTTGCTAAGAAAAATCAATCATATCGCCAAAATTTCTTTTATTTGTGGATTACGGATTCACTTGATCGCGTAAATTTATAGCAAAACCTATGATGAGTTGTGAGGACATTTGCGGTGCACCGGGTGAGTATCTGCACCAGATGCTCCCATGCCTTCCTAGCCATTGGATGGAGAAGAGATGGTCACGATCTCTAGGTATTGTCATATTTACAGATGGATTTATGTATTTATTCAAATATATTGGTCGAGATAATTTTCTAAAATTTGTTAGAATCTATTATATTATTAAAGTAAAAGACAAATAACGGTGGAGATTTACCAAGACAAAGTTACGGTAAATCAATGGTCTAGATATAAATTCGTCGCGTGAGTGTACGTCTCGGGTACGATTCGAAAAAAAGTAAATAAATTAAACGTAGTCAAATCAATGAGCTGGTCGCATCTGATCCTCTGATCCTCCCCGACGCGCTGCTTCTCTCCGGGGCAGATGCGATTGCTCTCCTAGCCAATCAAGAAAGCCACGGCCGGCCGGCCGGCGGCCTCGCTATGCCACGTCCGGCACCAGCCAGGTTGCCACGCAGAGCCTAGATCACGCCTGGGATCACGATCTGTGTGGCCGTAACA
Organism: Poa pratensis; assembly: GCA_947311845.1. Classification (NCBI taxonomy): domain Eukaryota; kingdom Viridiplantae; phylum Streptophyta; class Magnoliopsida; order Poales; family Poaceae; genus Poa; species Poa pratensis. The sequence continues at coordinate 7,018,805 of CAMZMU010000057.1, forward strand.
CAATAACCTGGAATCTGAATCGATGAGCTGGATTGGTATACAACGTTGAGCCTGTACAGGTTGTACGACGACGAGTTCAGGGGCACCAGCGTGCAGCCAGCCAACCACTATTTCTCAGGTCAAAGCTGTATCAATTTCAATCGGATTATACAAGTGGTCATATTATTTTTTTTTATTTTTTTTTGAACAGGAAAAGGGCACAAGGCCCTGGAAGCTTCATTACTAGCGGTGGGATACAATTACAGGCAGGCCCCTACACCCAGGGGAAAACACAGATAAGGCCATGCCTTTTATACAAAAGACCTCAAGGTAAAGGAAAACAACGCGATCCAGTCCTTGGTCTTCTCCACCGACGAAAACCAACCTCCCGACGCCGGCGCCGTCGTTGCTGCCGGGGACGAAGCCACTTGGAGCAGAGGCGGTGATGAACCCGTCGTCGTGGTCGAGGGAAAACCTCCTATTCGGCACGCAGCCAGGAGGAAGCACAACGGCCTTTGTCAGGCCATGGAGAGCCGCCGCACGGCTATCAGAGGCGGGGGCAAGGCAGCCGTCGTCGCCGCCGCATCGCGTCCCCCGCGAGAGTACTCCCGAAGACGAAGCTCCACAGAAACCTTCTCCCCGGCCAGCTCCCAGAACCGCTCCACCGAGATCCTCTCCCCCCTCGCCACCACGGCCAGCCAGGGGGAAGATCAGGGCATCGCAGACCAAGAAATGCCGGGGCTCACGCTTATTGACGGAACTTGACGCGGTGGCAGTCGCCATCGGCTTCCACCAAGGAAGCACGGCAACCACTCCTAGCGTCAGCTGCGGCGCGCTGCGCGCAAGCACACCGCTAGCAGAGCTCCTTCAGGCCTTTATGACGGAGATCTCTGGATAACTCGCCGCCGCCTGCTTCCCTCCTTGCCACCGGAGAACAGCAACCGCCACGAGCATCACCAGCACAGGCGAGATCCAGCCGGCGAGATCTCGTCTTCTACTCCCAACAACGGGCACGCAGGCCAACTCCGGCATACAGCCGACACCCCTACACCTACTAAATACAGAACCTCCCCTCAGCCATCCTCCACCGGCGACGCCGGCAAAGGAGGCTTCGGTTCGGCCAGAAGAACCACGGGGAGCTCTCAGCTACAGAGAAAGGAGAGGAAGAGGGAGAGGATAAGAAAGAGCACCGTTGTTTGATTTAAGTGGTCATATTATGGCGGCCCGTTCATGAGAGGAACTGCAAAGGATTTTGTATCCTTATGCAAGCGAATTTATAAAATAAAGGCAATGCTTATTATTTGTTTCTCACGGTTTCTACAGTATTGTGTTCCTGCAACGAAAATTGGTACGAGCATTCTATTCTGTAAGTTTGGTAAGTGTAAATCTACTGATGCCACCAAATTTCCTAATGGTCGTATTTTTGCTTGGTTTGTTGCACAGAACATATCAACACAGGAAGAGAAGAACTGCAAATGATTTTTTGCCTTTTCCTTTTTGCAGGGTAAATATGTATCCTTATGCAAGCGAATTTATGAAATAAAGGCGAATGCATATTATTTGTTTCTCACGGTTTCTACACTATTGTGTTCCTGCCAAGAAAATTTGTATGAGCATTCTATTCCGTACGTTTGGTAAGTGTAAATCTATTGATGCCACTAAATTTCCTAATGGTGGTATTTTTGCTTGGTATGTTGCACAGAACCTATCTTTTTGGTGATGGAGCACAAAAGTGTTGGTGTTTCTGTGTGCCATCTACTGATCACAACCTTTGTTTAGATACTTTATTTGTTTATTATTTTGCAGGTGGCATGTCCTTTTGGATAATTGTTTGTAGAATACACGACAATCTTTTGGGCGTATCTCAGGTAGATTTTACATAAATAATTTTTGGTATTCTCAAAACAGTAGTTCAGTTGTTCGTAGATCTGTAATTTAAGATGCGAAGCTAGGTTTTAAATGATTCATTCATGAGATACGTAATCATCTGACATGCACAATGGTATTATAAATTACTAGCAAAATGTCCGTGCGTTGCTACGGGCTGATAAAATAATCTAATGATTATTTATTCATAGGTCAATAATGATAAATAACCATGCGTTGTTAAAAATCACTGATGTCTTTATCATATCCTTAGAAAACTAACGTGTATATCACAAATTGATAAATACCCGTGCGTTGCAACGAAATCACTAATTTTCTTGGCAGGAACACAATAGTGTAGAAACCGTGAGAAAAATACCTCATGATGTATCTTGCTTTCGTGTTAGTCATAATTTTTGCGAGGCTCCATCAATCACCTTTATTGGCTCGCCAACTCATTCTACACATTCCATGCTATTTGCTACGTGAATTTTGGTGTCGCAACTGAAGGTGTTGGTGGCTATTGTGTTATGTCAATGTTCATCTCCTAGACCATATGTTCGATGTTGTCTACTGGCTAAGGCCTCAACGCTGGTCGCCACACGTTTCTCGTCGTCCAAGATGTCGATAAGAATAAGGGTTTAGCCGCATGTATTGTACCACGTGAGCACATCCTCATGCTCAACCTCCTCCACCGCGAGGGCGCGGTGGGGCAAGACAGTGGCGTTACCCAGATTTCCCTCAAAATCGGTCGACCCACATATGTTTAACCTTTATTCTTCGTCCTTTCACCGTAATCTTTATTTTTATTTCATATATTGCTTCTTCGTCCTTTCGTTGTAATCTTTATTTTTATTTGATATGTTACTTTATACTTTATACTTTATTGTTATTTTGTTTTAATTTAATCTACTATTTTAGACTCTGTTTGCTATGATCTATGTTCAACTGTGCGATGAATTTAATCCCTAAATGTCTTTTCTTGCGATGTCAAAAAGAAAGCCAACATGTGTGCCGCTCTTCAAGAAACATGGTAGCTCAAACCTGACCACGTACGTATGTATGTGTGCATGTATAGCCTGATCTGTGTCGATCTGTCCGAATTGATGGCAGAAAAATAAAATATGTCTGAATTTTTTGGTCTTTTGCGATACAACAGATCCTTTTTCTGTTGGAGGTAAGGCTCCGATCGAACTTTTCTTAAAAAAAAGCTATCTCGACTCCGGTTTTGTAATGTAGAGTTCTGGGCGTTAGGTTTTTTTACCAAAGATAGGAAACAATAATTAGCAATGGACTACGGACGCCGGCTTTTTAATCGATCACGTGAGGCTCCGATTTTTGTACCGATCGGATTTCGTGCGTGCGTGGCTCTCCTTTTTGGCGCCGATTTTTTAGCGATCGGATAGTGCGTGCGTGGCCGAGTCAGATACATATGCTAGCTGCACAACAAGTTTTATTATATAGTAGAGATATACACAATTGTTAGAGATTATTCCGCTAGGCCCAGGAAGAAAACGAGGCCCAATTATGACCTACCATCATCACCACCTTTAACGATATTATATAGTAGAGATACGTACATAATTTTTTTGGTCATGTATCCGCTCGAGCGTTTTTGCCATTTTTTGCTACTTGGTTAGCTTTCATCTACAGTATTTGCTTTTGTTTTCACATATGTCCTGAGTTGAAAATTTTACATTTTATTCTGCTGTATGGAACTGGAGCTTGCTCACTAAGAGCTGCAGTGTTATCATTGATCAGCACACAGCCACACAGACACACATTCATAGGGGAATGTCTGACAGATGATTTGATCCTTCTAGAGATAGTTAATTAATTTTTCCTTTTATTGTATGTAATAAAATCTTAAGCAACAAGATGAAAATTTAAAATTCGACCGAGCATTATAGAGTGAAAGGCAAGGTTGCCATTCTTTATTAATGGAAAGTTCATTTTTTTTCGTTTATATGTGTACTTCTAAATTTAATCTACGGAGCAACTTATCCAGACCAATCAGTTTCATAAACTGTGTATTACCCTTGAAAAGACTTCCAAATATGTTTGATCACCTCTAATCTCTATCGCTCTTTCTTTCAAGTTTCCTTCTATCTAAGATATCTCTATGTTTCTATCTATCAAATACAAGTACAATGCCTCACATTCAGACTATCAATGATAGCAACTTAATATTTGTATTGCACGTGGTTGGAGAAAGTATAAATAATTTAATTGTATGAAGCTAAATAAAATGCGGCAGAAGTGTTCATCATACAAAATATACATTAGAATTAGAGGTGTGTATAGAATGTAAAACAAAAATAAATAATGACAGTTCGGATTACTAATAAATATCAAAAGACATGTATCATGACAACGTACATATATGTTTGGATACACTGTTTCTATAGATCAATACAACTCATTTCATACATAAAGTTCCTAACATATTCCATGTGAAATTCATAGAATGCCAAAGTTCAAATTAAGTTAATATAGAAATTAACAACTATATTTATAAAAGAAGCTCACTTTAAAAAATAAATGTTAATAAAATGATAAAATATCATTAGAAATTCCGTTTCCATTCTAAGAATGTGAGGTGTAGTGATGGAGGACAAGTTTCGATGTAACATGACCAACATGTATGCTTTGATGCGTTTGGGGTCAAGTGTATAAAATCATATGTTGACACATGTAGAACATGTGCGAGGAAATTTGTGGATGAGTTGGTGCCATGATGGTCACTAGGAAAGCTAGAGTGTGTGATGCATCTCAAACAATAAAAGAGTATACACGAACCGCGTAGAAGATGATACACACTAAAAAAACATGAGTACAGTCAAATATGAGTCGAGTAGAGGAAGTTAGCACAAGGTATAAGTAGGGACCATAACGCATAAAAACTCCTGGAAAGGTGATATTTCTGGAAAGATACATATTATGGAAGATCAGGGGGAGATATAGCCCAAAATCCGTATGTTGTAATGGTTTCACATCCATACGCATAAATCAAACCTTCTTCTATTTTCACTTGGCAACAATTAATACACTGAACAAAAATATATTATATAAAAATACAACCGCTCAGCTTTATATATCATGATGTACAACCGACAAAATAAATCATACTAAGTATGATCTAGAGAAATTCTAGCCGCGCAAATGCGCGGGCCACCCAGCTAGTTAAATCTGACGAAACCATTGCGAACTTGAGAAACTCAAATGGGATGAACTTCTGATTGGTGTATAAGGTTGCTTATTAAAAAAAATGGCCGGAGGAAAACAACTCTAGTAACAAACTAGAGTTGTGGTTGTTTTCAAATAAAAATCGAGGTTGTTTTTGGAAATATTGAACGGCCCGCTGGGTGGTGCACTGGATACGTTCTTCAGGAGCAACACCGATATATAATTGATAAACTTACCATGGAACCACGTCGATGCTTACTGTGTGAAACACATTTTTTTTATTCGCCGGATTCACCGAAGAGCTTTTGCAGGCATTATTTTCCGCGTGAAAAGGCATCGTGGACGTGGTGCGATATGGGGCACACAGCGGTGTGCAGCTACGGCACGTCCGCGTCGCCTGGCTCGAGGCGGTGCCAACACCGTCGGTCCCTCCCTCCACGGCGGACCTTCCCGATACGTCAGCGCAGGCCGTACGGTACGCAGCATGTGGAGGAAAGGACGCGAGCCGCCGCGGTTTCTGGAACGCCGTAGCTGGCCGGCCGTGCCGCTCGATCGCGCCGCTCTAGCCATTGCCAACGCCGAGTAAACTTACTGGCAGTTTACCGACATGCCATGTCATTGACCACGTTCGTCTCCATTCCCCACCGCCGCGCCGTGCCAAGGAGGAGTCAGAGTGAGTCTAGTCCACGCGGTGTCGTGCGGATCCAGCCTCCCCCACCACGACCCGCGAAACCGCGTAGCCCGCAGCACGCATCTCACCCGCTCGCTGTCAGGCTGCTGCTGTGGGCGCCTACCCGGCTACCCCGCCACACCGCGTCTTCCTCGGGCCGCGGCCACCTTCCTGCTTCCTCCTCCTTGCCCCCACCTGCCCACCACCAGACCACACGGCGCAGGCAGGGTCTCGCTTTCCTACTTCCCCTTCCTTCCTTGTCCAAAAAGCAACACCTCCGCGTTCACACCTCGCCATCGCCGGATCGCCCTAGTCGCTTCAATGGATCGCACCGTATTTATATCCTTGCCCATTTCACACCAGTCTCCAACCACAAACTCGGACAGAAGACAGAGCATTTCGCCTCCCTCGTTCAGTTTCCTCTCCGCTGACGCGCACCCATCAAGCAAGCACCACACCACCGCGACTCGCGCATATCCTACCAGCTAGCGTGCGGTATATGAGATCCCCAACCAGCGCCCGCCCCACCAGCGGAGTAGTAGGTGGAGCAGCAGCTGGGCTTGCAGCCGACGACGACTTCGCCTTCTACTACTCCTTCTTCCAGGACGCCACCTCGCCGCTCGACCCAGCCGCCGTCGACGCCATGTCCAACAACAACCGCCGCAGGAAGCGCGGCGGAGGGGACGCCGACCCCGCCGCGGACAAGAAGCGCTCGATCGCCAAGATAATCACTTCGCTGGCCGCGCTCGAGGCCGAGGGCGCCGCCGACGGCGCCGACGACGCCTCCCGCCGCGAGCTCGCGCTGCTCGAGTCCAACGCCGACACCAAGTCGCAGGCCATGATGGACTACTACGCCAAGATGGAGGGCAGCTTCGACGCCGACGCCCACTCCGAGGCCGCCGCGCGCTCCAACCGCTCGCGCCTCACCGCATCGGCAGCGGCCGCCGTCGTCGAGGCCGCCGCGACAACCGCCGCAGCAACCGCGTCCGAAGCCTCGCCGCCGCGCGCAGCAGGCCACCACCAGCGCCGGCTCTGGGTCAAGGACCGTTCGCAGGCGTGGTGGGACCGCTGCAACAGCCCCGAATTCCCCGAATCAGAGTTCCGCCAGGCGTTCCGCATGTCCCGGGACACCTTCGACATGATCTGCGAGGCGCTGGGCTCGGCCGTCGCCAAGGAGGACACCATGCTCCGCGCCGCCATCCCGGTCCGCCAGCGGGTCGCCGTCTGCATCTGGCGCCTCGCCACGGGCGAGCCGCTACGGCTCGTCTCCAAGCGCTTCGGCCTCGGCATCTCCACCTGCCACAAGCTCGTCCTCGAGGTCTGCGGCGCCATCAAGTCCGTCCTCATGCCGCGCTTCCTCCAGTGGCCCGACGAGGCCGCGGCGGGACGGTTCAAGGAAGGGTTCGAGAGGTCATTCGGTGTCCCGAACGTCATCGGCGCCATGTACACCACGCACATCCCCATCATCGCGCCCAAGATCTCCGTCGCCGCATACTTCAACCGCAGGCACACGGAGCGCAACCAGAAGACGTCCTACTCCATCACGCTCCAGGGGGTCGTCGGCCCCGACCGCGCCTTCACCGACGTCTGCATCGGATGGCCGGGCTCCATGCCGGACGACCAGGTGCTCGAGAAATCCATGCTGCACCAGCGAGCGGCGGCCGGGATGATGCACGACGCCTGCCTCGTCGGCGGCGCCAGCTACCCGCTCATGGACTGGGTCCTCGTGCCCTACACGCACCAGAACCTCACCTGGACGCAGCACGCATTCAACGAGAAGGTCGGCGACATCCGCAACGTCGCCGTCGATGCCTTCGCGCGGCTCAAGACGCGCTGGGCGTGCCTACAGAAGCGCACGGAGGTGAAGCTGCAGGACCTCCCCGTCGTGCTCGGCGCCTGCTGCGTCCTGCACAACATCTGCGAGATGCGCCGAGAGGAGCTCGAGCCGGAGCTCCCGTTCGAACTCAAGGACGACGACACCACGCCGGAGAACCCCGTGCGCTCCGAGACCGCCAAGCAGGAAAGGGACAGCATAGCGCACAACCTCCTCCATCGCGGCTTCGCCGGCACAACATTCTTCTGATCACTTCGGTTTTCTTCAGTACAAATGAATTAATCAAGTACTTAGCACATTGTCATTCTTTTTTAGCCGTAGGATGATAGAACATTGATTTTGGTAGGATTGCTGCACGACATTGAGAGTCGTGTAAACGTCCTGTGATAAAGTTGGGCAGGAACTGTTGGTTTATGTTTGAAGGTATACATTTTAATTTACATACGAGAAATTACAAACAGAGTTGGTTTCAATGAAGAACATTGGTGACTCGTCTTGCGCTGTGTTGTGTGTCGTTCCCTGTTACCGACGTGAACTTCCAACTCATCGATTGATTGTACTATTGTGTTTGATCGCCTGCAATCCGCAACTGTTGAGTGCAAGCCTTGTCTCTTAATCAAATGAAGGATTCCGTTGTCTCTAAAACATCATCTGACACTCTTTAGGACAATCTGATGTCCAATACCTCTAGTCTCACTATATGCTTAAACATTTAGTTTGATGCCTCGATTGCGCGTAATTTAACCTGATCAAACGGCGCAATCCAACAAGGTCTGTGCCTTCAGATTTTCTTGCTCAGGGAATTCTGTTCGATGGCTTGGACTGCCAACGACCACCGACGAGGAAAAGCAGTTCTGACAACCCCGCCATTGTTGTGTCAGGCAAACAACGAACGGTTTGTGGGCCTGGTTCATTTGTTGGCAGCCCGCGCGAGCACATTACCGGCGTTTCATCTTTTCTGCATATAATCATGCAGGCCAGATTTGCAGATTCAAGCGAAAAAAATACCATACCATACCTATTGTGTGTTGTACAAACTACCACTCAAAACCCTAGGTTCAAATCCTACATAGCGTGATTCCATCTATCTTATGTCGAAGCAGAGTAAAATAACTTAACAAAACAAAGTTGAATTGCAAATCAAATTTGACCTCCTCTCTGGTCTGGAGGAGGTCGGTTATCTAATCAACAATTGTTCAAAGGAAATCAACTATTTAGCTGTTGGATTTTATTGGGATGCCCTTTAATTGGGCCCAACAAATACTGAAATCTTAAATGCCCATTTGGCTTAGTGCATGTTGTGTAGGTACATAAAGTGGAAGTGGGTAAGGTGAGCTCTTCTAGTCTCACTAAGTGAGGCGGCATAGGAGGAGTTCACGCTCCTCCTCCTCGCCGCCCGCCTCGCCACGCGTCGCGTCGCGTCGCGTCGTGTTTATCGAGTTCGAGTTAGAGCTTGTTTTTGGTGGAAGATTATTTTTGGTGCGCACCATCTGTGATGTGTACGCGTCAACAGACATGTGCACGCTTGACACGTGCACTGCTTCTTCCACCGCGTGGCGTCTGTGTTCTCTACCTATAGAGAGGAGGGCGGACGGATCCAGAACACAAGTTCGTCCACACTCTTCCTGTCTCAACCGCGTAGTTTCTTTTGAAGTGCCGCTTCCAGGCTTCTCCATCACGGCGACCGGGTGCACGGCCGTCCGGGAGAGCAAGCCTCCGAAACCCCGTTCGTTGAGATTCTGCACCGGGAGACGGGTGATAAGGTTTTTGGGGAGCGTCTATGCGCGACTGCTCGCTTCCATCCGACCGACTTCAGCTGCGCCGACTCCAACGCCTAAGTCGGCGGTTCTTCTGCTTCATCTTCACCGCCATGGCCGACATCAACAACGGTTATGGTGGAGACCTTCCCGGTTAATATGTATGTGCTACTACTCTCTCTGTTTGCACTAGTAGTTGGTTCATATGCAGATCTGCTAGATATGTCTAGTTTGACGTATGTGATTAGATCTGCTAGTGCATATATGATATTGATTTTGGTAATTAATCTCATGTCAAGATTGCTAATATTCCAACATTAGCTCCGTTAAGCCAAAACTAGCGGCTAGTCCTGCATGCCAATGCTTTATCTTATGTCTAAAAATTTAGAACCTTTGAAAAATCATAAAATTTATTATTTATCACAAAATATGATATTTTTGCGAGGAACCACCAGGATGTAATGCACGAAATTTATAAGTTAGAACGGCAGATCCGTAACTCAAATCGAAAATTTTAAAACATGAAAGTTTTGTGAAAAATGACCGGATCTATCAACTCACCAAAAGAATTTAGATTCCGAGCCACGAGAAAGATTTATTCCGTTAGGTCTCACATCGTGTGAAACTTTTTTTTTACTATGATGGATGAAAAAAGGTGAGATTTATGAGGATGGAAAGATATGGACGGGATCTACAACTTTCATCAAGGAGGCGAAGGCTAACGATGAAGTTTAGAACGAAAGGGAGCTGAAACTAGGGATTTTGACTTTGGAACAACCGGGGCCGCGGTTAGGTTTAGGTTGATGGAGATAATCTATTTGGATTTGGAAAATTAGAAATGAGTGAAAGTCTTTTTTTTTTGCGAAATGCGGTATAAACACAGACACTCATATTCAAATACACACCTACACACTCACCCTTCTAAACGCACGCACGCACATCCCTACCGCTATGAGCATCTGCGAAAGACTGTGTCGGCGGGTCGTGTCTTGATATTTACGAATTCACCACAAGCTTCTCGTTATCGGCGAAAACGTCGATTCTAGAATATTCCGCTTTAAATGAGAAACATCTGGATTCGAACTATGGTGGGTTAGGATACAACCACTTTTCTAACTATCCAATCACATATTGGTTCTTGAATGGAAGTCAATTCAAACTCTGCTAACTCAAGATATGGAAGTGTGAAGATAGGTTGGTTACGGCAACTCTTTTTCTTTTTGAGACAAAATGGTTTGTTACGGCAACTAAATGTTTGCTTTTCTTTTTATGGGAACAGCTACATGTTTGTTTGTTTTTTAGCTAACTATGGATCCTTTATTCAATAGAAATATGGTTCGGGATACAAACTCCAACCGGTGGAGCCAAAAGCCAAACATGGCATCCAAAACTCCAAATACATCACTTAGAGAGCTTCTAGCAAGAGCACGAGCCTCTTTATTCGAATTCCTTTTCTCTTGACAGAAAAGTATCTCGTCGAAATTCAGAGACCGAGCTTTGATCTCTCGAACTATCTGGCTGTATTCACCCATCGAAGAGCCGTGAAGTGTGTTGATAACTCCCAGGCAATCCGAAGCAATCCGAGCACGTCGAATAGAGAGGCCAGTCGCCAATGAGAGCGCCTCCCTACACGCAAGTGCTTCTAAAGTTTCAGCATTTGTGATTCCTGCAAGAACAAGTGACGATGCTCCCAGGAATCTCCCGTCATGTGTCCGAGCTACTGCAGCCACAGCTCCCTTGTTGCTTGCTTTCCCGACTGCAGCATCTACATTAATCTTAGCCCACCCCTCCGGCGAAGGGATCCACCCCTGAACCGAATTGGTGTTATGAACTGGTCTCAATGCCTTTGGTTTCTCCAAAACCTCCAGCTCAGTAATGAACTTCTCTACAAAACATTTAGTAGATAAAGGGCTCTGAAAAATACTCTCATGAATTGCCTTCCTTCGAGCATACCAGATCGCCCACAAGGTGACAAGCAACTCTGTCAACTCCTTTCTCTTGAGCCGCTTGATAACCCCCAAGAGCAAGGGATCACTGTAGCACCTCTCAATGTGGAAGTAAGGTATCGATCCGCAGGAGCAAGAAGGAAAAGTTATCTATTCCCTACAACTAAAGTGTCACAAGTTTTAGTTGATTATGCACTAAACAAGTTTAGAGAACAAGATGGTTGGTTTGATGGATGTAAAAGTGTCCCAATCCTCTTCTTTGCAAGAGGACAAGACAAAGGTAGTAGCAAGTGAAAGCTCTCAAAGAGAGAAAGCCCAATCCTCTATGTAGCAAGAGGACAAGCTCAAGTGTGTGTTTCTTATAGGAACAATGGACATGGTTCATGGGTTCACTTAATCTCTCTCTCTCTCTCATCTACGGTGATCATCATGTTATAGATAAAGTACACACAATTGTCATGTTTTAATGGTAGCTTTTTATGACGGCTATATGTCCTAAAACACATAGTTGAAAGAAATACTCATTTGTGTTGCTAGGTCACCCCTCGTAAGGCTAGCGTGGTTTCTCTCACTCCCACATCATACTCTTTCTTTTTACCCCCAGATAAAGGATGTTGGGCGGTACTGTGTCACTCAATACCTATGCCGTGTCACATCGGCCATCCCGTACCCACATACATCATACTTCAAAGTATGACAAATCACAAAAGCTCCAACACAACGGTAAATGCATAACAAATCATCTCACACCACAATATTCACCACAAAGGTATTACATAGATGACCGTAATCATGTTCAGCAGCTCATACGGTACTAATTAGTGAAGCTCAAGAGAGAGGAGAGATACAAAAGTTACCACCACAAACCCTAGTCCAGGGGGTGGACTACTCCCCCTTCATCATGGTGATGATGGTGAAGAAGTTCTTGCTGTAGATGTTGATGATGAACACGCCGGAGGGGGGTGGAGCCCTCCGGAGGTGATTCCGGCGGCGTTTCCCCCCTCCGATCTTCTCCGGCGGCAGCCTTCTGTCTCTCTGTTTCGTGGTTCTGTGTTTCTCCGCCGCCTCCTTTCGCGAAACGCCAGGGGACCTTTTTTATAGGCGTTTTTAGGTCAAGACGGAGTCGGTGGACGAAAGATCGACGGCCACGGAGCTCCGAGGGGGAAAAGAGCTGGGCCCACGCGGCCAGGTATTTTAGGCCGCGTGGGACCCTCCCATTTCCAGCCTGTTGGGCTTCTGGTCTTCAATTTAAGCCCATTGCGTTCGTCTCGAAAATTCTGAACCGTGCTCTTTGGCCTTGCCCTTTTTGGAGTCCCGAAGCTCCCGGAAAGTCTGAAACACTAAAAAAGACGTTTTCTGGAAAAACAGGGTTAATTCCAAATAAATGGGAAAACTATGAAGTATTCCCAAAATCATTATAAAACATTGATATAACCCTTATATGATGCAAATATGATTGGAATATAAGCAATTAAAGTGCAAAGTTCATGTATGCATTTTACATGCATCAACATCCCCAAGCTTAATCCATGCTCGTCCTCGAGTATGAAGATGATAAAACTAACATGGACTTTGCAATTTAATACTTAACAATGAATATCAAAGATGATTACTATTGCTACATATAGTCAAATGATTCATTCTTCAAAGGAGTAGCAATATGCAAATAGTTTATGAAGTGATATCAAGTATTCAAGACAAGGATGTTCATTGATAGTTCACAAAGTGTAACATAGAAGTAAGTAATATGGAACACATGTATGCATAATGATAAGTAGAACATCCTACAATGGTCATAGAGTGTAGATGAAAATCTGAATATGATAGGTGTACACTTTGGAAAGATGTATATGTGAGTAGAGGTAAAGCATGCATAAGTTTCATCCAACTTCCAAACTCTTCTACTTAAGTTAATGATTGCAATAAGGTATTCATTGGTGTCAAGCTCTCATTGCCCCTATCATAGCATCTTGAATGATTAAGTTAAAGTGAAAGCAAATATGAGTAGTGTGCTTGATAAAGAATGGGTTGAATGTCTCATGCCCCTTGAATACAAGTACTTACACCATGTGTTACTCAACTTGGGAAACAAAGCAAGTTCAATTAAATATCATTGTAAGCATAATAGTATCATCAAGAGCGTCAACTGGGGTACCTCTTGTCCCAAGATATGGAACAAGCCCATATCAAAATGACAAGACAAACAAACAAAATGAACAATCTCAACACCCTTTTTATTTACCATTTGGAATAGTTTTTTATTGCAAGGTGTATCACAGAAGGTTCACCATAGTATGTAAGTAAATTTCCACCATGAATGATGCATGGCTTAGATTAGCGGCCCAGGCGTCTCTCTAACCATTTACACAAACTCATTTAAACTCACTCTATTTCCACATTTATTTCAACATGATAAGCATCCATAGACAAAAGCACATGATATCAACTAAATGAGATGAAGAGCGTGTTGAAAGCTTGCCATGTGACAGCACATATGGGCTAACTTCCAACCCAAAACATTCATCAAGCCACAAACATCATAATCTTAATCACAATGGGTCAAGTTTTATTATGCAAATAAAAGAACATTGTGCATCAAGTTCGTGAGAGCTATATAACCAATTTTTTCCATTGCAATCAATAACATAAACATTTTCATTCAGAGGTAAGATAACACAAACAACATGTTAAACATACTCGGAATAGCATAAAGCCAATAGGTAGATATGGTGGACTCACTGGAATAACTTTGGTTGAAGGTGTTGGAAACAAGTTTTTGCTTGTTGGAGTTTTTGGGCTAGCAAAAGGGAGAAAGTTGACCATCTAGATGCATGCATGAGTGTCCATAGAACTAACTAATCCATGTTAAACCAAGTAAAATAACAATCAGCACCAAAACATGAATAAGTGATAGCTCTACAAAAAGAATTTGCAAACTATTACTCATAAACAAGCTCATGAATCATGCAACTATATGTATCATTAAAAATCAAATCAAACATCCCTTTTCCCAATCTTATAAAAGCATCCAACATATTTCAACCCATATTTCCAGTAGCTCTCTCATATATAATGATAGTGTGGTGGTCTCTCAAGACTCAAACAAAAACAAAAACGACGCTCCAAGTTTATGCGATAAAGTGTTTCGATCGAAAAACAGAAGTTGGACGTGTGCAAACCGAGAGTGTGTAGGTCCAGCGGGGTTGTCTTCACATCCCCAAGCTTATGGTCTTCACCATCCTTGGATAGCTCTTGGTGCATCTCCTCCAATCCCTGTGAAAAAACTTCAAAACACCGTTTCTCCCATCTCTTTTCTGTGGGGTGCATTAATAGTGATAAACAAATAGGTTCTTGCTGCATATAATCCTTGAACAAAAATTCATATGACATGTCCAGAAAGTGTATAATGTTGTATGCCTACTCATAAACTCAATTGGATCAAAAAGATTCAACTTAAAAGCTCAAAGCATGCATCAAACAAAATGGGACAGAATCTGTCCAGAAAAACAGCAGCAGCAAAACGTATTTTTCTACCCTACCAAACTTTCTCGAAAAATTCCGAAAAAATTCATGCATACAGAGGATGAAAAGTTGCAACTACAGTTCAAATATGAGCTCATTCGGAGTTACAGAATAAGAATTAAAAATCATACCGTGCACTGACTCGTGCAGGAATAAAATCTCCGAACTCAATAAGCAACTTTTCAAGACCAAAATGGGTAAAACTTGGCACTTTATTAAAAACTCCAGAAACTAAACTAGACACAAATCTCTTGTTACAGCAAGAGGACACAAAGAAAATCACACACAAAAATAACCGGGTTGCCTCCCGCAAAGCGCTTTCTTTATAGCCATATAGCTAGGCTTGATAGTTTTAATGATGCTCCCATAGGAATAAGAGTTGAATAAAAAGAGCATCAAGAGAAAAATATCAAACACATTTAAGTCTAACCCACTTCCTATGCATTGGGATCTTGTAAGAAAATAAATCAATAAAGCACAAAGTGACTAGCATAGGAAGGCAAAGCAAGTGCAACTTCAAAATTTTCAACAAAAAGAGAGAAGACTTAATATTTTTGAGATATATGAAATCATGTCTCCCTCTCTCATAAAAACTTTCAGTAGCATCATTGATAAACTCAACAATATAGCTATCACATGAAATTCTTATCATGATCCATATGCATAAAAGTATCATTACTCTCCACATAAGCATAAACAGTTTCATTAGAATAGTGGGAGTAAAAATATCACATCCATCAATGTAATCATCATAAATAGGAGGCATAGAATAATCAAAATGATTTTTATCTCAATAGTAGATGGACTGAAAATATCATATTCATCATTGTAAACATCATATATAGGAGGCATATCATAATCAACATAAACTATATCCTCAATAGTGGGTGGACTGAAAATATCATATTCATCATCATAAATGGGAGACATAGTATCATCAAACAAGTCAAAGAACCTCCCCAAGCTTAGATGATTGCAAGATAAAGAAACCTCCCCAAGCTTAGTCTAGTGCACACAAGAATAGAAAGTTAAGCGCTACGCTCCCCGGCAACGGCGCCAGAAAAGTACTTGATAACCCCCAAGAGCAAGGGATCACTGTAGCACCTCTCAATGTGGAAGTAAGGTATCGATCCGCAGGAGCAAGAAGGAAAAGTTATCTATTCCCTACAACTAAAGTGTCACAAGTTTTAGTTGATTATGCACTAAACAAGTTTAGAGAACAAGATGGTTGGTTTGATGGATGTAAAAGTGTCCCAATCCTCTTCTTTGCAAGAGGACAAGTGATACGTCTCAAACGTATCTATAATTTTTGATGTTCCATGCTTGTTTTATATCAATTGCTACATGTTTTGTATACACTTTATATCATTTTTATACATTTTCTAGGACTAACCTATTAACAAGATGCCATAGTGCCAGTTCCTGTTTTCTGCTGTTTTTGTATTCCAGAAAAGCTAGTCTGGAAATATTCTCGGAATTGGACGAAAATTTACGGAGGCCCCTATTTTACCAGAAGACTCCATGGGCCAGAAGGACAAGTCCGGGGGAGGCCCGAGGGCCCCACACGTGGGCAGGGCGCGGTTGGGCCTTGCCCGGAGCCCTGGGGTGGTGTCGTCTCCTCGGTCACCGCCTCGCGACGCCCTTTGGACTATATATTGCCCCTGACCTAAAACTCACAAACAATTGACAAACTCCTGAATACATCTCCGTGCTCCGCCGCCACGAAACTTCGTTTCGGGGGTCAGAAGGTCCTGTTCCGGCACCCTGCCGGGACGGGGATTGACCCCCGGAGCCATCTCCATCGACCACGCCGCTTCCACTTCACTCCATGATGGTTTGTGAGTAGTTCCCCCATGGACTACGGGTTCTAGCTGTAGCTAGTTGGTACTCTCTCTCCCATGTACTTCAATACAATGATCTCATGAGCTGCCTTACATGATTGAGATCCATATGATGTAATCGGTGTTGTGTTTGTTGGGATCCGATGAATATTGAATACTATGTCAAGTTGATTATCAATCTATCTTATATGTTATTTAAGATCTTGCATGCTCTCCGATACTTGTGGTTGCCTTGATCAAGTAGTTGCCTGTATCTCCAAGAGAGAGTATTTATGCTAGATAGTGGGTTCATGCCTCCATTTAACCTGGGACAGTGACAGAAAGTTCTAAGGTTGCGGATGTGCTGTTGCCACTAGGGATAACCTAACAATGCTATGTCCACGGTCATATGTATTTGTTTACATTACGCACTTTACTTAATGCAATTATCCGTTGCTTGCAACTTAATACCAACGGGGAACTCGGATGACAACCCGGCGGTGGATTATTAGTCATAGACGTTGTTGGATAACGGTCTATGTATTTTGTCGTAATGCCCAATTAAATATCATAGTAGTCATCATGTCATATATATGCATTGTCATGCGCTCAATATTCTGTCAATTGCCCAACTGTAATTTGTTCACCCAACACTTGTTATTGGAGAGTTACCACTAGTGTAGATAGCTGGGAACCCCGGTCCATCTGTCATCATCATTGCTTTCCCGTCAACTCCACGCAAGCAACTATTTTCTGGTGCCATTGCTTCTGTGTTACTGCTACTACTGCTCTCATATTACTGCTGCTTTCACATCACGTTTGTTACTAGTGCTTTCTCAGGTGTGGTGGAATTGACAACTCCGCTGCTAAGGCTTATAAGTATTCTTTGTCTCCCCTTGTGTCGAATCAATAAATTTGGGTTTTACTTCCCTCGAAGACTGTTGCGATCCCCTATACTTGTGGGTTATCAAGACTATTTTCTGGCGCCGTTGCCGGGGAGCATAGCTCTACTCATAAGTTCACCTGGGGAGTACACTCCACCTCTCTCTCTGTTTTTATTTTATTTTGTTTTGTCTAGTTTACTTTTGTCTAGTTTTATTTTGCTTAGTTTATTTCTGTTTAGTTGTGTTTTGTTTAGTTTACTTTTGTTTAGTTTATTTTTGTCTAGTTTTATTTTTCTTATATACCCGAAAATCCATAAAAATTTAAAAACCAAAAATCTAAAAAAAACTGTTGCTATGGAAGAACATGCTAGAACCTCTATGTTTATGGAAGCTAAAGAATTATATATAAAGTATAGAGAATCAAGAGAGGGTAAAATCATGAGAGGCATGTTAAAAAAGTTAAATCAAATTGCTGAAATTTTGCTGGAACGCCATGATATAAATTGTTGCTCTGAACAAGATACTAAACATCTTAAATTCCAATGTGGCTTTAGTGAAGAAGTTTTAATTATGAACTATCATTGGAATAACTATATTCATTTGGAGCTGAACAAGTAGAACAATTTGTTTTACTTATGGGAGCTTCTGAAATAGACTCCTTCATGGCTAAAAATTATGAAACTGTGTTGCTTGTAATAAACTTAAAGAAACGGTCTCTTTTATTCTTGATTATTGCCTAGAAAATTTCAGCAATAATTGTTATATCATTGATTATAAAGAGAGACTCATTAATGCACAAGAATGCACTCACAATTTGCAGGAACCTGTAGAAGAAGAAACTACTGCTGAAGCTGAAAGCTCATTGGATGAAAAAGAGGAGGAGAGTGATGAACAAAAGGAGGAAGAATGGAGTAGCTACCCATGCCTACCTTCTAATGAGAGTAACTCTTTATCTCTTACACTATTTGATTGCCCTCCATGCTTACCAAAGGAGGATGAATGTTATGTTCCTGTGGATTCTCTTGAAAATTCCCTATGAGTAAAACTTGTGGAAATGATTATGCTACTGATATTTATGATAATCCATGCTATTTTGATAAATCTTATGATAATCCTTTATTTGTGCCTAATTTCGAAATGCATGGTAATGAGAAAGTTTGCTTAGAAAATGTTTATGATAAAGCTCTAGATGATGGTCCTATATTGGTTGATAATATTAATTGTACTACTAATGAAAATGGGATTGGAGAGGTCTTGACTTTATCTAGATGGAGTCCCATACCTCTTGAGAATGATCAATCATCTTATTATAAAATTGTTAAAAGTGGGTTTGAAAGTTTTAATCCCACTATTTTTGAGCTTGATAAGAATTATGTGTTTGTAGATCATGAAAAGCATGCTTTATGTGATAGTTATATTGTTGAGTTTGTTCATGATGCTACTGAAAATTATTATGAGAGAGGAAAATATGGTTGTAGAAATTTTCATGGTACTAAAGCACCTCTCTATATGCTGAAAGTTCTGAAGTTACTCTTGTTTTATCTTCCTATGCTTGTCACTTTGTTCTTTATGAATTTATTTGTGTACAAGTTTCCTATGCATAGGAAGTGGGTTAGACTTAAATGTGTTTCGAATTTGCTTCTTGATGCTCCTTTTGCTTCATTTTCTATTTTTATGTGAGCATCTTTAAAACTATCAAGCCTAGCTAAAAGGCATTAAAGAAAAGCGCTTATGGGAGGCAACCCATTTTATTTTTCTGCAATTTTTCTTTTATTGAGTCAAGGAGTTGTTTACTTCTGTAGCAACTCCTTTGTATCTTTATTTTCTCGCATTGTTGTGCCAAGAGTAGCCTCTAATGATAAGATGATGCTTAATTTTGATTGCTGCGCAGAAACAGATTTTTGCTGTTCACTGTACGAAATTCCTAAAATCACCAGATTGTTAATTAAATCTGAAATTTTTGTGCGTAATCTTTATGAATGTCTGAAACTTTCATTAGTTCAGAGTTTCTCGATCTGAGCGTCGTAAGTGCCTCGAAAAAATTCGTCTTTGCGGACTGTTCTGTTTTAGACAGATTATGCCTTTTTATTTTTGCATTCTCTCTTTTACTAGTGTTGAGTGAAATTCTTTTTTGGGTGGAAGAGCTTCACATAACATCAGTGGCTGTAGCTAATGTTTAAAGTAACAAATCATATTGCGTCTTTATAGAACATGTGAATTTTTGATTATGCACTAACCCTCTAATGAGATCTACTTTGAGTTTGGTGTGACGGAAGTTTTCAAGGGTCAAGAGAGAAGGATGATATAATAGGATCAAGAAGAGTGAAGAGCTTAAGCTTGGGGAGGCTCCCATGGATCTCCCCAGCATATTTCAAGAAGACTCAAGCGTCTAAGCTTATGCCATCGTCAAAATTATCAGGTCATCTCTAGTGAAACTATATTTTAATTCTTTCACATCATATGTGCTTTTCTTGGAGCGTCTGTGTGCTTTTTATTTTCAGTATTGCATTTTTATTTTCAATAAAGCTTGACTGGACCCTAGCATTCTTGATTGGGAGAGAGACACGCTCCGCTTTTTCATGAGAATACTCCTATTCTTCACTTATATTTGTTGAGTATTCATATCTAGCGCTGTTCAGCTTTTAGCTCTTGTTTTCATGTATCTCTTGTCAGAGCTATTAGCTTTCTTTTGTAGAAAGTACTCTCTTGCTTCACTTATATTTGTTTGGAGAGTTGATGAAATAAATTGATTGGTGTTTGGTTGGTTCAGAAAATGTTGCATGTGGTAATTGGTATAAGGAAAAACTTGCTTAATCTTGTAGATCACTAAAATGGATAACTTGATGCTTGTCAATTGTTTTGAGTTAACAAGTAGATCATGATTAAATTGTGCATCACATGAGTTAAGCCTATTAGTGAAGAACTACCGTAAAGCTTGTTGAAAATTTGGTTTGCATCGGTGGTACCTCTAAGGTCTAGATATTTTCTAATAACAGGGTTTGGTTAACAAGGAAGACGGTATGAAGTCTTATAACGTTTGCAATATGTTTGTCATATAAAACTTGGTGTACGGGTTGATATTCTTGTTTGCTTACATAACCTTGCTAGCCTAAACTCTGTACTGAGAGGGAATGCTTCTCGTGCATCCAAATCCTTGAGCCAAAATCCATGCCATTTGTGTCCACCATAACTACCTATATGTGGTATTTCCTTGCCACTCCAAGTAAATTTTTCATGTGCTACCTTTAAATTATTCAAAATGTTATTATTCCCTTTTTGTGTCAATGTTTACTAGCTCATGAGGAATTAGTGTGGTTATTCTTTATTCTATTTGTCGAGTGGACTTTTACACCTGGACTAGTGGCATATACATCCGCTTATCCAATAACTTGCAAAAAGAGCTGGCAACGGGGTGCCCAGTCCCAATTAATTACAACTTTAACCAATTAATTCTCTTCACACTTTTGCCCTGATTCATCAGTAAGCAATGACAAACAGTGAAATACCTGAATGTGTGTAAACCAAAGAGAAAGAGGGATGATCTGCCTTGCTGGTAGAAATAACGTCCTTCATGGGAGCCGCTCTTAAAAGTCCGTTCGACAGGTAGAATACTGTTCTCACCCGCTACCATTCGTTGACAATTAACAAACACCTCTCAAAAATAGATACTCCTCCATGGTATGTGATTGATGGAAGGCACCCGAGGATTCGGTTAGCCATGGCTTGTGTTAGCAAGGTTGGGAGGAGTATCAAATATTTTATGCAATCTCTATATGCTTTCAAAAACTAAAAGCTCTAGCACATGATTTAATCCCTGCTTCCCTCTGCGAAGGGCCTTTCTTTTACTTTTATGTTGAGTCAGTTTTCCTATTCTTTCTGTCTTCCACAAGCAAACACTAGTGTCAACTTTGTTACAACATGCGTTATATGCAATGTATTGGACTTGTTATACTACTTTGTGTTGACAATATCCATGAGATAAATATGTTGAAAGTTGAAGCAAATGCTGAAACTAAATTCTTCCTTTGTGTTGATTAAATACCTTTTGTTAGAAACTATTGCTTTATGAGTTAACACTTATGCAAAACTGTTTGATGCTTGTCTCGAAAGTACTATTCATGAAAACGTTTAGCTTGTGTGATTCATTGTTTACTCATTATCTATTTGGTAGCAAATTATAGACCATTGACTTGGATCACTTCATTCATTTACATGTGCCTTGCAATATTATATGATCAAGATTATGATAGTAGCATGTCACCTCAAAAATTATTTGTTTTTATCGTTTACCTACTCGAGGACGAGTAGGAACTAAGCTTGGGGATGCTGATACGTCTCAAACGTATCTATAATTTTTGATGTTCCATGCTTGTTTTATACCAATTGCTACATGTTTTGTATACACTTTATATCATTTTTATACATTTTCTGGGACTAACCTATTAACAAGATGCCACAGTGCCAGTTCCTGTTTTCTGCTGTTTTTGTATTCCAGAAAAGCTAGTCTGGAAATATTCTCGGAATTGGACGAAAATTTACGGAGGCCCCTATTTTACCAGAAGACTCCATGGGCCAGAAGGACAAGTCCGGGGGAGGCCCGAGGGCCCCACACGTGGGCAGGGCGCGGTTGGGCCTTGCCCGGCGCCCTGGGGTGGTGTCGTCTCCTCGGTCACCGCCTCGCGACGCCCTTTGGACTATATATTGCCCCTGACCTAAAACTCACAAAACAATTGACGAAACTCCCGAATACATCTCCGTGCTCCGCCGCCACGAAACTTCGTTTCGGGGGTCAGAAGGTCCTGTTCCGGCACCCTGCCGGGACGGGGATTGACCCCCGGAGCCATCTCCATCGACCACGCCGCTTCCACTTCACTCCATGATGGTTTGTGAGTAGTTCCCCCATGGACTACGGGTTCTAGCTGTAGCTAGTTGGTACTCTCTCTCCCATGTACTTCAATACAATGATCTCATGAGCTGCCTTACATGATTGAGATCCATATGATGTAATCGGTGTTGTGTTTGTTGGGATCCGATGAATATTGAATACTATGTCAAGTTGATTATCAATCTATCTTATATGTTATTTAAGATCTTGCATGCTCTCCGGTACTTGTGGTTGCCTTGATCAAGTAGTTGCCTGTATCTCCAAGAGAGAGTATTTATGCTAGATAGTGGGTTCATGCCTCCATTTAACCTGGGACAGTGACAGAAAGTTCTAAGGTTGCGGATGTGCTGTTGCCACTAGGGATAACCTAACAATGCTATGTCCACGGTCATATGTATTTGTTTACATTACGCACTTTACTTAATGCAATTATCCGTTGCTTGCAACTTAATACCAACGGGGAACTCGGATGACAACCCGGCGGTGGATTATTAGTCATAGACGCTGTTGGATAACGGTCTATGTATTTTGTCGTAATGCCCAATTAAATATCATAGTAGTCATCATGTCATATATATGCATTGTCATGCGCTCAATATTCTGTCAATTGCCCAACTGTAATTTGTTCACCCAACACTTGTTATTGGAGAGTTACCACTAGTGTAGATAGCTGGGAACCCCGGTCCATCTGTCATCATCATTGCTTTCCGTCAACTCCACGCAAGCAACTATTTTCTGGTGCCATTGCTTCTATGTTACTGCTACTACTGCTCTCATATTACTGCTGCTTTCACATCACGTTTGTTACTAGTGCTTTCTCAGGTGTGGTGGAATTGACAACTCCGCTGCTAAGGCTTATAAGTATTCTTTGTCTCCCCTTGTGTCGAATCAATAAATTTGGGTTTTACTTCCCTCGAAGACTGTTGCGATCCCCTATACTTGTGGGTTATCAACAAGACAAAGGTAGTAGCAAGTGAAATCTCTCAAAGAGAGAAAGCCCAATCCTCTATGTAGCAAGAGGACAAGCTCAAGTGTGCGTTTCTTATAGGAACAATGGACATGGTTCATGGGTTCACTTAATCCTCTCTCTCTCTATCATCTACGGTGATCATCATGTTATAGATAAAGTACACACAATTGTCATGTTTTAATGGTAGCTTTTTATGACAGCTATATGTCCTAAAACACATAGTTGAAAGAAATACTCATTTGTGTTGCTAGGTCACCCCTCGTAAGGCTAGCGTGGTTTCTCTCACTCCCACATCATACTCTTTCTTTTTACCCCCAGATAAAGGATGTTGGGCGGTACTGTGTCACTCAATACCTATGCCATGTCACATCGGCCATCCCGTACCCACATACATCATACTTCAAAGTATGACAAATCACAAAAGCTCCAACACAACGGTAAATGCATAACAAACCATCTCACACCACAATATTCACCACAAAGGTATTACATAGATGACCGTAATCATGTTCAGCAGCTCATACGGTACTAATTAGTGAACCTCAAGAGAGAGGAGAGATACAAAAGTTACCACCACAAACCCTAGTCCAGGGGGTGGACTACTCCCCCTTCATCATAGTGATGACGGTGAAAAAGTTCTTGCTGTAGATGTTGATGATGAACACGCCGGAGGGGGGTGGAGCCCTCCGGCGGCGATTCCGGCGGCGTTTCCCCCCTCCGATCTTCTCCGGCGGCAGCCTTCTGTCTCTCTGTTTCGTGGTTCTGTGTTTCTCCACCGCCTCCTTTCGCGAAACGCCAGGGGACCTTTTTTATAGGCGTTTTTAGGTCAAGACGGAGTCGGTGGACGAAAGATCGACGGCCACGGAGCTCCGAGGGGGAAAAGAGCTGGGCCCACGCGGCCAGGTATTTTAGGCCGCGTGGGACCCTCCCATTTCCAGCCTGTTGGGCTTCTGGTCTTCAATTTAAGCCCATTGCGTTCGTCTCGAAAATTCTAAACCGTGCTCTTTGGCCTTGCCCTTTTTGGAGTCCCGAAGCTCCCGGAAAGTCTGAAACACTAAAAAAGACGTTTTCTGAAAAAACAGGCTTAATTCCAAATAAATGGGAAAACTATGAAGTATTCCCAAAATCATTATAAAACATTGATATAACCCTTATATGATGCAAATATGATTGGAATATAAGCAATTAAAGTGCAAAGTTCATGTATGCATTTTACATGCATCACCGCTCAATAAGAGCAAAAATCCAGTCTCTAGCTTTTTCCTCCTGTGTAATTGCCACATATTCCGCCACTTCTGGTGATGCCAAAGCCCACACACATCGCGCCATGGTACACTCTATCAACGAGTGTCTCCAAGAGTCTTGCTGTCCACAGATCGCGCATGTGTCAGTCGTTGCCATGTTCCTAGACTTCAGAAGATCTGCCGTTGGAATAGAGTGTTTAGCTAGACGCCACACAAAGTTCTTGATCTTCGAAGGTACTGGAACCCGCCAAAGGGACGTCCATTGCTTCTCTTCTTTCTTTTGATCAGAAGAAGACGCCCTTCCATCCAGCAAAGCCTCTCGCTTAGCTTTAGTGCTTACCAGCATTTTGTACGCTGATCTCACAGTGAACAGACCCGTCCGATCATAATGCCAACCCCAGAAATCCGGTTGTCTCCTTGTACATATCGGGATGTTCCTGATCACCTCAACATCCATAGGAAGGAACCATTTCTGAAGCTTGTTCACATCCCATGTAACATCCGCATGTGACATGAGATCACACACCCGCATTGGAGGTTCTGCAGCTAAGCACGCTACCGGTCTCAGCGATCCATCGCGTGGCAGCCAATTATCATTCCATGGATTAGTATCCTCCCCTGTACCAATGCGCTTGATTAAACCTTGCGACAAAGTGTCTTTTCCATCAAGTATTGATCTCCAAATCTGAGACGGATTTGATCCCAACTCAGCATCCAAAAAACCGGTGTTTGGGAAATACCGAGCTTTTAAAATCCTCGCACTAAGACTTTCCGGGTGCTGAAGGACTCTCCATCCTTGTCTAGCCAGAAGAGCTAGATTAAAGAGATCTATATCACGGAAACCAAGACCTCCCATGTAGCGAGGCTTTGTCATCTCTGACCATGACACCCAGCATGGTTTTCTTTTCCCTTCCTTACATCCCCACCAAAATTTTCGAAGGATGGCATTTATATGTTTGCATAAACCTCTTGGAAGGCGAAAGCATGACATGGAGAAGGTCGGGATGGCCTGTGCAACAGACTTGATGAGAACATCCTTACCAGCTGCGGAAAGAATTTTTTCTAGCCAACCCTGAACATTTTTCCATATCCTATCTTTGATACATTGGAGTTTCCCATTTTTGTTGCGGCCAACATCTGTAGGTAACCCCAAATACTTCTCACTGAGAGACTCCACTTGAACATTGAGAACAAGCTTCAGTTCTTGTTTAAGTGAATCTGCGCAACCTTTGCTAAAGAAGACAAACGACTTATCCAAGTTAATTCTTTGGCCTGATGCATTGCAATACAGGTCCAGAACTTCCATTACTTTTGTTGTACTCTCTGTATCCACCTTGAAGAAAAGCAGGCTGTCATCAGCAAAAAGAAGGTGGCTTACCGCCGGAGCCGACGGTGCAACCTTGATTCCATGGAGGTTAGATGACTCACATTGATTTTTTTAAGAGGCTAGATAAGCCCTCAGCTGCCAACAAGAACAGGTACGGAGATATTGGATCTCCTTGTCTGATGCCTCTCGAAGGAGTAAAATAGTCAAGCTTCGATCCGTTGAAAAGAAACGAAAAAGGAGACAGAGGTTACCAAGCGCATTATCATTTCCACCCACCGGGGATGGAAACCCAATTTCAGCATAATTCCCCTTAGGTACCTCCATTCTAGTCTTTCATAAGCTTTCCTCATATCGAGTTTAACGGCACAAAACCGGTGTTTCTTTACCTTTCTTCCTTTCATAAAATGTAGGCACTCGAATGCCGTAATGATATTATCCGTGATCAAACGACCCAGTAAAAAAGTTGATTGCTCCTCCGCAATTATTTCTGGCAGAACAATCTTGAGACGGTTCGCATTACCTTCGATGCAATTTTATATAGAACATTGCATAATGCTATAGGCCGAAATTTTCCCTACTCCTTCGGGCTGGCTACCTTTGGAATTAGGACAATGAAAGTTTGGTTTATAGAGGTTAGATCATCCTCTCCTTTTAATAGCTTGATTACTACCGTAGTTACCTCCTCTCCACACACTTCCCAATGCCTTTGGAAAAAATGTACTGGATACCCATCTGGACCCGGTGACTTGGTCGGGAACATCTGAAACAGAGCATCTTTTACTTCTTTCGCCTCAAAAGATTTAATCAACATTTCGTTCATCTCCGGCGTGACACGCTCCTGAACCACATCCAGGACTTGATCAAGTCCAGTAATCTCCTCCGATGTGTAAAGATTCTGAAAAAAGGATCTAGTGATGGCACTCATCTCGTCATGGCTTTCAGTTTTTGAGCCATCCTCCCGGCTTAAACGAGTGATCCTATTCTTCCTCTTTCGTTGCGAAGCCCGCAAGTGAAAAAATTTGGTGTTCCGATCACCCTCGGCCAGCCACTGAACTCGCGATCGTTGCTTCCACATGATCTACTCCCTATGATATAATTCTACCAATTTGTCTGAGATTTTTGTTTCAGCATAGGTTGGTCCTACCCTTCCCGGGGTCTCCTGAAGTTTCCGGAGCTCTTCAGTCAACTCAAAAATGCTCATGCGAACACTCCCGTAGGTGTCCTTTTCCCAATACTGCAGCTTACCCGCAATGGCCTCAAGCTTATCTTGGAGTTCAGCTGCTGATGTTGCATTGCCTCTTGCCTGCCAGGCTTCTCCTAGCATAGGTTTAAAACCAGAATCAGTCTCCCACATTGTCTCATATCGGAATATCTTTTTACCTCTCTTGTTTCTGGCACTTCTTTCATCCTCCACCCATCTTAGCAAAATCGGGCTATGATCTGATCCCGCTGCTGTGAGATGGTAGAGTGTTGCGTGGGGGAATCGCACACTCCAGTTTGCAGTCGCTAGAGCGCGATCTAATCTTACACGACAGAAACTCCCACCAGCCACTTGTTTTTCAAAAGTCCAACTCTTTCCCTTGTAGCCAAGATCAACAAGGCCGTAGGTATCTATCATCTCACGAAAACCCTCCATCTGAGCATGACAACGATCTCGTACTCCCACATGTTCATGTTGGTGGAGCACCTCATTGAAATCGCCTATGCACATCCAAGGCAGCGCTGAAGCTGACTTGATAAACTTCAACATATCCCAAGTTTTATGCCGTTGTGCCGTATTTGCCTCCTCTGATCCTATAGACACAATTACATCAATGTGGTATTGCGAGAAAGGCAAAATCTGAATATTGGTATTATTATTCCAGTAAATTCCCAGGCCGCCCGAGCGACCTGTACTGCTTACAGCGAAACTTTTATCGAAGCCTAGCCTCGCAGATAGACCTTCAACCCGTCTTTTATGAAGCTGAGTTTCAACCACACATAAAACGGTAGGCGCATGTTTCTGCACTAAATTGTGCACCTCTCTAACAGTCGAGTCCATGCCTAAACCTCGACTGTTATAGCTCAAGACACTCATTGATCCCTGCGGCCATCCAACTGGGAGGCCGCATCTTTTTCTGAGATTTTTGAGACAAGCTTTGTACCCTCATTTCCTTTTGCCTTCTTCCTGTCCCTAGGTGGGACATACGGGGGTACTGGAGGTGGTCCTGACCCTCCAGCTTTCTCCACTGTTACCAACGCGAGATTCAGATTTTTTGGCGTCTTAGGCTCAGACTCCTCACGGTCAGTTAATTGCTTTGCTGGGCTCGCCAGTCCAGCATCACATGAGCTCCTCTTCTTCTGTGACTGTTCAGCTCCCAAGCCCTCCTTCCCTGCATGATCCATGCGGGCATCCCCACGTCCAGTAGGCCTCCATTCAGTCCGGCCTCCAGCACGGCCCCTGCCTTTTTCAGCTCTTCCTCCCCGGCCTCCTGTGTCTTGCCCTCTGCCCTGGCTCGAGTATCCTCGGTTAGCAGAGCGAGGTTTCCAGTCTTCCACCGGAGCACACATCCAGTCCCCGTACTGTAAGTTTCGCTGGTCATGAACTCCATCCCCACATTCCGTGGTTTCATGCCCCATAATTCCACAAACCTCGCAAAAGCGCGGTATCTTCTCATATTTAACTTGAAAAGTGAGTCTTGGTTGCCCCTCCGGCGTCAAACCAACACACCTCGTCAGAGGTTCAGCAACCTTCATTGTCACTCGGGCCCTCACAAAATCTGCCCCCGACGTCGACCTAGCAGCCAGATCAACTAGTTTGACTTTCCCAACTCTAGCTGCAAGATCCTCCACCACTTTCTTCTTACGGAACAGAGGTGGAATCCTGTGTATCTGAATCCAGACTGACAGACTATCCAAAATAACAGAAGATGGTTGCTGGGAGCCATCATAAGGCTCAATCATCACACCCTGTTGACGAAAGGTCCACGTCCCCTCTTCTGTAACACGAATCCAATCCCCAAGGCAGTACAACTGTATAACAAACAGATTATCTTCCACCTTCCGTAAGTAGAAATCCTTTGCCAGCCCCCAAGCGTTTGCCATGGTATTGCGGAAGCTGTTTGCACTGAAAGATCTGATCGTATGGACCTTGGCAACCACCATCCAGCGGAGGTCTTGTTTCAGATCGTTCACTTCCTCTTTTCCCACGAACACATCATCGATTTCATTATCCTTGAGATCTAAATCCTTCAACAAATCCGGGCCTGTTTGATTCGTAGGATAGGAAAGATGTAGGAATAGGAAAAGCATATGATTGCCATGTCATGCACACTCCAATCCTATAGGATTTGGTTTGTAACAAAGTTTGTTTGATTCCACCAAAGGAATGGTAAAAAGAGCTTCGAGTAGATGTTAGAATTCCTATGGAAAGTAGTAGAAAAGATTTCATAGGAAAAATTCCTATAGGATCAAATCCTACAAATCAAACAAGCAAGAAAGGAAAATTTCCTATAGGATTGAATCCTCCAAAAAATCCTTTGAATCAAACATGCCCTGATGTCCACCTTTTCCTTTCCCTTCGGCTCCTGAACCCCACTAGACGAAGCCGCTCCTTGCTGCCTTTTCGACATCGATTACCACCCCGCAACCCTAAAACACTTCTCTCGACCCCGCCAAGGCCGGGAAGACGGTCTAGCCGTCCCCTTGGTCAGCCCGAGTAGGATGGGAGAAGGGGAAAAGGGAAGGGCAGAGGTTGATCGGAGGAATCCTCGACGGCAAGACGATCGCCACCGAGTCGCTCAAACCCTAGCGCCGCCGCAAGCAACGTAGGAGCTCCCATCGGACCCGCCTCACCCGTAGGTGAGAAACTCAGTACATTAGCCCCTTCCCCTTCGCGGAGCAGGAACCCTAGCCCCTTCCCCTTCATCTCTCGCCGCGCGAATTAAGGATGAAGACACGCTCGGGAAGAACCGAGACGAGTGGCCCAAAAGATCCGGAGCAGAAGAGTAGCAGTGGAGTCAAGCGGCGGAGGATGGGCGATATCACTGGGCGGGAGCAGAAGACGGCGGCGGCGGTGGCGGCTGTGGCGGGTGGAAGGTCCCTGTCGGATGGGGAACAGAAGTTAGCCGCCCGGCCACTCCGCCTTACATCCGGAAGACAGAAGGACTTCCGTGTTGTGAGGAATGCGGAAGGGAAGCTCCATGGCATCGAAGAGGAAGGTGATGACCTGTTTCCTCTTTTCATTTGTGTTGCTATCTTCGCCTCCTCAGTAAAACTGCTGCTAATTGTTTTACTTCAGATTTTCCTAGCGATCTTCCGAGCCATGCAAGCGAGGTCGAGGACCCTGAGACTGTGGATTCCATAAAGAACTTGCAAGAGAGCGACATGGTAATGGATAAAGCACGGTCAGTTGTGACGATTTCATCTACAGACCCAGGTAATATCCTGTACTTTATACCCCACAATTCATGGGACATCCTACAACATGTGATTGTGGGGCATATGATAGAAAACCTCAATGTAATATGTGATTGAACTAGTACATATATCTAATTCTAACAGCTGGCAATAACATCTACAGATGGGGTAGTACTTTTTGAGTGCACTGGTATTGTTTATGAGTTTGATGAGGCCACGAAAACTGCAAAAGTTCTTACTTCTTCCCTGATCTGCTCCTATGACGATGAACTATGGCACATAAAGCAGAAGGTACCAAATCGTTATTGTAACAGCATGTATTCGTATTGTTATGAATCTCGATTTCTCTATAAGGTCAGACTACGTAAATGTTTATTTCTAATTCATATTTATTTGATGGCTAATTCTGGCATTATTTACCAAAGTTTAGATTGTGCTATGACAACATTAGAAAATCTGAGGATGCCAATAAAGGATAGGTGATAAAAGTGATTGCATTATTACCCTTTGATACAATGATACATATCACGACAAGTTTTTTTCTTTCAATTTCAGGTGTTAGTTCACTTGTCGAATGATACATCTGTGGAGGCACGCTTCTTATTCTACAACAATCACTATAGAGTTGCTTTATTACAAATTGAAACAGAGAAACTTTTGGTGCGAGCATCCTTTGGATATCGTCCCGAGTATGAAGAAGAAGTGTTTGTCTTGGGTAGAAATTATGAATATGATCTGATCGTAAGGCATACGTCTATTTTGAGGATGGAAAGGCCATTTACAGGGATACTTCATTATATGTTTTGCAGAGATGATAGTCCTGTGGTAAAATCTATAGTTTCATGTTCTTTTTTTTGTTTTGCTCCATGTTTAACTTCACTGTTTCGTTATGATTAAGTAACTCGATGCTATGTTGTGATGCAGGCTTGCACAGGCGGTCCTGTGATGAATAAAGATGGCAAAGTTATAGGGATGATAGCTACCCATTGTCCGCAAGCTGCTATTGTTTCTATATCTACAGTGCGCAAGTGTATTGATACGTGGTATAAGTTCGGGTACGTTAAATTTTATTCGGAAGACTTTTAGTTAGATAAACTTCTTAACTAGTGTTTACCTAGTTAGTGTATGGAATCACTAGCACGTTGGCTTATCGAAGATATGTAAAAATTATTTGGGTAAAATAGTGGCAGCAGGTAGAAAACTGGGCATCTCAATTGATGAACAATAATGTCAGCTGGTAACCAGTCAATATTGTGGTAGCAGTTATAAAACTGGCCAGTGTTAGTTAAATGATAAATTTTACCATTAGAAGTTTTCATGGGGAACAGGTACCGAGTTTGGCTACGTTGCATATTGGTAGCAGGGTGATTTTGACCACAGTTCATCATCGCAGCTTCTTTCTTTATCCTGTGCAATGGTAACATGTAGTACCAGTGATTCAGTGCTTAGTTATTATTGCAGCCACATTGCTCATCCTGTGCACGATTTGGACTTGAAGTCTGTAAGAATGTTGGATATAATACATCGCGATAAGCTATCCGTGAGGCACAATATCAGGAATGGTTTTATTGTAGATAAGGTTTGATTACTCAGGCTGTATACAGCACCCTCTCCCTTTTATTTTCTTGTGGCGGTTCTTAAGTGATGGAGCTTTTTCACTTAATTCCGCTGTTTTTTTAAATAGGAAAAAATATGTTCTCATTCCTGGTAATAACCAATACTAATCTCTGCAGGTGCTTCCTGAATCAACGGCTGAAACGATCGGTATTAGAAAAGGTGACGTTATCGATGTGATAGATCTGAAGGAATTAGACAATTACACAACTTTGTGTAAGGTACATATAATTTGTTTTTGTAACATCAGCTTGTTTAGATATAATTGTAAGCTAATATTGTCAATTTTGGGAGCAGCTTGAAGACTATTTTATTGGACTCAGTTGGCAGTTTCTGGAACAGAAATTTGATCCGTGCTGGACTATCAATCTGGAGGTCACTTTAACTTGTACACAAATTTAGTTTGGAATTTTTTGTTTTAAGTTACATTCAATATATTCACATATTTCTTCGTCGCAGATTCAAGTGTACAATCTCCGTGATAAAGAAAGAGTGCTTACTATTTTGCCTATGCAATTTGAAGACGCTACAGTGACTCAACATGATTCAGTAAGTTATTTTTATCATTTATAACGCCAGTGTTTAAGCCATAGAACGACTAAAAGGAACTGCTAGTCCTCCCATCATATGTGATCATTGTTTACTGATTGTCATACATTTGATTTTTTTGATCTGGGCTCAGTGTCCGAAGCTACTGCACAATTTCCATTTGCTTCTTCACGACTTGCCTAAAAAAATCTGCGCCTTTTCTTGTCTACTCCTAGGAACCACTTTGGAGCATGTACTGCCATAAGTTTGTGGAAAGTGACATCATTTTTTGCTTAGCAACCAGCTACTCTTGACAAATCTGTTTTCTTTCTTGGTCTCTGTACTGCAGCTTGAGTTCGTTATCAAGAAGTGAGTCGACGATCGTATCATGAGATAAGGAGTTACCTCTTGTGTTAAGATTGGTGACTGATGCAAGTCGACAACTGGCTTAGTCTGAACTTGTTAACTATGCTAGGTTTTGAGGATTTATATGTACTGTTAAGAATTTGGGCATGTATCTTTTGAACTATGGTTTTGCTAGGACCTGGTACTGTAATGTTGCTTCGACATGGTACTGTAATGTTGCTATGCTGTTTAATTTGCTAGGACCTGGTACTACTAAAGTTGTGTTGCTTCCAAGTAATGTTGTTGTGCTGTTTACTTTAGCTCGTTTCGCTCGGTAAACTTTAAGAAACGAGTTCGAGGCAAGCTGAGTCGAGTTCTGAGCTACTCGTTTAACTTGCGAGTTTCGAGTCAGAGTTCCAAGCTACTCGTTTAACTTGCAAGTTCAAACAATTTGCTGCCGCCACTCGTCACGACATTCACACAACTCAAATCGTGCAAATAAGCAACACACAAACTTATCAGCATACATACTTACATGTTTGCTGGAAATAAGCAACACACAAACTTATCAGCATACATACTTACATGTTTGCTGGAAGGTATGGATGGAATGATTGATGGCCCGAAGCGTGCGCCTGGGCTGCTGCTGCCCTATTGGGTCGGCCCAACTCGGTGGAGGAAAAAGGAAGAAAAAGGAGACAGAAGGAGATGGACCAAGCAAATTCGGGCCAATAAGGAACAAAAGAAAAGAAAGAAAAGAAAAAGAGATATGGGCTTAGAGAATTAGGACCATTTTAGTTGGAATAAAAGGAAATTGTTTCTCTCATAAGGAAAATATGAAATTGACTATTAGGAATATATTTGCTCCGTAAAGAAAACCTGGAAGGATATTCCTAGTATGGACTTCAACCCAAAATCCAAAAACTAAATTATTAATTTAAGTTTGATTTAAATCAAACTAAATCTAATTTATGAAGATAACATATTAAGCTTATTTAATTCACATAATGGAACAATTTTCTCACAGAGTTTGTATTTTGTAGAAAATTTTAAAAGTTCGAGAAAATTGGGATGCTACAAAGTGGTTGCACAATTGATGACTATGTGAGCTTGTTACCTTTTTTTGTCAAGTATTTGTGATCATATTTGCTTTGATTGTGCTCACACTTGCCATTTTTTGCAAATGTAGGGTCACATTGCTCGTGAAAGGTACAAGTAAATCACGACATCCAAAAGTAAACCATTTTTGCGTCAATATTGTTGGGATTTGCCTGAACATAGTGAGAAGATGAGGTTGAGTGATGAAGAACTCCCCCAAAAACAAACATTTGTTAGCTTGGATGATCCGGCAAATAGTGATAAACCGAATGGAAGAAAAATTGGGAAGTCCGATGAAAGGAGTATGGAGAAAGACAAGTTGAAGAGGTAAGGTGATGCTGCAACCTTGAGAGAGCGAATTGGTGAGATGGTGAAGTTAAAAAAACATAGATGGAGAAACATTTGCAAGCCAATATAGACATGGCCGAGAAGAAAAATCAACACGAGGAGGCAAAGTGGGAAGCAACCCAACAATATGAGAAACGCAAGGCCCCTTACGAGGAGCGCAAAATCTCTCTCGACGAGACCAAGGTGAAGACAAGAGTTTCTTGGTGCTATGGTCGGTGGCCATGGTCCTTGGCAGTGGCGGAGCTGACGTAAGTTGTGGGGTCAGGTGACCCCATAATTTTTCTGTAAATCCCATTCAGTTTGTTGACATTTACGTCTTGATCCTTAATACCTAGGCCGCGTAACCAGTGGCGGAGCTAGAATTGGCACATAGCGATGTCAAAAGTCCAAAATCAAAGACATATGTGGCTAGGGAGGTCATTAACGGGTAATTTTGGGGTCAAAAGCGTGTACGCATAGCTAGTATCTATAGTGCTTGTAATTTTTTTTATGTTGTCACTTGACCACCTAAACAACACACAGCTCCGCCACTCTGTGTAACCCCACAACTTTTTACCGATGGCTTCGCTGGCCCTTGGGCTGGTGGTGGTGGTCTTTGGGCCGGTCGTTATGATGTTTTGGCCGATGATAGTTTTTACTGATGGCTTCGTTGTTCCTTGGGGTGGTGGTGGTGGTCTTTGGGTCGGCGGTGATGGTGTTTTGGCCGATGATGGTGATGCTATGACCGGTGGTGGTGAATATGGTTTTGGCAACATTGGTGTTATTCATTGGACATTCGTAGTTGTTATGTTTTTTATTGTGCATCTTATGGATGTGGACTATTGTGGACTATGTATTGTAAATACATTTGCGTATTTTAGATCCATTGCACTATTACATGTCATTGTTGTTGAAACCTATGCGCAAATCAAAACTATCATGGAAATCGTACCATAAACCAAATGGTATAAGTTTATTTTGCATACTATAAACGGTACAAGTTTATTTTACAGTATGCAGTTTTTTCTTTTTCGTGGTATATGCATTCGTGAAGTCCCTACCCTACCCATGGCATCGTGAGCGAGGTGTGTTCGCTTCAGCTCTAGGGGCCGCGTTTACTTTCTGAGAGGCACACTGCGAGGCTCACACATGGAGGTACCGTTCCTATTGCTACTGTCCCGTGGGGCCATCAAAGCAGTAGCGGCCGTGTCGCGTCATCCTGTCGCCAGCAGCGTCCACCACGTGGCGGCATGAACAGTCGAGACGTGCCATTTTCCGGATTTCTTTCCGCTCTTTCTATAGGAAAATGACCTTTTCCACTAAAAGATGTTCGTCCTTCACGCAAACCACGTCCTCCTCGTCCAACAGAAACAGTTTGTCCTTTTCTCGGCGTGTACTACTACATGTGGGTGGACGTGTCGCGTGGAGAGATAATATCTATCTGGGATGCCTGCCTAATCGTGGAATTGCGGTTTCTACGCAACAAATGGAAATGCTTCAAAGATTGGGCATCTACGACTCCTGATGACAGCATCCAGCAGCAGCAGGGGACACATGTCTGAGTCCGACGAGTAGCGGGCCAGGTGCGACAAGCTAAAACATTATTGCTGAGAAGGTCTCTGAAGCCAAGTCCCCAACCGTACAGCGCCACATGTAGGTCTCAGACTAGGAGGAGTACTAGTTATACTGTAGTTCAGATGGACCCACCTGTAATACCGACGCACCTGGCGCTCCAACTCGACACGCGTCCTCGGCTGCCCGCTGGTCGAGACCCTGCAGCCGATCCGGCGATCCGCGTGTCCCATACCAGTGCCCCCGCGACACCTGTCCCTCCCCGCACATCCACACGGAGGAGAAAGTGCACGTAACTTTCCCCTCCCCTCTCTCCTCTCTCTCTCTCTCTGCTCCGCCTTCACCTTCACGGCTTTGCTTTTACTGGTAAGTTCTGCTGCTGCTGCTGCTGCTGCTGCTACTACCACGCTGCTCTGTCCCTCCCTCCCCTCCTCCCTCGCCTCCCCGCGTGTTTGTGGCTGTGTCGCTCCCGCCCGGCTCGCCAGGGCACCGCCCGTGAGTCGCGATTCGGAGATTTGGATCCGCGGATTTCCCTTGTTTATAGCCAGCCCTCCGTGCTGCTGGTCGACACCTCGGGATTCGACCTGGATCGGCGCAGATCTGGACGCACATGAGGCACCGGCGCCGGCGGGTGAGCAGAAGAGGATGCGGAGCGACTTGTTATAGAGGGAGCGATGGGGTGCTGGGGAGGTGAGGCGCCTGGAGGAGCAGGCAGCGATGGAGGACGTGGCCGTGGGGGCTGCGCTTGCCGCGGGGCCCACCGCGCCGGTGTTTAGCCCAGCCACGGCGGGGCTCACGACGCTAATCGCCGCCGCGGCCGCGGAACCGATTGTGGCCGTGGTGGCGGCGGGCGCCATGGAGCAGGGGGTGCCACCGGTCACCCTGTCAGTGCCGCCGGTCAGGACGACGACGGCAACGGCGGCTGGGGAAGACGACGAGACACCAACGACAGCAGGGGAGGCGTCTGCGGCGGGGAGCCCGTGCTCGGTGACCAGCGACTGCAGCAGCGTGGCCAGCGCGGACTTCGAGGGGGTGGGGCTGGGGTTCTTCTCCGCGGGGGTGGAGGGGGGCGCGGTGGTCTTCGAGGACTCGGCGGCCTCGGCGGCCACCGTCGAGGCGGAGGCCAGGGTCGCGGCCGGCGGGAGGAGCGTCTTCGCCGTCGAGTGCGTTCCGCTCTGGGGATACACGTCAATCTGTGGCCGCAGGCCAGAGATGGAGGACGCGGTTGTCACCGTGCCACGCTTCTTCGGCTTGCCGCTCTGGATGCTCACGGGCAGCAATATGGTCGATGGACTCGATCCCATCTCCTTCCGCCTCCCCGCGCACTTTTTCGGTGTATATGATGGCCACGGCGGTGCACAGGTATCACTACTTGATTTGTTTCCCCAACTGAAAAATCTCTGCGCACAGTTTCAGATACTGACTTATTAGTTGCGTTCTGCTTCATGCTTGTGTGTGCAGGTAGCTGATTACTGTCGGGATCGGCTCCACGTTGCGCTGGTGGAGGAGCTGAGCAGGATAGAAGGCTCCGTGTCTGGTGCTAACTTGGGAGCTGTGGAGTTCAAGAAGCAGTGGGAAAAGGCGTTTGTGGACTGCTTCACTAGGGTGGATGATGAGGTAGCGGGTAAAGCCAGTAGAGCAGGAGGGGGAGACGTGGGTACAAGCAATGTCGCTGCAGCGCCTGTCACAGATCCTGTAGCACCTGAGACCGTGGGATCGACGGCGGTCGTCTCTGTCATCTGCTCCTCGCACATCATTGTCTCCAATTGTGGAGACTCAAGGGCAGTGCTGTGCCGTGGCAAGCAACCCGTGCCCTTGTCAGTGGATCATAAAGTAAGCTCCCATTCCTCGTGAGGCTTGTGTTATTTTCGTTGTTGCCTTTTAACTTTTTGGTTCACATGTTAATAATTTGTTGACTGCTTTGCTCCTTCCCTGGGTTTCAGCCTAACAGGGAGGATGAGTATGCAAGGATTGAGGCTGCGGGTGGCAAGGTCATACAATGGAATGGCTATCGAGTTTTCGGTGTTCTTGCCATGTCGCGATCAATTGGTATGCTTGCTATTCCTTTTCACAACATCTGTTGCGCTGACATATGAAAACCGACTTCAGTTACTGTTGGAATGAGATGGAGCTTTGGATGTCTTTCCGTCAAGTATTATTAAGGCAGGGCGATTCTGATTAGTTGCTTACCAAATGATAAAATGATTTGTACATACTGGTTTCGTTGGCAAAGCAATATCCAGTGGTTGTTCATGTTGATAAGCTGTGACCGTGCAATTTTGTATGCTTAGAAGGTACCTGCTCTGCCATAGTGGACTAATGCATGTAGGGACCAGTAGAGGAAATCTTCTTCCGAGCATGAAAGATGATATGCTTGTTTCGTTAGTGATTGTTTTGCTGAAAGCTGTTGGGGCATCTAACAGTCTTAGCATGACCACATGATTTTGATCCACTCTGACGATGTACTCAAATATTCAAATTACGGTTGTTCAAACTCGGTATGGATACAAACCATGGAAACAGGTGAATGCTCCAATAACGCTGGCAAAACTAGCTCACAGCAATGAGTAATAGGTTACACTTGTTGAGTTTGAACGGTACTTGAACACCCCTGCTTGGGAGATAACGGAGTCCGTTTAGACCTTACACTTCATATATTGTTGCAATTAGTATGTGCTATTGGATAAACACCCCGTAAAGGAAGTCATTGAAATTGTCTTCGTTGCAAAATCCCAACACACAAAGTTTTTTTTTTGAACTGAAACACTAGATTCCATTAATAACTAGACTCAGCAACAGTGCTGGCCACAGATACAAAAGCATCAGTCCAAACTTGATGCACCATAAGCAGCTAAAAATATGCATATCCTGATATGGCATAATCGCATAAGGATACTATTTTAGTAAATGTTTTGAAGCATTTGTCACATGATATTTACTGACAACCCTAGGCGTCTTACCTCTCATAGACTATAATTGCTGTGTTAGTTTGACCACGTTAATGTACCAAAGTGTAAAGTGCCTTCGCTGCTAGGTCTAAATCACATTTTGATGCTCAAACTGCTGGCAGTCTGCTTGAAGGTTGTTTTGATAACTCCTTTTTCCTTTTGTTCAAAATCTCAGTTTGAGCCTGCCCCCCGTTGAGCAGATATGTATGTCCTTATAGTTCACTTTTTAAGTTCTTAGATCAGGGTAGTGTAAATTCTTCATTATATTTTGTTCCTTCTTTTGTCTGCTTTGACTCAATCTGCCGCCATTGCACAATAATGCTACATGGTAGTTCATCCTGTGAGATGTTTACTTTGGCATGCAGCATTTGAAGTTCTGCTGTTAACAGCTGAAACGGTAAGCTGTTAACCCCAGCAACTACTTGTGTTTCAGCCCTAATATAAGGCAAGCCATAAGGCTTTTGTCTAGGACTGCCTGCGCACAGACTGAGTCGTGGTTATTTCTTACAGTATATATTTTTAGTAGTGTTGTGTTTGTTCTTTCATTGCCTACACAATAATCACATGGTACTGCCATACTAGACTTCTTTTAGCTGGTTCCATATAAATGTAGTTGGTAGCTGGTCATGCAGTGTCTCTGTGGGGTACTTGTGCGAATACTCAGCACGTGCTTATCTGTAGTGTCTGATACCTAACTGACATCGATTGTTCATCTGCGTCATGTACTGATCCTACAATTTTCTTGCTACTTAATTCTTGACATTTGAAAAATGTGGAACTACTTTGACTCGATTCCTTGTATTGATGTATTCTGGCAATTCTAGTTCCAAATTCAGATTAACCTCGATGAATCTGCATCGGTCTCTGGTCACATCAAGCCTTGGTTTAGGTATCTTATGTTAGCCTGGAGGTTTGATTGTGGAGCGCAATAATCGGTGTGAATGCCTAACTAGATTACATTAAGGCAGGAAGATAAACAGCTATCAACAATATCTATTTAAACCTAGACGCAATAAAAGATTCAACACATAAGATAACAGATACCGCATGACTTTTGGCTAAAAAGTTTTCACATGAATGTTCTTTAATGGCCATAGGACAAAGCAATAGTGAAGCTATCAGCAATTCATAGTATGACAATTTGTACTTCTGTCATCTATCACTGGTAGTTCTGCTGCATGCTGGTTGATCAACTTTTGCTGTCCTTGCACATGTTATGTGCATGGCTGCATCGTATAGTCTGTTAGTTGTGTAGTACTAACCCCGTTCCTATATAAGATGTTTTAGCCTTTTGCCAAATTCATGTGTATCTACATGTATATGTGTTGACTGTTGTTCTACATGTATATGTGTTAACTGTTGTTCTACATGTTCAGTTGCAATGATCGTAGATGAGTACTTGTAACTGCTAAATGTGTACTGCTGCCTGCGTTGTTAATTGCGCATGTTCTTTGCTAACTTAAGTTTTGCCTTGGGCTAGATATATACTCCCTCCGATTAGAAATGATTGACACATTTGTCAAAACATGGATGTATCTACAAACTAAAATATGTCTAGATACATCCGTATTTAGACAAATCCGTGTCAATCATTTCTGATCGGAGGGAGTAGTTCATAAATCTCTGGGATGAATCTGCAGACTCAACTTATCAAGCTGTGTGCACCTCTTTTAACCTCCCTCTGTCAGTTAGCTCTTGCAGTTATTGTTTTTTTTTTGCCATCGACCATGCAGTAACTGTACGATGACATTTTTTTGCGAGTTACTCCTGCACTTCCATGTATCGAGTACAGTCACTGCTTGATGTAGATTCCTACTTTCGTTGCATAGTTTTTAAACATGTTATGGGCTCATGTTTCTATACATATTACAGGCGACAGATATCTGAAGCCATGGATAATTCCTGTCCCTGAGGTCACAATTGTTCCTCGAGCCAAGGATGATGAGTGCCTTGTCCTTGCCAGTGATGGCCTCTGGGATGTACTGTCGAACGAGGAGGTATGTGATGTTGCCCGCAAACGGATACTCTTATGGCATAAGAAGAACGGCGGAAACTCGTCATCTGCCCAACGTAGCGGTGACTCCCCGGACCCAGCTGCTCAAGCAGCTGCTGAATGCTTGTCGAAGCTTGCTCTCCAGAAGGGGAGCAAGGACAACATCACGGTTGTTGTGGTTGACCTGAAGGCACAGAGGAAGTTCAAGAGCAAAACTTAAACCAACTGCTTGATGGACAACCTTTATGACAAATTCCTAGGAATCTATATAGATTTGGAGAATCCAAATTCGATCAGTTTAGGCCACTGCCTTAGTACATTACGTAGCCCAGTTCGTTCTTTTCTTTCTTTTCCATCATTGGGCTGCCAAAGGCTGTATTTCTGTATACAGTACAGATTACGAAATTCCTCGTCAGGGTTTATGTTTCCTGATGGCGGGGGTGATCCTGTTTTCTGTTCTTCCTTTGTTGCCCCTTATTCTTTTTGTTAAGCTGGGCCATCATGTATCTGGAAATGTATATTTTGAGCCTGTAGGGTACAAATGGAACAATTGGTATAAAGTGTTCTGTACTGTTCTTCCTGACTGCAGAGTATAACAGCTCTTTGCTAAGGGTCGGCCTTTTGATGGTCCAGGCACGTGCTTGAACAATTTTGAACTTCGTTTTTGACATAAATGTTAATGATACCAATACAAGCTTACAAATTGCACAACTGAGTAAGAGCAGGCAGCAGATTTGCATATGCGAGAAAGACTTTTGGGAGAGTCACCCGTGGGGAATCAATTGGTCTGGAGCACAAAGAAGGCCCTTGGAGATTGCCAGCTGCACCAAGTTTGACCTCGATCTGTAGACGGATGACCGACCGCTGTTTGACTCCAATTGTAATCTTTGGTGTCCTTTTATGCAAATTTTGAACTTTGTTTATGTAAACCCTTCAGTCCAACAGTTTATTTGAAGCTCTTAGCCACCATTTTCTAGCGAGGAGCGGTTAGCAACCTGAAAATTTGCTGATCTAGAGATGAACAGGTTAATTAGCTAGCAAATATTAAGAGCTACAACCTTCTTTTTAAAAAAATAGGTTGTAATTTGACCCAAAAAATTCATGCATTGACCAACAATTAACATGGCCGAGCCGGCAAAATCGAGGACCGTGTGCTTAACTCTATAATGGGCGCTAATTAACGAACAATTATAATGTATATGCTATAATATCTTGCATATCACTTTAGTAAGAATCATACATATTCAACTCCTCATTGCATAGCATGATGCTATTTGAACACATCATAATTTTAGTTTTATTTGAACAACTCCACATTGATCTTGTCCCATGACGACTCGAATCTTGATTCTTGAAACACTAGATACAAAATATGAATAAAACAAAATTAAATGGATGCAACATCAACAAAAAATTAATATGAATAAAATTGCTATTTTATTTGCCGATTAGATGGACCATGAAAGTCTTGCGCGTAACTCACCTCGTCTCGTCCAATTACGGCAACAGTGAAGAGAGTGAGTTGTAAGTGTTCGGTGGATAAGGGCTCGATTGGGCAGGAGGTATTTCACTCGCTCGCTCCCACGTGCATCGCCCGAGCTCCCGACATATTTTTCATCACGATAGCTCGGGCACCCTATACCCACTTGTGCCCTAGCGAGCCTCGTTAGAAGTACTCGTTTCCGTCCTTCCCAAATGGGGAAGGGTCCCAGGCCTCATGTAGAGTATTTTTTTTTGGCCAAATATGGATCCTTTTGAGAAACTAAACACATTTATGGTCCCTTCTCAAAGCTATTTTTAAACCTGACGCCTAAGGTCGGCGCCGAAAAGCTTGGGGGCTCCATCCTCTATGGAGCCGACCTCCGTTTTAGAAAGGATGGAGCCAACATCCGTTCTAAAATTTCTAAATCCTTAGAAAACATTATGGAACCGAAAACAGGTGGTCGGCGCTAAAAGAGGATGGGGCTGCACCGTACAAGTTCGGCTCCAACCTCTTGGGCGCCGATCCCAAATGGATAGATTTGAAAATATTTTTGAGGAGGGGCCATATATGTGTTTAGATTCTCAAAATGGTCAGATTTGACAAAAAAAACTCACGTAGACAATTGAACAACCAAAATTTGCATGTGACCAGACTTGTTAGTCTTCGTGCAGGCAATTAACGACTAGCTTAGAGAGCCAACACTTATACATTGGTTTAATTTTTTTTAGGGAATGGTTTAATTTTTTATTTTTTTTGGGAAACACAGTACAACGCAGATGCTCACATACACGTGCACACACTCACCCCCTATGAACGCACGCACGCACACCCTACCCCTATGAACACCTTCGAAAGACTGAGCCGGCAGTCGGGTCTTGAGATTGACAAAGTCACCACAAGCGCCTCACTATCAACGGGAACGTCGCCTCTCACTGAAAAATATTCCGTATAAATAAGAAACACGAGTATCAAACCTGTGGTTTAAACTCGGATGGGTTGAGGGTACAACCACCCTCTTGCCACACAATAGGAGACTACATTTGACGAGCTCGCGAAAGCCTTGGCCCAAGGCAGTAGATGGGCAGTTGGGCCATTTCTCAAGAAGAATCCACCACCATGGCCCCTATTGTGTCGCCCTTCTCCTCGCCTCGTCTCCCCAGTCCCCACAGCCAAAAACCCTAGCACACGCCCGCAGGTCCTGCCCCGAGACGCATTCGGGAAGCTTCCGGACCGCCGCAATGGTTTGGTTCCAGTGCGACGACTGCGGCGCGGACCTCAAGAAGCCCAAGCTCGCCGGCCACTTCCGCCAATGCTCAGCATACAAGGTTCTGCGCTGTCCCCGCCTCCCGCTCCGCGTCAATTTTGTCTTGATTATTGGGTTCGTGACATGCGAATGGTTGGTTTGATTCTGTGCAGCTTTCCTGCATCGACTGCGGCGCGGTCTTCAACCAGGACACCGTCCAGGGGCACACCCAGTGCATCTCCGAGGCCGTGAGTTCCAATGCTTCTCTCGGTACTCTGACACGTTTGGCCCTAAAATTTGTGGATATTATGTTAATTTGTCAGTTGCTAGATTGGATAATTCGTGTGTAAGCTTACATGTAGAGGACCCGCATCCTGTGGGACCGATTAGGTGGGCTTTGTATATGATTTGGCTTAGGTTTCGTACTGTGAATCGATAGGTCAGCTTGTGTGGACTCAAGTCTGTAATTCAAGGGTTAGTTTAGTGCATATATCAGTATTCTTGGATGGCTTTTTCAGAATTGTATTTCCTAGAGCTTAGTGAGTTCTGCATCATGTATGGCTTTGTAAGGTTGACGAGACGCTAGACCAAAGCTCGTTGTTTATTTGTCATGTACTCATTCCTCTGATGTATTATCCTCTCAGGAGAAGAATGGTCCCAAGGGACAGAACAAGATATCCAACAGTGCACAGGGTAAGCCGGACAAGCCAAAGCCAAATGCTGATGTTGATATCCATGTTGGGCTGTCAACACGCCCTCCTTGGTTCTGCAGGTATGCTAATTTGATCCCTCAGCATATGTACAATGATATTTGCAGAATTTTTTGTAGTACAACCCTGCTCCCTAATAGTAGCTCTGAACTATATGTAGATATGTTCCTATGAAGTTTATATTACACTTAGTGTTCATAATCCTGTTCTTTTGTTTGCTCTTGTCACCATTCGCAAACAGCTTGACTCGATGATTATAAGACGATTTCAATTATATTGGTCACATATGAGCCATGAATAGCTTATTGCCCCTATCGGAACACACCCAAAATGGCAACTGAGAATGGTTTGCAAGCTCTACAAGATGCAGACCACCTAAATTAATTTTGTCGATTGATTTTAGTACTCCATAGTTTGGGGGATCTATTTAAACTTCGGATGTATAGAGCAATCATGCCATTGTTGTTTGGATAAGTTATCCCTTGTTTGGCCGTGAAGTAAGGCCATTTCAGCTTAAGCACTCACAGTTTTCAGTTCACTAATATGTGTTCTAACATATCTATCCTGGATTTGCATGTCAGCCTATGCAATACAACTACCACTAGCAAGCAAACTCTCTTGGGGCATGCTGATGGCAGGAAACATAGAGCAAAAGCAAAAGCCTACCATGCTTCTCAGAAGCAAGAAAATGGACCTGAACAAACCCCAAATGACAAGGAAATTTGTGGAGCACCAACGATGGAGCCTCCACAACAAAATGATGGGAAGTGTGCA
Source organism: Poa pratensis (assembly GCA_947311845.1). Taxonomy (NCBI): domain Eukaryota; kingdom Viridiplantae; phylum Streptophyta; class Magnoliopsida; order Poales; family Poaceae; genus Poa; species Poa pratensis. The sequence continues at coordinate 7,063,728 of CAMZMU010000057.1, forward strand.
GATGACAGTGAAAAAGATGTTGACAAAGATGCTGTGAAAAGAAAGAGAACAGATAGTGTAGCCTCGGAGGAGCCAGATAACACGAAAAGACAAAAACTTATCGAACTTGCAGGCCGGAGAGGTGATACAATCTGCAAATGGAGAACTAAAAACAAAGAGCAAGAGTGCTGCAAATGAAGTAGTCAATGGTACCAACCATCATGACACTAAAAAGCAGAAGATCAAGTGGAAGAAAATTATTACTAAGATATTGGAGACAGTAAGCTTTGTGGCCCTTCTTTGTAGGATATAGCTCTTTTGTCCATTTTGTATTTGTCCTTGGAACTACCTGTTGCTAACAGTTTATCTGGGATTTTCTTTCAGAATTCAGATGGAGTTATGAAGTTAAAGAAGCTAGAAAAGCTAGTTTTGAGGGAACTTTTGGAATGTGGTCTGTCCGAAGATAAGGAGCAGCTGCATGCTCTGTTAACGGAGAAGGTAATCAGCACGGGAGAGAAAATTGTAGCTCGATACTTGTTTTCCCCCTTGTTTCCTATATGCCTATATGGTACTCCTGCTCGGTGATGCTAAACGATTACTGTTTTGTTGTTGGTGCAGATAGCTTCAAGCTCCAGGTTTTCTGTTGATGGCAAGAACATCAGATTGGCGTCCAAGAATGAGGAATCATAGTTCGCTTATGTTCTTATGGTTTTTTGTGATCTATTTATGAGGGTATTATATTGAGAGATGTCAATTTGTTTTTTGTTGAATGGTGCCCATATCATCTAAATGATCCAGAGAAAACTGCTCAAGATACAGAATTTTCGTTTATTGATTTTCTGGTACTGTGGCGCCAAACCGCTATTGTAGCTCCAGAAAATTGTCTTGTAATACTAGGGGAGGCCACTTCTCTGTGCAATTTGACAAGTATATGTGAGAGCTTGTGGTGCGAACTTCTTATGTTTGGTATCATCATATCTGCAACACAGCTCTCGGGGTAGTGTATGTATGTAGCATTTCAGCTTCAAATTTACTAGGAATGCTGCCTGACGTTCTCTATCTGGGAGCGTGGGGTCTCTTCTAATGTTTGTTGGTGCAATTATAAAAGATCAATTCGTGGAGACCCCCATCGTGCTTGGAGAATGATTCAGGGCTCAGGGTGGAGCGCATGTACGCTTGGGAAGGTATGTGGGACTGTCGATGTGCAACTGGTGTGGACTGCTCCTCCAGTTCCAGGTAACAGTTCCAAACTCTGCACCTAGGCTCGTCCTTTGGTTTTACAGGAATTTCATGGCATTTCAAACACTCATACCTCTCTTTGTCAAGACAGATGCAACAGAGAGATAATGGAGCGTACAAGAAGTCATGGAGTCCAGGTAGTCGAGGATGGTAACACCGACCGAATACATTATTGGTTAGCAACTTAGCACGTAAGCACCCGCATTAGGCACGCAGGAAATCGAGGGAGACGCGAGAGAGCTGGACTCACGAAATTAATGGGCAGGAGAAGAAGAAAACGCAAGAGACGACGCGGGCGCGGCGCGATTCCGTACGCGGCAACTCCCAACTAATCAACGCGGATCCAGCGCCACTACTACGTGAGTAGCGTGGCTTGACCAGGGCACGCAGTATACGAATCTCTGTACGCAAAACATCGTTCACATGCCTGTAGATCACCTGGCAATTATTAGTAACGCTACGTAATCTCTGTAGTATACAGGAGTATTGTAGCGAGGCGTGGACCAATCATTTGCACTGAAAGGCAAGCTAGGCTCCTGGAAAGTGCGCACCAACCAACTCGCTTCTCTTCGCTCCCCTGTTTTTTGGGAACAAAAAGGGCGGATACCTCACTGTCACAGTCCTTTGCTCAACAGATTTAGGGGATCATCAAATGCTACGAAACACCAGCACCATACGAGCATCTCCACCCGCACTCCCAATATAACATCCGGCAAGTCTTTTAGACAGTTGCTATTGGGAGCGTCTTGCAACGTTGACGCTCTGTTGGTAGCGGCTCCCCACACCGGGGCACTCCCTCTTCACTACCTACAGAACGGCCGCGAAAGGGTGTTACTTTTTTTTTTTTTTTTTTTTTTTGAGAGCAACCACATATTTCATTAATCGAAAATCAAGTTACAATAAGCAACACATATGGAAACTAAAAGACAAACCGGGATAAAATGATTATCCTGAATTTGTAGATAAAATCCTAAGAGATCGAGAAATACAAAACGATCCCTAGGGTTTCCTACACCCACCGTAGCGAGCGGCCGCCGCCCAACTCCAACGTCGTCTAGACGAACGCCAGAAGAGACGCCGAGCCTCCACCATCGCAAGATCCGAGAAAGCACCATCGCCAACGAGGTTTTGTGAGTCGATGAACAGGCCTGCTGCAAGCAGCAAGGCACATGTCGCTGTGGCACGTCGACCGGGGGACGTCCCCGTGCTGTCTTGGACCAAGATCTGTCGCCTCCCGTCAACGAGGTCGGAGAGCAACGACAGATCCACCACATCCGGACCAACATCCTTGCTCCAGAAGAACCACCTCGGCCTGGCCGCCAGCGCCGTCGCGAATAACCACGAACGCCAGCGACACACCGAGAAACTGATCTCGCCAGATCTGAAGAACAGCGAGAAGACCAAGCTGCCGATCTGAAGGACCGAGCAGCACATGTTGCCATCAACTCCGAGGCGCCGCCGTGAAGGACGTCGCCAGTGTGGGAGTAGAGTTGAGCCAGATTTATTTGGCCGGGCGCCACTCCCACCACCCAAACGGCGCACCACAGCAGACAGATCCAAACCCTAACTACTAGACCAGAACAGAGGGATGAGGTCCCCTCTCCCTCCTGCCGCCGGGCGGCGAGCGGAGGGAGAGGGGCTAGCGATCTGGCCGGTGGAGCTCGGGGGAAGTTTTTCGCCGCCGCCTGGCTCCTAGGAGAAAAGAGGCAAGCCTGTGAAGTACGCGAAAGGGTGTTACTAGACACGTTATTGAAACCCGTCCGGCAACTTGGACGCTATATGGGCCTCCAGTGGGCCTTTATTGTGCCGACACTCACAATATCCCGATATTACGGCATCGGGCTATTGAGAGTGCTTAGGGACATGCTCAGAGCATGTACAATGAGGAGTGCTTAAGGAGATGCTTAAGAAAATAAACCGGTTCTTATCTAAGTATTGGTGCTTATTTATAGAAGAAAGATGCTTAACTAGGCACCTCTCCAATACAAATAAGCACAGGTGCTTAACAAAAGGTCTGGTTTATTTTCGTAAGCACCTCTCTAAACACTCCCCATTGTACATGGCCTAAATACATCATGTACAATAAGAAACATGATGCCAAACCGTACACACAGAGTACCGCTACCAATCCACTCCCATAGAGTACTACTCACTCCGTTCCAAATTAATTGACTTTCATATATCTACATTTAAATGTACTTAGACATGTTACATGTACATATACATCCAAATATAGATATATGGAACTCAATTTATTTGAAACGGAGGGAGTAGAACGGTCGGGCGATGCTGGATCAATGTGCAAGCATACTATGACCTCAAAATCGCAGCAATGGGAGAAGACCAAATCAACGTCAGGATGTTGGAAACCTGAGGGAGCAAACAGGGAGGACGACCTTAGCACGACCTAACCCGACACCCATATGAGGGAGGAGGTACCGGCGACCATGCGTGTCAAGCTGTTGGTGCGGCTGCGCTTTCTCAGGCTGGACCATCCATCCATCCATGGAATGGAACCCTGATGAGTTGAGTGACAACTACCGGGATTAAGACCAGGGACCCTACCGCCCACCGTCCAAATACCCCTATCCAATCACAACCGGTCCACCACACCCAGGGAAAAGTATCGCAAATTAAGATAAGCAGGTGGGCCGATCGATAGAAACCTACTGTATATCCAAGAAGAAATATCAAACGGTCCAAGGACAATTATTTTTTAGTATTTATTTTGAGAAGGTGGAGGACAATTGGGATGACAGTGAGGTGCGGCAATGCGATGGCTGCATCACCCAAGAAGCAACACCTGACCTGCTGCCCTTTTTCCCAGCTTGGTCTCTTCCCTTTTTGGCTCTTCGATTGGGCTCTCTCTCTCGTGGATTAGTCATGTGGGCTTGGGGATCACACTCGTACGCTTTCACCCGCCTTTTTTAAGGATCCCCATTCCTGCGATGCGATGCGATGCGATCGCTGTTGTTTTCTCCAGTTTGTTGTCGGGACCAGAGTACACAGAACGCCGCAGTGTGTCTCATATACCGATACGAGAGAGGCGTACTTTGTGCTCTCTGTCGTCCTCTTCTTATCTCTTTGTTCATGCGTAGCTACTGTCCAAACAACCCCTTTTTTTTCTGCATCACACTTGTTGCTTTGTCTGGACTTTAGCTGCCTCTTCAGTTTGAGTTTGGAACCTTATTACCAGCAGGAGAGCAATTTAGGAAAGAACAGTGCCAGCCTTCACTTTATGGCGACAGTTTCTTCTACTACTTGCCTATCAATAGCACAATAAATAGATCTTCAGAAGAGATAAAATGAATGAAGTTGGCTTCATTGGAGCTCTTCTGATTAATCGGATCACTTCACGCATACTACATTACTACTACTATGAATGAAGTGTAGAGTTTTCAGGAGAGAATCCGCCAGATATCAGGACAGCAAAGGTATTTAAGTGAGCGCTACTCCTCCTTTGGGTTTGTATGCGCATGCATGCAGTTTGGTCTTCGTAGCGTGAATGATGAGCCAAGACGGGCCCTGCCCTCCAGTATTTGCTCCGCTGTAAGCCACTCACCGATCATCGCTTGCGGACCATAACCACCTCCAAAGAAGAAGAAGGTGGTAGCTAAGCTGAGCCAAGAGGAAAACTGTGATTTTTTTTCTCAAGAAATGGAGCTTTGTTAAACTCGCATCAAGGCGATACAACTAAAGAGTTTAGAGCATCTCCACCAACACCCCCAAAACACTTCTAAATGAACATTAGGATGCATGAAAAATGTGCCTCCAAAAGCTATGCCGGACACTCGGCACCCCGAAGTACCCTCCAAGCTTGGAGGCCCTCTCAGGTCGGACAACATCCGAACACGTGCACATGTCACTCACTCTAACGGGTGGTCAGGCGGACAAGCGATTCACTGGGTGAATTTTTCCGTGACAGCACGCCCGTATGTGGACCGAGGTACCGGATGCAGTGGCCGCCGCCACCCATTTGGTAAAACCATCTTTCGTCACTTACTCTAACCGCGAGCATACCGCTGTAAATAGGGTGCCATGTTTCGGTTTCTGCAGAATAGATCACTCCTGGAGACCGTGTGCACATTGGAAAAGAACTTGCAGAGGAGAAGAAAGTTTAGCATTCAAAACCATATCATTTCTACATAGCCAAAACGACCATAATAATGCAACCACACGCACCCGGATGAGGATTATATCCTTTCGTTATATTCCTCGTAATCAGTTGTCAAAAAATATTTGCAACACTGCGAGATGGATACAAGTTTGAATCCACTTGGAAAAGTGACCATATAGAATATAGAATGTGCAAACTTGCATTGAAATATATATATATGCCTTATATTCTCGTCATGATGACAGAAGCAACATTTTAGACTTTCTTGTCCGCTTTGCGAGGTTGTCTTTGGATAGAATAACCCCTCTACGAAGGCACCACTTTAGACTAAATCCAATTGCGCTAGAGGGCATTCTATGACGCAAGGTGTGTACCAACTAAATCCTATCTATACCTAATATAAAAGGCTGTAAGGCTTCTTGTCGTCCAACTTTTTTTTTCCGGTTTTGCCCTCACGAGTTCGGAGGTATTACAAGAACTGCCACCGCCGAGTGGACATACCGTTTCGACACACCATTTTGCAAAAAACACCCTGACAAACTGGAAAACTAACCCGCAGTCCACAGAGCAACCTTCCGAGAGACTTATTTGCAATTTTTAGGAAAATACAGTGACCTTTTCGCAAAAACACTTTTCCTCTTCAGCCTCCACGCAGGCAGCAGAACTTCACCCCTGCGATCTCCCGCCGCCGCCGCGTCGCGCCACCGCTACAGCCTTCCCCTGGACGAATTGAGAGCGCCGCCGGCTTCGCAGCTCTCCGCCGCCTCAAACCTCCAGGAGCTCGGCATCAGACAGCCCCGACGTCTTCCCCCACCTCCAGAACCTCCGCATCACGCAGGAGAATACCTGGAGTACCTGCTCGCTTGCAGCTCCAACCTGGTTCGTCGGGGAAGCTCCAAGATGGTCTTCGTCCGGCGGCTGGTTGGCGCGGCGCGGCCCCGATGCGACTGGCCTGGGTGCTGCGCGGCTGGGGGCGATGTGCTCCGTCCCAAATCCAGGCGACGGTTCTGGCCGGGGCTGGTCTCGACGGAGCTGCCGCGGGATGGCGGCGGCCTAGGTCGGCTAGAGTTGGCGCGGTGTGCTGCTCCGGCATCGTGCTTGTGTGCTCCTTGCGGCTAGCAGCGAGGAAGCCGAGGCGGCGGCCTGGTGACTGCGGTGTGCCATGGAAGATGAAACGCGTCCCCGCTGGGACGCTCTGCTTGGAGGATGCGCACCACCTGTTCGAAGAATTACTGAAGCAGGTTGGTGCCTCTCACAAGCCCATTCCGTCGCGAATTACTGGCGTTGATGTGATGTGCTATGTCACAGGTGGCTCCGCGGAGGCTGGCCCAGCAGCGCGCCGTCCTCGTGCTCACCAAAGCCAAGGTAGGTTCAATGTACATCGTACCCATAATCTCTTTACCTTGTTTAAGTGAGCATTGTGCAAGTTGAAGAACTCAGTTAGCTTCATTGTGTTGGTCGCATTGCAGTACTCATCTATATGTAGCAATTAGTCCTCAGGATTCGATATTGGACGCAAACTAACTTGAGAATAGCTTTGATTCTGTAAATATTCAATGAGGAATTGTAGTCAGTGTCGTGCCCTTATTATCCAGAATTACTGTAACTCGGTGTACAAACATAGTTATTTCCGTCACACACTGTGACATTAACTTTCTCAGGGAACGTTTGTTGAGGGAATCAAAGAAAAGTAGTATTGTCATGCACATGCTCTGTCCCTTATTGTAACAGGAGAAGGTAAATTTTCCCTTATCGTCTGCTCCATTTGATCTACTTCTGGAATTATTGTTGTGTTCACATGGTTGAACATTTGCCTGTCTGGGAGCAATCAGACCATTTACCATTGTGTTCTGAATTTTTTTTCTCACTAGATGCAGCTGAATTGAAGCATGATTTCTGAATTTCTTGTGCTTAGTCAACTGTAAGATCATTTACCATTGTGTTCTGAGTTTTTTTTCTCACTAGATGCAGCTGAATTCAAGCATGATTTCTGAATTTCTTGTGCTTACTTAACTGTACCACTTCCCGCAGGTTGATCTGGTTCTGCAGATCTGAACCATTGGCTCCAGCCTTGGCAATGCATCACTTCTCGCCTCTTGATGGCGAGGGTTAGGGCTCCTCGATTGCTTTGGTGAAGGGTTTGGAGCCACAGACGGCAATTGAGGCAGAATTGTGCACCAAGTCAGGTAATACTACAAGAATGAGCTTAAGCATCACAGTGGCAGAATTTCCCCAATTAAAATATGTAGTATATAAGTTTCTGGACTCTAATTTCAGTTATGCATATATATTGGGAAATTGCTTGATGAAAAAAATAATCTGTCTAAGAGCCATACTCGAAATGGATGATTTAATATTGTGCTTTCTCTGCATTTTGTTGACAAAGGGAAGCATCTTGCGGGGGGAGTTGTCTTTCCAGCATTGTTGTGCTGAAAACACCCGTTGCAACCGTGTGTAAAGATTATGAAACTATCAAGCAAAGCAGTTTGGATGTGAACTAAATTATCTGGATATGTTAGCTCCGAGGTACTTCCTCCGCTCACTTTTATAAGTTATTCTAGCTTTTTTCGAAAATACACGTATCTACACATATTTAGTGTGTAGATTCACTCAACATTTCAGTTATGAGCCCATATTATTTTTCATCAGCCCGTTGCAACGCACGGGCAGGCATTTTGCTAGTCTAAATACATGTTAGGAGGTGTTGTTTCCAAAACCTTCGCGATGGCGTCGCTTTTGTTACGTGTGATAGTGTACAAAGCAAGATATTGATCTCGCAGAGGGTCATTTCCAAGCCGTTAGTCCCCTCATAACCGAATTTTCGAGCCATCCTTTATATATTTCTTCTTTGCCATCAGACCGCCAAAAAAAATGTGAATCTCCCGGTTTCCATATAAAAGCTGGGATATAGCTTTTGAGTTTACTTTTTTTCTCAAAAGTGTTTGCCATACACCATCCTACGTAAAAAGTTTGAACAACCATTTACTATGAAGGGCGATGTGTTTTAGCATCTAGACCTGAATTTAAGGGACATACAACATTCCATTTGGCCAGCCTATTTTTTCAATATCTCCCTGCCAAAAGAATCGGGAATGGAAGTAGTCCAATCCTTGAAGTACCCCTTTCGAAACTTTAAAGAAAGATAACACCATATTGCAACATTGAGTTCAAGTAACCGAGAAAAAACGAAGGGATTACTTATCAGGCTACCACGGCACACAAATGGGAGTGGATGTCCGTTTCCTCCGCGATACCGTACCGAAATCCCGCCACCTAGCTCGCCGCAAGCAGAAGGCTGAAAGGTTGTTGTGAGTCGTGTGTTGTAAGCTTCGGTTTTGTTCGCCTTTCAGGAGGATCTGCTCAACGAGCCGTTCGTTTTCAGGAGCATTTTCGGGAGGAAACACGCACTCGTCTGGACGTTACAACTTACAAGCAGCTTGTTGCAACAGCTAGCGCACACATACATTGCTTGCTTCAGCTAACAACAACCCGCACGCCATCTCTCTCGCAAAACAAACTCTAGTATGAATGTATGATACATTTCCAGACAGTTTGTTAGCGTCGCGAAATCACAAATTAAACAGGCAATGGTATAACATTTACACTTTTTTGACATACAATATTTACACTATTTGAACGGTTCATTTTACGGAACGAAAAGCTATCATCGCTAGGGTTAGTAATTTCCGGCGAGCAATTAATCGATCCCTCCGCCGCGATTTGGTCTCTTTTGATGGCTGCCTCGACCATGCGCGGCAGTGGCGGGCGCGACGGAGGCCATGTGTCTATGGTCGATGAGGCAACGCCGTCGCTCGGCCGGTGCGAGCAAGCGCCACCGCCTTCGAGGGCGCAGGTGGGCCAGGCTGCTCCCTCCATGCCACTTTGGGAGCAGGCCGTGTCGCCGCGCCCCTCTCACACGACGCGGAGGCGGGTAGCCCCCACACGGTACCGACTGAGGTGCCGGAGGAGGAGGTGGTGATCTCCGTGGACGGCGGGCGCACCGGGTCCGTGCACCTTTTATGTGCTCTTGTTGTGCTTCCAGCGGACCGACCACGCCGACGACGAAGTTGCTGCCGCTAGGAAAGCAGTGGCGGATCACGAGCTCGCATGGGCGCTGCGTAGGTCGACGACCCTTCTGTACCTCGGCTTCGAGTGAGTAGGCCGATGCTGGTGAAGAAGAAGACCACCGGGATCTATCTAGCTTTAGTTTTTAGTTCTATTTAGTTTTAGTTTTAGTTTTTATCTAGTTCTAGTCTTTGTTCAATTTCTATGCAATGGTTCTCAGAATGAACTTGATGAAATGGTTGAACTCTCGCGCGAACGCTTTTATGTAAATATGTTGTACGAGTACTCGGGATTTGTTCTGCCCGAGCCCTCGCCATATCGCAAACTAGTTTTCGTAGTCACCGAAACTGGTTTTGCGGGGCGAGTTTATCCGGCATCTGCTAGCGGTGCTTTTATTCTTAAAATGTATGTACTGTACACTAGTTCTATGGGTGAGAATCATCGTTTCCTGGTTTTATATTTTATTTTTTGAGGCCCTGGTTCTGTATTCCACTTGACACAAATCAGCATGTACTCCACTAATTGAACAGTGTACTTGGCACCGAAGCTTCTTTGCCACACGGAAGCGCGTAATTAGTACTCCTACTCCTACCAGTACTAACAACACATTTGCACTATGGACTGGCTGAACAATCAACATAACCGAACGATCAATCATTCATTGAGATCGAGCCTGTGGTTGGCTCTGGCGGTGTCCAGGCCACCCGTCCCGCGTTCGATCCCCAGCGAGGTCGTTTTCCTGGGATGTCTCACTAGGGCGCTCTGTTCGCCAATAAATCCTCCGTTCGCACGCCTGTGAGCCACAACTCCAGTCTCGTACCGGACGTGCCGGGTATAGGGTGTAGGGCTTAGTTTAGGCTTGCAGTAGGGGTGTGAGTGTGGGGTGCGTGTGTGTGGTGTGAGTTGCTGTAAGTCTGAACTGGTACTACATCTTGTATCCTTAGGGGAGGGCAAAAAAAAAAAACGATCAATCATTCATTCGGTCATTCCCCAGCTTTGTTCCAACCGAATCATTTCGATTTCGTGCCTCATTGTATAACCGGACAAACAACTTAAGCTTTTTTTTTTTTTTGCTGAGTGACAAACAACTTGAGCTTAATAGCCATCACCCAAAGCTAACCTCGCCTCGTATAGTCGTATATAAGCAGCGAAAGCAGACAGACAGAGGAGACAGCAGCAGATTAGCGAGCGAGAGAGATCCAAATAGCTCGACACGAACAAAACCATTCTGCCGCTGCTGCTTTGGCCTTTCCTGCTCTTTTGGCTTGAGGAATCAGCAGCGGCGGCGCCGGGACGGGATGGACGACGACGTGCAGGCAAGGAGCGCTGGTGGCACGGGTCCCCCTAGCACCTCCTACTCCACCGCCGACGCCGACGAGAATGTCGGCGCCAAGGTCTGGGTCCTCGTGCTCCTCTTCTCCCTCATCGTGCTGCTCCTCCTCCCCTCCGCGGTGCGCCGAGGCGGGACGGGCGCAGGCGGCGGGTTCCAGCGCGGAGGGATCACGCTCAAGAGCGGCTGGGACGTCGTCAATCTCTGCCTCGTGCTCTTCGCCATCCTCTGCGGCCTTCTCGGCCGCGGCGGCGGCGGGGGCGATGGCGACGGGGAGTCCTCCCCTAGCGCGGCCGCTTCTGCAGCGGCGGCGGCGAAGAGCCATCGGGAGGTGTCCCCGGTGGCGGCGGCGCCCGAGCCCTCCACCGAGGATGTGTGGGCGAGCTTCAACAACGACACCTACTCCAACAACCAGAGCACGCACACGACGACGGGGATCCGGCGGATGAAGAGCAGCAGCTCGTACCCGGAGCTCAGGCTGGGCAGCGACGGCGTGTGGGCCCTCGAGTCGCCGGAGCTGGCCTGGCGCTCCTACGACGACGCCCAGACGTACCGTACACGGCCCCGGGACGCGGATCGCCCGGCGCTCAGGAGGACGGCGTCGGACGTGAACACCATACCGGTCGACAAGTACGAGGTGCGCACGCCTCAGGATGCGACGAGGCGGAGGCGGAGCGCAGAGACGGAGAGGCTCCCGAAGATGGCTGAGGTGGTGGAGGAGGAACAGGAGAGGATGCATCCCACGCCGGAGACTCGGCCGGCGAGGAGCAGGACGTGGAGCCCGGAGGAGCTGCCGAACGCTATTCCTCAGGGCACGAGAAGGCGGAGGAGGAGCAGGGAGCGGCTCCCCAAGATGGCTCAGGTGGCGGAGGAGGGGAGGATGCATCCGATGCCGGAGGCTCTGGCGGCGAGGCCGGCGAGGTGCAGGACGTGGAGCCCGGAGGAGCTGAACGCTACGCTATCGGAGGTGGCGTCCGCAGCACCACTGCCGTCGGCGACTCCGCGGCCTAGGCGTCGCCGGCACAGCCTGGAGAACCTACCGACAATGGAGGAAGTGGAGAAGGAGATTATAGTCGAAGACATCGATAACCCACTCCCTCCATCAACTGCCATCTTTCCACCGAGCACACCACCGCCACCGCCGCCTCCTCCGCCGCCACCGGGAGCAATGTCGTCTAGGAGCAAGAAGAAGAGGAGCGGGAGCGTGGGCGGGGCGAAGGAACTGGCCTCCGCCATTGCTCTGTTCTACCAGAAGAAGCGCAAGAGCATTATCATGAAGAGGGAGAGGCACCACCACAACCACCACCACCACCATCTCTCTGACGACCACTATTCGTCGCCTTCGTCTGAAGCATCGGCGAGCCCCGAAGCCACCATCCGCACCAATCCTCCGCCGCCTCCACCTCCACCCCCTCCCCCTCCGCCGCCGTCATCCATCTTCTCTAACCTCTTCAAGAAAGGAGGCAGCAAGAGCCGCCGCATCCACACCTTCGCGCCGCCGAAACCGCCTCCCCCGCCGCCACCAACGCGCCGATCCAGGAAGCCACCACAGCCACCGTCTCGCCCCGCTCCTCCGCCGGCATCGCCTGCTCCAGTGAGGACACGGCCGCCGCGCGCGCACGCCCACGCGTACGCGCACCCGCAGCAGCCACCACGCGCGCAGGGGTACCCGCCAGTGTACCCCGGGCGCGGCGTCGTCTACTACACCTACCCGCTCCCGCCGCCGTCGCCCCCAATGCCGCCACCTCCTCCTCCTCCACCGTTGATGTCGGAGGGCGAGGAGGAGGCTCCGTCGGTCACGGCGTCGCCGGCGCCTTCGTACTGCGCGAGCCCTGACGTTAACACCAAGGCGGACAACTTCATCGAACGCTTCCGCGCCGGGCTGAAGCTGGAGAAGATCAATTCGTACCGGGAGAAGTTGCAGATCCAAGAAGGCGTGACCGTGACCCTGGCGGAGGAGGACGGGGAATTCATGGTTATCGGGTCGCTCTTCGAAGATGATGACGATATGTCAATGCCGGAGACGCCGGCAACCGCCACCGCGGCTGCCGTCGCCGTCGGCTACTAATTTTACTTCTGACTTCCGAAAGTGTTGCATTGACGCTTGAAAGAAAAGAAGATAAAAAATTTAAAAAATCAAAAAGCCAAAAAAAAAACTATGTTTCTTGGATTATTTGCGGTGTTTCTCATGAGATTTGTTCTGGTTTTTGTGGGTAGCTAGCAGAATTGACAGTGAGATCGGGTAAATTGATTGCTGATGGAGAGGATCAATGCAAGGTTTGAGACTATTAGTACATTATTAGTGAGTGAGTGAGTGAGAGAGACATTACTCTAATTGAACAAGAGTGATATAGAGAGCTTTATGTGCCTGTTTTAAAATGGCCAGAAAGTTCTACCCAGATGTCGCATTAGGTGATGTGATGTGAATTCCATGTGTCTATATACCAGAAAGTAATAGAGCTTTACATTTTTGTTTGTTTTGTTTTAATCATCATGTCGTACTACGTGCAACAATACTACACCTTCTGTACGGTATTGTGGCTTACTCCTACGTACTTGTTCTAAGTTTCTAGTGTTGCATTAGCTGTCTAGCTTAATTAATGATTTGAATGTTTGGATTGTTGCGGTTTGGGGGTATAATTTGCCTTGATTGTGGCCAGTTGTGGTTATCATATTTTGGGCCTCGTGTGGTTGGGCAACATCCATCGAGTAGACAACGAAATGCCGCAGGCATCACCAGCTCCAGAACAGAAAAAAAACATGAAAAATGCTTGTGAGAGGACTGTCAGGAGTAGTTTAAATTTAAGCTCAGCGCATATGAGCACGGCGGCTACCGTTCCGACTTCCGACTCCTGTCATCGATCAACATGGGTCGAAAGAAAAACAGAGCAGGAGAGGCCACCGGAGGCAAAGAAGAAGAGCGCCCGCGCGCGACAATATTTTTAGTGCGCCCCCTTCTGTTTGTTAACATGGAGATGTCCTTCCGTAGACCCACTCCGAAAACACCTTCTCATCCATAATTCGTTCAAAACTCGGGAGTGAGTGCCTTTCGTTTGAACAATTGTGTAGCTTTCGTGCGCATTGATCTACTTGCATCCTGACGTGGTTCGGCATATTTTATTATTATCTTAATCGTGATTAATATATCAGTAATGGGTTCCGAGATGACACCCTCATTCTATCCACCTTTGTATCTCCCTTTTCTGTTTTCCAATTCAATCATACTATAAGTGAGTGCATGGCTCTTTCATGTCCTAATCTTGCAGATGAGGCGCCACACTTGACGTCTTGACTATTTCCCCACCAGGTTTATACTTGAAAAATGTCCACTTTTCTTTCCTAAACTTTTCGGGAAGTTCACTTTTTGTTGTAAATCTTTGGGTTGGTCTACAATAAACCCTGAACTCCTGAAAAATGATCCGTATGACATCTGATTCAGGTAAAATGCTTGTGTGGGAAACTTGTAGCACAAAAAATGGTAAACTAGCCTAAATTGGAACCGGATCTTGATCTCCTATTCCACCGAGTCAAAATCCCCATTAGGAGTCTAAACCCCCAAACCTTCAAAGCACCCGCGGTGCCCCAACTATGTTGTCGTCCGGCTAGTTCACGTCGCCCTGCTCTTGCACGACCCACGAGTTTGTTGACCCATTGACGACCAAACTGACCAACATCCCCCAACACTCTATACCGGAGCTCCCTGCTCGCGCGGACAGATGTCAAACTCAACATTGTCATCACACTCGTCGGCGGCTCTTGTCATCACCGTGCACAATGGAGGGATCCCGTGGTCGATTTTTCATGCCGACATACTCATTCCTTCAAGCTTGGCGGCTCAACAAGCCAGTCAGTTTCAAGATGGTGAAGCAAGCAGCAGTACACTTCACCATTTTCTTTTGGTCGGATGGGATTTGAACTTTTGAGAAGAATCTTGAACTAGTCACATCTCATCCCACCCCAGGAAAAGTAGACTTTATTCTTTTAAATTTCTGCTTTGTTCAACTACATCATTTACTTGTCAGGTATTTCAAACATGTAAAAATATAGTTTGTATATTAATCATAGATTGTTTGTACCCGAGTGAAGGTCTTTGATTTGAACACCAAGAAGAATTCCAATTCAGGTACAAAAACGAAGTATATTAGGAGACGCAATTCAAATATTTTAGTTCTAAAAATTTCACATGATTTAGTCAAAACGGTAGCTCCACCATTAGCGCACGCATGATTTGGCGATGCCCGAATTGGTTCAGTTATGCCCTGAGGAGTTAATCCATCCATCAAACACTCTTACTAGCTTGGACAAATATACGCATTGGATTAGGCCATTGCCATGCCAACCGGGTTCACAGTTTTCGTGCCGGGACAGTGGGGAGGAAATTACAAAAGACTACCACAATTGGGGCAGGATTAACGGGTCAGTACCGATTGTACTATTTTTTTTCAAAAATCTACCAACACTGGGGTAACGACAACAGATCGCACTAACGTCTCTCTAAAAGCATATTGACAGTAGCACTGACTTGTGGGGCCTATTTGTAAGGTCCTAGTTGGCAGCCAGCGTGGAAAAATAGCTGAGGTGGATGTAGGTCCCACCTGTCAGCCCCCATTTTTTCCCCCTTCCCACTTCTTCTCTGCTGCCGGACAGATCGACGCCGGGAACGCAATCGACACCGGCGCCCGTGTTGCCTCCCAGCTCGTGATGGAGTTGCGCGTCCGCACCGAGCTCCTCCACCACCGACCATGGGAGCTCCTCCACCGCAGCCAGCACCGGCGAACACCTCGTCTCTGGGCTGCCACTGCACTGTCGTGCTGCCTGCCACCGCGCCGTGGCGTGCGCCATGGGGGCAGCCACTCCAGGATGCCGCGCAGCGCGGCGCACCGCTCGCCGGCGAGCCCCTCATCCACGTACGGCCCCGCGCTCTGGACTAGGTCCTACGTCGCCGGCGAGCTAATTTAGACCGGCCCCGGCCGCGCCGCCGCCGGAGCTCCAGCAACCGCAGCCGGTTTGGGAGGCGGCGACACGGATGAGGCGCCGCGTCTCCGTCCCCATCCTGAGCCAGGCCGCCAGGTGGTTGGTCGTCGAGGAGGCGGCCGAGCGAGCGCACGGCCGCGCGCACCGCCACGACGGCCGCCGGCCACTCGCCGTCCTGTCATGCCCCAAAACCCCTTCCTCGCGATCCCATCTCCTCGCCTCGGCCGGGGGCGGGCGGCGGACCCTAGGGCGGCGGCGGGCCCAAGGGCGGGTAGGCGGCCGCCGGCCACTCGCCGTAATTTACTCGCCCGACAGCTCCCGTGACGAGCGCCCACCCACCACCGCCTCCTACCCCTACGCATCTGGAGAGAAACAGGAGGATGAAGAAGAGACGGGTGGAGAAAAAAAAAGTGGGGCTGACAGGTGGGTCCCACGTCCACCTCAGCTCCACGTCCACGTGTGCTTCCAACAAGGCTCTTACAGATGGGTCCCACCAGTCAGTATGGATGTCAAAATACGGTTAGACAGGAATTTGCACAATCTGTTATCGTTACCCCAGTGTTGGTAGATTTTTGAAAAAAATAGTACAATCGGTACTGACCCGTTAATTTTGCCCCAATTGTGGTAGTTTTTTGTAATTTCCTCGACAGTGGGGGATGAACGGACTGGCCAGCTGGTCATACGGTTAGCTAGCTGTCATTCCATGGCTCCATAGCACGAATTGCGCGGCGTTGCGATTCAGCAACTCTTTTCTTTCAGAACGTCTGAGCATTATACTCCCTTCCATTGATAATAAGAGCATCTCCACTCGTCGTCCCCAAAGCCAGCCCCCCCAAAGGCCTTTGGGGTGCGCCGAGCCAAAAACGGCTTCCACTCGCGCGCCCAACCCCCTACCATGGGGGTCGTGTTGGTAGGGCTAGACGAAACCAAACGCGCCGTGGGGCTACCCTGTCATAGAGAGAGGAAGGCGAGAGGCCGGTCTTCGTCCTGGTCGCCGCTGTGACGCGCCGCCCGAAGCCGCAGTGTGCCGTCCCGTCGGCCACACGGCGCCGCAGTAACTTCCCACGCGCCGGCGTAAATGCGAGCCATCGGCCCAGCTACCTCGCCGCCGCTATTAAAAGGCGAGCCCTCCCTCGCTGTCGCCGCACACAAACCCTAGCCTCTCTCCCTCTCTCCGCCGCCGCCACCAATGGGCTTGAACAAGAGGTGAAGTGGCGCCGCCGCAAACGGCTTCGGCCCGAGGACGCTGCTCAAGCACGAGGCCGAGGCGCTGTTCCGCGCGTGGTACCCGTGCCCGCCGGACATGCGCGCCGGGAGCCGCTGGCCGATCGGCGTCAGCGGCATTCCCGTGCCCGACCCGCTGCGGCCGCACGAGCGGGACTGGAACACCCAGGTGCGCCGCCACTTCTGGCACGAGCTCACCGCCGAGCAGCGCCGCCAGGACGAGTGGAATCCGTCGAACACCGACCGCTACAAGGCGGAGTTTCGGCGGTACACGCCGAGCGCATAGCGCGGTGGGACGGCCCCGGGCCGGACCCGCGCGACAAGAAGAACACAGAGGGGCGGTACGCCTTCTGGGGCGTACCGGGCCGCACTCTGGACGCCGTCCTCACCCACATCGCCGCCGCCGGCGAGCCGCTGGATACGCCGCCGCCCGAGGACAACTACCCCCACAGGGAGCCGAGGAGGACGACGTCGTCTTCTTCACGCTCGGGCTCGTCGTCCCGCTCGGCGTCGCCCTTGTCGCGCGGCTCGTCGCCGTACGCTCGCTCGGCGCCGCTGCGCTTTCCGAAGCCGGAGCCGGGCTCCCCGCGCCCTCGTCATCAGCGATGGCTCCCGCTCCGCGTCTCGCCGCCCGCCGCCACCGTCCAAGAAGGTGAAGACGGAGCCGAGCCCAGTGCTGCTGGCGGAGCTCGAGGCGACGCAGCTTGAAAGCGCCAACCCCGACGACCCCGGAGGCATCGCCGCCGCAATCGAGGCGTCGAAGAACAATGTGCCGCCCATGCCGCTCAAGAAGGCCTGCGCGTGGTCGTTCGTTGACCACACCCAGCTCACCGGGACGCCACTCCTCAACCTGAGCAGCGACGACGACGTCGGCGGCTTCGATCCCGGCGCCAATGACGGCGAGGCAGGGCCCAGCGGCGGCGTGAAGGAGGAGGACTACGACGTCTTCTATCAGTAGTTTAGTTTAGTTTAAATGTTTTAAATTTCGTTCGAATGTTTTAAATTTCTCTAAAATTATGAATGAAATGTCGTTTTATGTTTGAATTTAAACTACGTTTGGGGGCCGCGAGTGAGGAGAGGGCGCCCCCAAACGCGCCGTTTGGTCCGGACGCGCCCCCAAAGCACTCGCGCCGGCTCAAATCCGGATGCGTTTTAGGGGGCGTGAGTGGAGATGCTCTAAGTTTCACGGTTTTGAACCAAACTGAGTTCAAAACCGCGACACTTATTTTAGATTGGATAGAGTACTAAATCTACGACATAATTTGAAACGTAGGGAGTATTAAGCATGGTCAGCCCGCACGTGCATCACGCTACGCTAACGCTAACTGGTTGCTATCTTTAGGTGGTTGCCCGCTGGATTAATTAGCAAAATCTGTACTCGGGCTGAACACGCTCCTATTAGGCAATTAACAGTTTTTGGTTGCGATACGATACGAGCAGGTGTCCCTGCTCTTGATCTGCATTACTGTTACATCGCCGTCAGTCACAATGCCACTGATGTTGCCCTGGTACGAGTAGTGGTCGACCTCCTCCCGTGATCAGTTATCTATGTGCTGGCGGGTTCCAGATCGCATTGACAGGGTCAGCAATGATAGGCCCATATACAGGCGTCAACTTCAAGATTTGAATTTGGAAAACGTACGAGCGTGACAGAAAAGCACACCATTTCAACACCTTGATCATAGTAGCACATCTGGAAAATATACACGGATGCAGGCAGCAGGGTATACTTTGCTTGCAAGCATCAACCTCTCAAAACCCAAAATCTCGTCCTTTTTTTCTTTCTTTCATGCATGACTAATGACTATACATAGTTAGACACAGCTCACTTGTTTACAAGTCGTCACACGCAAACCCGATGAATCACTCCAAACTCAAAAACCACCAGAAGAGAGGGAAAAAAATCATCATATATTTATGTACCCAAAACTCAAAACTGTGGTGCTATGTACACATCACTACAACACGAAAAAGGCGTGTTGATCATCAGTTCTCTTTCCCTTTTTCGTTTCAGAGCTCAAACGGGGAGCCATTTTTCTCCTGGATCAGTGGCGGCAGATCCATGTCTGCCGTGTCCACGTGCACCATCAGCCTCGAGATGTCATCCACAGAGAAAGGTATGCTGTAATAATAGGGAAATACACATCAATTTCCACAGGAATGAGATAAAAGATATCAAATTCTAGTATTCCAAAGGGGGCCAGTTAACGGAAAAGAAGGAGCGGGTGATCAAGTGGAAACCTGAAATCATCCTCTAGCAGGAAAGAGTTGATGTCATCTTGCACCGATGGACTGCTCGATCCCTGATCATCTTGGCTCTCATGCTCGCAACGGCCTGCGGTTTCGATCATTCAGTCTAAGAAATAATAACAAAACCAAACTGCAATCTGTTGTCAAGAGTGTATATGTTGGAGTGGCCTACCTCTGACGGGATGCCAAGGGTTCCGTACTTGTCATCGCAGTACATTGTGCTGATCCGGTACAGTTGCTGCATGCTAAGTGCCTAATATTGGGAAGACAGAAAAGCATCCAAGAATAATTAAGGACATTAAAACGATGATTAAGAAAGTAGTAATAAGGATACAGGTTCAGACTTACTGGGCAGAAGTCGTCAGTTATCTCTTTGAGAGACTTGCTGTGCTTATCTTCGAGTATCAGAAGCGTGACCGCCTGCCGAATATGCCTCAGCTCATCCCAGGAAGAACCTGCATACTGTTTTCAGACCAAGTTTGGTTACCAGCTGCTTCCTGTGAGATCTGTATTGGAACGATGGTGGAGAAATGCAGTCACCTCATCCGTCAGCCAATGGCACCAATGCTGTAGCTCATCCAGCCCGGCTTTAACGTACTCCCCGTTACTAAAGGAGCAGCATTCACGCCGTAGAAGGAGACTGCAGTTTTGCAAGGAAAAAATATACAATCATGTGAGTTCAGCTGTTCATGCTACTAGCTATGACATCGATGTATCAGTGAAGAACAGTAGCACATATATGACATATGCATGTGCGTACCTGTTAAATAGTTGCACATTGATGAATGAAAATACTTGGGTGAACAACTTGCAGATCAGGAACGGGGCACCTGCAAATACAATGGAAAAAGTCTGAAATGAGGCGTGTTTGGACATTCGAATAACAACAGTATACAGTAGTATAGTTTTGACGCATACATATTTGATTTCAAAACGTTGAGAGAATTCGTCAGGATCTTGATGATGCTCTGCCAATGTGCCATGGAGGCTTGCTGTGCCATGTCTGATCCTCTGGGGCTGACGACGAATGTTCTTGGTGCCTACAGAAGGTTTAGATTTCATGTGCAAGTTTTTATCATCCATTGAATGTTTGTGAAAACTATGAGATGCGCAATGCTTACCTGAATACACAGGCCAAGCAGAGGGGTCAGTTCCTTCTTCAGGTTCTGACTGATCACTCCATAGACCTTCTCCAATAATGCCGTGAGCTGTTGCTTGAAAGCAAGAGCTGGGTACTTGGCTTCAACCTGGGAAATATCAGTTAGCCCACCGACCAACCGTCCATCTGGAACTGAACGCTCAGGATGACCAGGAGCTTGGTTTTCCTAAAAGGTTCCAACTTGGTATTATTGAGTACACATTTCAAGTTTACTGATAAAAAAAGTTAGGATAAAATGATAAGTTTTCAGCATTACCTTGGGTGACTTGAGGGATGATGGTCTTCGTCTCTGACGCGCTAAAGCAGCTGAACCATTGTTTTTCAGTGTCCTTTGGAGGAGAAACAGCAGTGTGCATGAATTGGATAGCCAATATGCCAATGTTTCATTGCTGTCTCGCGCCTTGCAAGAAAGGAAGGACATCAAATTATGTCTACATTTGTACAAACCATAGAAAGTGTTTGCTAGAGGCCAGGTGTAAAAAAAGTCGGTTGTATCGGGTTGATGCGAGTTTTGAGTTAATGAAGCATTGATCTTCTGAATTATGCCTGCGGTTGTCACATACCTCAATTGCAGCATTGATCTTCTGAATTATGCGGTCAAACACTGTGGTTCTGTCCTCTTCAAATGATTTCCAGTGGACCAGGCAACGGTAGATGAGGTACGCAGCGATAGGCCTTCCGGTCGAGAATCCCAGATCTTCAGATATGCACTTGATCAGAAGCTCCTAGATTTTCAGAAACGTTAGAAATGTCGTAAAGGCGCACCATGTGAAGTATCATATTGTTCCAAGGTTATCAAACAATTCAGAACCTGAATCCTACCTGCTGCTGCTTCTCAGCTTCAGAGTCATTTGAGCCAGGCAATTCAGATTGTCATCCTAATTAAAGATCCCACTGGGTTAAATTAGCAATGTATCCACAAAATAATTGGTCAAACTAAACTGTAGGATTATACATACATTATGAGTATCATTGCTCCTGTAAACTATCATGGGCTTCACAGCACCATTTGTTGTTTTCTCATCCTCAGGAGATGCCTGTCAAAATGCAGATACATGTTTTAGTACACGGGTCATCGTAGTCATAAATAGAATAGTTTGTGATTATAGGTACCTGAAGTTCATGTGCTTTGTGGTTACCACTAGCTGGTGACATGATAGCAGGGGTCGACGCAACAGCCTGTCGGAGCATTCTGTTTTCTGCATCGAGGTCGGAAGCTCTGTCCTCCATCCTGTTAAACACCCGTGAAAAATACCCCAATTATCTACCATTGCCACACAGGAAGCTAGCATGGATTGTGCAACAGGGTAAATATGCACACAAAATAAACCTCTTCAGAGAATCTTGCAGCGTTTTGTTCTTAATCTCCTGAACTCCAAGCAACCTAGCCAGTTTTTCATTCCTCAGTTCAGCCTTTGCCAGCGCCTTTTTCGCGTCAATCGTCGCCTGCATTTCTGCTCCCAGCAAATCCTGCAGCACACAAAATCCAGAACCAAGATTAATCTCTCTATTTATCTAGACTAATTCCATAACAAATTTCATATGAACAATAGCACATTGTAAAGTCTCTGGATAGAGCATTGGCGCAACAGACCTTCAGGCGCCCAACTTCAGCGTTCCACGAGTTAACTTTCTCAGTGTCTTCCACCCACACCACTGTCTCCTTGATGACCGGAGGCGCATCCGCTATCGCCCTGATCGCCGCCTCCCGCTCGGCGATCACCCTCACCTCCGCGTCCTCGACCGCCTGCTGCAGCACATCCACCATTTCGTGGAGCCTGCTGACCTCCTCAAGCCTCTCCCTCTCAGCATTGGCCTGCACATTTCAACAAATTTAGATGACCAACTACTCAAATGAATGACATGACTGATAACAGAGCAAGAATTGTGGCGTTATGAGCAAGTAGAAGATGAGGAGTCAGGAGAGGACCAGTCTGAGCGTGCCGAGATGCCTCCTTGCAATGCTTTGCCTCCAAGCACACTGGCAGACCACCGAGGCTCTCTTCATCGTCAGATAGCTCCACAGCGCCCTGTGTGCGCGCCATTGCGCCTTTTTGGACGAACACAGACAAAATGTTCATTGTATGATTCATGCACGACATAGTACTACAGTTGAATGCATCATGTATAGATATGTAGTTACCTGGATGCATATGGCTGCTCTGGTCTGTTTCCGGATCGAGAGCTCCCGGCGAGCCGCTAACGCCCGGCACGCCGCCTGCACGGTGACGGCGGCGGCGGCTCGGAGCTGCAGCCGCGACTTCTGCCTTGACAGGGAGCGGCGCAGTTTCCTCTGGACCAAGAAGGCCAAGAGGAGCAGGAACGCGGGGCGCCCTGCGGCGTCCCACCTCGCCAGCCAGCTGTACCTCTGAACAAAAGCCTCTGAAAGAGACGACCAAAGCAAAGCATCTCGACGGATCATGAGCGAACTCGATCGATGGTGGCAATTGAGAACGAGCTGAGATCGATCACTCACTGAAGAGAAGTTGCAGCCAAGCGACCAGGCGCCGCGCAGGGCTGTCCTGGCCGCGCGCCGGTCGGGTGATCGCGGCTAGCTTCCTCCTCCGATCTCCATCCATGATCTCCATGAGGCTTCTTGTTCTTAATTTACAGGAAGATGATCGTGCGTGTGAGATCCCGGGGGTCAACAGACTGATGGAGAATTCCACGATCGAGTAGGTAGGTGAGCACAAAACACATGATCGATTAAGCTAGCTTAGCTTACCAGCGTGTGAGATCAGATGCTCGATCGATCTCACGAGCAGATATCACATCGTCTTGCAGCAGCTGGCAGCTCCATCCTGCCCTGTCAAAGCCTCTCCTGGCTAGCTACTTTCCCTTCCCTTGCCCTGACTTGCTCTTTACTATGGAACAAGGACATGCCACCTCAAAACATTACCAGGGAAAAGGAGAAAGCGAGAAAGGAAATCTGAAGGTCGTTCCCAGCGGGGAAACTTCAGCGGTGCGCGCCGACGGCGAAATCAATAAGAGCACATTCTGAATATTTTAGAATAGAATATGCAAGCAGAAACTGCTGCATTTCTTGTCTGAAAAACGAAAGAACCATGAGGAGGAATTGGCAAAGGTCTTGGTAGGCCAGTGCCTGCTAGTGCTACTAATAAATATACACTGGATCAAATAATGTATCTCAACTAAACCGTTTTATTATAGGCACGTCAAGTAGAAGCGGCCCTCACATTACATTACACTATATATAAAAGACGGAAGGATCCCAGCCTTCTCCAACCCTCCACGTCGCCGGCGAACCACGACCATCCGATCGGAGTGACGGACGGTCCTGATGAAGCCACATCGCCCCAATTCCCGCGATCTACTGTAGCAGCTGATTTTTGTCCAATTAGAACGCGACACGTCATTCGGTAACTCGCCGGTCGAACGGTTCCCAGCCGGTCGCCCACCGGTCGTCGGTTCATTTTGCAAAAAAAAACCTCTCCTTTTTCCATATTCGCATAGTTTCCATTATTTTCCACTGCGGGAGGACCTTTACGCAATATCCACAAAAGACAGGGACTTATCCGCAAAAATGACGGGGCACTCTCCTCCCGCCCGCGCGACGCCGTGGTCGCCGCCGTCTCGCCGCTCCCCGCTCAAATCGAACGCCACGCGGAGGTCCGGCGGCGCTCCCTCTAGCTCCTCACCGCGGATCGCCGCTCGGGGTGCTCTCACCGCGCCGGAGAAGCCGCCGCCGCGCCCGCCGTCTTCCGCCGCATCCCCGCGACGGCGCGGCCGCTCCAGCAGTCAAATTGAGGCGGCGCCGCCCCGTACGGGTCGGCCGCGACGAGCCGCGTCTGATGCGGGCACGCGCGTGTCCTGGGACGGGGTGGCGTGCCGCCGGCGAGCTCCGCGCCGCCGCGGGCGTCTCCGGCCAGACCTGGCCACTGTGACGTCAGCGTGACGTCACAGTGGCCCCACCTGTCAGTTTTTTTTTTTTTTTAAGGAGGCCAAATTATTCATACAATTTGGAAAAAATTACACATAATTTAGACTAAAAAATTTAGATATGCCTACAAAAAAAATGACAAATATGACAACGTGATCACATAAAAAATAAATATGCACGACCAAAATTTGAATTTCAAATTCCCACAGTGCCTTCCAAATTTGTGTATTTCGTAGACGTCAAAATGAGATTCAAATGCGTCAAAACTATTAAAAAACTTGATTACTTCCAAATTTGAACGATTTCCGAAATGCGGACAGTCTTAAAACGAAAACCTCATTTGCATTTCATTAATTTCCGAATCTGCGCAATTTTTAGATGCAGCCACTTTCACAATCAAATTTAATGAGTAGAATTCAAAAATTCATGCAGTTTCCGAATCTTCGCATTTAATAAACAAAAAAATGCAAATAAAATAAACATGCAAACATAACCAGACACAAAAAACGTTCTTACAAAATGTAAAACCCACTACCTTTGTAAAATAAAACAAACACATTTGCCAAATTCAAGTTTGCTAATATTTGCAAAAAAAAAAAGAAAAAAAAAAGAAGAAAAAACAATATCCAAGCTTTCCAATCCAAAATTCAAATTAAATCCTTTAAAAAAAAATTCTTTAGAATCCAAATATCAAAATGCTAGGTAAAAATTGTCAACTATTTTCATACAAAACAAATAAATTTTGAAAATTCAAATTGGCCTACATTTAGACCTGGGGAAAACAATCATATTTGAGCATTCAAACCCAAATTACAAACTTAGGCGGGTGGAATTTATCTATTCCCTATATATCCTTTTTTGATTTTTTCCAAATGAATAACGCAGTTGGAATTTTCGAAATGACAATGGGTATCTTTATTACATTAACTAAAGCTTATTTATTTCTCTTCATTTCTATCACAATAAGATGGACTTTACCCAAGATGAAAATGGATCAGTTATTAAATCTTGGATGGAAATTTCTTTTACCTATTTCCCTGGGCAATCTCTGATTAACATTCGTAAACATTAAAGAAAAAATTCAAATTTCAACAAACTCCAAATTGTTCAGTTCCTAAAATCTACATTTGAGCATTTCAACTGAAATATCAAATTTACATATTCCAGAATTCCAAATACCTTCTAAGTCTAATCATTTTTCGTAAACATTAAAAGAATACAAATATGAATACATTTCAATACGTCAAAACCTTCACAACCTCAACAATCTTCTAAGCGCAAACTTTCAAAGTTCAAATAATACTCAAATTTCAACATGATTTTTAAAATATGTGCACAAAAAACAATGAAAAATATGCCAACTTTCCATGTGATTTGAAAGAATTACAAATAATGCAAGCAAAAAATTCAAACACTCCCACAAAAGAAAATAAATAGACCCAAATTTCCGTATTATTTTGCAGCAACTCTAAATAATCCAAACCAAAAATTCCAAATACGCCCACAAAATGAAATGACAATTCAAATTCCAATTTCCCACATGATGTTGACATAATTTAAATAATGCAAACTGAAATTTCCAAATATGTCCACAAAAGACAATGACAAATATGCCAACTTTCCATGCGATATAAAAGTTGACATAATTTTAAATAATGCAAACTGAAATTTCCAAATATGTCCACAAAAGACAATGACAAATATGCCAACTGTCCATGCGATATAAAAGAAGTACAAATAATGCAAGCAAAAAATTTCGAACATGCCCACAAAAGAAAATAAATAGACCCAAATTTCCTTATTATTTTGCAGCAACTCTAAATAATCCAAACCAAAATTCCAAATACACCCACAAAATAAAATGACTAATATGTCAAATTTCCATACTAAAAAATAATACAAACTTGGATTTGGCATATTTTGACATATTTTTAAATAATACAAACTGAAATTTCAAAATATGTCCACAAAAGACAATGACAAATATGACAACAATCCATGCGATTTGAAAGAATTACAAATAATGCAAGCAAAAAAATTCAAATATGCCCACAAAAGAAAATAAATAGACCCAAATTTTCATATGATTTTGCAATAACTCTAAATAATCCAAGCCAAAAAAATCCAATTACGCCCATAAAATAAAATAACAAATATGACAAATTTCCATAAGGACAAGAAAATAAATATGCACGATAAAAATTCATAACTCAAATTTCCGCATGGCTTCCAATTTTGTGTATTTCCTAGACGTGAACGTCAAAAGGAATTCAAATATGTTAGCCTATTCGAAAACAGGAATAATTTCTGAAATGCCAACAGTTTTTGCATTTCAGCAATTCTGCAAACGAATAATTCAAAAAAATTAGCCCACGGGCGCGGCGGAGACCGCGCGTAGTCCCCTAGTCTCATCCAACAGCTGGAGAATACTATGGACTGTCTCATTTCATTTTTCTTCTGTTAAAAAATGCTTAGTCTGACTAATCCACAATTTAAGGTGTCTACTGTGGGCAGCTAAACGAACTCTAGTCTTTACATTCTGTAAAGTTTGAATGAAATTGGGTAGCACGGCCCACAGCCAGAGGTGCAGTACGGCGTGGATGGAAGCTTGTTAGCTGTCTACTCTTTACAACAGAAATCACTGTTCACTGAACAACAACAATCAAAATTGGACGACGCCGATTGACATCGTTGCAGTTTATTTATAGTCGGCACTAATTTTTTTTTTGAAACGAAGGCAAAAGCTTTGCCTTATTCATTAATTAAGAAGAAGGTGCCCGGTTTATTAGCAGAAGAAACCGGGCGAAAACCATACAACAAACACCAACATGAGCTCACACAACCACAATGAAGATGATACAATACAAAATAAGGGTGTGTTCGGTTGGCCCCAGCCATTTTTGGCATCGACATGGGTCAGATGAGTCTGTCCCGACTTCTACAGCGTTTGGACCATGTTCCAACCTGTTTGGTTGATCACATGGGTTTGTCTGCATCAAGGTACAAAGCGACTCCCAATGTTTGGCTAGTTTCGTGTAGGTATTGAATGTTTGGTTATGTGCAATGTTCATGATATGATGACTTTTTCAGCTTAGTTGTGAGCTTACCCATCACTCGTCCAAAAATATCAACACAAATAAGCACATCGGACAAAAACAACTAAAGTAAGTAGCAGCGCATAATCTAAACAGTTTTGCACCATAAGTTTATCATGCGAGAGGTTTGGGATATACCATCTCACAAAATATACATACCTGGTATCAGTTTTACAAATCCTCTTACCTAATTGAGGGGATATAGATCAAGATCTCATACTTTAGATCATTCATAGGTAGTGCTTGGGCAGAAAGGAAGTAAATCACCGCATCGTGCGATCGGGTCATCCAAAGATAGCTGATATACCTGAGCGAAGTGTGTGCATCCACTCCCATGACAGGGTTGGGAACGACCGCCGAAGATGATCTTATCTGACCATAGTTCGCACTTGGCTTATTAATGAACTTAGTGTGCTTTGAGTAATCCTAAAGTGACGATATGGTTTGTTAGTTTAAAACATACAAAAAGGTTAATCAAATGAAATAGTGGTCACCATCATCAGAGAACGTTAAGTACGTTCAAAATTTTAAAAGATAAATCGGAGCTTGAAAAAGAAAAAAAATGATAGTTTGGTCCTTAACAAGGCTTTGCGTTTGAGTGATGATCTAGAGGGGGGGGGGGGGGGGGGGGGGGGGCAGTCAGGTTCCGAAGGTCAAAAGGATCATGATCCCTCTTGAGTGTCTAAAAAGAAGCGGGGACGTAGGAAAAAGTCCGAAACATCAGTTGTGCGCCGCAGTAGTAGATTAAAGCTTAACTCTAAAAAGAATTCATGAAAGGCTGTTTTTGGAATAGTGGTGGCTTTAGAGATACGGCTAAACACTCGGTTGTGACTGAGACTATTAGGGAGCATAGAGTAGATTTTTTGTTGTCATTGAAACAGGGAGGGATAACTTTTCAACACCCTTTCTAAACAACCTAGCGGGAGGCCAGGACTTTGTTTGGTTTTGTCTACCACCTCAAGGTAGGTCCGGAGGCATTCTGGTAGGTTTTAGGTCTAGTAGTTTAGTTATTAAGAATGTGAAACCAGGAGAGAGGTGTGTTAAGTTTCATCTCCTTTCCAAAAATGATAATTTCGAGTGGTCTCTTGTGGTGGTTTATGTGCAGCTCAGGACGCCCAAAAAGGGGAGTTTCTAGCTGAACTCGTACGCATATGTGAGGATGAACAGCTGCCTTTGTTAGTAGGCGGGGTCTTCAATATAATTAGGAGGCAATGTGAAAAAAATAACGATAATTTTTATGCAAGATGGCCTTTTATTTTCAATGCCATTATCGAGAGCTTAGATCTTCGGGAGCTAGATCTTGCTGGTAGACAGTACACTTGGGGGAGCCGCCGACCGAACCCAACATATGAAAAGTTGGATAGGGTTTTAGCGAGTATTACTTGGGAGCAAAAATTTCCTTTGGTGAGTGTGCGGGCTCTAACCAGAGCTGGTTCAGATCATACACCGCAGCTTATTGACTCAGGTGAACAAGCTTACCTGGGTAATACAGCACACTTCTCTTTCGAACTTTCCTGGTTAAGTAAGGAGGGTTTTTTGTGAGATGGTGATCAAAGAGTGGTCATCTATTTCATATGGCGGCAGCCCTTTGGAGGTATGGCAGAATAAGATCCGTGATCTCCGTTCTTTTCTAAGGGGTGGGCCAAAAATCAGAGTAGCATTTACAAAAAAGGAGAAAGCCCGCTTGCCTAGCATTATCGATAGTTTAGACTTAAAGGCTGAATCGTCACCTCTCACAGCTTCTGAGAGGGAGGTCATGAGAGAGGCTATGGATGAGGTGGCAAAGTTGAGAAGGGACGAGGAATCTAAATGGGCGCAAAGAGCCAAAATAAAACATGTTCAAGATGGGGGAAACAACACCAAATACTTTCATCTTATCGCGAATGGGAAGCATAGAAGGAAAAAAGATCTTTCAGCTAGAGCAAGATGAGGGGATTATTTCGGGCCATGAAAATATTAAAAATTATATAACTCAATTTTACAAGAGGTTGTTTGGGGCATCGGCCAACAACAATTTCTCTTTAGTTGAGTAACAGACTTCGGATATTCCGCAGAGGAAAATTTGATTCTTACAGCGGACTTTCTTGAAAAGGAGGTTCATGATGCTATTATGCAGATGGAAAAGAATAAAGCGCCTGGACCAGATGGGTTCCCGGCTGAATTCTATCAACGTTTCTGGGATACGATTAGGCATGATCTTATGAGGTTGTTTGAGAGTTTCCGAAAAGGGGAGTTACCTCTCTTTCAACTTAACTATGGAACAATTATCTTGTTACCTAAAAAAGAAAATGTTGTCCAGATTCAGCATATAGACCCATCTGTCTACTGAATGTTAGTTTTAATTTTTTTACTAAAGTGGGAACAAATAGGGTGACGGCAGTAGCACAAAAGGTGATTCGCCCAACCCAAACAGCTTTCATGCCGGGGAGGCATATCCTTGAAGGTGTTTTAGTTTTACATGAAACTATTCATGAACTTCATAGGAAGAAGATGGATGGTGTTCTCTTAAAAATCAACTGTGAAAAGGCATATGATAAAGTTCAATGGCTCTTTTCACAACAAGTACTACGTATGAAGGGTTTTGACCCTAAATGGTGTCGCTGGGTCGATAGTTTTGTGAGCAAAGGTAGTGTGGGTGTTAAAGTTAATGACGATCTAGGCCATTGCTTTCAAACGTAGAAGGGCTTGAGACAGGGGGATCCGCTTTCCCCGATTTTGTTTAATATAGTAGCAGACATACTGGCTATTTTAATTGCTAGGGCAAAAGAGGATGGTCAGGTGGAAGGACTTATACCTCATCTAGTTGAGGGTGGAGTATCTATTCTTCAATACGCTGATGATACTATTCTTTTTATGTCTCATGACCTGGTAAAAGCTTTAAATTTGAAACTCATCTTATGCATGTTTGAACAGTTATCAGGACTACAAATTAAATTTTCATAAGAGTGAGGTGTTCTGCTTTGGCAAAGCGAAAGAGGAGTTAGACCATTATAAAAATTTATTCGGTTGTGATGTTGATTCCTTTCCTTTTAAGTATCTAGGTATCCCCATACACTTCAAAAAGTTGAAAAATGGGGAGTGGAAGCCAGTCGAGGATAGGTTTGAGAAAAAGTTAGCTAGTTGGGCTGGGAAACTTTTATCTTATGGGGACGGGCTGATTTTGATTAATTCGGTCCTCACAAGCCTACGTATGTTTATGCTTTCATTTTTTGAGGTACCTAAAGGGGTACGGAAAAGAATGGATTATTTTCGGTCTAGATTCTTTTGGCAAAGTGATGGGCATAAGAGAAAGTATAGACTTTCTAAATGGAACATCATTTGTAGACCTAAGGAGCGGGGGACTGGGAGTAGAGGTTTTAGAAACAAAAAACAAAAGTCTTCTTTGCAAATGGCTTTTTAAGCTCTTATCGGAGGAAGGAGTCTGGCATGAGCTTATAGTCAATAAATATTTGCACTCTAAATCTTTATCCCAAGTCAAGGTTCAGCCCCATGATTCTCCTTTCTGGAAAGGCCTTATGAAAGTTAAGGATGTATTTTTTGACCGTGGTTCTTTTACTGTTGGTAATGGAGAAAGAACACGGTTTTGGGAGGATACATGGTTTGGGGATAAGCCCCTATCTCGGCAATATCCATCCTTGTATAATATAGCCCTCAGAAAAGACGTTTCAGTGGCTGTAGTTTTGGCGCAAGCTCCTGCTTTAAATCTGGAATTTAGGAGAGCTCTGACCGGTAATAGGTGGGACAAATGGTTGCATCTTGTTAACCGGCTAATGGATGTACGTTTATCTGATAACCCTGATGTGTTTAGATGGAATTTGACTACATCAGGGAAGTTTACGGTTAAGTCTATGTATCTAGATCTTTTAAGTGGTCATACTAGGTTTCTTCGTAAATATATTTGGAAAATGAAGGTGCCACTAAAAATAAAGATTTTTATATGGTTTCTTTACCGTAATTAAGGAGATTCTTACAAAAGACAATTTAGCTAAATGCAATTGGAATGGTTGTCAAAAGTGTTGTTTTTGTGATCAAAAGGAGACGATACATCACTTATTTATATCATGTCCATTAGCTAAAATGGCTTGGCGTATTATTTTCATGGCTTGTAACATCTATCCCCCAACAAGTATTGCTAAACTATTCGGTAGTTGGCTAAGGGGTGTGGGAAAAAAGAAAAAGTACAAATCCAAGTGGGTGCTTGTGCTTTGCTCTGGGCCATATGGAATATACGTAATGGTATCATTTTTAACAATGCAAATACTTCTTCCTTCATGCAGGTAATTCCGATGGCTGTTCATTGGATCCGTACGTGGTCTTACCTACAACCAACGGACAAGCGAGCCCTTCTGGATTCTGGGTGCAACTAGCTCCTTTTGGTGGCGCCGGAGTTATATACCCAGTGCAGCTGGCATTTTGATCTTAGGATAACATGTTGATGCAGTGTCATTCCTTGTTGTCTTTGCTTTTTAGATGGTTGATTCATGTATCGACCCTGTGTGACCATGATGTAATCATTTGTAAGACCTAAACCAAAATAAATTAATAAAGGCTGCATGCATCAGTCGATGGAGAGGCTGGGACTGCCACTTTTCAAAAAAAATGAAATAGTGGTAATTTTAATCTAACCGTGATGTGGACTAAGTATTGCTCATCATACAAGAAATGGACGTTTTGTCTTCTCACCCATGGGCTCTATTAAGTTTTTGAGCTTGCACACAAATCGTCCACTTCGTTTACCATCTAGTCAAACTCCACAGAAGATACGAAACAGGTATAGGTGGTATCCGTATTTTAAGGTGAGAAAATCAGATTTGTTAGTTCACGGCATGACATCCTTATATTGTTGTGAAACATAACATTTTGTTCATGTCATCATGGGATTGTATTGGTGCAATTGATGGTTCTCATTTGACTGCTAGAGTGTCAAGGTCACAGTCTGCAGCATACAGGGGTATACAGAACTACACCAGTCAGAATGTACTAGCTGGTTCGAAAGGATTAGCCCATGATGTAAGCATTCCTGCCGATAGCATGAGTCGATCATGGGATCAATATTCCAGATGGAAAATTCTACCTGGAAGATGTTGGATATGCATGTCGCTCTGGTGTTTTTCTACCCTTCAGGAAAACCAGGTATCATCTCTTTTTTTAACAAGTGAAGGCGGAGGCGCCAAATTTCATTCAACTCTGGAAGGCATATCCTAACTGTGCAAAGGATTTTTTTCAATCCGAGACACTCTACCCTTAGAATTATGGTTGAGAGTGCATTTGCTGCTTTGAAGAACAATTTAAGATCCTTAGTCATAAGCCATTACTGCATGTTGCATTATTCATAACTGGATGTTAGGTTTTCGTGTTGATGAGTTTATCCTGGAAGAGAGTGATGTGACGCCAGACCCTTGGACATGACTGGGGCCATGGTATGGAATCTCAATTATAATGAAACTTGAAAGACCATGAGAATGGAGTGGGCTGAGGAAATGTAACACCAACCTTACCACTGCTTGTTAAACTGTCATTTGTTAGTAGGTAGGACAATCATGTCGAACTACTGTTGGTTTAGTAGATCGGGCTGTCATGGCGAACTGCCATTTGGTTAGTAGTTAGGACTAAAACATCGCTAATTTTTCACTCTGTTACATGTTTGTATAGTCTAATTTGTGATAAGGTCGCCACTAGTGAGAAGGCGTGACCAGAACAATAGCGGTGAGGAACCAAATAGTCAATAGTTTGCATCTGTGAAACATACACATGCAACCAAACGCCTGGTGTTTGTTAACTCATACAGGCTCTACCGTTCCAACCAAACATATTGCATATTATAACCTGGGCCGTGTTTATTTTCAACCAGACTTTGGTGGATTATAAATGCAAAAATGCCAAAATCAGTGCAAATAATCAAAACATGTCCAAAAGGAATGCGAACGCAAACCCTCCACGCCACAGAGCCCAGTGCTGCATGGGGCACATGAAGAGAAGAGACGGTGGCGACCACCACAATAAAAGGAACAACCGAGTGACGGAATGAGCACAGGCGAGAGCCACTGGTTTTTAAAACCGTTCTTTTATATGCATGAGGCTTTGTTCGGTTAATCCCCTCCCCAAATGAATTGGATTGGATGGGAGGGGATTAGGGAGGATTTTGGCTTGCATGGGAATTAATCCACCTCAATCCCTGTCAATCCCCTTTGAAAGTTAGCAAACCGAACAAGCCAGTTTCAGCGAGCTCCACTGCGGTGTGCCGATGCAGAATTTCTGTAGTAAATATCTTGGTGTAGAATTGACCCTCCTAGTTTGCAGCAGTCCTCCGAGAAAACAAACTTGTAGAGTTGGTAGAACTCATTTTTTGTTGCTGGCCCTATTGAACTTCTCTCTACATAGAACTAGCATTCTCTCTACATAGAACTAGCACTCTTTATTTCCTGTTCTGTAATCTATGAAATTTAGCCGGGAGTGACTCCTTGACTCCCTGTTCATCTAAAAAAACTCGTAGTTTGGATCTTACAAATCTGGCGGAGTCAGACCTGCATCTGCATTCTCATCACTCCCCCTCTCCTTTGATCCGAATCGAATTAAGTTAAATTATCTCGAGAAAAAGTGTACAGATTTCTTCAGAGTTAACATATGATCTGCCATCTTATCTCAAAGATTTATGATCTCTATGTGTCCAGATGACGATGAAACACCAATATATGATTGTGAATTGAACAGCGGATGATAGAAGAATCTAAACAGAGTACACCAACTCAGTTGTCACTGCATTTTTTCAGCTATGATCTTCTTTGCAATGCCAATTTACAATACAGTGGAGAATGAAATGGACGACACAAATAACCGACTCTTAGCTGTGGAAAACCTTTCCAGAAGCTAAAAGGACCACGAGCTTTTCCAATAGAAGCTCAGGATCCTGACCAGGGGCATCCGACCCCTGGCATTTCAATATAAAAAATTGAACTCCCAGAAAAAAGGGAGACCAAACTGAAGAAAGAACCAATCAATCAAACCGAGGACCTAACAAGAAATATCAAATTAATCTACAATTACCCTGATCAGACTAGATTTGATTTGTAGAAAAAAAATGGCATGCATATATGTACATGGTCTGTGCACAGGTCTTGAGTGGGGAAAGGAATGTGGAAGAGATTCGCAAGCTGAAGAACCACCCATTTAGTCCTTTCTTTGGTGTAGGAAGGTGAAGCCAGAATTCTCCCGGATCAAAGGTGGCATATCAACATCCGTTACCTCGATTTCTGTCATTGACTTTGAGATATCATCCACCGAAAATGGAATGCTGTGGTTTCAAGTATCATCGACAATGTTAGATCGGAGACAATGAAATAACTGTGTGGACTAATTACTGAACCTGGAACAGGAAATAACCTTGAATCATCATCCAACAAAAAAGAGCTGCTCACTGCATTGTTCGAGTCTTCTGTCATCATTATTCTCATACTTGAGATGACCTACAATCATTTTTTTTCACCGTTTAAAACGGAACTATAGTGGTGAAGGAACACAACCAGCAATTAAATCAAGTATAGCAAGCTTACATCTGACGAAACTGTGTGGGTGCCATACTTGTCATCCCAATACATTGTACTAATTCGATATAGCTGTTGTATGCTAAGGACCTGAAAGTTTCCAGAATATGGGACAATTCATAACTCATAACCAACATATGCTTTAATGACTGGCAAAGCTCATCCGAGTTCAAAGTCACTTACAGGGCACAAGTCGTTGGTGATTTCTTTCAATGTTTTCTTTGGCTTTTGATGAATTACCTAATAAGACAAGCATACAACACATTAGTTTATACAACGTTCACATAGAAAGTTGCAAATAATGCTTCCAATCCTTATAGTATAGAACACATACAAGGAATCCAACAGCCTGCCTAATATGCTTCAATTCTTCCCAGGAAGAACCTGCATACTATAGACAACAAAAAATTAGCACCAAATTAAATATCACAAAGGAAAAAAAATCACCGACATCTACCTCTTCAGTGGCATAAATGCACCACTGCTCTAACTCCGCCAATCCAGCTTTTACATATTCTCCGTTGCTAAATGAACAGCACTCACGCCGGAGAAGCAGACTACAAGATATGGAATATCTTAAAATGCTAGGGGAAAGAAGTAAAATGTACCGCCAGTAGAGCAAGAGCATATCTTACCTATTGAACAACTGAACGTTAATAAACGAAAATATCTGAGTGAACACCTTGCTGATTAAGAATGAAGGGACCTGTGCATATCAACAAATTAGATGTTAATGCATATTCTCACTCGAAAATAGTATGTCCATTTATAGTTTCAGGTTACATACATAATTGGCTTTCAAAACGTTCAGATAGTTTGTTAATATTTTCACAATACTCTGCCAATGGGCGATCAGAGTTTGTTGGGCCAAGGCATTTGCTTGAGAACGAGATCCTTTTATCAGACTTGCACGAGATGTTCTTGGTGCCTGCAAGCAAGTAACAGTAAACAAACCCTGAAGTTTACCCTTTTGATGTGAAATAAAAGGAATTGTAGAGCCAACAATCATACCTGGATGCAAAGACCGAGCAATGGAGATATTTCTTTCTTCAGATTGTCTCTAATCATTCCATAGATCTTCTCGAGGAAGGCTGTGAGCTGCTGCTTGAAAAGCAGAGCAGGATACTTGGCTTCAACTTGACGGAGATCACCAAGTCCTCCAATCAAGCGACTACCAAGAAAAGGTCGCGCGGCACTTTGTGGTGAAGCTCGAATTCCCTTGTGTTTTCAGCAGCGATGATATTAAGAAATTCTCATACTATAGAATAGAAAACAAGAAGCAAAGAACTGGATAGGAGAAAGATGTTTTACCGAAAAAACCCTCCCAAATGATGCAGTAGTTGACCTTCGCCTCTGAGGAGTGAGTCCAGCTGCTCCAGTTGTTTTCAGTGTCCGTTGTAGTAGTAGCAGTAATGTGGATGAATTGGACAGCCAATATGCTAACTTGTCGTTATTGTCCGGGACCTTTGAAAGGAACAATTCGAACTTGACTATATAGCACTATAGCAGTTCATAGAGAAGAACTCGAAAAGGAGAATATAAATCTGCGTTGTTGCAGTATTTTTAAAATTTCAATATTTGTTACTGCTGTTTTTACTTGATATATGTAACTCAAGGTCCATCATGAAGGCCTAAGGTATCATCAATTCACAATTAAATCAAACTAACCAAAATTGAATTGTATCTCTAACAGAAAGAAGAATTCCCCAAGAAACAAGTGATGAGTACGCCTACCTCTATAGCAGTGCCAATTGTTTGAATAATACGGTCAAAAACACCAGTTCTTTCAACTTCAAATGATCTCCAGTGCAGAAGACACCTGTATATAACACAAGCTGCAATAGCCCTACCACTGGAGAATCCCAGATCTTGCGATACACACTTGATTAGCAGGTCCTGGTTTTCCTGGAGCATAATATGCATGTATACAATGTTAACTAAAAAATCATATATGATGAAAAAGATATCTCATTAGAATGACACAAATGATACCATTTTTAGTATCAAACAGGAAAAGGTGCATAACTTTCTTTTGAGGGGTAAGATGGAGCAAACAAAGTAGTCAACAAATAGCATACCTGTTGCTTCTCATTAAGTGATTTTTGAGGTTTCTCTTCAGCCTCAAGCTCTTTGAGATTCAGTGGGATGGGGGTTACATTCTGTACAAAGATTTCAATACATGAGTTATTTATCGTATCAGTTACTTTTTGAATTGTAAGTCATCTGTATGGTCATGTTCTTTCCACTTACTGGCGATGATTTCACCTCCAAATTTGGAGCATTCCCATTTTCCGGAGTTCTCAGCTAACAAAGTCAGTCAATTTGAAATATTAGGTCATTATGATGAAAATAAGAATATATTTGTACAGAATGCAAGTACCAGGGCATGACATACTTGGAAAGGAGACTTAGGATATGCAGCTAATGTTTTTGCAGTAGGAGAAATTGCAACAGCCTGTTGACGAAGCACCTTGTTCTCAGACTCCATATTAGTTGCTTTCTCTTCCAGCCTGTTTACATTTGCACGATTATACTATTAAATATTTATGCAGAATAAATAAACAGTGTTAAACTGCTAATAAAAGTATAAACAGAGGCATCCTCCTTAACAAGCAATACATTAAGTCGAATAAACAATAACTGCTAGTTTTATTTGGGTTGTACCTCTGGGCAGTGTCCTGAAGTTGCTCGATCTTTTTCTCTGCGGCTTCAAATTTCTTCATTAGTTCTTCATTTCTCCGTTCAGCTTCAGCATGTTCTTTCTTTGCAGTCTCTGTGGCTTTCCTTTCAGTTTGCAGCAAAGCCTGTGAAATCAAAATCCAGCCTAAGTTTGCCTTTATCATACAACAAACATAGGTTTCTGAATTCCAACCCTGGGTTGCCCTTTAGCTCATCACTAAAAAACTTAGCACTTCACATACTGCAGCAGAACTCTTACTTTTTTTTCTGGGCTAAACGGAGACATTTGACAAATTTATTTCGTATGAATATATGACAAGCAAAAAGTGGGACAATCTTTCAGTACAAAGCAGAGTGTTAGGTTCAAAAGAACGTAGAGTTTAATATTGTTGTCAATGAAAAATGTCCAACATATGACCTTGCTTCCAAAACATTAGGGTAAACATAGGGTTATGTTATGTGCGCACTGACTCTGCATAATTGTTTATAACCAAGTACTCCCTCCATATATCACAAATACATGACGTTTTGGACATGTCAAAATTATATGTATAAATTTGATTCTTATACATATATTGGCCAAGTTACATCTTGAAGAGTGCGTCAATGTCCAAAACGTCATCCATTTGTGATATGGAGGGAGTAACCAATAAATAATATAATTGCATGAGATGAGTACAACTGATTCAGCTGCCACCATACCTTCAGTTGATCTACTTCAGCTGTTAGAGAGTTAACTTTTTCAGTGTCTTCGATCAATACAGGAGTCTCTTTGATCACTGGAGGTGCTTCTTCAATTGCCTTTCTGGCTGCTTCTCTTTCCTTAACGACCATGGACTTTGCTTCTTCAACTTGCAGCTGTATATCACGCAATGTTCCTTGCAGCTTAGCAATTTCCTGAGCTTTTGCTTCCTCAAGGTCAGTCTGCAAAAATAAAAATCAAATATAAACATCCATATTACCATAGTCCAAACAGGGCGACCAGTACTAGGACTCAAATGAACAAATCACAGGTACCCTTAATCTCTTCTCCAGTCCCAAGCGCCATGTTAACTCTTCAACACGCTTCTCAAGTTTATCTTTGGCATCTTTGAGGGCCCCTGTTTCTCTCGCAGCCTGCAGATGATTCATGAATTACACAGAAATGACAGATGGGCCATGGTAAAGAACATTGGAGGAATGAAAAGCGTAAGGGTATTACCATCTTGAGATTTCTGAGCTCTCTTCTTGCAAGCCTTTGTCTCCAGGCACACTGGTAAGTAAGAGCTGCTCGCTGCAGATTTTTGTAATGCGAATAGTCTCTGTGGCAACGCCATCGAGCCTGTGTTCAAAATGTCATGTCAGAGGTTGCCTTTATAATAACGAGTCAGGGTAGAGAGTAGTGAAGTTTCAGAAATTGATGGACCTTGGGCCATGGAATGCTTAGTAAAAATGATGAATATAACTAATAGCAATTTGACCAAAACAGGACATACTTGGATATGGACAGCTGCTTTAGTTTCCTTTCTGAATCTGAATTCTTTGCGAGCAGACATTGCCCTTAAGCCTGTCTGCAGCGTGACTGCAGCTGCTTGCAGTAGCAAATAAGATTCGCGTGCTTTGTGACGACGCACGTTTTTTTGTATTTTCACTGCTGCTGCTTCTCTCCTCATGCACTCATATAAATTACGAACCAAGGTCCCTGGTTACAACAAGGAAAAAGATGAGCACATGAAATCTGTAGAATGGTACAGCAACTGCATTACAGGATATGACAATAGGATCATCCTGCCTACATGGACCATCGGCCAGCGGATCGACACTTTAAGCTGTGTGCATGCAAACAGAGAAGGGCAGTACCTCTAACGAAAGATTGTAGACATGTTGCTGATCTTTTAACCAAAACAAACTGTTTCCGTGCAATATATGTACGCATTAGTCTCTGTATAATTCTTGCTGCTTTTCCTAACACTTCTGTCCTTCGTGCATCCAGATCAGCCATTTGTCCAGCTCTCAGAAACACCTTTGTTTTTCCTATCTGGAAATCAACCAAATAGACTACATAAGAATTGAGAGGGGGTACAATTCTACTTCCAACATTTTTTTAACATCATTGATTTTGCAAGTAGACAAGTGCTGCAATCCACATCTGGAAGATGGAAGCAGCTCCTGAGGTCTTTTATAGATGTCAAGATAGACGTCACAGATAGGACAGTAGATAAGAATCACACAGAAGAAACATCTCACATGTTCTTTTGGGAGTTAAATTTCGGTATTTGTATGTAAAGATGTAAGAACATTCAGTGATATAAAGAGAAATATTTTGTTCTCTGAAATCATTGCATGGTGATAGATGTCCTTGGCTGCCTATCCTAATCTAAATGGTATGAAGCACCACTGAGTCAAATGAAATGAGTGATTCATACTAATAGTGGTTCCATGTCCTACCTGGTAATTCTCCAGCCTCATTTTTTCCAGAATCTTTTGGCATGCAATCTTATCATCATTGCTGGAATATACAAATTAAAACAAACACTAATGAATAGCTTGAAAGATAAAATAAGTGTCCAATAAATGAGCAGAA
This sequence comes from Poa pratensis, assembly GCA_947311845.1. Taxonomy (NCBI): domain Eukaryota; kingdom Viridiplantae; phylum Streptophyta; class Magnoliopsida; order Poales; family Poaceae; genus Poa; species Poa pratensis. Next base: position 7,103,844 of record CAMZMU010000057.1, read on the forward strand.
GACTTTATTTTGGTTTCTGTGTAGATTGCTTACCTTCCTTCTAGAAGTTCGGGGCCAAGAACACCAAAGCGATTAACAAATTCATAGAATGTTTTTCTAGTAGGGTATCCAGCACAGCTTATCCTGATAGCTTCAAGAACACCCTGCAAAGTCAATATTAGTTCAACAGAAGGTATGATAAGAATAATGGAAGAGTATATGACTCTTACTCCACATCGTAGTTGTTGTATCACGTTTGTGTTCTCAAAAATGGCTGGCTTGAGGAGATTGTTGGGCTTCACACATCTAATATAATGGGGTTCAGTAGAGCTCAAGGTCTCCATGAGAGATTGAAGTTGCAGCTGAGAATCGTACAGAAAGAATGTCAACAGAAAGAAAGTCAAGAACAGTTTAAGGACTAAGGAGAAAAGATTTACTTCCTCTATTTGAAGTACTGGACAATGAAACATCATAATTACTTGTAACTGTGACATGCTTACAGGAGATAACTAAAACAGTTAGTAAATGGGCAGAAAAATGCTGGAGGCACATCTCTATTAGCCCGTCTTGGTATGATTTTACTCATTTTTAGGGTACAAGCCTGCGGGTTACCAATCCAGCTAGCTTAACAGGATAGCCTGCCCCAGCTCAAGTGGCCCAAATCAAATCAGGACTGTACCTAGTCTGATCCCGAATAAGATCACCTCTAGCTCACAGTAACGTATCAAATCGTGAAGTGGCCAAGGCTAATACAAGTGAGACCATAACATGGATATCATCTTTTAATAATGAGTTGATGAGAAAGTGACAGTGGCATCCATATGCTATTCTAACTCTAAGAGATTGTATTGGCAACTGGTGCTTAATAAACTATACGCTAAAAGCTTCTACAGAATCAAGTTGACGTTCACCTTAAAACGTGAACCAATAGATGAAAATTTTGAAGACTTTGACGACTCTTCAGGGAGTGAAGGAAATAAACCGGCTACAAAAGGGCACAAAGAAGCATTCAGCAAATCCTGATGTTCAGCCACCACATAATCCTTGTTCTTGTCGATGAAATGATCAGCCTGGTATGTCACCTGTGGAGGTAAAAGAAATTGTCCAATCAGTATGATACCTGTATTTTTCTATATGACCATACTTTTCAATTTGATAAAGAAAGCTTACATCACCGGCATAATGGACGACTGTAAAGTCTGTACGTGAAAGCTTTGGTTTGACGAATCGCTTGTTATTCTTAAAAGTTGTATACAGTTTCTGCGCAAATGTCTCATGTGTTGATCTGGGAAACATACTGTGCACATAAATTTAGTAAACTTTGTAAGACACAAGATGTCAGATTTCAGTTCAAATAATATGCGATCATACTAGAAATCTTTGTTGAAGCAATCTATGTTGCTTGCACTGGAATGGTAAATGGATTACGAAACATACCATGCTTCATCCAGAAGTGCAATCAATCCGCCTTTCTGAAAATAGCAGAACACAGTTACTGCTACTAATATAGACAGAATACTTGCAATGAGCAATGTGTTTGCTCTAGTTTTCATTATTCAAATACCAAAAACTTGTTTGCCCATCTCTTAGCTCGTCATAAAACTACGAGTGTTACAAGTTGCTAGTTTGTAAATGCCAATTAGCTACTTTGTATTGCTTCTTGGATATCAACGTATACCACTTGACTCGACTATGTTAGAACGTTATGAGCATCACAAAAAGGGGTTAATTTACCACATATACCTTCAAACCTTTTAAGCCCAAACCCCCATCAATCTATTTTACACCCCTTAGCTCTTTCTGAAGTATAAGTTTCACCCCTCGACTCTAAAACCAGATAAAACAGACTCAACTTTTAATAGGGTGGTTTTGCCTGACACAGGAACAGCGTGTTCATTTTCAGCTGCTGTGGCACCTATGTAGCATCCATTCACCACACTTTGCCACATCTTTCCCCTCCCAGCCTTAACAACCACTGCTGTCCCCTCGTGCCTACTCTCGTCCGGTCTCGTGGTCTCGCCATCCCCCTTACCCTCCCTGTACATTCCCCTTCAAGTAGTTATGCCACATGCGGAGGCTGTTGTACTAGGAGCTTTGCAGCAAGGCGTGCTGCTGGGGAAAAGGTTTAGCACAGACTATGTCAGTCATAGCAGCCTGTGTGGCGCCACATTAGCTAAAAGCCTAAACTCCCCCTCAAATTGACCAACTCACAGATGGTGGAGCCCAAAGGCTTTCCAATTTACAGAACAAAAGTTCCTCTTTTAGCCTAAAGGGCTTCGGAGGAATTTCACCATTTCTTTATCCTTCAACCCACCAACTTTACAAGGAAAAACATAAATAACCTAGATAGCCCAACTTTCAGGAGTGTCGTTTTGGAGCCCAGGCTCCATGTAGCCCTTTATTTTGAACATTAAAAAAAAATCAGAGTTCGAAAAGAATGTGAAGAAAAATTAAGGGCTACATGTAGCCCAAGTTCCAGATGCCTTTTTTGAACTTTCAGTCTCTATTTGGCTATTTGCCTTCAGAAGTTACATGATAACTACCTTGCCTTTTGTGCGCCATGTCATAGTATGAAAGATATGAAGAAATATGTACCTTCTCAATCAAGTCTAACACATCTTGATTGTCAACAAACTCTATGTAACTCCAGTTTATCTCCTCCCTCGTATATTCCTCTTGCTCCATTTTGAACACATGCTGCAAGACAACATCACAAAGTTAAATCCAAGATCAGAAATATCTACTTTTGTGATCTAGTGTGTAACTTAAGCGCCTTGCCAGCGCTCTTCTTCTACTACAGAACGACACGCAATTTGGTACGTGTTCGAGAAAAATAAAGGAATATCTAAGAATAAGAGACATGGTCGAAACCAAATCCATGAAATACCTGGTTAAAATGTTGCTGCAGCTTTTCATTTGTATAATTGATGCATAACTGTTCAAAACTGTTCAGAGGAACGCAGCCACTTTAGCAAATTCTGTTAACTGGGTTGTCATAAAATTCAGGAAAGGTAGAAAACACTAACCTGTTAATTTTGAAACTTTCAAACCCATAGATATCAAGAACACCAATCAATTGTTTAGAGTTTGGATCCTGTCCAATGGAGACATTAATTTTTTCCACAATCCTGTCCATAGGTCACGGTAACAATGCAAAATGTCAAGATTTGATAGTAAATAAAAATCTAATTGTAGTTTTCTGCCAGAGTATCATTACCAATCAAACAATCGGGAGTATACTGTTTTCGCTAATGCATCTCTGCTAGCAAGTGCAGACTCGGGATCAAGTGTTCTAGTAATAATTTCTTCAGGGGTAACTATTACTCGTGTAATCAGTGCCTTCTCCAAATTATTGCAATCACACCTGCAAAAGACTTGTCAGCATTTTGATCTGTGGTCACTGAAAATGTAGAAAATAAAAGGTACAACGCCTCCTTTGGAAGGAGAAAATGTACTCACTCCAATAGCTCGGCTGCAGTGTTAAGGTGAAATCTGGAGTTATCATCCTTAATCACAGATGAATCAACTTCTTTTCCCTTGGCAAAATTTATATTTCCAATATGAAGTACAGCTGCTACAACCTTGAATATCGCTTCCTGTAAAATAAATCGATAATGGTGTATGTCATTATTACTGAAACTGGTATTCTCAATAGCTTCAGTATAAACGACACAGACCTGTTCTTCCTCATTGATTCCAACTATGTCCATGGCCCTCCTTGTTGCTAAATACTCTTCTGCATCATTAATTCCTTCGGCCTCAATACAGCTTGACTGATTGAGGTAATGAAAAGATCTAGCATCAGCCAACTTATACCTCTGAGTATCCTGCAAGTTACATGAATCCATTGTAAGGAGTGGATCTTTTAGACTACATAGAATTACATATACAAAAGGCAAATAGTCAGGTAGCAATAGTGAGTCAATGTGAAAATACCTCAGGTGGTGCAGCACAGAGAAAATAAAAGCAATGATAATTTCTTTCCGGAGCATTTATTTGGCATACACGGGATCTTTCCAGCAAGTAAGTTCTGATAGCAGCTCCCGAGATTCGTCCAGTCTTGTCGAACTGGATCTCCACAAACTTACCAAAGCGACTTCACCAAAAATTACAAAACCAATGAGGATGTCAAACAACCAGCTGGTGATCTCCCAAAAAAGGGAACAAACAATTCCACCGAACAAAAATAAATATAAAACAATCGAGCAAACAATTACCTCGAGTTATTGTTCCTCACAGTTTTTGCATTGCCAAAAGCTTCAAGAACTGGGTTTGACTGAAATACTATTGGGTATAAGACAATCGCCAATTGCATATGTTTTCCATTTGAAGGCCACAATTAGTAAGAAAATAAAAAGAAAGGTTGAACGTCCTTGCCTCTAGAACTTGTTGCTCTACAGTTCGCCCTTCTACTCCAGATCGCCCACCTAAGTGTGCTAGATACCTCATAAGCATCTTTGTTGTTTCAGTCTTGCCAGCACCACTTTCTCCACTGACCAATATAGAATTGTTTTTCCCTTCATTTATCATTTCCCTGGTTTCCCATGATATTAATAGATTGCATCAGGATAATGTAGGTATTGATATTGGGCCATGTATGACAACGTAAATGAATATTGTATAACAAGAATTCACCTATAAGCAACGTCCGCAATTGCAAAGACGTGAGGACTCAGTTCCCCAAAATCTGCGCCCTTGTATTGTTCCATCATGTGGGTATCATAAAGATGTGGCAATCTTTGGAATGGATTTATGGCAATCAATATGCTACCAGTATAAGTCTGAGAATGAAGCAGAATGGTTATCATGTGCGGTGCAAGTTATACGATTTAAAAAAAAATCACATAAAAGATAAGAACTCACATATATTTCATTCAGTTCATAACGCGTAGCAAGATTCTGTAGAACACCAGGCTCGTGTAAGTATGATAATCTTGTCATATCATCCACTCCTCCTGGTGGAGCTTCCATATCCTTGGGGAAAACTTTTGATCTGTCCGTAGTAACCTGTACAAAAGCATGAAATTCACATTCCATTTTCTGCCAATAAATAAATAAAAGCTAAAGCCCTAGCGAAATCATGTGTAAATAGTGACCAGGGCCATAAGGTTCCTTTTTTTAGATTCAAACTGGGCAGCGTAATACAGTCCAAGGAGGTTAAGAAGGATATACTAACTACTAAGAAAACAATGTCTAATTAATTCATAATAAGATAAAGATCCGCGAGATGCATAAGAAATTGGAACACCTTTTTCCCATTTGATGTCTGCACATGAACTTCGTTGTTTTTTATGCTGACAACATCGCCATCTATCCATGCTAGAGTTGGGTCCTCCACCCAAACATGAGAACCAACAACGATGTTAGCCGGAGTTCCCTGCAAAATGAAATGATGCGGTAATCAAAGTGTTGTCAAATCATACCGGAAGTATTAGTAACCTGAGATTTAATGGGTGATCGACTCTGCCTTCTGCACTCATGCTAGTGAATTGTGACACGTCTTGTTGAACGGTCATACATATTTAGTGAGAGTATGGATAAGAAAATCATATTTTGAATTGCTGCTGGCTGTGCCCAACATGAAGCACTGAGGCCTGATGAATACTTAGCCTATTATTAGTAAGCAATGTTAAGGCACGAGAAAGTGAATTAAATCCATGCACCAACCCATTCACCCATAAGCTTAAGCTATAAGGCGAAGGTGAGCCATATACTCATATATACACTCAATATCGACCTCTGCGAGGAAGGGCATCTCTTCAGTGATCATGCTCACGGCTTGGTAGATTTAGAAGAAACGCACCACGGTCATATTCGACAGCGTGCATGTCGATATTGCCAGCCTACTCGACACAATCATGATTCATGGCCAAGGCCCGATTATGGAGATAGGGGAGGCAATGGGTCTTTTGCTGCTATTCCCGGTCTTAGGGGCATGGTGTTGTAAATTAGGATGTGGCCCTTCTTAGGGTTTAGAAATAACTCTTTTCTTCTATCAATGCATCAAGACACAAAGATTTGTTGCGTTTTCTCAAAGAAAAATATGACGTCATTTCAAGTTGGCTATGATTATTTTTCCCTACAACTCTAGGTTTTGGCATGGACTCAAACTCAGATACCGTTATGTCTTTCCTAAATTTGTGCCTGCGGGATTCGATCTCAGGACCTCTTGGATCTAATTGTCTAATACAATATTGAGTTTCATGCACCAAACATTACACCAAAAAGCTTAGCTGCTACAGAAAGGTGGGGAATATATTCATGCTAGGCAAAGAAATAGCAGATGATAACCCATGCCACATCTGAAAATCACAAGAAAGAACAAATCCCTGCAAAATAAGCACAAGAACAACTCGCCAAAATTTCCTCATAAATATCTCCTGTAATAAATAAATAAAAACCAACCCCCAAAGACTGAGTATGTTGGGATGTTTTTATTTAAATATATATATATAATCAATCAGTGGGAATAGCACCTACTTCTCTTTGACAGCGGAACACCCATAGTAACCCGCAAAAATATGAAAACCACCAGAGTTTCTTTTGTTAACTGAGAGCAACGAGAGCTTATTTTGTTGGGGCCAGATTATAACTATGTAGATTATATATAGACATCACATCTGTCATGTTGTAGTTTGAGCTTCACTCGCTCGTACAAGTTCAAAACTCGGTCATTCATTTTACGGAAACAGTAGAGCCCTAAAAACACGTAACCTAAAAATGCACGTTGACATATGAAAGGTATGCCTTCATTTCCAGCTCAGACATCAATTGCAGACATAGAGAAGTGCCATGTAAGGTAAGATATTTCACAGTAGAGGGGTTGGGGTATCCCATTCTGTGTCACGTTACTGCAGAAAGAAACTTTGTTGTCGATGAGAGCTTAGACTAATAATTTCTGTCATCGTGTAATTCGCGGGAAATGACCCGTTCGCTACAAAGTGAACTAAGAACAACGCCCCAGACTGATGACAGTACCACTAATTCACCACCAAAGCATACTAGCTATCGCAGATATGTATGAGAAGAAGCTCCTTTGAAAGTGGCTCAATACTTATACCTAGTGTACTGTGAACTATGGCACGTCATCTAACAAAAGTAAGAAGGAGGCTAGTAAAATTTATCAATTCGGATGCCCGAATCCTCGAGAACTCCTTCATACCATCCACAAGCGTTCAGGACCAATCCAAAACCTCGAACCCTAGCAATAATTATCCGATCCGCGGCCACTTGGAGCGAAGCGCACAGCACCTAAGCTAGTAATTAGGGAAACAAGTGCATAAACAAGTACACGATCCGGACAGTACCATGGGCAGATCAGGCTAGGATCGGAGGGGGACAGGAATCCCTGAGCTCCAGTAGAGGGATCTCGCCGCCTGAGAGGTCGGCGGCCGTCGCGCCAGCCAACTGGACTGGCTCCGCTCGGCCTCCTCCCTGCTTTAGTTACCTGCCCCTTTGCTTAGCTGGTTGCTGCAAGTTCTCGCCTTCCTCCGACCTTCTCCTTCTCTTCTACGCGATTCGCGCAGTTTACTTCGCGATTGCTTGGACCACGTGTGGCTTCGCCGTCGGCGATGACGGCGCGGCGGCTTCCTGCGTGGCGACGGCGAGTTGGGGAGGGAGGGGCGAGGGCAGAAATGGTAATTACGCGCTGTTTTAGTTTTCTTCCGTTTGAAACAATCGAAGAATTCTGGTCTTGGTCCTGAAATGCGCTGTCTCCGGACGGCTGGGCAGTTAAGTATTTGGAAATATTTTCCTTGAAGGGCCTGTGGTTTAGTCAATTTTCTTGAAGGGCCTCGTAGCATTTGCATTTCATCCTTCATGTATAACATTAAGAAAAACGTGTAAATTAAAGCATTATCTTATGTTGTTCTTGTACCCTCTACCCCCTCTGTTCAGGTATAAAGCCCCCTCTTATTTTCGTTTAACCACCAATTTGACAGGTGGAACATAAGTTATATGACACAGAGAGTATATCATCGTCTTCGTATTTTAGTGAGTTTTCCAACTGTATATTTTTTGTGGCATATAAATTTATATTGTGTGATCCATTTGATGATCAAACTCGGTCTCAAAATACACACATCTGTCTAATGTACTTGGTGTTTCTAAGAAAACCACAAATTATATTTTTTTCGCTAAATCGTCAAGTCATCCTAAATAGTCGAGAACTGCTTCCTTCTCTTGTGTCTTACACGTCATATAGATAGGAAAATAACAATTTGTTACAAGGGTTATCCTCTACGTCTTCGCTAAGATTAAATGCGCATATTAATATGGTAATTAAAATTGAATAGGAAAATGTGAAGAAAGCCATCTCGATGGACAAAACAGCAACCACTAAATATATCTTCTCTTACTAGGAAAAGGGACATTACATGACACCTCAACACGAAAGTTAATATCACTTGATGCAAATTCCATTTGGTAGTAAGGTGTCTCGTAAGTTATAGAATTTCCACAAATATTCCAACTTCTCGAGGTAATACGCTCAAGTGTAATTTGGTTGCATACAATTGGAAGACTTGCCATGAATAGAAAATAACTATCGTATTGTAGATATTAAAGATAAATTCGTCAATTGCATGGAATTGACGTTAGTATAGTGGAATTGTCAAATGATTTACATACTTTAAAATGATCGTATGTTATACTATAAAGTTAGAGTCGAGATAAACTAAGAAGATAATTATTGTACTTGGTAGCAGAATAATTATTGTTCAAACCTTCTCCTCTATTTTTTGTTGCTGAATTTAATTGCATTGTTTGCATTTCATGCCACGGACATCTCACACTAAGAATCCGTGAACATGTGTACTCTTCTTAGGTGAAATTGATCAGATTCAACAGTGGATGACAAAAAGTACACACACAATATATAACTCTCACTGAAAGGGACGTCTAGATGTGGTCCTGTCTATGACACTGACATCCAAAGATAGCAAAACCCAAGAATTCGGTGACTAAAGTTGCAATTTTGTGATCAACTACCAAAAGGCAACGAGTGATTAATATTTCGCTCCTTGTATGTATTGCCCGTGAAGACGGCACGCTTTCGGTCACCAGCTCAGCAGCCGGTCTGGCCATGACGTTGGTTTCTCCCCATGACGAGATTGCCCCTCCGCGTATCGTGTGGCGCAGGTTACGCCTGCGGCAGGATGCGGCCAAGTCGGCGCCGGTCTGGCCGGTGGAGTCGGCCGGGCCTGCTTTCCAGGTCAGGCCCTCGAGTCCTGCTACTTCTAGCCTGGCAGCGGGCCATGCCAAAAGACTGGCCTGGGGGCACAAGGGCCATCCTCTGTTTGACGGCCTCATGAATCCCTACGAAAAAAAAGTGACAACAAGCCAGTACCTGATGCAACTGTCTACGTGAAAGTTCAGAGTGTCTTGGTCGATTACCCTATTCGTACAAGTAAGCTAATCGAGGTGGCGCCTGGCAAGTGGAGCTTTGCACATGTCATAAACGGTAAATCACGAGGTGATTAGTGCAGATTGAGCCTGGGAAGGCTTATAAAATATTTGTTTGACCTGTTTTGGGGACGAGTTGAAAGGGAAACGAGGACAAATCCAAGCCGACTTTGAACTTCACTATAATTATTTCAGCCTCTAGATAAACTACGTAGATTTCTTTTCTACTCTTCCGACAATGACCTTGGGTTATAAGCAACAAGTAAATGTTGCAGAAGTTTATTTATACGAAAAAGTATACCGTGCGAATTGAGAGTGAACGCTCAGTTCCCTCGACGGGACAAGGAAACAAGGCATGTTTGACTCGAAGCTACTGCCACAATTTGGATACTTTTGCCAAACTTATATAAACCTAGTCATACTTTTTGAGTGTGCCGCATATGTGCCTTACTTGTCGTAGTAAAATCGTTGTCACACTTGAAATACAAACATCCATAAATGATTAACATGGCTCAAATCATGATCACCTTTGAGTTCATCCAATAAATGTGGTCTTGGTCATATATTGTTTCTCAGATAAACTTCATATCTGTCTCCCTCATTAAACTCAATCTTGATGCATCGAAGTCTCTTCACTTACTTGATCTTGACCATAAAGTAATCATCCCCAAATTCAATGATCTCACTTCATATCTTCATGTTATGATTCCATTCATACTAAAAACATCAAATATATTTAACGCATTACATGTGGGACGTTTCATTCACATCTCAATGAAATAACTATGCCATAAGAACTTGATCTACGCAATGTATTTAGAAGGCGTTGAATAATGCAATAGTGTTGAATGGCCTGCCAACAATTTGTGCCATGTTTTGAAAAAACAAAGAATATGGAAAAATAGTTCACAAATGCCATTTTTCGCATGGAGGTCTCTTATGTGTACTAGTAGCCATGAATGATAAACTTTAATTATGACAGCTTCTGAAAACACTTGATTCACAAAATGGCTTGTCATGTATGAAAATTCATAAGTTTCAAGTCAAATGACCAAATTACGACCATTATTGGACTATCGTTCATGATAATGTGCCAATTGTTTGAAACAAACGAGAGTCTTACCATGATTAAAAATGTGTTAAAAGAAGATTTATATTTCGCTCGAATAAATGTTTTTCCATTCTCTGAATGGCTAAAAAGGGGTGCCTTGTGAAGCAAGTATCACAACTAAGATGTAAAATAGGACATTCACGCAATGTGTACCATATTGGACGCCTGTTGCCAAAGTATTTTGACTTTTCAAGCTTTTCTGCTATATTTTATTGATTAAAAATATGGATATTTACAAAAATTAATTTGAAAAGTGAAAAAATGCGTGATAGTGACGTGGGGTGGCCACGGCAAATCCCAGGGTCGAGTACCCCAGGTTGATTGAGAGGGAGAGAAGTTGAAGTCCTGGTAGTTACCACGGCTAACAAGCAAGGCGATTTACCCTGGTTCAGTCTCCCGGAGGATAATACCCTACTTCCAGTTTGTTTGTTATTGATAGTTGGGAGGTGTTACAATGGCGATCCCGGCGAGATGCCGATCTTGCTAGGGTTTTGGTGGCGTAATATGAGTGTGTCCTCTGATCGGCGGCCCTCCCAGCCTTTATAAAGGAGGCTAGGTCTCGGGAGTTCGCAACCGACTGGGTTTACAGGTATGGTAGGTTCTACCGACCTAGGTTTCGCCTGCCTTGGGGTGTACTCTATTTTCTTGGGATCCCTTCGTGGGCCTTGAGCATCGTCTTCTAGTAGGCCGTCGGCTGGGCCCTTGTCCTTGCGTGCACCAGGTATGTGGTATTTCCTTGCCATTCCAAGTAGATTTTTCATGTGCTACCTTTAAACTATTCAAAAAATTATTACTCCTTTTTGTGTCAATGTTTACCAAGCTCATGAGGACGGGGTGGATGTCTTTATGTCAACTGTCAAACAGATTTTACCACCGGACTAGCGGCATATACATCTGCTTATCCATTAATTTTGCAAAAAGAGCTGGCAAATGGGGTGCCCAGTCCCAATTAATTATAACTTTAACCGCTTAATTCTCTTCACATTTTTGCCCTTATTTATCAGTCAAGCAATGACAAACAGTGAAATATCTGCATGTGTAAATAAAAGAGAAGAGGGATGATCTGGCTTGCTGGTAGAAATAACATCCTTCATGGGAGCCGCTCTTAAAAGTCTGGTTGGCAGGGGTCATATTGTACTTTCCATTTTCTGATTCGTTGACAATTAACAAACACCTCCCAAAACTTATTTTTACTCTCTTTATGATTTCAAGAACTTAAAAAGCTCTAGCACATGATTTAATCCCTGCTTCCCTCTGTGAAGGGCCTTTCTTTTAGTTTTATGTTGAGTCAGTTTTCCTACTTCTTTCTATCTCAGAAGCAAACACTAGTGTCAACTTTGGTGCAACAATTTTTATATGCTTGTATATTGCACTTATTATATTGCTTTGTGTTGACAAATATCCATGAGATATATGTTGAAAGTTGAAAGCAATTGCTGAAGCTTAAATCTTCCTTTGTGTTGGTTAAATACTTTTTACTTAGAATCTATTGATTTATGAGTTAACTCTTATGCAAAACTCTTTGATGCTTGTCTCGAAAGTACTATTCATAAAAAGTTTTTGCTTATATGATTCAGTTGTTTGCTCATTATCTACTTGCTAGCAAACTATAGACCATTGACCTGGATCACTTCATTCATAACATGTGCTTTACAATACTATTTGATCAAGATTATGATGGTAGCATGTCACCTCAGAAATTATTTTGTTTTTATCGTTTTACCTACTCGAGGACGAGTAGAACTAAGCTTGGGGATGCTTGATACGTCTCAAACATATCTATAATTTCTGATGTTCCATGTTGATATTATACCAATTATTACATGTTTTATATACACTTCATAGCATTTTTATGCATTTTCTGGGACTAACCTATTAACAAGATGCCACAGTGCCAATTCCTGTTTTCTGCTGGTTTTGTATTTCAGAAAAGCTATTCTGGAAATATTCTCGGAATTGGACGAAACCTGGACAGAACCTCCTATTTTTCCAACACGAAGACGGAGTCCAGAGGAGAGACGGAGGCGACCGAGGAGGCGGCCACACCCTAGGGCAGGGTGGCCCCATCTCCAGCCGCGCCGTGGTGGGGTGTTGGCCCCTCGGGTCGCTCCAGCCGCCGCCCTTTCGCCTATTTATTCATCTTCACGGGAAAAACCCTAGACACCCGAGCCATTATCCATGAAAAGTTCTAGAGACGCCGCCGCCGTCAACCCTAGCTCGGGAGGGTTCAGAAGCTCTTCCCGGCACCCTGCCAGAGAGGGGAATCATCACCGGAGGGCTCTACATCACCATGCCTGCCTCCGGAGTGATGCGTGAGTAGTTCATCTTTGGACTACGGGTCCATATCAGTAGCTAGATGGTTGTCTCTCCACTTTATGCTATCATGTTTAGATCTTGTGAGCTGCCTATCATGATTAAGATCATCTTATTATAATGCTACATGTTGTGTTTGCTGGGATCCGATGAATATTGAATACTATGTCAAGTTGATTATCAATCTATCTTATATGTTATTTATGATCTTGCATGCTTTCCGTTACTAGTAGATGCTTTGGCAAAGTAGATGCTTGTAACTCCAAGAGTTAGTATTTATGCTAGATAGTAGGTTCATGCCTCCGGTAATCTGGGAGAGTGACATCAACTTCCAAGATTGTGGATGTGTTGTTGCCACTAGGGATAAAATAACCGATGCTTAGCTTAAGGGTGCGCCGTTAGGTCTAATGCATTTGTTTACATTACACACATTACTTAATGCGATCATCCGTTGATTGCAACTTAATACCAACGGGGAACTCGGTATGACAACCTGGAGGTGGATTATTAGTCATAGACGCTGTTGGATAACGGTCTATGTATTTTGTCGTAATGCCCACATGAATATCATAGTAGTAATCATGTCATATATATGCATTGTCATGCGCTCAATATTTTGTCAATTGCCCAGCTGTAATTTGTTCACCCAGCATGTTAGTTATCTTTTATGGAGAGACACCACTAGTGAACTGTGGACCCCGGTCCATTCTTTTACACTGATAATACAACCAACTGCAATCATTGTTCCTTTTCATTCTCTGCAATTAAACACTATTTTCCACACCATACGTTTAATCCTTTGTTTCAGCAAGCCGGTGAGATTGACAGCCTCACTGTTTCATTGGGGCAAAGTAGTTTGATTGTGTTGTGTGCAGGTTCCACGTCAGCGCGCCACTGACAACCTTCAGAAGAGATTTCTTACTCCTACTGGTTCGATTAAACCTTGATTTCATACTGAGGGAAACTTGCTGCTCCACTGCTTCATACCTTCCTCTTGGGGTCTCCCAACGAACGTGTGATCCACGTTATTATCGGGTTTCTCTATAGCTCGCACCGGATTTCTCAAAGTCCGGTTCTCTATAGCCCGCACCGGATTTTTCTCAAAGTCAGGTTATCTATAGCCCGCAACGGATTTTTCAAAGTCGGGTTCCTTACACCCGCATCCTGTTTATTATATATTGGGTTTCTTACACCTACACTGGATTTCTCATAAATGATTCAACTCTCAAAGCATGGTTAATACAGTTATCACATGGTCATCAACATACTCGACGCATCGACTACGCCTACTCGACATGCTGCTCTTAGTCTCTGCCCGATTCTGCAAATCGACCAGACAATCGAGGGCTACTGACGTGGGCATACCCTTCGGGTCCCCCACTATTGGTATACCTGGTGCGTTCCAGCCGAAGGCGCACCATTGGCGTACCCGATGCGGCCCAGACAAAGGCCCACCTGGCGGCTCAACAATTACTTGAAGTAAAAGACAAGGACTCCCAGACGTAGTCTAATAGGACTCTTGTAAACCCTACCTGTCTCCCTTTATAAAGCCAGGCAGGGGCACCCTTTATAAGGACAACTACACACAACAGATAGGCATAGCCCTAGCGAGATCGCATCTCACCACCACCATCGCTATTGCGGCCACCATGTAATCATACATCTATACAGATCAGATGAGCAGGAGTAGGTCTTTACCTCACAATGAGGGGCCGAACCTGGGTAAATCCCTGCTTGTCAGCCGACGGAACTACCAGCGCGCCAACTTCTCCCTCTATACGAAACCCTAGGTATCTCGACCTTGGGATTTGCCGTGGCCACCCCACGTCATCCACTTTTGTGGGAAAATTGTTTTTCCTTTTTCCAAATGACTAAAAAAGGTGCCTTGTGAAGCAAGTATCACACATAAGAGCATCTCCAACCACATCCCCTAAAAATCGGACCCCAAAGTGTCCGCGGACACGTCTGGGCGTGTCCGCGGACACTGCCCGGACAATCCCAAAATATGGCGTGCTACAAGCACAATGTTCAAATCTTGAAACCCAAATACATGCAAGCCATGCACGTCGATCATGCAACTAGTTTGAAGTGTAAATAAATAGTTCAAATCAACTTATTACAACAATTAATTATAGCTAAACAAATACATAGAGATCGAAATCACTCATAAAAAATAGTTCAAATTATTAGGACTGCCTAATGCAAATTGAAATTCAATTATTTCCCATTAATTAGGACGGAGTTTTCCCATGAATTAGGACGGAGGAAAAGTCGTCGTACAGATCTCGACAGCCTTTGAGCCTGTCACAGGCCACGGTGATCCTTCCCTTAATCGATCCCCGGAAGTTGAGAACATGCTCCTCCTTCTTCTGCAATTCCTCTTGAATGCTCAACATCGACATTGCGACCATCTCGTCTCCATCCTCAGACGTGTCATCATCACTACACCCGTCCATGAACTCGTTATGAATGAACTCATCTATGATCGAGTAATCGTACTCATCGTCGGACGAAGAATCCATGGCTACAAATATGAACACTCAATTAAAAACCGGCTCCGGCATTTACACAAACACTTTGAGAGCGAGGCGGATGTCGGGCGATGTAAAATGTACCGGAAGCAGAGCGTACATGCGAGGTCCAGGCGACTGCGGTTTCCTGGCGAGCGCGGAGGAGTTTCCTACTGACGCTGGAGGTTAGGGGCGGCGGCAGATATACGATGGGAACGGCGACGGAGCAGAGAGGTGCGGCGAAAGTGAGTAGAGTGGAGGAAGAAGAGAGAGTAGCAAGGGTTCCGCTTCGATTTAGGGTAAAACTGTGTGGGTCCGCGTTGCCAGGTCCGACGTGGCGGACGCGTCCGGGCGGCCCCAAACCCTCCCCACATATGGGTTGGCTTTGGGGTTTGCCAGACTGACCGGACGTTTGGGCTAAGTTTGGGGGTGATGGTTGGGTCATGGTTTTCGGCCCAAATCGTGTCTGGGCTATCCGCCGGACGTTTGGGGGTGTTTTGGGGGAACTGGTTGGAGATTCTCTAACACGCCCAATAGGACGTTTGCAATTTTCACGCAACTTAGACCATATTGAAGACCTATAACCTAAACATTTATATTTTTCAAGTTTTTCATACTTATTCCCTTGATTAATGAATTTATGGACAAATACCACAATTAATCCAAAATTAAATAAAAGTGTGTGATATACTACTCAAGGAAATTAGCAAAATCATTCCATGTGCCCTAGAAGTGATATACGCAATGTACGTAGGAGGTGTCGAATAATTCAAGACCTGTTCATGGAATGGTATGTCGGCAATTTGCACCCCGTTTTGAGAAAAAGACAACAATGTGAAAAATAGGGTAAAAAATGTCATTCTTTCGCATGGAGTCCTCTTATGTGTGCTAGTTGCAATGAGAAGTGATGAATTTTAATTTTATAGTTTTGAAAACTACTATCATGTATGAACATTTGTAAGTTTCAAGCCAAAAGACCAAGATCATGGCCATTCTCGGACTATCTTTCAAAAAAAAGCTGCCAATCTTTTGGCACAAACGTGCATCTTACCATCATAAGGAAACACGGTAAAAGAACGATTTCCACT
Organism: Poa pratensis; assembly: GCA_947311845.1. NCBI lineage: Eukaryota > Viridiplantae > Streptophyta > Magnoliopsida > Poales > Poaceae > Poa > Poa pratensis. Next base: position 7,120,247 of record CAMZMU010000057.1, read on the forward strand.
TTTTATGAGAAAAAATGTTTATAAAATTTTTAATGGCTAAAAAGGGCAATTTGTGAAGAAAATGACACAAAATAAGATGCGAGATGGGCTCCGGGAGCAAATGGTCCGAGCCCCCACTCAACGCGCCTTAACAGTTGCATGACCCCCCGCGGCGTGGCGGTCCCGCTCAGCGAACCTCCCCACGTCTCACTGCCCGCAATGAAGGCTCCCCGAAACCGAGGCGACATCGGTCAAAGCATGACTGCTCGGGTCCGTGCGCTCTTGAGTGCCTGCGCCCCGAGTGGTCGAATCCGCTCAGTTGGTAGCAGCACGTCTCTCGGGCGTCCCCTCACCTGGCCCATGCTCCAGTTGGGAGTAGCCCGACAACCAAAGTCGCACGCGTTGCCAGGCCACGCCCGGGGGCTACTGTCGACACCCTGCCATTCGGGGGTGTCACGAATACGGGTCGCGTGGGCCACGACAAGCTCCCGCGGCATAGGCATGAAGACCTACAAGAGCTACATCTTTGTGGCGCATACACCTGGCAAGGCGAGCTGGGAGCCTTATCACCCTTACGAACGGAACAACCCATGGAGGAGTCCCGACATGGCGCGACCGAGCCTTCAAAAGGAAGCCACGGCCTCTCCCGGGCCACGCGCACCAACCACCATCCCAGGAAGGGCGATGCACGCCTGGCGGACACTTGGCACGCCTTGTATGAGGCGTGGTCGGAGCACTGGCTTGCTGGCAGCACAATGAACTTGACACGACATGAGATTCCGTCCCGTCCACACTAGAGCAGGGTGCGGCCCGTGGACAGATTGGTGGCAAGCTTTCACAACCACTATCCACGATCGGTGCCACCCATCCGTCGCGGTGGCACGCACCGATGAGGTTTCACTCATGCATGGCTCGGACGTCTGTGGTAACCCCTTGCGGTATAAAAGGAGGACCACGTCCACTGTGAAGGAGGTCGGCACATCTGAAGTCCTCACGCGCAAGGCAGAACCAAGTCAACAACACCATCGTAGAGGAGAGACCCCAGGGAAGGAGTTGCCTCCCGGGGCAGAGAGAATCCACCCTTGTACTCCTCAAGATCACCATCAATCCAAGATCGGACAAGCAGGACGTAGGGATTTACATCTTCGAACGTGGGTAAAAATCATGTGTGTACTCTGTTCGTGTGCCGATCCATCTCTGACGTCGACGCAGGAACTCCCTCGTGCCCCACTGCCGAACAAATCCATAGGGGAACGTTCCGGTTTCCTCGGTGTCTGTGTTTCGACACGCGACACACATCATGCAAAGAGAGAACTGTGAACGTTGTTGTATAGTCCCAAGGTGGGTCAGCCCAACCCCATGTTCATAACATGAGTCCACATTATTAGTTTGACATCTCAATGTCTATGACTTGCGAAACATAGTCTTCAACCAATACATGTGCTAGTCTAATATTCAAGTGTGTCCTCACATGAACTCCGACTAGGGACATATTTAGAATAACCAGACAAGTAATGAGTTTCACAAACAAGCCACGTACTTGCCAATCAATACAAAGATATTATTCAAGGAACATTATTGCAAATCATGGATACATCAAAATAACATCTTCCCTATGATTGCCTCTTGGGCATATTTCTTACATTAAATGCATCTTATATGAATTTAGTGTCTCCATAAGGTTAAGTGTGAATTTCCGTAAATCAAATATGTATCCGATCAATGTGCAACAGGAAAATGTTGTTGAACTTACTGAAGTCTTGCACTGTCAGTTAGGAATTTTCCCCTTCACTTATCTTGGTCTCGCTTTAGGTTTGTCCAAGCCAAGAAATGGAATAGTTGATCCCTCTATTCATAAGGATTGAGAGAATATTGCAAACATGCTCCGGTTTTTTATATCAAGCTGACACACTTGAGATGATAAATTGATGTTTCTCTCTTTTCCAACTTTTATCTAAGCATCTAAAAGTTTACAAAGGGGTTATTAAGCAATTAGAAATATATAGGAGACCCTGCCTAAGGAGACGTGGACATTTGACAAAAGAGTGCAACTTTGACTGCTTGGACCATGTTTGCAAGCCAAAAGATAAGGGTGGTCTGGGATCATTGATCTGAATATCCGAAATGATCTGCCTGTAATGAAACTCTTAGACAAGTTCATCAACAGAACAAACATCGCCCAAGTTTGTGTGGAATCTTACTACAACTATGCTTTATCTCCTGCCAAGCTAGCAGAATGTTCTTTTTGGTGGAGGACTTGTATTCAGCTTTTGCCTGCTTTTCAGATATTTTGTTGCTTGTCAATTGCATAATGGATCAACTGTTATGCTTTGGAAGGACACATGACACTCACAAACTTCTCTCATGATTTATCCTCAATTGGTTTCCTTTGCCAAAATTCTGGATATTAGCTCCAGTTGTACACAATAGCATGACTCTCGTGGATCTTTTTCATTTGTCATTCTCTGAAGCTGCCTATGGAGAATATAAATTTTCATTGATCGTTTTCAGTATGTGTCTTAGAAGATGTGGGCAATGATTTCTGGTTTTATCCATGGGGAAAAGGATTCTCAGTTGCTAAGGCTTATGCCTTCTTCATGCGACAAAAATTTCCTACACCTATTTCATGTCCAGAGGTTTTCAAATGTCTTTGAAAATCTTGTTGTTAGAAGAAGCACAAAGTTTTCTTTTGGTTGTTGATTCAGGATGGGATCAACCAGGGACGGAGACAAGGGGGGACGAGCAGGGGCTACGCCCCCCCCCCCCCCCCCCCCCCCCCCCCCTATGCTCATGATTTTCTGAAGAAAATTAGCCATCAACCTTCTTGATTAGTGTAATTTCACTATGTTAGCCCTCCTCATATAGATCATCCACACTAATTCGTCTATCCCTGCCCCCCTTGATTTTAGTTTCTGGCTCCGTCCCTGGGATCAACACACGAGATTTATTATAAAGAAATCATTTTTCATTGAGGATTATACATGTGTTTTATGTCACAAAAACTTCTTGTAGACTAGAGATCATATGTTCTTTGAGAGCCCGTTTGCCGAAGAATGTTGGAGATATCTTGTCCTGGTGTGGACTTTGAGGCAAATTACACTCATCTGGATTATATCCATTAGCTAAAGGAGAACATTAGCAAGCCTTTCTTTATGAAGACAATTATTCTCGGTGCATGGGCTATATGTATGAGAAGAAATGGCTTTATTTATTTTAAAAGGAAGACATCATGATCTCTATAGATAGAGAGCCATCTTCAAGAATGAGCTTAAATGGTTGAAATATGGAGCAAACAGAAAGAAATAGGTGTGGCTTTCAGATGGCTTATTCTCAGGTTGAGTAGATAGTTTCATTTGAAATCCTTTTCCTGGCTTTTTTTTTCTGTACAGAATTCTTGTACATTGTAATCCTTTGAAATCAATAAAAAATTACTCAGTAGAGTCCTACTGTTTCCGTACAAGAAAATCTAGATAGCCCTTTTATTTAGAGAGTGGCAGTACAAACTCTGTTTAGCTCGATCTAGTATTGTGATACGGTGCATACGTTGTACTCGTATTTGATGCATGTTGCTGCGGAGAAAATAAGAGAAAATCACGGCAGGCAGCAGTTCCGCGCCGCCATTTTATCGAACACTAGCTAATTGCCCGTGCGTTGCTACGGAACACACATATAAATTGTTTTAAATCATACATTCACTACGAACAAAATGTTTGGTAGAGGCATCGCTTTGTCATGACACATATTTCTTTGCTTAAACTTCGGTAAATCATTGCCGTTATATGTCCCTATAACCTCCAACGACAAAGATGAAAGAGTTGAATAGCCGTTCGTTGCCACGAAATAAAAAAGGAAGACACATTGATCAAAACAATAGTTCGAGTTCAAATTTATGATGCGTGAAATATGATGAGACTTAATGCCCGTGTTTCGCACTACAGAGGAACATTCAAACAAATTATGTATGTGATCCAATTCATACAATAAAATTTCAAAAAACGATATCTCAAGGTCAAGGCAATAATTTTCAGCACATTATTCATTGTCATGGCATCTCTCATTCAGTAGTGTGATGTGATTCCTTAATTCCCTTTCCCATTCTACCTCATTGCATGTGCTGCTCTCTCTCCTCCTCCACGAGCGACCCACCTTATTCTCCACGAGCGATATACGAATAACCTAGCAACATTTGTGTTCCCATGACACATAGGCCATGCCTCTAACAACAGCCAAGGACATTCCCTCTTACCATGCCATTTTTATCATTGGTTTTCCAAGGAAAAATTAATATCACAGTGCAGACTTCTTGCTAAAATGATGCATCTGAAGCACCATATAAAGAGCTAAGTCTAATTCAATACAGAATAATAGCTTCTTGACTTTGCAATGGAAATAAATCAAAGATGATATCCTCCACTATTAACATATTCTATAGAATAAGATAAATAATTCCCATGGTGCTATTAACAAGACAAATTGATCCGTTGAGATGCTTTATTGGAATATTACAGGCGGTGACAAAGATAATAAAGGAATCATCCCTTTCAGATAAAGAAAACCAATTATTCATCTAATGACTATATGAAGATAATGAACACTGGACAGACACTAATAAAAAAATCGTCATTTCTTAATCAAAATCTCATCCATCAAAGGGACATTAAAAGATGAAGCGGTCCAGCCAAAATAAGTAAGCTATACTTGTAACAGAACTCTTCAAATGGAGAGTTGAGTAATGCCGTTTCAAATTGTCATGTACAGGCAGGATTTAGATATCAACTCTTTAATTTATCATGCATCAGAATATTCTTTGAATTAACGACCAGACAATGTGCAGTCAATAAGCATGTCCTGTAGTTTGTTGTTTATTAGGTGCATCCAGATCTTTAGATAGTACCAAGAGAAATTCTTCAACTTTCATGCACTCTAGCTATGCCCAAAACAAATAAAATTACTGGACGGTCTGCTCAAAAAATAATATTGTCTGCTAATAGATGATAGGAATTATTGTGGCTGTTGCTGGTAGTATGAACAATGTATGTTGTCCAGCTCATGCTCTTGCTGCACAGGTCGCACTTCTTTAGGTTTTATCATGGGAATTAGAAGCTCTTCCTGACTTTATTTCTCTATCTAGATGTCTTACTTCTCTGCGGCACTCAATTTTGATAGATTAGCCATCCAACTTGTTCTATGTACAATTGTAAATATATGCTTAGTAACCAAAAGTAGCATGAAAAAGCAAAAGCAAGCAGAGTAATTTTAAGTTTCCTCATGTGCTTCTCAGACTGAAATAAACCAGCATCTTCCTTTTCCTTCCCAGGAGAATCATACTTCCTTTTCCATCAAGGCAACATTTCGTTTTTTGGCCTACCATGTTGTACAAATTAGTTATCAGAAAATATACAGTAATTTACATTAGAATAATATGATGCAAGGAATGGACTGTCATGTTCGACATTTCCAACGCAGATGTGTAATATGCAACTTGTATAGCTCATGTATGGGAAATATTGCCAACAATCAGACAACCGTCTAACTGACTAAAAGATTGTTTTCCTACACTAAAGCTTCTGTGGATATAGAGAGCTTAGATCTCAGAAACCTCATAATTTGTGTTTTGAGAAACACAATTCGCAACTAATTTCTTTGTCCCCGCTCGTTTCTCACCAAATTTATCGGCGTCTGCTTGCCTATTGCGGCCCCTCACCACTCGTCGCCTCTGAGACAAACTTTGCTAAACCAAAATATGATTTCCTGTAAGCTGATTCTTAACAGAAAAATCAGTAAACTTTGCTGGGTATGAGGACTCACGGTATTTCTTTATCGCAGAAGTTTTATATTTCAAACAAAACATAAATTAGCATACGTTGTTGAACATCTCAGCTTGCTATTGCTTTTGCTGGTAGGAATGTAATGATGGGTTAGACTTACAATTTTCTAGGCCATTCTCATAGGGATTCTGCAACAACATGGTTCGGTAAAGCAAATAATAGATGAGGCTGGACTGTGCAAACAATACTATACAGCAGCTACGAACAGAACATGTAGACCAGAGTGCTCGTGCCCAGCACTTTTTTTCGGCAATCAAATCTTCGGGAATGATCTAAACTCAAATGTTCTCTCTAGATTGAGTTCTAGCCGCTGAAGGCTTAAGATTGTGTTTTTAAAAAGATCATAACACGTTGATTCATAAGAGAATGCTAGAAAGGTAATAACAACCTATGTAATGATGAAGTGGACAAGTTCAAAGTTTGGTCTCCTCGTCCAGGAGGCTCTCGCGACCGTCTCCTCCGTCCCCGTAACCCTAGCCGCCGCCGCGCTTGCGCCGGAGTCTGGCCGCGCCGCGCTCCCCCCTCCCCCCCCCCCCCCCCCCCCCCCGCTATCCTCCTCTCGCGTCCGGCCGCCCCCCGCGCGGGCGACCGGCCGCGCCGCCGTTCCTCCCCAGAGCCCTCCTTCCCGTCTCCTCGCTGCGGCCGCCGTTGGCGTGCGTCGCCGGGCTTGGCCCGGGGCGGCGCCGGCGGCGGCGGCCCCCTGCTTCTCCCTCCCCGGTGCCATCCTCGTGCGGGGCGGCATGGCTACGGGTGGTGCTCCCAGGCGTCGGTGGCGCGGCTACACGGCGGGGTTCCTTGCTTCTCCGCGGCCGAAGGTGAGAGCAGCGGCGGCGCCACCATTTGGTGGTGCGGGTGGCTAGGTTCGGCCAGGGCCCTGCAGGCCCAGATCTGGGCCCTTTGGGCCCGATCTGGGTCAGTGTGGGCCCAAGCTCGACCCGGCTACCCGGTTTGACTGTGGAACGTTGCTTGTGACGGAGTGGCAGCGACGACGACGCGTCTTCTGCAGCGTGGCGCCGGGAGCTTCGCGGATCCGTTTGGGTCCGGCCGAGCCTTTGGTGCTGATCTTGAGGGTAGCAGCGGCGTCGGCCTACGTGCTGCAGCGTGGTGGCGGAGACTTCACGGACCCTGTCAGGGGCCGGCCGGGCTTGACCAGCTTGGTGTGTCTCTGCTACTGCGTCCGGTCGGCACCCGCCGATGGCGGTGGAGGTAGCCCTCCAGGTGGCTGTGCTGCGGCCGCCCTCCGGCTCCAATTTGGCTTGGTGTGCTCCTGCGTGCAGCGTCCGGTCGGTTACCGTCTATGGCGGTGGAGGTCGATCCCTCCCACGTGGCTGTGGTACTGCCGCTCTGTCTACGGCGGGTTCCTCTCGGTTCGACCGGTCATGTTGTGATTGCCTGGTGATACGACAATGGTGTCCTCATTTCCGTGGTGGCGTTTGTTGGTGGGTGGCAAGATGGGTGGAGCATGTCGGATTGTCCAGGGATGTGGTTTTTTCGAGGTCGGGAGAAATCCTTGTCATCTTGACACCGCCGCGGTGATGCTTGTGGGTGTCGCTGTTCCTTCCTGAAGGGCGTCGGGTGTACCTCTTCCCCACTACCTGTAGCGTACCGGGGGAAACCCTAGGACTAGTCCGGACAGCAGCAGCGTCGTCGTTGTTTTCCTTCTTGGAGGTGTTGTTCGGTACGCGACAATTCAGAGTGCTAGGATAGTGGTGGGACTTTGCCGGAGAGAGCGCAGCGGTTGCGAGTCGCTTTTGTTTTAGTTGATCCGCCTATGTCGGCTTTGTTTTCTTTTCTTGTTCTCTTTCCTTTCTCTTGGGCATGAGTGTGCTGTTTTGCCCCAGCGGTGGTCTCAAAGCTTGTATCGGGTGGTTGCTATATTAATATAGCGGGGCGAAAGCCTATTTCTTCATGTAATGATGAAGTGATGAAAGCTAAAATTGCTATCTCCTTTTCCTGTGAATCGAAAAAATTGTCGCTTATTCGTGCAGTTAAAATAAGGAATTGACGCACGAACTGCACCTTGGTTGGAGATGAGGCGGACGGAGTTTGGCGTCGACGATGACTGTCGGAGAGGATTGTTGTACGCTGCAGGAGGATGCCGCCAGATGACCTTCCGCAGCAACACGAGGACGAAGCTTCGACGGTCGGGCGGCGCAGCTTCGAGGAGGACGACAGACGACGGTCACGGACGGCTTAATGGGGTCGGGCGGTGGCGCAGCAGATCTGGTAGACGGTGGATCTGGACGAGAGACGGCGCGACAGGAGTCGGACGAGCGGCGCTGAGAGGAGGTGCACGGGACGGCAGCAACTGGCCGAGCAGGAGAACGACGGCGACTGGCGGCACACGGGAAGCTACGAGAGAGGAAGTCGAGTCGAGGCGGCGGCGCACGGGCGGTTGTGTGCGGGCGATTTAGGCAACGTTCATGCCTTTTGTTAACGCTTAATTACTGGGCCAGGCCAATTAGCGATAGCAGTTATTAGCGGAAGGGCAAAATCGGGAGGCAGAAAAATTCTGCCGGGTTACACCATCACCAACTCCCATTTAGCCGCAACCTGCTCGCAGAGAACACGCGACGAAGCAACTTGCATCGCTCCATTTCGTGCCAGGGAACGCACCATCCTGATGCCGCAGCCCGCTGCTGCCTATATATAACCCCGACGGCGACGAAGCGGCCGCAACGAAATCCTTTTCGGCGCACACAACACAACGAGAGGGGAGAGGTAGTTCATCGGCGTGCGTAACCTCCCTCCCTCCCTCCCGATGGCGGCGGCCATGGACCCGGCGGCGGCGTCCGTATGGGAGGACGTCCCCGACAACATCCTCCTCCGCCTCGCCACCTACCTCCCCACCCGCGGCGACCGTATCCGCATGGCCTTCGTCAACACGCACTGGAGCCGTGCCCTGCGCGGGGAGGGGCGGGGGCGGCCGCCGCAGCTCCCCCTCCTGCCCCTGCTCCCGTGCCTCATCTTCCCCAACACCGAGGCGCCCACCTTCTTCTGCCCCATCGACGGCAGGCGCTACCCGCTCCCGCTCCGGGCCCCGTCCGCCACGCGCGCTTGTGCGGCACCGGGGATGGAGGCTGGCTCGTCCTCGCGCTCGACACCAGCCACGCGCACGCTCTCTACAACATCTACTCCGGGGAGCGCATCCGCCTCCCTCCGGGCGTCAACTTCCCCAACTCCAGGTCCAGGAATCTCCCCTTGGTCTTGCGTGTCGCCACGCTCCCGTTCCCGCCGACGCCTAACCGGGGATACATGATCGGCGCCATCGTCCTCGTCGGCGCCAGAAGGTGCCCCGCGTTCTGGCAAGAGGGGCTACAGAACTGGATCACGCCCGACAAGGAAGACCTGTGGATGGGTCGGCCGCCGCAGGACGTCATCTTTTGGAACTGCGCCTTCTATTTCGTCACCGCGGCCGAGAGAGTCGTCCTGTACATGCCAGTGCTCGCCGGGGACAACAACGAGCTATCCATGATCCGCCACGACTTCGACATGGTGGAGCGCCAGGACTACGCAGACGACGTGCTCTTCATTAGAGGCAATGGCTCGATGGTGCGCTACCTCGTGGAGATTAGCGGCTTGCTGCACATGGTCGTCAGGTATATCTACACCGACGGCGGGACGGGGGTGCTCCGGGTCTTCAGATTCAACGTCATGCAGCCGGCGGCCTTCGGCCGGCCCTACCGTGCTACCTGGGTGCCTGTGGAGGAGTTGGATGGCCTGATGCTGTTCGTGGCGCGAGGCTCCTCCAGATCCGTCGAGGTCGCGGAGTTCCATGGCTTCGAGGACTCCACCATCTACTTCCCGGACGACTGCTTCATCCGCGACCCCGAGTATGCGGTGGACAACAGGAGGAGGTACTCCTTCTTCGACATGGGCAGGTACTTAATGGATGACGAGACGTCCCTCGACGAGTCCTGGCCTCCGGAGGATCGTCGCCCGGCGTGGTCGAACAATGCTCCTTGCGCTTGGTGGTTCCATTGACACGACCATGCCACCCGCTGGTGATTCTGCTTACTCTCCACTTCAGCTTAATGAGACTTGCATGCTACTCTCTGTTGTTTCCTCTTCGAAACTTGATGACTACGTCGTGGTGCTGTGATCGTATCCGTCCTGTTGCGTTTCAGCATTTGGTGTTGTCACTTCCAGTTCAGGACCTGCAATTAAGGCTCCATTGCAATCTTGCATTACCTGCTCTACCACATTTTGTACCTTGTTGTCAATTCTAATGTTCCTGTATATTCTGGCTATCCTAGAACACAGATGTGATGCTACTGTCATGCTTCAATAGTAGACAGTGCAGGTTTTGGTTGCCACTGGAATTTCCATTCTGTTTCTGATCACTCTGTGCATGTTGCTGCAAGTTACTTTGGGTGTTCTTGGATATTGTTACCTCTCATATTGGTTAGTTTAGTGCTCTGCTGTGTGCAGTGTGATGTTGTTGCTATCAGAAATGGCAGTTTTGCAGGCATGCCGCCCAAGAATGTCGGTGCAATTTCCTGACATTGTGTGCATGTCTCCACAAATTGTTCTGTGCTCTTTGGGGTCCTTGTCAGACATGTCATTTTCATCTAGTGAGTGACATTGTGTCCATGTTTCCAGAAATTCGTTTCTGCTGTTACTGTAGGTTCCAAATTTTAATGTATGGACCCTGCAATTTCTCTTCTTCTGACGAGTATAACACAAAAAGTACACAGTGCATGATGGGTGAATTACCTGTGAAAACGAGTTGTATTTTTGGTGATATGGTTATCAACATTTGAGGGAAGCCAAGAATGTACAGAGAATGCTGCAAATCGGTTAGTTGGACAACACTTGAATATTAATTTCAGTTCGTGAAGGGTAATTACCGATGATGGTAAACTGACTGCAAAGGCAGAGTCCCAACAAACAAAGGATGTATGCCTATGGATGTACCGCACTTTTGTAAACAGAACTGTGATGGCCATTTAGCTGTTCCATCAAGTTGTTTGTTTGTTTGTTTGTGGGAAGCTGTTCCAGCGAGTTAATAAACCTCCCGATTTAGTGTCAAAACAAAAAGACGTGAAGAAAAGGACCAAAGGCAGCGCAGTTTTTCTTTTGAGTGAATTCGATTCAGTTATGCATTTGTGACACTATTATCTCATCTTGTGAAGAAACGGCTAGATTACTCATTTCAAAAACTTTGGACTCTCTTTTTCTAATGCATATTCGTTGGACAAGTTGTGAGGTGGTGACCGAGACTCGAGAATATCATACAACAATGAGGAAATTGAAAAGATGGTGAAGAGAAGAATGTACATGATCATCGACGACGCAATACATATTTTGTCGCACCACATAGACATGACATGCCGGTCTATTGTAACGAAACATGTAGAATACCAAAACAGGGTACAACCGTGTTCAATATTTTTTTGTATTTCTGATTTTATTTTACTATTTGTGGTAATAAGGCGTGGGATAAAAAAACATTGAATTCACTATTTGCTTTTCCCTTCTGGGAAGAGCAAGAAACAAAGGTGTACAATGTGAAGTCAAAGCTCTTGTGGTACATCAAAAAAGAAAAAACATGAATGGGCAGATAGCCCATTCATCAAAGCCCAGTCATAAAGCCCGCGTCGTCTCTTCCTCACTACCGCCTCAAAACCCTAGCTAGGCTGCTGCTCCTCGTCGCCGCTTAAACCTCCGCCCCCACATGCTCCCACGCGCCTCCCTCTCCCCCTCCCCCTTGTAGCCACCGCCTCCGCCCACCTTGGCCGCCGCGGCCATGGCGACCCCGTCGTACGCGGCCGTGAAGTGCCTCAACACGTCCTCCTCCAGCCGCAAGCGCTTTGTGGTAAGAGCATCCGGCCCGTCACTCTTCGGTTTCGCTCCCCTGGAAATCAAGCCCATGGATTGGTTATTACGGCGGCTAATGATCTATTATGTGCGGGCTTGTGCAGTTCAAGACCTTCTCGCAGCGGGTGGAGGAAATCGACATCGATGTGTACCGTAGCCTCCACGAGGTTAAGGCGGAGCCCTCGAGCGGCTCCTCCTTTCTCCTCGACGCTATGGTGGAGTGGAGGGTATGCACTTTTGTCTTTCTCTTGCTTCATTATATTATATTTATTTCTGATGTGCGAATTTCGCTCCTGGAGCAACGGGGAAGCTTAATTGTGTGCCTCGAACCTTAGGGAAAGCTCAATCACCCTAATTCATACTACCTCCGTTAGCCTACCAAAACGTCTTATATTTTGGAACAGAGATAATAGTTCAGTAGGCTGCAACGGATACACTTGAAGTCGAGGATAGTTGGCAATTTGGATATATCTATCCACAGTTTGTTGCATCAGTGGAGACATAACTCAAAAGATCCACATCCGACCAGCTAGAACAGCCTTTTTTTCCTGCTTTTTACGAATTTTATGAAAAACGGTAGATATTTTTGCTATATGTATTATGGTATTTCTGTTATGTGCCTTGCATATTCGTAAAATTCCAAATTCCAGGCCATCACAAACCTTGTATGGCACAGTATGCCAATGTCCATAGGCTGCAACAACTCATGCCACATCATGATCCTAGCTCCACTCCAAAATTTCAATTACATATAACAAGGAGATCCAATACATCATGATTAGCTCCACTCCAAAGTTTCAGTTACATATAACAAGGAGATCCAACACATCATGATCCTAGCTCCAATGCATAATTTAATTACATACAGCAAGGAGATCCAAACCTCTGAAAAATTACAAAATTACCGACTTATCATCCTTCTGTTGTTTCAATGTCTACAATTAATTATCCACTCAGCAGTTGCCCTGTATGAAAGTTACATTCCCAAATAGCTTTACAGTAGTAAACACACCAGAGTTCGGCAACCATGAATCTGCTCAAACTGTTTCCTTGATCTCACAAACTAAGAATGCAAGAGAAGAGAGATCTTTAGAAGCCACTACCATCTAGCAATTACATATTGTCCAGATCATTCCCCAACAGCTTCAGTACGTCACACATAATCTACATCCATATTTTCCATGGGTGGTTGAGAAAATACTTCAATTAATTCTTAAGGTCGGTGATATGTAACTCTATAGGATCGGTGTGGTAAGTGGAGATCGTTCCTTATTTTTTGTCAGCTGCTTGCTGCGTCTTTTAAATGTCTGAAATTCAGGTTTGCATGATTGTGAGTGAGAAGTTGCTGCGACGATGGTGTTTCTGCATTCATACTTACTGTGGCTGCTCATGCAGTTATCTGTAGTGGTCTATAATTGAGGTTTTTAATACATAGAAATGTTTCTCACTTGTATTGTATCTAGCCTCTGTGGAAGTTTATTTCTTGATGTCGTGAATGTGTAGTTATTCACAAATGTTCCGTTACCCTTCTAATTTTTCCTATTGTTCATGTGACTCAGGAGCTGAATACCGCAGAAGACTTCATCTCGTTTTATGATGAGATGATACCATTGGTACAGACACTACCACAAATTGTATTGCACCGTGAAAATATATTTTCTGGGTTGCTACAGAGAGTAAACATGGCAGCACGATTGTCCCTTGAGCCAATACTCATGTAAGTGGTCAGGTTTCATGAATCTAGTTGAAGGGAGTGATTCGTTGTACTAAAATATGCTATGTGCTGTTGTCGCCTTTCCATGTCTTTGGGATTCGGGTTACAGAATGAATTGACTAGTATTACACTGACTAGATCTCATTTGGCCTCTTAGGTTTACATGCTGCATTCTAGATTTTTTAGAAAGCTTTCCGTCAAGTAAAGAAAGTTAGAAATGAACTCAAATTGACATCCTCATTTATCATCTGCCAAGAGTTGCTACACTAGTTGTTGAGGACCTTTCTGTAAATATAGTTTTATCTTTTATGGGTCGTGTATAATATCATGTATTAATGTGTATCTATACTCTGCTATAGAGGTTACTACTTACTAGGTTAGATTCTGTATTCTCTGCTATATAAGTTAGATTGAATTTGCTGAAGGGCTATGTAATATTTATGGATAATTTTAACTGTTATAACTTATAATCACAGACATTGTGATATTTGGATCATGTCTGCTGAACTCCCGTATCATGAGTGGGTTGGTAGAAATATTGCTGCCTACAATCAATCAGCCGAACTTATCACTTCCTTATTATGCCAAGTCTAGCCGTCAACGAGTGTCAGCAGGGCTCAGACTGAGATTGCAATGTGCTTCTTCTTTAATGCTGCAACATATTATTTACATTTCCTCTTATGCGATACCTAAAGTAAAGTTTCACTGAGAGTACCCCTCTGCCCATTTAGTTCGGCACTGGGCTCATTATTCTGTTGTGATTATGAAATTGACTGTGTGGATCTTGCATTTCTTCGTTCGGTATTCTGTTGTGATTTTGAAATCAATGGCGGGTATCTTTGAATATATAGTGCTGGACTTCAGTACTACCTCCGATCCATATTAATGGCCTCAACTTTATCTAGATACGGATGTATCTAGTTAAGTGTTTAGACTAGATGCATCCGTATGTAGACAATGTTGAGACCATTAATATGGATCGGAGGGAGTATTATATATTAGAGTTAGGTTATTTCAATTCTATGTTTTATTTTATATGTTCTCATGTTTTGTCGATGTTAATTACCATTTTAGGTATTATTAGCGGCCTGAAGTGTTTTGCTCTTTACATGCAGGTTAATTGCAGCTCTCGCCAGGGATATTCTAGAGGATTTTTTGCCGTGAGTTTCTAATTCAAGTTAACTGCAATATAAACCTAGCATGATTGTTTACTTATGGCTTTATACTTTTGTGTACAGTGTACATCTTCATGGTTATTCTTTGGTTGGCTGTTTCACTTTACAGGGTTTGAACTTCTCTCCGTTTTGTTGATTGCAGGTTTCTAGCAAGACATGCTAGTGCTATATCAGCTCTCCTTGATGATGGAGGTGATCGTGATCCTGAAATCCTCGAGCAGGTAGAATATCTTATTATTCTGATTCTATCATCTTGTGGTTGAGTAGCAGAATCCATAATGATGTGTCGTATTTCAGGTCTTCACATCTTGGTCATGTATAATGATGTATTTACAGAAATATCTAGTAAAAGATGTTGTTCAGATTCTCAGGTTAGTTATTTTCTGAAAGAAACGAGGTCTACATACGCTTTTTGAAACTTCATTTCATTATCTCTTTTACCATGATAGAGTAAACAACTTGCACTTGCCATTTTTCCAGTTTTTTTCCACCATCAAACTTAACTGAAAATCCCTTATCTTATCTGAAGGATCACAGCTCCACTGAGATTTTTCCCAAAGGGTTATGTGAGAGAATTTATGGCTGAATCTGTTTCATTTTTGCTGAGGAATGCACCCAGCAGTCAATTAACACAAGGTATTGTTCTATTCGCACTTCTATCCTTTCTGAACTGGATATCATGTTTAACAGAGGGAATACTCCCGTGTGCGTCCTCTACTTTTGGGGGTAGTCTTCTTTACTGCTTTTAAACATTTCATTTGATAATTTGCCGTGGTCCAAAGCCGTTTGCTTTTGAGGCAAAATAGTCCGTCTGAATAACTGGCAGTGGGCCCAACTGAGAGATGAGCTCAAGCGCTCTACCTGTCAAAGGCTCAAATACGAGTACAACTCTTTTTCGAAGGATTGACTTAGACCAAAACTGAAAGCAATGGCTTAAGCCTTAAAGGTGACCAACCCTAGTGAATAAAAGAGACTAAATAATGGTTGAGGCTTAAAAAGGCCTTGCCTGAGGTTTCAAAATGGTCTTGCCCTTTTTTTGTAATCGCCCTTCTCTTGTGTCACTTTTCAGTTTGTTTCTTTTTTATTTGAATATATGTTCTTATATGGATTATCTTTGCTTGACTGGAGAAGACTGGCAATGCTTTTGCCCGCCTACACTGTGATGATATCGATTTGGTGAACTGCTGGACTTCTGTGTTACTATTCTTGTGCAAGAGTCATATGTAGAACATTTTCTGTGTGATATTCATATGTTTCGTTTTCAGCCCACCAGCTCAGCTAGACACTCTATACCGCAAGTATTTTTATTTTTGGATTGGGAAGGGGGAGGTGGGACATGCTGCTATAATGGGCGGCTTGTTTGAGGTATATTATCTTATGTTATATTGACTACCTTTATTTCCCCTCCTTTGTTGTTAGGTTTAAGGAAAGCTCTACTTGAGGCTGCCAAAAATTCATCACCTGTACGGATAGATGGGGTGACTGCTTTGCTGTGGCACGTCATGAGAGGAACTTACACAAAGCTTCACTCAAGAGCTGGGAAAGTCATGAAGTTTTTGTTGAGCAAATCAGTCCTCACCACTATCGACGATAAATTCCCAGATGGTCAGATAACATTTGTAAATGACATGTACTATTGTAATTTTCATGCCTGTTTGTTGCATTGCCCTTTTTTACTTTCATTTATCCTATATATAACTTTTTTTATTGGCCACCTCATTATCTTCTCAGTTTAACTGAACAGTATGCATCTATATTGATTCATCATATTTGTCTACCATTCTAACCATGATGTGCTAACTGAAAATATACTTTATGAATATCTTTTTCGGGTATTATCATTATAATTCAGTAATGTAATCATTGCATTATTAACACAATATGCAGGGTCTGCTACTATACGTGAGGTTATAACTGGCGTGATTCATAGATTATGCAACGAAGTGGATCAGAAAGAGTTGGGATTGATATATACTTGTTTATTTGAAGAAATCAACAGCTGTATTAAGGATGACTGCTTGGAGCACTTGAAGCACTTGATCGATTTTCTTACATTTGCTCTAGAAAACAGCAAGCAGAATGATGCGCTTGGTAGGAGTTTGTCTCATCCATATGTTTTTTTTACTGTTTTGAGTTCTGTTGTTAGTTCTGATTACAGTATCTTACCTGTATTTCATTTTTTCCAGATAAGGCTGACATGGTAAAACTTGTTAAGTTGCTGATTCGTAAGTATGTCAGGCCTGGTAGCAGCACAGAAGAGTCTTCTTCATCTGAGGTTCTTGGAAGTATCTTGGACTTCCTTCTTTGCGTTTTGGATGTTCCAGTTATTTCTTGCAACTTATCCATTGTATACACTCCAGTATTTGAACTAACCAATTTGAGGTAAATTATCGCCTGTAGAATCCATGGTCCTTTTTCTGTATTTACAAAAGGAGTATAGCACCTCTTATGGTTTTAATTTCGATGTTCTCAGTGTGGTTGACTTTATAAAGAAACTTTTGGCGAAAGGCCCACAAATTATACGACCTTTCAAAAGCCAGATACTGAGGTATGTGCTAGTAGTAGTTGTTGTAACTTTTAAATGTACTTATGTACAGTTTCACACATGAATGTTTGACCCTGCAATTTGATGCTTGTAGTGCAATGGATAATTTTCTCGAGACTTCACCTGAGGAAGTTCTCTATATCCTTCTGCATTTATTTGAGAGAGCTACCGATGGAATAACTCCTCATGGTGTTGATGGTATTCATCTTGACCGGGAGAAGAAAGTGTACAAGTTCTGTGTTTCAAAAGTTCGGTCATGTATAGAGTTAATAGATAATATAGTCAAGACTGGTGACCATTCAAGCAATCAGGTCAGTGTAAAGGAAGCTGCTCTACTATGGGGATCTATTCGCTGCTACTCGAATGTTAAAGATGCCCTCAAGATAGTTTAACAATGCTGAATAAGTTAATTTGCAACCTCGACCAGTTGCTTGAAATCGAAGAAGGTGATTGCACTTGAAGATTTCTTTACTTCCTTACAATAACCATCTGCAGGCTTCTAAAAATGCACATTTTTTGTTGACATGCAGATAGCATTAGCGGTCTTCCGAAGGGTACCTGGAGAAGTCTACTTGGTGCAGCATTATTATCATACCATGAATTACTGTTGGTTAACGTCAGTAAAAATTCAGAATTAAGTCTTTTCTTATCTCTTGCCAAGAGGCACAGCACATGTCCGCAAATACTCTCTTCTGTAGCTGAATATTTGGATTCCCTACTTGGGTAAATTTGTTTCTGTTCTCTAATTCTTCTTTCTGTCTTTTACTTAATGACCAATTGTGATGGTTATTCAGTTCTAACTGTTTCTTTCTGTGAGCAGAGCAACTTCCCTGGAGACGACAAAAGAATTCGATCCACAAATCTTTTGAATTCATTCTGTATCTTTGGTGCTAACTTGAGCAGTCCAAATAAGAATATCCGGCTTTTGACATTGAGAATTTTATCCTATTACGCGAAGATGGATCAACGCCTAGGCTCAGATGATGAGCGGCCACAAAAGAAGCGAAGGACAGAAGATTCTGCGGAGGAAACTGTTGACACCAAATACACTAATGTATGTTCTGGCAGCTAATATTTTCACTTGCTATTTGCTGTTCTTACTCTTACATCTCCCTTAAAATCAGGTTGTGGACACTCTGTTCACTGTTGAATCAACTCCAGTTTCAGTATCTACTAGCCGGAAAATTGCTATCTATGTTTCTCGGATACAAATGAGTCTCTCTTCTAACATGGTTCATGATGATTACATACCTCTTCTCTTGCACGGGATTATTGGCATCTTATACAATAGATTTAGTGATCTGTGGCCACCAGCACTGGATTGTCTTGGTGTCCTTATTAGCAAGCACAAGGAACTTGTCTGGAGTCAGTTTATCCAGTTTATCGCCATTCACCAATCAAAGGGGCTGACAGTGAGAAGCCAAGAGAAGGTGGAAGCTGCAACCCACCCACAGTGTATGTCTCAGTCATCTCCCAAATGTTATGTTTGTGCTATTTTTCTGCAAACGCACCCCTATGCTCCATTACCTTTGTTCTCATTTATGGCATGCTGCATTTTGAGTTGCTATTGTCCATCTCGTGCACTGCTGTAATTCTGATCCTATTACGTTGAAGAGGATAAATAGCAAGGAGCAAATTTGTATTGCTCGAACAGTTGACGAGTATGTGTACCTTTCAAGATTATCTAGTTGTGCTTACCCTGCAACTTGCTGTTTGCATGCCTTCGCGTTGAGACGATATTGTGCCGATGTCTTTGTATACTGCACACACAACTTATTCTTAAGCTTTCACTTTGCTTTTCTAAGTATTTTGCCTTAGAACACCAAACTTGTGAAACGATGTTTGTTGAATTGATTGAGCATTATGGTATTTGGATGTGAATAAGCATGTCGCAGTACTGACTGCAGACTTTTGTTTGTTATGGACCTATGGATCACTAATTATCTTGAAGTCAACTTGATGTGCTTTTGCTGATTCTTGTATTACCATTTCTTACTTCATCTTTGATTTTGCAGCTATTTTTGACTGCTTTAGCTTGTATCTTGCTACGGATTTTGATTGCACGCCTCTTGAGACAATCGCCACACTATTGCTTCAAGCTCTACAGAAGATACCTGATGTTGCCGAGTCTTGCTCTCGACATCTTGTACCATTATTTCTTAATTTCATGGGCTATACCGATGCCATCACTAGGTATTGATAAAATGCAATTTTTCTGCAGCGCAGACTTGAATATTTAATGTTCAATCCTTGTTGATGCCTTTTTTAATCTTGGTTACGACAGTGTTGATTCATATATGTCTGACAAATGTAAAGGCAAACAATGGAAAGTGATTCTAAAAGAATGGCTGAACTTGTTGAGAGTAATGCGCAATGCCCGATCGCTGTCCCAGAGCAAGATTATTCAGGAAATATTAACTGAAAGGTTTGTAAATTTGTAGTGTTGCTAATATAAAATTACTGCAGGCGAGATGTTCCATGAAAATTTGTGTGTAATTAACATTTATTTCCAGGATCCTTGTTGAGAGTGATCCAGACATACAGGCAAAAGCATTAGATTGCCTTTTAAACTGGAAGGATGAATTCCTGATCCCATACAGTCAAAACCTTAAGAATCTGATCGATTTGAAAACTCTGCGTGAAGAACTCACCACGTGGGCAGTTTCACATGATTCTATGTCTATTCAGAAATGCCACAGAAGTCGTGTTGTTCCTTTGGTTATCCGTGTGTTAACTCCTAAAGTAATGAAACTGAAGCTGCTTGGTTCTCGAAAGGTTGGTATTTTATCTGATTGTCTTGGACCATAATGTTTAGAATAAACAAATATGTGTAATTTAAGTCATGTGAAGATAACGTCTATTTATTTTTATTGTTTTGCCAGCACACAGGTGTTAGCCATCGAAAGGCAATTCTTCGTTTCCTTCTGCAGTTTGATTCAAATGAGCTTCAGCTCTTTTTCTCATTGCTTCTGAAGTCCTTGGTCCCTGGGAGCCTTCAACTTGAAAAGTTCTCTTGTCAGTCTGGCAATCTGCTTGGAAGAAGTATTTCTGATATCGTGGGAATGTCAACAGAGATCTGTGTTGAGAATCTTACATGGAAGAGGGCAAATGGTTTTCTTCATTTGGTCGAAGAAATCTTTGGTTCTTTTGGCATGGCACATATAAGTCCATTTCTTAATACTATAATGATCATTGTTGTTCGCTTGCTCGAGAGTTGCATGCGGAATCTCGGAAGGAGTAGCGATGAGGAATATCCTAATAAACAATCAAATCACCCTGACAACGAGTGCTCCACGAGCCAGGAAGATGGCAATTCCATAGATCTGAAAGAAGGCTCAAAAGAGATGACAGTATCAGATGATACTGAGGTGTGTCACATTATGAAAATATCTCATGAAAACAATGTGCAGTGCTCTCACCTTTAAGATTGATTTCGTTATTACATATCTATATCCATGTTTAACAGAACTACCGAATTGTTGTGTTGTACTTCCTGGGAATAAGCTGACAATGATATGCCTAATTCAAGCTATAGAACTAACTGATACTTTAAGAAAAAACTAGTTAAACATATTTAGCAGATCCCAGTAACTGTCGCTACTGTTTGCTTGGTGATTCTATTTGAGTCTTACGGAAATTTAACTTATTTGTAGTATGTGTCATTCTTTCTTTGATCAAGCTAATGTTGGCAAATCGGCTTATCTTCTCTGAACTCATCCTCTTCACTCTTTTATGCAGGCAAGTGCCTCAGTCAAGCAATTAAAGGATCTTAGGTCCTTATGTATTAGAATTGTTTCCTTGGCACTTGGTCAGTATGAAAGTCATGACTTTGGAGAATACTTCTGGAATACTTTTTTCGCTTCTGTGAAACCTCTAATTGACTGCTTCAGACAAGAGGCTTCCAGTAGTGAGAAACCGAGCTCATTATTTTCGTGTTTCATGGTCATGAGTCAGAGCCCAAAACTAGCACCACTGTTGGGGACAAATAATCTTGTACCCGCCATATTTTCTATTTTAACTGTGAGGACTGCATCAGAATCTATCACCTCCCATGCACTTGAATTCATTGAGAATCTATTGAGGCTGGATAATGATTTGGAGTCGCAAGAAGATCACTCGGTGAAGAAAATTCTTGTTCAACATATGGATGTGCTTCTCAGTAGTCTCCATGATTTTGTTAATTACCGCAAAGAGCTTCACAGGTATATGCTTTTGTTTGGGTTGAGTCTGACAAATGGTACTGAATTGCTCACACTGCTTTCTGTAGTAGTTCTATATGCATTAAATGTAAATCTATTTTCATTGTATCAATCTATTTTGTAAGCATCTCTTGTGAGTGGTTATGGCCTTTAAAGTTATCTATTCGCTTTCTCAGCAGCCTTCGTTCCCTTGATTTGAAGGATATTTTCTTCTTTTGTGAACTCTTCTCTGCTTGGTTCTTATCCGTACTGTTGGAGAGAAACTATGTACTTAAAAAATCATTGTACTGCTAAATTATTTTGGTTCGAGCATTTCTCGAGTCCACTTGCATGTTAGTGGAATATATATTATTATTAGCTGCATCAGTTATGCATTGTTTGGGATATTCGTTTCTTGCTTGGAGATGCTTCAGACTGAGGTTATTACACAGTTTTGGACCTTATGTTTTGGAGCTTGATGTGTACAGGAGAACTGGGAGATGGCTTGGGCAGCGTGAACTTAGGCTGTTTAAACTATTGCTAAATTACATCACAGACCCCTTAGCTGCAGAGCATGTTGTAGACCTCGTCCTTCCGTTTTTCAGTAAGAAGGATTTGAACTCTGGTAAGCCTATCTTCTGGTCAAGTTTGTCGTATTCACACACCTAATTTGTATTTCAACATGCAAACTGGGACGTGAGATTTATTCAATATTTTTCATCTCGCTTGCAACATTCTAGGCTTCCACGACCTTGACATGTTCTGCCCTCTTCTCTCTTTGTCTTTTATATAACAGATGAGTGTCTGGAAGCTCTACATGTTGTAAGGGGAATAATACCAAATCTACGACATGGTGTATCGATAAAAATTGTAAATGCACTTAACCCATTGCTTGCGACTGTTGGACTCGAGCAGCGGCTATGTATCTGTGATATCTATGATGGGTTGTCATCGCATGAGTCTTCAATGCCGTCTCTGGTAATTATTTTCTTTACTCCTGATGTCGTGTCATCTGTGTCAACTTTCCCAGTACCTGTTCCTACGTTATTACAGTCTCGGTTGTGATAGTTGGTCCTTCATTCTTACAGGCTCGGTTACTGCGAGATCTGAATGCTGTTTCAACTACAGAACTTGGTGAACTAGATTATGACATGAGAATCAAAGCATATGATACTATTCAGCCGCAGTTGTTTCATGGCATGCAAGAAGAACATATGGGTGCCATATTATCTCATTGTGTGTATGATATGTCATCCGAAGAGTTAATTTTCCGGCAAAGTGCATCCAGGGCTCTTCAATCGTTCCTGGGCTTCTCTGCATCAGTTATGAACAATGACCTTGAGTGCTCAACTGAAACAGCCACTGTTAAACCTGGAGAGAATAATTCTAGCAGCGTTTGCACGAAAGGCCGTATTCAACAAATATTAGAGAGAACTTACCTTCATAATATGGGTTCAGCAATGTGTAAAGACATATCAGTTCAAAAGGTGTAAATTCTGTCAAGTTTTGGTATCTTACTATATGCCATCGTAATTTCAAAAAGAAGAAATTAATGTTGTTGTATTTCAGGAGTGGATAATTTTACTACGGGAGATGGTCTATAATTTTGATCATGTACCATCCTTAAACTCCTTCAGGCCTCTCTGCAAGGAAGATCTGGATGAAGATTTTTTCCACAACATAATTCATTTACAGGTAAATCTACGCAATACATTCATCCCAGAGTCCAAATAAAAGACAGTAGTTCTTATTTGTATGGTCATATCCACAAATGCAGGCTGGTAAAAGATCCAAAGCGTTATCTCTTTTCAGGCAGGCAATGAAAGATACCAGCTTTTCAGAGGTAAATGTTAAAATATTGCAAGTTTTTGTTTTGAATACGTGTCAGATAAAATGAGTAACCGCCATAAAGTTCAACGTTCAGTCTGTCATTGGCTGCATCTTTTGCTATTGATTGCCATGATAGGTGTTTGGTGGTGCATTTCATCCCATTAGTTCTCACACGACAATTGCATTATTCAATATTAGCTGGCGGACCAAACTTACAATGGATTAAGCATCTGATATCCTGCTGTCTCCTTTTTTACTGATTACATTTAATTCTTTTGCTTTCATTTTAGGACGTGACTATGAAAGTCTTTGTTCCACTATTTTTCAATATGTTCTTCGACGTTAAAGCTGGGAAGGGTGAACATGTAAGAGATGTATGTTTGGATACACTTTCTTCTATTGCTGCCAAAGTGCAGTGGGAGCATTACCGAACAATATTAATGAGATGCTTCCGGGAGTTGAGTCTCAAGCCTGATAAGCAGAAGGTTATATTGAGGCTAATATGTGCTGTGTTGGATGCGTTCCATTTCGCGAAATCCACAGCCAACGTCTCAAGTAGTTCTGATGTTATGAATGAAGATTCTCTTTCTTCCGTTACGTTCTCCTCAACTACAGTCTCTTTGGAGAAGCAACAGTACCTGCGAAAGGTAGTCTTTCCACAGGTCCAGAAGTTATTAGGATCTGATCCAGAGAAAGTCAATGTGAGCATAAACCTGGTAGCACTCAAGATACTCAAGTTACTACCAGTGGATTATTTCGAGTCACAACTTTCAAGCATCATACATCGAATCTGCAACTTTCTCAAGAATCGTCTTGAAAGCGTACGTGATGAAGCAAGGTCAGCTTTGGCTGCATCATTAAAGGAACTTGGGATTGGTTACTTGCAGTTTGTGGTCAAGATATTGAGGGCAATACTGAAAAGGGGTTATGAGCTACATGTTCTGGGCTACACCCTTCATTTTTTATTATCAAAAACTATAACTGCCGAGATGAATGGTAGCCTTGACTATTGCTTACAAGATTTGTTGGCTGTAGTTGAAAGTGATATACTTGGAGATATTGCGGAACAGAAGGAAGTTGAAAAGATTGCCTCCAAAATGAAAGAGACAAAGAAGAGAATGTCATTTGAGACTCTTAAGTTGATTGCCCAGAGTATTACATTCAAGACACATTCTTTGAAATTAATCTTGCCGATTTCTGCGCATCTTCGGAAGCACGTTAGTCCAAAATTAAGAACGAAACTTGAGACGATGTTACACAGTATAGCCTTGGGGGTTGAGTGCAATCCATCAACTGAAACATCTAATTTATTTATATTTGTTTATGGCCTTGTTGAGGATACTATTAAAGGGAATGGTTCTCAGTGCAAAGATAATACGGAATCTGGTCCTGGTCAAGAAAATATTCGCAGAATGAATTCCCTTGGACTTGGTGAGGGTGGCTTACAAAATTCCTATATACTTACGAGGTTTGCACTTACTTTGCTGCGTAATCGTTTGAAGAGCATCAAGCTGCATAAGGAAGATGAGCAACTATTGTCGATGCTGGATCCTTTTGTCAACCTTTTGGGAAAATGCTTGAGTTCCAAGTATGAAAGTGTCCTTTCTATTACTTTTAGATGTCTTGCCATGTTGGTGAAACTTCCTTTGCCATCTCTCAAGGACAATGCAGATCCTATCAAGAATGTACTGATGGAGATTGCACAGAGAACTGGAAATTCTAATGGTCATTTGGTCACGTCTTGTTTGAAACTACTTGCTCATCTACTTAGAGGCTACAGGATTTCACTTTCAGATGATCAGCTTCAGATGCTTGTCCGTTTCCCAATTTTTGTCGATCTCCAGACAAACCCTTCACCTGTTGCCCTATCGCTTTTTAAGGCAATAGTCAAAAGAAAATTGGTTTGCCATGAGATTTATGATATTGTAGTTAGGATAGGAGAATTGATGGTAACAACTCAAACAGACTCTACAAGGCAGCAATGCATCCAAATTCTGCTACAGTTTTTTCTAAATTATCCACTCTCCGAGAAGCGCATACAGCAGCATATTGATTTTTTCCTGACAAACCTGAGGTATGAACAAATTTCTAATATGTACTTGCCTTTGGCATTGCATGTGTGATGTAAGCTAACTTTAAAAAATTGCAGTTACGAGCATGCATCAGGAAGAGAAGCTGTGCTCGAAATGCTCCACGATATTCTGACCAGATTTCCCCAGAGAATTATTGATGACCAGGGTCAAACTTTTTTTCTTAATCTTGTAGTTGCTTTAGCAAATGAACAGCACCAGAATGTGTCTTCTATGATCCTTAGAACAATCCAGAAGCTGTTAGGACGCATTGGTGATCAGGGAAAGAATTCAATTTTTGAGTACTCTCTCGCGTGGTACACTGGTGAAAAACAGAATTTGTGGAGCGCTTCAGCCCAGGTTAATGATTGTTTCCTTTATGATCCTCCCATCACTAATGCAACAATCTTGAAATCGTCTTTTGCAAATTGTCACCTCGATTTGCTTTAACATTTCAGGAGAGCATATAAGCACTTCAATCTGTTATTATTGCATACTTTTTGTCCTGAACTGGAGAAATGGTCATTGTATTTTGCAGGTTATTGGTTTACTCGTTGGAAATCGTTCGTAGGAATTGGTAAACATCTTGAGAGTATTTTGGCTGTTGCGAAGCAAATAATGGAGTATTCTGTCAGTGCTTCTGGAGGAGTGCAACTAGACTTAACTGGTGAAACTGGTCTGCCATTTTGGAAAGAGGCCTACCACTCTATTGCCATGATGGAGAAGTTGCTACTACAGTTCCCAGAGTTGTACTTCAAGCAAAATACTGAGGTATGATTACCTTTTGAGAACTGATCTTGTCATGTGTTCTTTTTATTAGCCGTTGCAGTGCTCTTATTATTGTTTTCCAGAAATATTGTCACATTTTGCAACTGATGTAACGCTATGTGAGGGGGCTCTTATCATGATTTTTGTACGAGCTGTTGACCTGCTGTAGTTCTCGTATTATTGGTTTTGCAGAACTATTGTCACGTTTTACAACTAATGTTATGTTATGTCCGTTGAAAGAAAGTAAACTCTGTTCATGACCAACTTGTAGCAATGAAGAAACAGAGTTCATAGCTAACTCGTAGTCCACATCCCTTAAGATAGCTTAAACAATGACTAGCCTCCCCCTCCCCCTCAATTTCGTCTACACACCAAATTCTAAAACATTTTTTAAAAAGAAATCCAGAACAGATTTTGATATTGGAGGTATTATGGCTACTTACTTCACATTGTTGGATTACATGCCTGAAACAGAAGTAGCCAGTATTCTACTTGTTGTGCAACCGTGACACACTTTTTACATGCAGGCAATTTGGATGATAATTTGCAAGCTTCTGATACATCCCCATTCAAAGTTGCGTAATATGGCCAGCTCTCTGGTAGCCTCATATTTTGCTTCAGTAGAGAAAAGGAAACACGAGAAGTTGAATGCCACATCATCATTCCTTGTCCAACCAAGCAGGCTATTCCTAATAGCTGCTTCTTTCTTGAAACAGTTGAGGACGGAGCTAAGTGATACTGCAGCAAACAATCTAATCGTACAAAATCTTGCATACTCAATCTGTAACTTGCATATGTCGATTAAGCAAACAATCTCATCACATCAGTTTTGGTCTAGCCTTGGTTCTTCTGATCATGTTGCCTTCCTCGAGGGTTTTGAATTGCTTGGTTCAAGAAAAACAAAGAACGCATTTCTCCTCTCTTGTACTGATGCGGCTGGATCTGACCTTGGCAGCAGTGCAGAACTTAGATCTTTGTTAGTTTCTTCTCTCCTAAAGAAGATGGGAAAAATTGCAATGCAAATGGAGGACACACATGTAAGCACCATAACATTACCCAAGTCATTGTCCATTGTAAATATTGTCCTTACTATTTCTTATGGTATTAATAGTTAAATACTTAAAAAATTGTATTTTTTTCGCAGATGAAGATCGTATTCAGTTGTTTCAGTTTGATTTCATCAAGACTTGGAGCTGGAGTATCACTAACCTATGCTGTTCACCTGTTGGCCCCATTGTACAAAGTTGCTGAAGATTTTGCTGGGAAAGTCATTAGTGGTATGATCTTTGTCTTCTCCCAAACTGGCGTTGTTGCGTATTTTTATATGCATTTGTTTTGTTCTGTTCCCTTCATGCTGTTGAGGTTTAGTTTCTTAGCGTAGATTTGTGCTATTGCAAAATGAAACACACAAAGCTTACATGTACTCTTGGCCAACTTATAACTTGTTGCTGTTTTGGTTTGTAGATGAGGTTAAGCAATCAGCAGAGGTGGCCAGGGACAAATTACGTGATCTGATTGGCGTTGAGAAATTTGTGGAAGTTTACAACAGTGTCCGGAAGGACCTCAAAGCAAAGAGGGAGTTGAGAAAGCAGGGTGAGAAGCTTGTTGCAGCTGTCGACCCAGAGCGCCACGCTAAGAGGAAGCTGCGAATGGCTGCCAAGCACCGTGATCACAAGAAGCGGAAGATAACAGCGATGAAGATGGGAAGGTGGCTGAGGTAGTTTTGTTGCTAGTGTCACCACTCACCAGACGTAAGTTGTACAGCATTCACATTTGCACGGCATGTTGTTCGTGCTAGACGGCCGGCAGGAAATTTTGTATGCTAGTTATACATACATATTAAGTTACCATGTGTCATTCCAATTTTGTGGACGATGTGAATGAAATTTGATAAGAGGCTTCATTACAAGCTTTATTTTACTGAAATGGATCACGCTGATGGCGTTTATGGTACTACCTCCGATCCATATTAGTGGGCACAACTTTGTCTAGATACACATGTATTTAGTCTAAATACTTAACTAGATACATATGAATTTAGACAAAGCTATGCCCACTAATATGGATCGGAGGGAGTACAGTATTTGATCGCTGTTAAAAAATCAGACATACTAATGTCCTCACTTATACCGGTTGATTTGATGGATTTTAGGGGCGTGATTGTTTGCTTGCATGTTTTTCTTGACTACGAGGCGTGTTTGGTTACCCGCATGCATTTTGGCTTCGTTGATCTCAGCCACGTTGTGCAGCCCGTTTGGTTGCCCATCACAAAGAGGCAGCCAAGGCCTGTTTCTAGGGAGCAAGTTTACCCTGTTGTTTAGTTGCCAACCCTGTTGTTTAGTTGCCAATGTTGGCGTTTAAGGGTTAAACCCCAATATTTGGTTGCTATGTTGTTTGGTTGCCAACGTTGACATTTAAGGGTTTGGTTAAACCCTAGTATTTGGTTGCTCGTTTTTTGGTTGTTGTGGTCAACTTGTATCCATTATAGTGGTGAGCTTACCAGTTTAATTTTCACATATGATCATACATAGACTTAGGCGAAGCATCATACATAGACTTGGGCGAAGAACAAATAGACAATGACGACGAAATGGACGATGATGGTCAAGTCCTTGAGGCAGCCTAACCCGATCTGTGCTTCACCTTCGGGCACTCCATTTGTGGTCACAGTTGCTTCGCGTTCTCCAGTCTTGGTGATCTAAGATCTCTGGCAGCATGTTTATGGAGTAAGCCTTCTCTGACTACTCTTTAGTTTCAAATCTTTTGCAACACTGGTGGTGGAAACCTTCCACTTGAGCATAGCAAGCGTCCTAGAAATCGAAATCGTAGACTCCTGGAACCCTGCCTCTGTACACCACATACCACTACAACACAGAAGAACAAGTTCAGAACATGCAAAATAAGAAAGCAACATAAGCATAGCATGCATTGATCATCATATGCCCTAAACCCTAAGGCAACACTATCGTTTGCTGCATACTATGGTGTCAACCTACCACTACATCAAAAGAGGGTGTAATACTACCAAGTTCATCGAGTGAGGGATTAGCATATGTATCACCTCAAATATCCAAAATATACAAGCCATAAAAAGTTTTGTTGTCCTAGCTACCCAAAATATACATCATGTATCATCGTGATCATCATAATCAAGCATGCTCGCACCACCGCCACCAGCAGACCGATCACTACACGAAGTAGTGCTTGGCCAGGAAGGTCCTGAGCTAGAGCTTCCGGTGGTCCTCAGCCATGCCAACGTAGCCAAATCTCGAGCCTTGTTGTACAGAAGGTGACTAAGAGCCACCATCTTGGCCTCTGGACTGAACCCATCAGTGTCCATGACAGCGTTGTAGAGGCCAGGGTGCACGTCACAGGCGTGCTGTCTCTGATGGCGGCAACCACCTCCCTCACGACCTCGGTCATGCTAGTGAAGATGAGGACATCTTCGTCCACGAGTGTGCCTCTCTTCCTCTTCCTCTCCTTCTCCTTCTGAGGTTGCTTGCCGACAGGGTCATCAGCCTTGTCTCCACCATCGATGTTGATGGTGTCGGACTCCTGGCTACCAATGCCAACATAGTCAGGAACATGTGTGCCAAGAGGCTCACTAGATCCCAAGGTGAATTTGCTAGTCGCCAGACCAAACGAGAAGATGGTCTGCATCTGGTAGTAGTTCTGGATGAGCTTGTTCAGGTATTCGACGTCTTTGGGGTGATCCTAGGGACGAGAAAACAATGTTAGACAGTCAGGCTAAGACGAAGGGGATGAATGTGAAGTATTGTTAGGTAGGTGCTCCACCTTGATATGGCCTTTGAGGTGCTCGGCCTCCAAGATAACGCTCTCGGTTTCCTCATCCCACTATGCGCCATTAAGGTCTTTCAGCTTGCTAATCGTGATCCACCCGACCTTCCACTTCCGGAGGTGACCTCTTGACCACAGAACTGGAACACCAACTTGGCGGCGGTGTTGAGGTGCACCTCCTTGAACCCTTTGTCGGTTCTCACTCCGGTCTTGATGATGTCGATCATCTTATTCAGCACGAAGGTGGACAAGAATGGAGCCCACTTCATGGTCGTCCCCATCTTATTCTTCTTGCTTATGTCCCTGGCACATTGGAGATCCAGCTGACCTCCTGGCACATCGACCATCTGATGAGGACATCCCAAGCATCGCTACTACTCCAACCGCCGATGGACCTATAACAAGAAGTCGTGCCAAACTTATAAGTGATCAGGTGAACGCTAACTTAAGTTCATTTTATAAACTTGATGATACGGCTGTGCTTTCATCCCCTTCATTGTTGGTTAAACTTAGGTATACACCAAAGGGATCCAACAACGTATGAGCTCACGAAGACATCAAGAAACAATGTTGAAGACGAACAAAAACAATATTGAAGATGAAGAAACAATGTTTTCCAGTGAAGCTGTTTTCTGCCAGATATTTGCCTCTGTCTTTTGATGTGCCATATTCCGATGGAGAAGAGACGGGGCCTTTGGGGTATACCATCAGAAGCTCCTTGAAGTTTACTTTCCAACGCAAGAAACCTCATATCATTTGGAGTTGTGTAGCTCAAGAAAAGTCAGTTTTGGTGGAAGGTGTTCAGGCTGATAAATGCTTCGCGAATTTCCGAGGAGCTCTCCAATAACTCCCCAAGTTGACTGCTTACACTCCCAAGGAAGACACGAAAATGCTGCATATTTTGAATCCTTTTCCCACCTAGCTAAGGGGGGTTGTCCCTGCTATAAAACCCCATCTCCCCAACTTTTTAGGGACTTTTGTCAAACCAAAACCAGCTATAAGCTTTGCAGCCAAGACTGCTTGAGATCCGAGAGATCTTGCTTCCTTTGCTCTTGTGAGTTCATGCGGATTCGCGAGAAGGAGCCTCTGGTTCCCCCTAATTTGTGCTTTTCGGTTCCGGCCGTTTTGTGTGGGTTAGTCCCGGTTTGTGGTTCTATGATTGTTCGGACAGCGGGTTGGAGTTCTTGTAGCTTCGGTCAGCCATCCCAAACGTACGAGTTGCATCCAACCTTGGCAGGTATAAAGCTAGTTATCCCGGCTGCTTGCAGGTAGTTATCCTCCCCGATTCGATCCTACGCCGTGAAGATCGGGCCACCCCTTGTCAGAGCTTTCGTTTACACGGTAGGATCTGTTATCATAGTTCTTGTTATCATCCCTTTAGATTGGTAGGTTTTGTTGCTATATTTTCTGTCCTAAAGTCCAAAGCCTCACCACAAATAAATCCCAAGCCTTGCAGGTGCTGAGATCTTGTTGTTGCATCCCTTGCATGTTTCCGATCTTTTAGATCTGCACCAAGTTCATCTTTGTAGTTGTTTTTAGATCTGTTCGTGTTGTTTAGAAAAAGAGAAGAAAAAAAAAATAGGAAAAAAGGGAGAAAAAGAAGTGCAAAAAAAAAAGAATCAAAAGAAAGAAAGTGTTGAGCAAGATCCAAAAGTTTCAGCTTGGTAGAAAATTTCAGAAGTTGTGTGTGTGCTGTTTGTTTTTCAGTCTTGGTTCAAGAATTAGTATTTCTGTCAAAAATCTTGGTTTGCATCAACTTGATTTCAGCACAAGCCCTTTCGTTTACCCCACCTAGAGCTCCACCAAAAACCGAATCTAGTTCTTTGATCCCTTTCTTTCAATCGCTTTAACACATCCGGGAGAAGTGTAATCTGATGTGAACGCATAAGAGCTTTGGTAAGTGAGAGGTGAGGTTGTGTGTTTCCACAAAAATTTCCTACTCCACTTTTAGCCCTACTAACATGGCAGAATCTCATTCGAGTGTTCATGGAGGAAATCATGGAGAAGCTGAGGCTCCGATCACACGTGCGGAGCTTCAGCAGGTACAAAACAGCATACTTCAAGCCATGGAGAGGATGCTTAACGAGCGCCGTCCAGCACAGGGCGATGGGGTTCCACACCAACATGACCCTATCGACCCGCACGGTGAAGCTAGTGATGAGAATTCTGTGGGAGTTGCCAATGGAGGTCGTGGAGATGATTTCAGCAACTACGGCGAAGATCATTGGGGAGATGATGGCGCCGGTGCTGCTGCTCGAGGTCGTCGTGCTGCTGCTCGTGGGATGCAGCGAGGAGGACATGATGGAGGGCGAGGCCATGGTCCTCGTGGATGCCACTTTGACCCACGTGAGTGTGCTGCTCGTGGTCATGGTGATGAGTTTGATGAATATGATGGTGTCCCATATCGTTGTGCTGCTGCATATGGTGACGATGGTCGCCGTCATGACCGTCGTGATAGAGATGATCGAGACAACATAGCAAGAATCAAGTTGCAGGTCCCCAAGTTCACGGGAAAGGAAGACCCGGATGCATACTTTGATTGGGAAGAGCAATGTGATCAGATTTTTCGTATCCACAATCTTGCTGATCCAAAAAGGGTAAACCTTTCTTGTGTTGAGTTTTCAGGTTATGCACTTACTTGGTTGAATCAACTACAAGAGAATCAGCTGATGTTTGGTCGTGAACACATTGGTACATGGGAAGAAATGAAGCAAGCAATGAGGCGGCGGTTTGTTCCTTCACAATATCATAGAGATCTCCGAAACAGATTGGAGCGCCTCACTCAAGGTACCCGCACGGTGGATGAGTACTATAAAGAGATGGAATCACTTCTGGTTCGTGCTCGTATTCATGAAGATGAAGAGTCCAAGATGGCAAGATTTTTGCATGATCTCAACAATGAAATTTCTGATTTTGTGGAGATGTTTTCCTATAACACTCTACAAGATATTTTGGTTCAAGCAAAATGCACGGAGAGGAAGGTGCAGCAGAGTGGCCATGGACGCTCATCTCAGAACTGCACCACCACACCATGGCAAAGGTCGCAGCCGAGTGCATCTCATGGTGGTTCTCAGTTTCAGCATGCTCTAACTGCCACGCGGCGACCAGCAGCTTCATCGGCATCATCACCGGCTCCTCGCAATGGTGACAAGCGTGGCTCAGCTGCTGCTGCAAGTGCCACCAATCCCACAGCTGTACCATCAACTCGGAGCAGAGATATTGAGTGTTGGAAGTGTTAGGTTGATCTCCACACGCGTGAGTCCAACGACTCACCGTGACCCCATGATCGCGCCCTGATCGGGGGCGCCCAACCAAACCCTGGTTGGTGGGCCCCTGTTGCGCTGCCTATATAAAGAGGTGGGGGCCGGCGGCACTCAGTACGAGGTTGACTAGTGCGCCAGGCACCCCACCAAGACCCCCTACCGATCTAGGGTTGTGGCAGTAGCAGCGGGAAGCTCCACCACCGCCTCCACTCACTGCCATCTCCGGCCATCTCCACCATGGCCGGCACTCCGGGTTCATGCTGCAAGAGGAGAAGGTGCCTCCATTATCTCTCCTCCCTCTGTTCTACCGATTTGATCTAGACCTAGATGATCCCATGGTTTTAACATTGGTATCAGAGCCGTGTTTCGGTTTGAGATCCGAATCGTGTAGAAGAAAAGAAAAGAGAAAGAGAAGAACATCCCCATCTGGGAAAAGGACACCACGGCCAAATCCGCTTGACGGCGGCGCGCTCACCACAAGGTGAACGCGCGACCGGCGAAGGGGTTGGCCACGGCGCCGCCGTCATCTTCCCGTCGTTTTTCGTCGGTGGGGTGTGCGGTGGAGAGAAAGAGAAGAGGGGAAGGGGTAGGCCGTCGCCGCGGCTGTGCGTACGCCCGTCGCCGGTCACTCAACAGGTCTCCTCCGCCGTCGTTGGCTTGCCGTCGGCGCGGCGAAACCCTAGCGCCGCCGTCGGCGGACAGAGAGCTACGGGATAGAAGGGGGCAAAGGAAATGAGCTAGGGTTCCCGTGGGAGCTGGCGACGCGTTCGTTTTGTTCGACCGACTAGCGCGGAGGGCCGTCGGATCTAATCCGACGGACAGGAGCACGCGCCAGCATGCGCAGGCCGCAGAGAAGGCCGTGGGTTGGGCCCCGCTGGGCTGGGCCGTTTTCTTTCGAAGCGGGCAGCGCAGCGCGCGTGCGGAGCAGGCAGGCCTTGTGCCGTGTCACAGCGAGCGACGGATAAAAAGAAATCGCCCACATGGGCCGCAGAACAGCGCGCTGTGCGGCACGCAGTAAGCAGGCCGTGGGCCGAGCTGCTGAAAGATTTTTCCCTGTTATTTTTTTAACAGAACACAGTTATAATGTTTTTTGTCCAAATTTTGGGCAAATTTCATACAGTTTTTTCTATTCAAATTTATCCAACGAAAATTTTGTTTAGAGAACTGAAAAGTGACAGAAATATTTCTGAAAAGTACAAAGTTTATGAATTTTATTCATTTTTCCGCTGCAAATAGTTAAAATTAATTGCTTAAAAGCAATAAAGTGATAATTGATTTTTTTTAAAAGATGTGATAAAGTCAATATTAAAGTTCATGGAATTTTTATTTCATGTTTTCCGCTGCAAATAGAGAAATGTGCTCTTTTAAATTTAAAAGGTCAAAAGAATTAAAAAGTAAGAATTAAAAGCATGATTAAAGTGATATTAAAGATGATTATGATTCTGTTATTAAATGACCAACGTTGTTAATAGCATGATCATGATATGTTTATTATGTGTTAAAAGGTGCATTTATTTCTTTTATTGCCCAACGGTGATATAGTTTTAATTGCACAAACGGTTGTGTTTAGAAAACAGAAAAGTAAAAGTAATGCTTCTGAAAAGTACAAAGTTCATGGAATTTTTTATTTCATGTTTTCCGCTACAAATAAAGAAAAGTGAAGGATAAAATAGAATTAAAGTGAGAATTAATTTTTAAAGAAAATGTTAAAGAAATTATTGAAACAATTATGATTCTGTTATTTTATGACCAACGTTGTTAATAACATAATCATGATTTGTTAAATGTTAAACAGTGCAATGTTTGTGCAATACAGATAATATTTTACAGTTTCTGCTGTAAAGTAAAAGGACTCTCCTCTAATTAAATTGGAACCAACGGGAAAATTTAATTAGAGAGGAGAAAAAGAGAAATACTTGTTTAACAGATTAATTATGGTATTGTTATTTTCTGACCAACGTTGATGATAGCAGTACTATAATTATACGAGTTCTATAGTCAAAGGGCTAGATCTCTGATAATTTTGCATGAAAGTGATCAATTTTCAGAGAAAAGATAAAAGATCAAGAAATGCTCTTGAACTATAGAAATATGTATATTTCATGTTTCCGCTGAAATAGAGTTGATGATAATGTTAATTTCCAAACAGAGTTCTTTATTGCAATAGAAATATTATCATCATGTTGTTTATGAGTTTTATACATTGATTCTATTTCTGCCCAACGGTGATGTAGAATTAGTGTAAAAAGATGATGTTTTAGAAGAAAGTTTTAAAGATTTAATGTGCATATCTTTAACCAGACCAACGTAGGGTTATTTTTATGCTCATTATTGTTTATTATTATTGAATATTTTCTCAGACAAAGATTCTCATGTTTTCATTCGTGAAAGCAAAAGAATGGGTACTTGTGACCCGAAAGATGACCAAGAAAGGTCATAAAGTGAGAGAGTATGTTCTCTCTAAAGAATGACTGCAAAAGAAAAAGAATTCTTGGATGTTAATCCAAGAATACAAATAGATCATCGAGAGTCTTGTTTGACAAATGTCTTTCATGTACTCTCCATGCAGAAAACAAATAAATCATTCAGAGTTTTGTTTAACGAATTTCTTTCATGTACTCTATGTGAAGAAATTTTTTAAACGAGCAACATGAATGCTTAATTTGACTAACGTTGGATTAAGCATGTGTGTAAAAGAGTATTCAGATTTATTTCTGAATTTGATGATTGAATATGCAGTCTAAAGAGCCAATTGTGGCATCTGTGTCTCCTAATTACCCGCATGACGGGAAAAGACGATAATAATACCCACGTGGTGGGAAAAGTCTGGGAAAATACCCGCATGGCGGGAGAAAATTTTGACAAAGGACTTATCCTGTATGACAGGAAGAAGATGTGATGACTCATGTGTTTTTATATCGACCGCACACCTTGTGTATCATAGTTATAAAACACTTAATGAGTCAAAAGAGAATAAAGTTACAAATGAACCTAAAGATAAGAATGTTATGCAAGTGTGACTTGCAGTACCATTGAGAAAGAACTCTTGTGAGTTTTGAAAAGGAATGAGGAAAAAGTACTCCCATACATTAAAAGACAACTTCATTTTGAATGAAGTAGATAAAAGATAACTTCATTTTGAATAAAGCAGATAATCAAAGTTTCGAAATTGTGGCAAAAAGGTTCTTGCCACATTTCGAGGGGGAGATAGAGAATGTTACAGAATAAACTCCCCTAAGTGATCTATGATGAATTGTGATCGTCTGGGGAGTACGACGGTCATAATAATGATACCCCTAAAGAAAAGAAATAGATGTATTCTTGGATATTTTACAGCTCCGAAAGGAGACTAAGGACGGTACTCAAAGTGCCATAAAGAAAACAGATTGACAGGTTAACAGAATAAACCCAAATAAAAAGGATTAAGGATACACCATTTTGGAGAAAATGGAGTAATCTGGGGGAGCATGGTATGAACATACCTAAGGCTCGAATAGATTTTATCTGGGGGAGCTTGTTGCTTTATAATAGAGATGAACAAGTAAACATGGATCTTGTGATTTAGGTCCTTGTAAGAGCTATTGCCTTTTGGCGATAGAAGACTACAGAATTAATTGCCTCTAGGCAATGACAGAGCAACAACATCCCCATATGAGAAAAACAGATGACTATAAAGTCTATATCAGAGAAATTTAAATGAAGGTTGATCCCACCTCATTTACAGAGATTATAAGCAGCGCTCAATCGATTTTGACAAGTGTCTACTTGTCTTAATGATTAGAGACTATGTGAATCCCGACGATGTTTGGGACTCATAAGTAATTTCCAATGGAGCCAAAACAGTAGGCTATAAAGGGTCTACAACACCAATGTGACTCCAAAGGAAATATGTAAAAAGCGATTTTAAATCGAAAGATTTGCGCTAAGAGAATAAACAGATTATAATGAGTGCTAATGGCACATAATGATCTGAGTTACATCAGATGAAAGTAAAGATCACAAGGGATCTTATGGACTAGAGCAAGTCTCTAGAATCAAAAGTTATTTTGGGTTAAAGAAAATGAGAGGACAATCGCATTTGTGCAAACTTATAGAATGGGAAATTCATTTCCTAATCCCGTGTATGTGGATGATATCCTACTTGCTAGTGGTGATGTCAATCTACTACCGGCAGAGAAAAGAAGTTCTTGTCCTCAAAAGAGTATTCTCGGTAGAGTGTCTCTCGTTATAAGTATCGAGATTTACTGAGAAAAGAAGAAAAGGGGTATTAGAAATATCACATGGACATGCTGAGAAGAAGTCTCTATAGCATGCATGTCGAGAAAACCTACGCCTGTTCTTATTGACAAGGGTAATGGAATTGGGAACTTTAGTGTTCCAAGAGATAACATAGAACGGATCAAATGGATATGGTACCATGTGCTTCCGCTGTTGGTTGCTCAATATTACCCTGACAATTCATGTATCCGGGTTGTTTTGGCAATGTCCAATCCAGATATAGATCACTGGAATGGAATCAAAGATATTGGCCTCATGCTAAAAGAAACAAGTGCTCTCAAAAGGTTGTGAGTACAAAGATAGATCTATAAGAGTGCTCTCAAAAGGTTGTGAGTACTCTGAAAGAATTTGTGAAATGTATAGCGAAATCCACAATTGTCGCTAAATTTTCACATTTGGAGTTTTTGTGTGGAAAATCTCCAAAGAATTAAAGTTTTGACATCATGTGATGTAAAGATATGTTATAGCATCATATGAGGCTGAGGGATAGGCAAAATGGTTAAGAAACCTGTACCCGGAATTGATAATGGTTGACAACAGCAATAACCATTAAGTAATTCACTCCTAAGACAACGAGTCAAGTGTGGTGCCAAACACATTGACACAGAGTTATACGTTGTAAAGGAGAAAGTCCGGAATTATGTTGAAATGCTTGGAGCATAAGAGGAATAGATAAAAGAAACACACAAGTGTTTGCAGATCTGCTAATTAAAGGCTTACCGCCCAGTGTGTTTTGGAGAACACATAGTCGACATGGGTTTATGGTATAGTCTATATTATTTCCGGACAATAAAGAGGCCCAAAAAGATCAAAGAATTTGTTTCAAAACAAATAGGTATATTGTAGCTGTCTGATTCTATCGGCAATTGAGCTGAGACGATGAAACATGCTCTATGTATCGATCTGTGATGAAATGAGTAAAGGTGAAAAGTTGAGATCAAGGGGGAGAATGTTAGGTTGATCTCCACACGCGTGAGTCCAACGACTCACCGTGACCCCATGATCGCGCCCTGATCGGGGGCGCCCAACCAAACCCTGGTTGGTGGGCCCCTGTTGCGCTGCCTATATAAAGAGGTGGGGGCCGGCGGCACTCAGTACGAGGTTGACTAGTGCGCCAGGCACCCCACCAAGACCCCCTACCGATCTAGGGTTGTGGCAGTAGCAGCGGGAAGCTCCACCACCGCCGCCACTCGCTGCCATCTCCGGCCATCTCCACCATGGCCGGCACTCCGGGTTCGTGCTGCAAGAGGAGAAGGTGCCTCCATTATCTCTCCTCCCTCTGTTCTACCGATTTGATCTAGACCTAGATGATCCCATGGTTTTAACAGGAAGTGCAAAGGACGTGGTCACGTCTCAGCTGAGTGCCCGAGCAAAAAAGTTTTATTGATCAATGAACAAGGTGAATGGGAATCTGAGAGTGAACATGAGGATGATGGAACACAAGCTGAGCACGAAGTTGAAGCCGGTGAGACGAGTACTTGTGATATTCAGCCTGACAAGGGGGATTGCTTTGTTTCCCGTCGTGTGCTTAGTATTAATGCAGCTAGAGAAGATAAAGGGCATCGACATAATATTTTTCACACCCGTGCAACCATCAAGAATAAGGTGTGCATCATTATTGTTGATAATGGCAGCTGCAATAATATTGCAAGTTCAGATTTAGTGGAGAGATTGGGGCTGAAACAAAGAAGGCACCCAAGTCCCTACAAGATGCAATGGCTTAATGATTGTGGAACGCTGCGAGTAAGTAACATGGTTACCGTTCAGTTTTCTATTGAGAAGTATCAAGATCAAGTGGAATGTGATGTGGTTCCAATGCAAGCATGTCAATTGCTGTTGGGAAGACCCTAGTTGTTTGATCATGATGTGCAAATCAGCAGCCGTGCCAACCGTCTCTCGTTCCAATACAAAGGAGAACACATTTCTTTGCTCCCTTTGACTCCCGAAGAAATATTGATGGATGAACAAAAAAGAAAGAGAGAGTGAGTGAGAAACACTTGAGTGAGATACACCAACATAGTGAGAGAGAGAATCCAAAGCCAAATAAAAACCCACAACTTAAATTGACCAAGACACGGGAAAAACAGGGATTAGCTATGATGGCTAGGAAAAGGGACATGAGAAAGTTGAGAGAACCCAATTCCGTGTTCTTTGTACTCCTGTACAAGGACACTTTTCTTGCTAATGACTTACCCTCTACCACTCCTAGTTTTGTTATTGAAATGTTGCAGGGGTATGAAGATGTGTTTCCCGAGGAGGTGCCACCGGGGCTGCCATCAAAAAGAGGCATTGAACACCAAATTGATTTGGTCCCGGATGCCCCTTTGCCAAACCGTCCACCATACCGCACAAATCCGGAGGAAACCAAGGAGATTCAACGACAAGTTCAAGATCTACTAAGCAATGGTCATGTAAGGGAAAGTCTTTCTCCTTGTGCTGTATCGGTTCTTTTAGTGCCAAAAAAAGATGGAGCTTCGAGAATGTGTATGGATTGTAGGCCAATTAACAACAGAACCGTGAGGTATAGGCATCCCATACCAAGACTTGATGATATGCTTGATGAACTTAGTGGTTCCACCATTTTTTCTAAAATTGATTTGTGAAGTGGTTACCACCAAATTAGAATGAGAGAGGGTGATGAATGGAAAACTACTTTCAAAACAAAATCTGGTTTGTATGAGTGGTTAGTTATGCCCTTTGGATTGACAAATGCACCTAGTACTTTCATGAGATTGATGAATCATGTGCTTAGAACTTTCATTGGCAAATTTGTGGTTGTTTATTTTGATGACATCTTTATTTACAACAAAAAATTGGATGAACATGTTGACCACATACGTTGTGTGCTTGCTGTTCTAAGAGATGAAAAATTATATGCTAACAAGGAAAAGTGCACCTTTTGCACCGACAAAGTTGTGTTTCTTGGCTTTGTTGTTTCAGGTCAAGGTGTGGAGGTAGATGAGGAGAAGGTCAAAGCTATCCGTGAGTGGCTGGCCCCACAAAATGTAAGCCAAGTGCGTAGTTTTCTTGGGCTTGCTGGTTTCTACCGTCGGTTTGTGAAGGACTTCAGCACCATTGCTGCCCCAATGAACGAGCTCACAAAGAAAGAAGTTCCCTTCAAGTGGGGTGATACACAAGAGAAGGCCTTCCAAGAACTGAAACATAAATTGACAACCACACCATTGCTTGCACTACCCAACTTTGGTAAGACTTTTGAAATTGAATGTGATGCAAGTGGTGT
The DNA here is from genome assembly GCA_947311845.1 of Poa pratensis. Taxonomy (NCBI): domain Eukaryota; kingdom Viridiplantae; phylum Streptophyta; class Magnoliopsida; order Poales; family Poaceae; genus Poa; species Poa pratensis. The sequence continues at coordinate 7,160,733 of CAMZMU010000057.1, forward strand.
TGGTATTGGAGGAGTGCTAATGCAAGAAGGTAGGCGTATTGCATATTTTAGTGAGAAGCTTAGTGGTCCAACTCTCAATTATTCTGTTTATGACAAAGAATTATATGCACTTGTGAGATCTTTGGAAACTTGGCAACATTATTTGTGGCCTAAAGAATTTGTGATACATTCTGACCATGAATCTTTGAAGCATCTTAGAGGACAACTAAAACTGAACCGTAGACATGCAAAATGGGGTGAATTCATAGAGTCTTTTCCCTATATTGTCAAGTACAAGAAAGGAAAGGATAATGTTGTTGCTGATGCTTTGTCTAGACGTCATACCTTACTTTCCCAACTACATGCTAAAATTCTTGGTTTGCAAAGTATAAAAGGTTTATATGCTCAAGATACATATTTTGCTGAACCATATTCCAAATGCAACGTGGGAAAGGGTTGGGAAAAGTTTCATGTGCATGATGGTTTCTTGTTTCGGGCTAACAAACTATGCATTCCAGATTGCTCTGTTCGTTTACTACTATTGCAGGAAGCACATGCTGGTGGTCTCATGGGACATTTTGGTGCAAAGAAAACTGAGAGTGTGCTGATTGACCATTTCTTTTGGCCAAAGATGAGACGTGATGTTGAACGCTACGTGCTATGTTGTGAAATCTGCCGCAAAGTTAAGTCTCAGATCCTAGTGCACCTTGGGAAGATATTTCTATGGATTTTGTTCTTGGTTTACCACGCACTAAGAGAGGGAGTGATTCAGTTTTTGTGGTGGTAGATAGGTTTAGCAAGATGGCTCATTTTATCCCATGCCATAAGAGCGATGATGCTTCACACATTGCTGATTTGTTTTTCAGGGAAGTTGTGCGGCTACATGGAGTGCCACACACCATTGTTTCAGATCGCGACACCAAGTTTTTTAGCTACTTTTGGAAAACGTTGTGGGCAAAGCTGGGAACCAAACTCCTCTTTTCAACCACATGCCACCCGCAAACAGATGGACAAACTGAAGTTGTCAACCGCACGCTATCTATGATGCTCAGAGCAGTTTTGAAGAAGAATTTGAAGATGTGGGAAGAGTGTCTCCCTCACGTGGAGTTTGCATACAACAGGGCAGTACACTCGACCACTAAATTTTGCCCTTTTGAAATTGTTTATGGTTTCAAACCTGCTGCTCCCATAGACCTTTTTCCTTTGCCATTGCAGGAGCGAACCAATCTTGATGCAAGTAAGCGCGCTGACTTTGTGACGAAAATTCATGAGAAGACCAAGTAAAACATCGAGAAGATGACCGAGCAGTACACCAAACGAGCAAACAAAGGAAGAAAGAAGATGTTGTTTGAAGAAGGTGACCTCGTGTGGATACACCTCCGGAAGGATCGTTTTCCGGATCAGCGCAAATGCAAGTTGCAGCCGCGTGGAGATGGTCCATTCAAAGTACTTTAGAAGATAAATGACAACGCCTATAAGATTGACCTTCCAATGGATTATGGCGTTAGTCCAACTTTCAATGTCTCCGATCTCTTCCCATACATTGGACCATCAGAGTCGAGGACGACTCCTTTTGAAGAGGGGGAGGATGATGAGGACATCCCAAGCATCGCTACTACTCCAACCGCCGAAGGACCTATAACAAGAAGTTGTGCCAAACTTATAAGTGATCAGGTGAACGCTAACTTAAGTTCATTTTATAAACTTGATGATACCGATGTGCTTTCATCCCCTTCATTGTTGGTTGAACTTAGGTATACACCAAAGGGATCCAACAACGTATGAGCTCACAAAGACATCAAGAAACAATGTTGAAGACGAACAAAAACAATGTTGAAGATGAAGAAACAATGTTTTCCAGTGAAGCTGTTTTCTGCTAGATATTTGCCTCTGTCTTTTGATGTGCCATATTCCGATGGAGAAGAGACAGGGCCTTTGGGGTATACCATCAGAAGCTCCTTGAAGTTTACTTTCCAACGCAAGAAACCTCACATCATTTGGAGTTGTGTAGCTCAAGAAAAGTCAGTTTTGGTGGAAGGTGTTCAAGCTGATAAATGCTTCGCGAATTTCCGAGGAGCTCTCCAATAACTCCCCAAGTTGACTGCCAAGGAAGCCACGAAAATTCTGCATATTCTGAATCCTTTTCCCACCTAGCTAAGGGGGGTTGTCCCTGCTATAAAACCCCATCTCCCCCAACTTTTTAGGGGCCTTTTGTCAAACCAAAACCAGCTATAAGCTTTGTAGCCAAGACTGCTTGAGATCCGAGAGATCTTGCTTCCTTTGCTCTTGTGAGTTCATCCAGATTCGCGAGAAGGAGCCTCTGGTTCCCCCTAATTCGTGCTCTTCGGTTCCGGCCGTTTTGTGTGGGTTAGTCCCGGTTTGTGGTTCTGCGATTGTTCGGACAGCGGGTTGGAGTTCTTGTAGCTTCGGTCAGCCATCCCCAACGTACGGGTTGCATCCAACCTTGGCAGGTATAAAGCCAGTTATCCCGGCTGCTTGCAGCTAGTTATCCTCCCCGATTCGATCCTACGCCGTGAAGATCGGGCCTGCCCTCGGCGTGAACTCCTTCAACGGGTTTGCGCCTATCACCATCTCGGAACAGAACCGAGTGCCATGGAAATCTTCCTCTTGGGTACCAAGGACAAGGCGAGGTCTGGCTGGCTATCAATCAACGCTTGCGAAAACTGACCGGTGGTAAAATCCTACATGGGTTACGAGCAACACAACAACATGAAGATTACGATGACATCATAATGAGCTAGAACAACTTGACTACACAAGAACTTCTACCACTGACGTGAACATTTCGGATTTAGGATCTAAGCTGATGCAAAGTGTTGTGTTTGGTTGTCCACATTTGGCTCGCTGTGGTTACTTGGTAGAACAACAAAGTACAACGAGGACTAACTTGGCGACCCGATCTGTCTCAACAGATACTTGGAGTAATCGTACCCTGCCTCCTCTAGTTTCAAACCGTTTGTAACATTTGTTTGAGAAACCGTTCACTTGCTCCAAGCACTGACTTTCACTGTAGACTCACAGCAGAGCAAGATGACAACATGCAACACAAGCAACAAGCGTTGATAAGAAGATATGCAATGCAATATCTACTATGGTGTCAACCTAAACATCCACCGCAATTCAGTATGTGAGGGGTTAGCATCAACCTAAACATCCACCGCAGTCCAGGAGTACAAGACGAAAGAAGGATATGGCTGGATTTCGGAGGCGTTAGGGCATGGCTAAAGAAGCAAAAGGGGAAATATGTTTAGCATGCATCATTGGGTAAGTCTGCATGATCTTCACTTCATTTTATCATGTATAAGGTGAAAACCGGTACAAGGATGAGAACTACAATGTGTAGAACCAACACTCGTACCAATGATCGACCTAATACATGTACTGCACAACAATGAAGCTCATAAATATGTCATATATTAGCACATTACCAATTGTCTACCACAACGACATCAAGATATCATTGCCGAACAAACAAAACTTGCAGAACCTGCCATGTTATGCAAATTGAGCACATTAGCAATCTACAAAGCTTATTAATCAGTCATACTAGCACATTAGTAAATGTCCACCACAACAATATCAAGTGCAAAACACCATACTACCACATGCTCACACAGTAACAACAAACAAAGTTGCAAAATGTACCATACTATCTACAGATCTACTACACACTCAGAGATTTAAGCTATAAGAGCAAGTGTTTGACGGTACTTACATCCATAAGGGGAGTGGAGTAGACCGGGATCAACTCGGAGAAGAGGAGGAAGAGGTTGCCACCACCCGTTATAGACCAGCGCGGACTGGAGGAGTAGATACAGATGTCGCCGCTTACCTTCTCGTCGTTGAAAAAGCTTCGCAATCGGGACAGAGAGCTCGAAGAGGGGGGAAATAGTATAGCATGTTTTGGTGGTGAATATGGTTAGGATGGGGCGGCGGTGATGAAATTTCTCCTCTCCGGCCACACTTTTTTCCCTACACGCGCAAACTCGTGTCATTTCGGGCGTTCCTTCAGGGCATGTTTCCACGGCCAAAATTTTGGTGCAGGGCAGATAACCAAACACGTTGTCGCTGCCAGGGTGGTTTCCAGACGCTCGAGCTTGGGTCTGCCAGCTAGCGGACGCCAAGTGCGTGTCAGGGTGCATAGCCATAGGGAAACTCAAATTTGCAACTAGTTGCGGGCCCAACCCATTCCGCATGTCACACTTTCGAATTTTCAAAAAATGGGAGATAAATCATGGAGATATATTATGTTGTTTCTCTTACATCTACAAAGTTTCATTACAAAATATGAAAATATGTGACCTGCACAAAAACGACAAATTACACGCAAATAGTACATGGTACTATTCATTTAGCTCTTTTCTTTTTTGCACAGGTCACATATAGTCATGTTTTGGGACGAAAATGTGTAGTCGCATAAGATACAACATAACCAATGTGTGTGATTTATTACAGATTTTTTGGAAACTTGAAAATGCGATTTTAAATAATGGATTGCGGGTGCAACTAGTCGAGGATTATTCGCTCTCCCAGCCATAGGCATAATCCTTCCAAGCATTCGACCCGCCACTCCAAATCAAATAGCGCGCTTGCGGTTGCGATGAAAACCGAAGACCAGTCGCTGTCTCCGACCTTGACCAGTGGCATCGGGAGCACGGCGTCGCTCTGGCGTCCGCGCTGCCACGCGAGGAGAGGAGAGCAGCGCAGGGGTTCTCGCCGTCAAAGTCGCCGGTCCATGGCGACGACCGGCGCCCTGCCCCTACGTACCTTCGCAGATGGATCCCACTTCCTACAGCTAGCACGGATGGATCGGCGCACAGAAAGCGAGGGCACCACTAGCTGCCTGGTACTGCACTAGAAGCCGTCCGTCGCGTACGTCTCCGTCGTTGTCGCGTGTCCGGAGACGCCCGGCAGCGGTCGACATAGCACGGCGAGTTTTCCAGGCAAAGTCTTGGCTCGTGTGCTCCCACTGCGCGCGCTACGTGCGTCATCCGTTTGAACAGGGGACCGGCTCGGCCTGCGTCATATCCCCTTGGTCGCCGGTTATAGCTCTGAGGTCTGCGCTGATGAACATGAGTCACTCCTACTTATAAAGCGCATCTTCGTGTGCACTCGTCGCCATGTCCTCGTACTCGTCCCTCCTCTCCATGGGTTCCGTCGATCTGGTCGGCGGCGGGTATGTGGACGACGGCTACAACAACGACGCCGACGACATGCTGGTCGCGGCCAGCTACCTATCATCCTTCGACTTTGATGTCGGCGAGGAGTATGCTTCCCTGCCGGAGGCAGCCGCCTTCCACGCAGAGCAGCAGACGCCGGCGCCACTCCCCGTTCACTCGCCGCAAGCGGACGCCGCCGACGGCTACAACAGCGGTAAAGCAGCAAGCACTAGTTCAGATGGACTCTCCTACCAAGACGGTGTCATCAACAAGTAAGCATTAATTAGATCGAAGCTCTGAAGAATCTCTCAGTTCACGAGTTTGTGATTCAGATTTCAGACAGGGTGAGGCTGGCTCATCATTCCGAAGTCTGAACTTGATTGTGCCGTGGTCGAATTGTCAGGAGCTTGACGAGCGGCGTAAAGAGGAGCAAGTGCAGCAAGATCGCGTTCAAGACGAGGTCGGAGGTGGAGGTGCTGGACGACGGGTACCGGTGGAGGAAGTACGGCAAGAAGATGGTCAAGAACAGCCCAAACCCAAGGTACGAACGTACGGCATATGCAGCCCAATCAAACCCAGTTGGTGGATGCATTTTTGACTCTGTTCAATGGTGGCCTGCGAGCAGAAACTACTACCGTTGCTCGAGCGAGGGGTGCCGCGTGAAGAAGCGGGTGGAGCGGGAGCGGGACGACGCGCGCTTCGTGATCACCACCTACGACGGCGTCCACAACCACCCCGCGCCGCTGCCGCCGCCGCGGGGATGCGCCGGGTACTCTCTTGCGCAGATGCGCGTCGACGAGGGGTCGCCGCTATCCATGGAAGGGCGCCGCTGCTTTCTTGACACCATGAAGATGCACGCCGTTGGTGCAGGGAATGGCGGCCAGCATGACTGTACACCCGCGCCGGCGCCGCGCGCTGTGCAGCGTGACAACTGACACTAACAGGTGCATGTAGGGATTTTCTAAGTCTCATGCGGCTGTTTTTAGCTTAAGTCTCAGTCGACGTCGTCAACCGTCCGATCCTGGCTGCACACATGGAGCAGGGCTTGTGGACTATATTCTGTGCCTTTCTTTTGTGTAGAGTATTTGTGCCTTTTTGTGTCCAAGCCTGGCTTGTATCGTTGTGTATGCAAGCTGATTTTTTTTTCTACAGTTGAACTTTTCTATACTTTGCAAATAATTGTTTTGTGCAATTGGCTGTAAATGAATGTTTTTTTCCACTTCATACATTTAGCTATATTTCTTATATACTGAATACTGAATGATATTTTCAAAAAGTACAACTAGATTGCTCGCACTTTCTTATACCATAGTCGTGCTTTACAAAAAATGTTAAGCTACATCATGTATTGAAGTGCAAAATTGCAAGTAGTTGCACGCTTCTTAAAATGTGCAACTATTTTATCAGAGAAGTGTAACCAACAAACGGTTGTCGATATGATTTGCACATGTATCATAGTTGGTTCCATATGTATTTTTGTTAGGTATTTATAGGTTTGCACTTCCCGTTAAGAAACGTGTAATCAACAAACGGTTTTCGATATGATTAGCACTTTTCACAAGAAACGTGCAAGTAATAACTAGGTTTCGACGTGAGTTTCATTTTTCTCCAAAAAAAAAAATGCAATTTCAACCCGTTTCCATTATGAGTTGCATTTTTCTAAAGAACGGAACAAATTAAAGATGTTTCGAAACGAGTTGCACTTCTTTTGATAAACATGCAAGAAGCAACCACATTTCCATGCAAGTTAAACTTGTCAATAAAAGGTGTAACTTCAATCGATTTTCGGGATGAGTTGTATTTTTCTCAAAAAAGTGCGAGTAACATGTATTTTTTCTACTAAACGAGTTGTGTTTTCTCAAATACCGTGCAAGCAACAACCGGGTTTTGATACAAATTGCACTGTTCTCAAGGAAGGTGCAACTCTAACCGGTTTCTGAAACAAGTTCGATGTGAGCTGCACTTTTCTCAAAAATATGCAATAAGCAAGTGGTTTTTGAAACAGACTTGCACTTTTCTCAGTAACATGCAAGCAGCGCCCAAGTTTTGATAGTTGCAATTTTCTCAAAAAATGTAGAACTCTAACTGGCTTGACGATATAAGTTGCACTTTTCTCCACAAATATGCAACTCCAATCGGTTTTGAAAACGGGTTGGATTTTTATCAAGAAACATGCAAATTGCAACTGTTTTTGATACAATTTTGCACTTTTCTCAACAAATGTGCAACTTTTTTCTTGCAAATAAAAAATATGCAAATTTAACCAGTTTTCCAATACAAGTTACACTTTTCTCAAGAAACGTGCAAGTAGCAAGTGCAACTAAGGGTTCCTATATTTATGTAATGTTTTCATATTTTTGTCTGATTTTTTATGTGTTGCACTTTTCGCCACACCATACACCATAGTTGAATTTACTTAAAACTCACATAGCACAAAGTAAAAGAAAAATTCAAATAGGAATAAACAATACACATGCCATATCTGGAAAAAATAATATCAAGAAACAATGGAACAAACTTTGTGTCAATGGAATAGAACGACGGACCAGACTAGCATGCCATAAGCAGCCCAAAAAACAAGAAACAACAACATCCCATTAAACGGAACAACTCAGGTACGTTCGGCACTATCGATCCATGAGCACCCTCTTCGACTGAGAAGTAAGGTATTCTCAGTCGAATGAGGTACATGTGGGTTCCGAATATATATGAGAATGAGAGACTGATTCATATTGGTATTTATTTGATCCTGCTATCTTAAGCATATAAGACGAAGTTGCAAAACCATGCGTGTTTTTGTCAAACTGTAGAAACAACCGAGAACCCCCACGGCTGGATATTTAGGATTTAATAGGGTTGTTTTACCTCCACGGACCAAACTCCAGGTTTGATATTATGTGTGTCTCTAAAGCAAATTACCCATTCGGTGGAGACAACATTCCGACGATAGTGCGACATATATAATGACTGTATGAATCATAAAGTTTCACGACTTTGGTGTCCAATACACATGTGAGTGTGTGAGTGTGATGGACGCGCGCCTAAGTTAAACCTATTATTAAGAAAAACTATAGAAACACCATATCTTTCAAGATCTCACAAATACATACTTTCTTACATAAACATTCTGGAAAACCATACTCTTAAGTGCTGCGGCGGTCCAGATATGGCAATCTCGCCAAGCATCCTAACTTGAAGGAGCGGACGGAGTGTCAACAATTATACTCGTATTCTTGAAGGTAGGAAGACCTATTCGCTTAAGAGTACAAAGGAATCTTCTAGATCGCTCGACCACTATCGTACACCGTAAGGATTCGTGCACGTATAGGAATGAATCGCGTGGAATCAGAGAAAAGGTTGAGTAGGGATATCTGAAAGGATCGTATGACACCTAGAGGGGGAGGGGGGGGGGGGGTGAATAGGTGCTACTCCAATTTTAGTACGTTTTCAAATTAGGCTTGACACAAAAGGTAAATTCTCTAGATATGCAACTATGGTGAATTTACCTATATGACAAGCTAGCAACTAAGCAAGGTATATGAAGTAAAAGCAATAAACAAGGATAGAGGTAACCGAAGGAGAAAGCACGCGGAGACATGGATGTATTTCCGAGTTCCTCCTTTTTAGGGGAGTACGTCTCGTTGGAGAGATGTAAGCTACCACAAAGGTCAACTCAACAGCCACAAAGTTTCACCTTCTTCTCCGATGAACCGCACCACAAAGGTTTGGTTCACCTTCCACTATCGAAAACCTTCAAGGCGGATTCCGGAACCTTTACAACAACGATCCGGGGCACAACCCACAATTGGATTGGGGGCTCTTGAACAGCTACAATCTGTCACAAAGACAATCAAGTAAGTACAACAATGAGCTAGGTTTTCCCAATGGAAATCCTAGCAAAGGGGCCCTCAAGTCAATGAGGGGGAAATGTAAATCGGCTTGGTGAAGATGTAGATCTTGGTCTCCTCCTTCGATTCCCCAACTTTGAGCTTGATTGAGTGGTTGGTGAGGGAGATCTAGGAGGAGGAAGCTTGCATTTAATGGAGGTGTGAGAGTGTGAGAAACTTGGTCTTCAATGGGGAAGAAGACCCATTTAAATAGTCCTCCCAATAAATGGCCGTTGGCGTCCTCAGATTCCCGCAGCGGTACTACCGCCAGGGGCGGCGGTACAACCGCTGCGTCTTGAGATCTTCGCCTGGCTTCGCTTCGGAACGTTGACTCCCTGGCGGTACTACCGCTGGGCCAGGCGGTACCACCGGCCGGTACCGCTGGAGGTACCGCTTGAGCCAACAGAAGCACGAAAGCGGCGGTACCCCGAGCGGTACCGCCAGCGGTAGGTTCCCCATGTCGCAGCTCCCGTGCGCTGCAAAAAGCACGTGGCGGTACACGTGGCGGTACTACCGCCACAAGGGCCGGTACTACCGCCGAGGAGCGGTACTACTGCCGGGTACCGCTGGAGGTACTGCCGGTACCAACAGAAGCCGAAAAACGGCGGTACCTCTGGCGGTACCGCCAGCGGTAGCTGCTCCGTGCACTGCGCAGCGTGCAGGAACTGAGTGCAGCGGTACTACCGCTGCATCCAGCGGTACTACCGCTGCCTGGGAAAAAACTCACTGCAAAGCTTATTGCGTGCTCGATTTAACCGCGGTCTTTATCTATAAATTCCTGCAATGATCAAAGACACATTAGACTAACTAATTGTGTTGTCAACAAGCACCAAAACCATAACCACAAGGAGATGCTCTTTCAATCTCCCCCTTTTTGGTGTTTGATGACAACACAAATAGTAACAACACAATAGGCTAGTAAAATTTAGACGGAGCTCCCCCTAGACATGTGCATTACTCGAAATGTCTTTGAATACACAAATGCACATAATCTAGGATCAACACTCCCCCTAGATTTTACAAACCATGCAAGCATAAAAGATATATATATATATATATATATATATATATATATATAATCAAGAATAGGCTTGCATAAACATAAGACATGAACAAAGTATCAAACATAGCAAAAAGGGTTCACATGTCTTACACCACATGGATAGAAAGTTCCACAAACTGAAAATAAAACAAGTGTTCACAAGCAATAAGTAAATGGCGAAAGAAAAACGAGCTTGTGACACATCCCTTGCAAATCCCCGCACAACAACCTACTAGATATCTCCCTCCTTTGGCATCGAGACACCAAAAAGGGAAGAGACCGATGCTAGCGTCCCTAAGGTCACTCGGAAGGCTGCTGGGAGGTGACGTCGTTTTCTTCATAATCAGCCCAAGTGATAGTGTTCCTGCGCTGTCCTTGGCTTGCCAATCCTCCCAAGAGGTGATGTTCTTCTCGGAGCCGGATTCCACTTGTTCTCCTTGAGCACGGCGGCGAGCAACTTCAGCTTGACGGGCTTGCATCTTCTTATCATATTCATCATATTGGTGCCTCTCCACCGTCTTGGAAACTTGGAAGATCTTCTTCATAGCACCCACCATCCACTTCAAGGGACCAACTTTAGGTGTAGACGAGGGACCGGCTTCATCAACCACTTCCTTGCTTTTCTTCTTAGGGTGGGGTTTGACAAGAAGCCTCTTACTCTTGTGAGAGATCCACTTCTCCGGATCACCAAGTTTTTCAACGGGGTTGTTCTCAATCCACTTCCAAATAATGATCCTCATGGTGAGAGGAGAAAAGGCAATGTTCTTCTTCTTGCTAATCATGAACCACATCTCATTCCAAATGTAATCCATAACGTCCAACTTCTTTCCCTTGCCTTGCATGTCCTTGGTGAGAAGCACCAAATTCTTGAGATAGCCATGGATTTCATCAAAGTTGCCCACCTTGGGGTTGATGGTCTCACGGTATATTCGGTGCATGATGTCTCAAGTAGGGAAGAGACCTTTAGACTGCCCAACCTTCCATTTTTCAGCGCTCTCCGGGTCATACAATGGCAAGAGCTGCTCCACCTCCTTGGCTTCCACACCCAGATAGTGTACACGAAAGTGAGTGTCTTCGAAAGTTTACGGCTCAAACGGTCCAAACTCCTCATAGTCAAACATGGCAGCCACCTCGGACCACTTGACTTCGAACTTCTTGTCCTTAGTCATCCAAACCAACCTACGCTCCGTCTCATTGCTCATGTGAAGGGTGGCAAGGAATTGAGCCACAAGCTTGTCATCAAAATCTTGCTCCAGCTCCATCATGGGTAGGAGACCAAACTCCTCACAAATTTCAAGAGCTTCTCGAAAATAGGCATGTTTGGCTCTCATGTGGTCCATGTTGATGAAATGCTGCTCCACATGGTTATCCTTTGGCTTCTTTAACAAAATCTCATTGTAGCATTGCTCTTGGAACTTGTTGTGAAAGAAAGGATTGTTACCCCGGATAGAAGGAATTTGATCCATCCTATCAATCACATAGCAGTCAACACTTCTCTTGGCTACAAAGTCCTTGTCATCAAGTTGGCTAGCTGATTTGCTTCGAGCGGGCAAGGTCTTCTCCGGGGCCGGATACTTCCGGTGAGTCACGGGAACTCCATCAATCTCATCTTGAATTTCATCCCGGGTTCAGTGCGTGCCTTCTTCCTCCCAACAGTCTTGGAACGAGCACCACGAGACTGACTCCCTGTGAATAGCATAGGGGGACAAGCACATAGGTAAGAATGCGCATGGTTCATAATTTGTGGAAGGAGAACACATATGTACAAAGGTGGTGGTGAAGCAAAGCTAGGTGTGGAGTACCAACTCTAGTAGAGGTAATGCAAACAACAAGTAGTGGAGAGGCTTGAAACAAGCACAAGAACTACCTAGGGTTGCTTTACCAAATCTAGAGAGGGAACTTCAAAATTAGCCACAGATTCTCCACAAAATGCATACATAAGGTTCTACAATCACAAAAGTACATCCCTAACTCCCCAATCTACCACGAATCCGACAAAAATAAACAAAAATTTCATCTCTATCTATCAACTAGATGAGAGAGAGGGTAGGTGTTTACCGGAGCTCGTGGCAGAAGATCGAGAGGGAGGAGAGGTGCAGGAGCCTTCCCAGGGCGCGGAGCACGAAGATCCACGGCCGGGGAGGGTCCTTCCCGGCGGAGGGGTGGTCGGCGGCGGCGGGATCTGGGAGGAGGAGAGAATGGGGTGAGAGCGAATGGGAGAGAAACTCCCAAAAACCGCTTCACCCCGAGCCTTATCCTGCCAGATCCCCGCGGCGGTACTACCGCTCGATCCAGCGGTAGTACCGGCCCCCGATACTTATCGAGCACAGTGGCGCTACCGTGCTGCGCAGTGTCTGTGAAAACACGCGCAGCGGTAGTACCGCCAGGGTGACCGGTAGTACCGGTGCCTGGGGCAATAACAGTTAGGGCTCAAAAGAGAGCCCCGGACTCGTTTTTACCGCCGGTTCCGACCATCCACACTGCTAGGAATATGAAAAAGGTGCATTTTGAGAAGGAGATGGCTTATGGGATAAGAGTTGTGGCTTAGGATAGAACAAGTAACTGGAGAAGAAGAGTATGCCCAAATTTGCAAGAGACAAATTTGAAAAGCCAAAATTGAGCACTCTTCCCAAAACTCAAGGTCTAGAAATTCAAATAAAACCAAATAAGATCAACTCCTCATAGGAGGAGGGCGGTGGCTGAGGCCACCATGTATGAGTATATGTGGTGTGACACCGCGAAGATGTATCTTGGTTCACCGCCACTACTCGTCATTTAAGCTCACAATTCATAGAAACAAATATAGAGAAGCAAATGAGTTCTTGATATCGGCATAATGGGGGGAGGGATAGTCCAATGTATTAGGACCAATGTTGGGGATATCGCTTATCGGGAACTTATCGGTCGACCCAAGATATGGGATAAATTTGCCGGTTTATCGGCATATCGGTTGATTTATCAGCATATCGGCCGATTTATCGGCTTATTTATCTTATCGGTCAGACAGTGAGAAGCGATAAATCGGCCGATTTATCGGCATATCGGAAGATATCTTGAACAGTGATTAGGACCGCACTCCCCCTATGTTCATGCCTACACCTAAACCAAATAGATAGTCAAAATATGTATGCAAGATAATCAAGTCAAGCTCCTTGAATCCACGATATTTAGCTCATGCCTCAAATAAGTGAATCTTGCTTCATCAAGTGGCTTCATGAAAATATCGGCAAGTTGGTCTTGGGTTGGAATATAGCCAAGCTCAATATCACCACGGGCAATATGATCCCGAATAAAATGATGACGAATCTCAATATGCTTCGTTCTTGAGTGTTGCACCGGATTGTGGTCAATCTTGATAGCACTTTCATTGTCACACAAAAGAGGCACTTTGTCACAATTGACACCGTATTCCTTTAAAGTTTGCCTCATCCATAACAATTGAGTGCATGCACTAGCGGCCGCCACATACTCGGCTTCGGCGGAGGATAGAGATATGCAATTTTGCTTCTTAGAAGACCAACTCACCAAGGACCTACCAAGAAATTGGCATGGCCCGGAAGTTGATTTCCTATCATCCTTGCAACCGGCCCAATCCGAATCCGTGTACCCGGCAAGAGAGAAATTAGTGTCCTTTGGGTACCACAAACCAAACCTTGGGGTATAAACCAAATATCGAAGGATTCTATTGACCGCCTTCAAGTGGCTTTCTTTAGGAGCCGCTTGATACCTTGCACACACCCCTACACTCAACACAATATCGGGTCTAGATGCACAAAGATAAAGCAAAGAACCAATCATAGAGCGATAAAGTTTTTGATCAACATCAATACCGTCGGGGTTAAGTTCAAGATGGCATTTGGTGTCCATAGGAAACCGCTTCTCCTTAGCATTTTGCATATTGAACCTCTTGAGCATGTCTTGGGTATATTTGTCTTGAGAGATGAAAGTCCCTTCATTCAATTGCTTGATCTCAAATCCAAGAAAGAACTTCAATTCGCCCATCATAGACATCTCGAATCTATCGGTCATAAGATTTGAAAATTCATCATTGAAAGCTTTGTTAGAAGAGCCAAATAAAATATCATCAACATAAAGTTGGCATATGAAAAGCTCCCTTTAACCCTCTTGGTAAAGAGGGTGGGAACGATTTGCCCCACTTCAAATCCACAGTCTAGCAATAGCTCTCTTAGGTACTCATACCAAGCACGAGGTGCTTGTTTGAGACCATAGAGCGCCTAATCAAGATTGTAGACATGGTTAAGGAATTTGGGATCCTCGAAACCCGGTGGTTGCTTAACATATACCAACTCCTTTAAAGGACCATTAAGAAAAGCACTTTTCACATCCATTTGTTGCAACTTGAAATTATGATGTGATGCATATGTAAGAAGGATACAGATGGACTCAAGACGAGCCACGGGTGCAAAAGTCTCTCCAAAATCAATGCCTTTAACTTGAGAGTACCCTTGAGCAACCAATCTTGCCTTGTTCCTTACAACCATTCCATGTTCATCTTGCTTGTTCTTGAATATCCACTTAGTGCCTATAACATTGCGGCAATCCTTTGGCTTCTCAACTAGATTCCACACTTTGTTGCGCTTGAAGTTATTGAGTTCATCATGCATAGCTTCCAACCAATCCGGATCTTCAAGTGCTTCAAACACTTTCTTTGGTTCCATCATGGAGATGTGTGCTTGATGTTCACTAAAGCTTGCCAATTGTCTCCTTGTGGTAACACCCTTACTTAGGTCACCAATGATTTCTTCTAGCTTATGACTTTTTATTTCAAAGTCTCTTGCAATCCTTACTTTTCGACGGGCTTCGATATCTCTATTGCATCTTGGAGGTATCTCTTGATCATCTTTATCATTTGAGTCCCGTCTTGACCGGAATGTTGACCTTGATCATCATTATGCACATCTTCAACCATAGAAGGAGAGGGTTGATCTTGGTCTTGAACTTGGCTAGCATCAACAAATGGAGAACTTGGTTCTTGCGTAGCAACTTGGTCAACATGAGGAGGGTCTTGAACTTGTTCTTGGGTTGGTGCATCATTTGCTTCCATGGTAGGCGCCGGTTCAACTTGTGATGATGAGGTCTCCACTTGAGTGGAGCTTGGACTAGCTTGAGGAGGCTCCTAATGAATCTCAATGGGGCGATAGAAGCCAACACCCATCCTTCTTATTGCATCTTGAGGTTTCTCATTATCTACATCACAAACATGAAATTGCGCCACTTGGGAGCCACCATTCTCATCGAACCTCACATCACAAGATTCTATGATTTTCCCGAAGGTTTTGTCACAGACTCTATAGGTGTGAGATTTGGCACCGTACCCAACAAAAACACCCTCTAAAGCTTTAGATTCAAATTTAGACAAGCGAACACCTTTGATCTTATAGAAACACTTACAACCAAATACTCGGTAGTAGGAGACATTGGGTTTGTTGCCGGTGAGCATCTCATAAGGTGTAAACTTCTTGTCTTTGCGGAAGAATAGCCGGTTTGATAAATGACACGCCGTGGAGATAGCCTCGGCCCACAAGAAGAGTGGAGACTTAAACTCCGCCAACATAGACCTTGCCATATCCATGAGGGTCCGGTTCTTCCTTTCGGCTACACCATTTTGTTGAGGGGTATATGCAGCGGAATATTGATGACGAATGCCCTCTTCACTAAGAAACTCATTTAGGGTGTAGTTCTTGAACTTGGAGCCATTGTCACTCCTAATGGCCAATATAGGGACATTGTGTTGTCGTTGAACTTCATTGGGAAAGTCGATGACGGCATGTTCGGTCTCATCCTTCGTCTTGAAGAAATAAATCCAAGTAAATCTTGAATAGTCATCAACAATCACCAAGCAATATTTCTTCCCACCAAGGCTAGGTTGTGGCACGGCACCAAAGAGATCAACATGAAGAAGTTCCAAAATCCTCTTTGATGAAATGATGGTCTTGCTTGGATGGGGAGAATCATGCATCTTTCCTTCAACACAAGCCCTACAAAGACGATCTCTAGAAAAAGAAACATTGTCTTTTAGTCCAAGAATGTGGCCACCCTTGTGGCGACTTTGCAAAGTTCTCATGTTGACATGGGACAAGTGGCGATGCCACAACCACCCCACGTCGGCCTTTCAGAATAGGCATATTGCTTGAGTGTTGGTTGACCCCGAAAAGTCCACCACAAACAACTCATTTTCAACATACCCAACGAACATGACCTTTAGAGTCTTGCTCCTCAAGAGTACCACCATATCAATAGTAAAATGGACATCAAAGTTCATCTGATTAAGTGCACGAACGGACATAAGATTGTAACCGAGGGACTCGACAAGCATGACATCTACAAGGGTGATATCCTTTGCAACTACCACTGACATGGGTATATATCTCGGTACCCTACCATGAGGGTACCTGGTGCACGTGACGACTAAAGGCCCAATAGCGAAGGGACTGCTTGAAGCCCAAGGCAAGAGGACCAACAAGATGGAGTACCCTCCAGGATTAGACATAGACATAGTCGGTTTAGACTTTCCTTACGTGTAAACTAGGTCGGTTACAAAATCCCGAGACCCAGCCTATTTAAAGGCTGGGAGGGGTGCCGATCTAGGACCAAGCCATACTCGAACCACCAAAGCTCTTGCGAGATCGTCATCTCGCCGGAGCTCCCTTGTAATCGCATAATCCACAATCAATACCAGACAAGCAGGAAGTAGGGTCTTTACCTCCACCCGAGGGGCCTGAACCTGGGTAAATCTTTGCCTCTGCTTGTCAGCCGACGAAACTACCAGTACTACCACGTTCTCTCCCCATAATCTCAACCCTAGGTCCTTAACCATGGGATTTGATGAGGGTACACCTCGTCAATTGGCGCCGTCTGTGGGAAAGAATAGTGCTGGACTCACGGTTTCTTCGGTTCCATCGGAAAACGGCGACTCGCCGATCGGATCTACAAACGGCAACTCGCCGGCTGCATCGACAAACCAGAACTCGCCGACTCAGGCGCACACGGCAACTCGCCGGCTCACTCGACAAACGGCAACACGCCAGCTTCACCCGCAAAAAGCACATCGGATCCTCTGATGGATTTCGAGCCACACTCGCCAGGATTCCAGGAGGCCTTCTCCGATCTCGAGTCAGGTTTGGGTTTAACCGTTGGTTCGTTCAATTTTTTCGTCAACAAGCTTGGTGTGCAGGACTTGACGGATCCACGCCAACTCGCGACTTCCGCACCCGAGGCTCCATCGGTTGCGGCTCCTTCGACTGCGGATCCCTCAACTGTGTCCATACCATCGTCGATCCTCCAAGCTTGCTCGTCGCAACAACCATGTCCACACGAGAGATGCACGAGCTCATCAAGAACTTCAGGGCGAGGAGGCCGAATCAGCATACCGCACAAACGATCCCGAGCTCGATCTCTCACTCGAGGATAGTTTCGACTGCGGGATCTCCTTCAGCGACTTCGACGAACTCGAAACTCATATCGACAACCACGTCGAGATCTGCACCAACAACAACAACCTCGACTCGAGATTCATAACAACTCCGACGCCGAGATGAGCATAGGCGATGAAGGCATCAACTGCGAGATCCGTTCAGACGGACCACTCGACGGCATATCGACTCAGACATGAGCCTCGATGAAGATGTCGAGTCCATGACGGGATTCGAAGACACACATACATACCCTCGGGTGATACCCCAGCAGGTTTACGTCGCCATCGCCGCAGAATCATCAGATGCTGCGGCCAGCCGCAGGCCTACAGAATTCCCGTGCACAGTTACTATGCCGGACGGGTCACAACTCTCACAATCACTGCTGAGATGGCAGCAAAAGCAGACAAAGTCATCAAGGAGTGCACAATGATGCCAGCAGACGCAACACAAGAGGAGATGTGACCTTCCAGTACTTCAACTGGCAGGAATCACTTCGACTGCGGCAGGTCAGAGCAACACTCGAAGAACGCAAAAAGCAAGCTAGCTTATCGAGTGCGCGAAGAAGACAGCTCTCCCTGAGCTCCACCGGGCGAGCAGACACAGACCCAGATCAAGGTTGTCACACCTCTCGCCAGACGAAAGGGCGGCGCTCACCCGCAACTTAGGCAACTCTTTCATGACATACGACGAAGAAGGAGTGCCAGTACCCAAAACAGCTGCGGGTGCCCTCTTCACCGCTGCAGCGTACCTAGAGGCAATCAAACCTCCAGCTGATGACCCCAATGCAAAACTGCATCGCCAGCAGATCAAATCACTCGCCTTAGCGGCGAAGGCCATACGCCAAATTCCAAAAACTCCAGGTGGGAGTCGAGACCGTGCCCTAGTCGACACGCGTCGGGAAGAGCATAATCACAGTGGTCGCCGCCACCACTCGAAGGAAAGAAGCGGCTCGCGTAGGCGCAGGTCCAGGAGCAGATCACGCAGATCTTACAGTAGCGACTCATACTCTGATCGAGATCCCGAGCCACATGGAGCTCTGTGCTTCACTCGACGCGTCCGCGAGACACGGATGCCCAAAGGGTTCAAACTCACATCTGAACAGCCCAAGTACACGGGTCGACAGGAACCTTCTGGGTGGCTGGAAGACTACAGGCTGGCTGTCGCGTGCCAGCGAGGTACAAACACCACGGCCATGCAATACATACGACTGATGCTCGAAGGCACAGCCCGCGACTGGCTCAAGGCCCTACCTCCATCAAAGTACGACTCGTGGGATCACTTCCGCGATGACTTCATCAAAAACTTCGAGCCTCTATGTGAGCGCCCAAAAACGTTCGAGGAACTGCGGGCCTGCGTGCAACGTTCAGACGAAACGCTGAGGTCATACATCAGGCGATGGACTGAGATACGCAACTCAGTCGGAGTAATTTCAGAAGACATGGCCATGGATGCTTTCATAATGGGACTCGCCAGGCGGGATCAAAGAAGCACTCGGTCGCAAAAAGCCAACCTCTGTGGCTAGCCTCTTGATGACCGCGACTGAGTGGGCAGACGGAGAGGACATGGCGCGCACCACACGGGTCCTCACCCCGTGACAATCATGAAAGCGGCAGTCGAAGCCGCAGAGACTCGTACAGAGACGACCGAAGGCGCAAACGTTCAAAACGTCACTACGACGATGACAGACCCGAATTCATGGCGGCTGGGTTCTCCACACCCCGCAATGACCAGGACAGAAGCGACCGACGGTCGGAAGATCGGCGAGACAGTCGAGATGATCGCGAGACAGTCGAGACCGCGGCCAACGCAGTGATAGCTACAAGAGGAAGGACTGGCGCAAGTCACGGGCACAATCTGAGCGATCATTCGAAGAAAAGATGGACGCTGATTGCAGATTCCACCTGTACAAGGGGGACGACGGAAAACTGCGATCCAATCACTCGATGAGAAACTGCAGGGAGTTCGACCAAATGGCGACTGATTACGTAAATCGCAGAAAGGCAGCAGCCGCACAAGCACCTGCACCCGTGCCTCAGCCAAACAACGTGCCTGTTCTGATGGCACCACCTCCACCACCACAGCCTGCTGCAGGCGGAAACCTCGCGGGTGCCATACAGCACATACCTCGGGTGGACGAGCCACAGTACCCTCCCCCCAAGGGCAGATGTACATGATACAGAAAGGTCGACCTTCCAACAGGGAGCAAAAACTTCGCACTCGACAAGTAAACATGGCGGTCATGTCACCTCCTGCGGTAACAGAATACTTGAAGGGATCCGAAACTACAATAAGCTTCAGCAAAGAGGACCACCCTCCATCGGTTGTTCCCCAGGGCACTCTGCTCTGGTACTCGACGCGCAAATTGGAGGCTACGCCATGTCCAAGGTCTTCATGGATGGTGGGAGCGGCATAAACATCATCTTCGCAGATACGCTCCGCAAAATGAACAGGTCAGTCGAAAACCTGCCAAGATCTTCAAATACCTTCCACGGTATCGTTCCAGGGAAAGCAATAAGCCCAGAGGCACCATACAACTCGACGTACGTTCGGGGACAAGCACCACTTCAGGACAGAGTCGATTGAGTTCGAAGTGGTCGACTGGAAGTCACAATACCATGCTATACTTGGACGCCCGACGTTCGCTCGATTCATGGCGGTGCCACATTACGCATACCTCCAGCTGAAGATGCCTGGACCAAAAGGAGTAATCACAGTCAAGGGGAACTTCCAAAAGTCTGACTCTTGTGACCGAGAATTCAGCAAAATCTCTGAGATGTTTGGCATGGAAGCAACACTCGCTGATCTAGCGGTCTCCAACGATCGAACACTTATGCCAGAGCACAAAAAGGTGGCAGTCGACAGAGCATTCAATGCCACCAATGACACAAGATCGCATCAGGTGCACCCGACTGACCCGACCAAGACAGTCAATGTCTCGTCGAGTCTGCCTATCGCATAGGAAAGCGCGCTCGTCGAATTCCTCCGTGAGAACTGGGATATATTTGCATGGTGTCCAGCAGACATGCCAGGTATTCCCAGGGAATTCGCCGAGCACTCTCTCCAGCTACTTCCAGATGCTAAACCAGTCAAGCAAACAATGCGCCGCATATCCGGCCCAAAAAGAACTGCAGTCGAAGCCGAAGTCGACAGGCTACTCGCAGCAGGATTCATCAGAGAGATCAAGAAATCACAATGGGTGGCCAACCCCGTACTCGTAGAGAAGAAGCACACAGATATCCTTCGGATGTGCGTAGATTTTACAGCACTCAATAAGTGCTGTCCAAAGGATCACTTTCCACTACCTCGAATCGACCAGATCGTCGACTCCACCGCCGGGTGCGCTCGCTTGTCCTTCCTGGATGCTACTCGGGTTACCACCAGATAAGGATGAAGGAAGAGGAGAAGAGAAAACGGCGTTCATAACCCCACTCGGGGTCTACTGCTACACCACAATGCCTTTCGGGCTCAAGAACGCAGGCGCAACCTACCAGCGCATGATGCAAGATTGCCTCAAGAAGCAAATTGGGCGAAACGTCCAGGTCTATGTAGATGACATCGTCATCACCACAAGAGAGGAAAACACACTACTCGATGACTTGCGAGAGACATTCGCAAACCTCAAACGCTTCCACATCAAGCTCAACCCGAAGAAGTGCACGTTCGGCGTGCCAGCCGGGCAACTCCTCGGGTATCTAGTCTCAGCTCGAGGAATCGAGGCAGACCCGGAGAAAATACAGGCCATCTTGACGATGCAAAGGCCTTCAAAGCTCCATGACGTGCAAAATTAGCGGGTCGAGTGGCAGCGCTCAGTCGATTCATCAGCAAGCTAGGCGAAAAAGCACTCCCGTTCTATCGACTGATGAAGAAAGCAGATAAATTCGAGTGGACGCCAGAAGCCGAAGCAGCCTTCACGGACCTCAAGCGAGTCCTCACAAGCCCTCCAATCCTCGTAGCACCAAGGGAACGCGAGCCACTATACCTATATGTCTCTGCAACTAACAGGGTGGTGAGCACTGTTCTTGGTCGAACGCAGAGAGGAGGGACACGCCCAAAGCATACAACGTCCAGTCTATTACTTGAGTGAAGTGCTCTCCACATCAAAGCAGCGGTACCCGCACTATCAGAAGCTGGCCTACGCCGTGTTCATGTCCTCAAGGAAGCTGACGCATTACTTCTCCGAGCACCCGATCACTGTAATCAGCACCTCAGGGATCGGGGACATCCTCACAAACCCCAACGCAACTGGGCGAGTAGCAAAATGGCTCATCGAGCTAGCACCAAGAGACATCAAGTATGATTGGATTGAAGCTCAGCTCCCAGGAGCACCAGATGTGTCCAATCCTGGACTATGTACTTCGATGGCTCAAAGAAAACGAAGGCGCAGGCGCAGGTGTCATCCTCATATCACCAAAAGGCGACAAGCTCCGCTACATCCTACAAATGGGGTTCGAGTACCCGTCGAATAACGAAGCAGAATATGAGGCTCTGATCCATGGCATGAGGATGGCTAAAGCCCTCGGGTGTACTCGACTGATGATCTACGGTGACTCGAATTGTGGTACAACAAACAATGAAGGCCTGCGATGCAATCGCAGATAACATGATGCCTATCGCGACCTGTACAATCATGGAGGGCAGCTTCGAAGGCTGCGAGTTGCGCACATAGGGCGTGAGAGCAATGAAGAAGCAGATAAGTTAGCCAACATTGGTGCGACCAAAGCACCAGTGCCACCTGGTGTCTTCTTCGAACGCATCAAGCACAGATCAATCAAAAAGAAGCGGGCAACTCCTGCATCAGCCGCACCAGCCAAGAGCAAAAGCACCTAGCACAGAGGACCCAGCAGTCGAGGTACTCCTCATCGAGCCAACTTGGACTCAACCCTTCCTCGCATACATACTCCGCGGCGAAGTACCCGAAGACTTCACAGAGTCAAGACGCGCCACTCGACGATCTAAAGCATACACTGTCATCAACGGAGACTGTACAAGCGCAGCATATCAGGTATGTTCCAACGTTGCATAGCATTTGAAGATGGCCAAGCCATCCTTCGGGATATTCATCAGGTACTTGCGGGCATCATGCCAGCAGTCGATCACTCGTAGCCAAAGCCTTTCGCGCAGGCTTCTACTGGCCCACAGCACTCAAAGATGCGGAGGACATAGTCAAAAGGTGCATCGGCTGTCAAAAATTAGCCACAAAGCCGCACGCACCCGCATCGGCGTTGAAGACAATACCATTGGCCTGGCCCTTCGCCCAGTGGGGGCTCGATATGGTTGGGCCACTCAAAAAATCCTCCCATGGAGGGCATACTCACCTTCTGGTGGCGGTCGACAAGTTCACCAAGTGGATTGAAGCAGCACCCATCACAAGTTCGACTGCCACTACAGCAGTCAATTTCATAAAATCCATCATATACCGCTTTGGTGTGCCAAATAGTATCACTGAACGGTACAAACTTCACGCTGAGGAATTCAAATCCTTCCGCAAAGAGCAAGATATCACGCTCAATTATGCATCTGTGGCACACCCGCAATCATACGGCCAAGTCGAAAAGGCCAATGGGCTTGTGACGCGTGGAATCAAGAAGCGCCTCCTGGTGCCACTCAAAGTGCTGCGGGTGCTTGGGTAGAAGAGCTCCCGTCTGTGCTATGGAGCCTACGCACAACACCCAACGCCTCAACGCAATTCACTCCATTCTTCATGGTCTACGGCGCAGAGGCAATCTTGGCATCAGACGTCAGGTTCAACGCACCAAGGGTCGAAGCATACAATGAAGAAGATGCAGATGAAGCACTCGAAGATGCGGTCGACTTGCTTGAAGAAGCACGCAACACGGTGCTAGCACGCACAGCTGTCTACCAGCATGATCTATGCAACTACCACAGCCGTCGACTGCGTACCAGGTCCTTCGAGGTGGGTGACTTGGTACTTCGACTGAAGCAAAAGAAGGTGCATAAACTTGTTTCTCCATGGGAAGGACCCTTCATCATCACCGAGGTCATTGGTGGTGGAGCATACAGACTGAAGCACGCGAAGACCGGTGAACTCTCCCACAATCCTTGGAACGTTGCGCAGCTGCACCGTTTCTATGCTTAGATTGCTCAGTCGCATAATGTAATAGGCTCATATGTCGGATGGCTGCAGGTTTCAGAGCGCTCTTTTCCTTACCAGGATACCTAAGGGGCCAGAGTGGTCAAATCAAGTCCAAACTGCGCCGTTGTTCGGTCAGCTCTGCACAAACGGGCCCACCTATGTGTCACGTCCCATCCTTCGCAGCGTAACGCACGCCACGCGTGTCAGAAATCGCAGTCGAAATAAACGTCATCCCTGACGTCATTGAAGCACCTGTTCAGAAATACGTTCGAGTATGCCCAACGCATATTGGACACTCGATTGTCTTGTTTAGTTCGGGTGTGATAAATCCTTCTTAAGGCAAAATTGGTCACTCGACCGCTCCTACGACTAAGTCATATTACTCCCATCGGGAGCATATTCAAAAAAATCTTTGATGAAGATGCTCAAGACAATGATTGAGATTATCCTCCATTTACAAGTAATACAGCATAATCTCGGGGGCTACTCCCATCGGGAGCACTGTCGTGCACCCGATAGAATTACGGCACAAAATTATTCGATTAACATATGCAGAGTAAGAGGATTTTTGAGATTATCCTCCATTGCAAAGCAATGAAGCACAATCTCGGGGGCTACTCCCATCGGGAGCGCTGTCGCGCACCCGATAGCATAACAGCAAATATCAGTCGACAAAGGGCACGACTCGTCCAACAAAGTTCAAAAAACATACTCGAAACATTCCCGAGTTGCGTCCGTCGCAAATACCTCGGATGCTGCACGTGCAGTGCAAAGGTAAGACCCGCCGAACTTTCGAGCTGGGCCAAGGACCGTTCCAGCAACGTCAATCCTTATACTTTCCGTGTCAGCAGACATGATGAAAAATCCCGACGGACGCGTTGGGTAAAATTCAAAGCTATACTGCAGATCGACTCAGTAAGACCTCAAGCGGCCTAGTCGAATCTGACCAGTTTGTTCCAGATTCGAGTCCGGAGACTTGAGTTTGATTGAAAGCTAGTAAGGTCTTACCCGAATGTGTAGTTAACCAGTCCCGATCCGTCGAGTGTACTGGGCCTGCTAAGCTATTATCCTTTGATCATCATAATCAAAAACCACAGTCGATGAAATACTCAACATAGCCAACATGTGCTACTCATACAGGAATTCCAAATTATATATATAGAATACAAAGCATATGACGTGCACTTACGAAAGAGTCCATGCCCGATTCTTCGAGTCAGCCAAGTACTCGGGGGCTACTGACATGGGTATATATCTCGGGTACCCTACCATGAGGGTACCTGGTGCACGTGACGACTAAAGGCCCAATAGCGAAGGGACTGCTCGAAGCCCAAGGCAAGAGGCCCAACAAGATGGAGTACCCTCCAGGATTAGACATAGGCATAGTCGGTTTAGACTTTCCTTACGTGTAAACTAGGTCAGTTACAAACTCCCGAGACCCAGCCTATTTAAAGGCTGGGAGGGGTGCCGATCTAGGACCAAGCCATACTCGAACCACCAAAGCTCTTGCGAGATCGTCATCTCGCCGGAGCTCACTTGTAATCGCATAATCCACAATCAATACCAGACAAGCAGGAAGTAGGGTCTTTACCTCCACCCGAGGGGCTGAACCTGGGTAAATCTTTGCCTCTGCTTGTCAGCCGACGAAACTACCAGCACTACCACGTTCTCTCCCTATAATCTCAACCCTAGGTCCTTAACCCTGGGATTTGATGAGGGTACACCACGTCAACCACCTTGCCGAGGCCCTTTACCTCCGCTTTTGATTTTCACCATAGGAGACGGATGCTTGATTTATATTTGGTCCCAACTCTGTCATAATCTCCTTACTTCCGGTCATATGACTAGTGCATCCACTATCAACCACCCATTTAGACCCACCGGAAGCATAGTCCTACAAGAAATCATTGCCTGATTTTAGGTACCCATCTTGCAATGGGTCCTCTTTGGTTAGCAACAAGAGTCTTTGGGACCCAAATAGCATGAGCAACATAACCATCATAAGGTCCAACATATTTAGCATAAACATCACCATAATAATCAACATATAGAATGTAGTGAGGGTTAGCTTCTCCCGCAAAGTCACTACGAGTGGTCTTGCCCCTAGTGGCATTCCCACTCGCAATGGGAGTCTTGGTTTGTGCGGGTTGGCCTTGTTGTTGCTCTTCTTCTTCTTCTTCTTTTCCTTGGCTATATAACCAAGACCCACCTTCCCTTTGTGTTGCTTTTGCTCAACAACATGAGCAACAACCTTTTCTTTACCTTTGGGAATTGAGGTCTTGGCACTAGTGGCCTTGGCAAGCTCAACCTTCAACCTAGCATTTTCCTCAATAACATTTGCATGATCACATGAAGGAGTAGAAGTGCTACGTGAGTTAGATTTAGAAAGTTGAGTTTGAAGTTGCTCATGAGACTTGACTAGGAGAGTGAGTACTTTCCAAGGCCTTGTGAGCCTTGTTAAGTTTCTCCATATCCTCAAGAAGTCTAGCATTAGCAACCACAAATTTGGCTTTCTCCTTTTTAATCACTTTATATTTAGCAAAGACATGGTCTCTATCCTTAATGATTTTAGCAATTATTTCATCATTTTTATCATCAAGGGACTCAAGTCTTTTCTTAAGAGTAGTTCTATATTCACTCTCTTCTTCAAGAGAAGCATTCAAGGATGCTATGGTAAGAGAGTCTTCTCTCTCAATTTTGCCCTTGACCTCAAGAAGGTTTTCGGCGGCACCAAGTTGGCTCATGCGAGCCTCAACATGCTTCTTAGCTTCACCTTGCAAGTTAGCCACAAAAGTATCAAAGGCAACAAGTTCTTTCTTAATCACAAGACTAGAGTTATCATCCATTTCATGCATAGTCTTGGGAGTAGAAGATGATACCTCGGTGACATGGGCCATAAGGCAACGAGTGGTGTTGATGGAGATGTTCTCATTGGGGGATTCGAAGAGAGAAGGAGATGGAGATGATACGATGGCCAAAGCGGCCACCTCACGAGTGGGTTCATCTTCTTCTTCGGAATCATCAGAAGGATACTCTTCTTGAGTCATCAACACAATTCTTGGCGCTTTTTGAAGAATGGCTTCCTCTTGACAAAAGGCTTCTTTTGTATCACCTTTGATTGATCCTTGGGACAAGCCTTCCACCATGTTGTTCTCTATTCTCATAAGGACACTCTTTGATGAAGTGATGCTTGTCATGACAATTGTAACAAGTCTTGTCCTTATAGCAAACTCCTTCTTCCCACTTGGATTGTTCCTTAGATAAACTTGAGCCTTTGCCTTGGCTGGGTCACGCCAAAATGTTCTTGTTGCAAGAGCCACGTGATCATGGTAGGCTTGTTCGAGATCATCGGAAGAATGTTGCTTGGCCAAGCTTCAACTTCCACACTATCATCCGCATACTTTGCCCCAATATTATAAAAGGCTTGGGCAAGGGTCTTGAGTCTTCCATACAACTCTTCATGAGTTTCACCCACAAGCATGTAGAAGCCTTCGGCCTCATTGTTCAAAGCATCAAATCTATTCCTCTTCATGCTCTCATTTCCGAGGAATGCCTCGGAGAGACAATCCCAAACTTCTTTGGCGGTGGTGAGATGTTGAATGTGATGAATATCCTTTTCACCAACGGTAAGTTCAAACATGTGTAGAGCGGTGTCATTGAGTTGAGCATCAACCACCTCTCTCCTTGTTAAGTTGTTTGGATCCACGGCCTTGTATCCCGCTTCAATGATCCTCCAAAGCTCGACAGAGGCACTGTTGACATGAGATCTCATTGAGTGTTGCCAACTAGTAAAAGCTAAAGCATTAAGCTTAGGTGGAGGACCTAAAGGGTTTTGCGAGGATGAGGGATAGGTGGGTCGGGAGAGTACAAATGAGGGACCTCATGGTACTCGGGCTTCCCACCTATGGGCTTGGTTATGGATGGAGAAGATTTCTTAGGGTCAGTTTCTTTATCTTCATCCCCATTCTTTTCCCCTTTTCTTTATCGGAATCACCCGTCTCGGAAGAAAGGGGGTCCTCTATAGGGAGAGTCTCCGACGGAGGCTTGGTACAAGTGAGTTTCGTGAGCATGTCACGTATCGCACTAAATTGGGTATCCATGGACGATCTCAATGATGTTTCCATCTCTTTGAGATCGGCCATGGATGCCGGAGTACCTTGGCCTTCCGGAGGAACCTCTCCCAACGTCATACTTATCTTAGGCGGTTAAGCCCAACAAGAAACCAAGGCTCTGATACCAAGTGAAAGGATCGTATGACACCTAGAGAGGGGGGGGGGGGTGAATAGGTGCTACTCCAATTTTAGTACTTTTTCAAATTAGGCTTGACACAAAAGGTAAATTCTCTAGATATGCAACTTTGGTGAATTTACCTATATGACAAACTAGCAACTAAGCAAGGTACACGAAGTAAAATCATTAAACAAGGATAGAGGTAACCGAATGTGAAAGCACGTGGAGACACAGATGTATTCCCGAGTTTCTCCTTTTTAGGGGAGTACGTCTCGTTGGAGAGGTGTGAGCTACCACAAAGGTCAACTCAACAGCCACAAAGGCTTCACCTTCTTCTCCGATGAACCGCACCACAAAGGTTTGGTTCACCTTCCACTATCGGAAACCTTCAAGGCGGATTCCGGAGCCTTTACAACAACGATCCGGGGCACAGCCCACAATTGGATTGGGGGCTCCCGAACAGTTACAATCTGTCACAAAGACAATCAAGTAAGTACAACAATGAGCTAGGTTTTCCCAATGGAAATCCTAGCAAAGGGGCCCTCAAGTCAATGACGGGGAAATGTAAATTGGCTTGGTGAAGATGTAGATCTTGGTCTCCTCCTTCGATTCCCCAACTTTGAGCTTGATTGAGTGGTTGGTGAGGGAGATCTAGGAGGAGGAAGCTTGCATTTAATGGAGGTGTGAAAGTGTGAGAAGCTTGGTCTTCAATGGGGAAGAAGACCCCTTTAAATAGTCCTCCCAATAAATGGCCGTTGGCGTCCTGAGATTCCCGCAGCGGTACTACCGCCAGGGGCAGCGGTACTACCGCTGCGTCTTGAGATCTTCATCTGGCTTCGCTTCGGAACGTTGACTCCCTGGCGGTACTACCGCTGGGCCAGGCGGTACCACCGCTGGGCCTGGCGGTACCACCGGCCGGTACCGCTGGAGGTACCGCTTGAGCCAACAGAAGCATGAAAGCGGCGGTACCCTGAGCGGTACCGCCAGCGGTAGCTTCCCCATGTCGCAGCTCCCGTGCGCTACAAAAAGCACGTGGCGGTACTACCGCCACAAGGGACGGTACTACCGCCGAGGAGCGGTACTACCGCCGGGTACCGCTGGAGGTACCACCGTACCAACAAAAGCCGAAAAAACGGCGGTACCTCTGGCGGTACCGCCAACGGTAGCTGCTCCCGTGCACTGCGCAGCGCGCAGGAACCGAGTGCAGCGGTACTACCGCTGCCTGGGAAAAACTCCCTGCAAAGCTTATTGCGTGCTCGATTTAACCACGATCTTTATCTATAAATTCCTGCAATGATCAAAGACACGTTAGACTAACTAATTGTGTTGTCAATAAGCACCAAAACCATAACCACAAGGAGATGCTCTTTCAATATCTTTCTTAGTTCGATATGATCTAGAAGAAAAGTTAGAATGAATCTCGACTTAAAAGTTGAGACAAAGCACGTACAAGTTGAAGCATATTTTCATGGAAAGTATCACTCCTAGTTAAGATTGATCCCAGTGGGTAGGGTTGTGTCGTTTAACGTTCCGAACACATAGATACCGCAAGTATTTTGAGTTTGAACAAGTACATGGAACACTTAAGTAACACTCCTCCATCCCAAAATACAAGGCACACTTAATTTCGCTGGTCAACGTCGTACAACTTTGACCATGATTTGTACTTATAATATGACCACAAAATTAGTATACAAATATATAAAATGAAAGAATTTTCCAAGACGAATCCAACGGTAACATTTATACATTCTCAATCCACATAATTTATTATGTATTAATGGTCAAAGTTGAGTATCGAAAACCAGCACAAAAATAGCGCGCCTTAGGATGACTCCAACGGGATGACTCCAACGGGCCGACGCATCGAGTCGCGCGCGTCCGTCCCTGTCCGCTGGAGCCAAAAACACGGCCCAACGGGGCGACGCAAACGGACCGCGGTCCATTTTTCTGTCCGCCGCGACGCATTTCTGGCCCAAATTTGGGCCACCGATGCGTCGGGCCCAGACAAAAACGGACATAAAAAGAGGTATGTGTTGTCCCCTGTCCGCGTGCTGGCCCATATGTCAGCCAAATAAATCTCCTCTCTCCTCACCTACCTACCCTCTCTCCTAAAAAAATCCCCACCGCATCGAAGGCGACGGCGGCGAGACCATGGCGGCCACGGCCTCGGCACCCGCTGCACCATGCCGTCGGCAGCGGCGGTCAGCCTCGACGCCGTCCTCGCGCCCAAGCACGCCGCCGTAGCTCCACCGCCTCCCCTTCTCCGCTCTGGCCCCAAATCCTCGGTGGTGGCCGAGGCAGTACGTGGCGTCGTAGAGGTCGACGGTGGCGCCGCTGGCGGCGCTGGCGAAAGACGCCGACGCGGAGGCGCCGCCCACCGCCTCCTTGCGACTGCTTGACGGGGTGGCGCCGCCCACCGCCCACGAGCCTGTCGCGAGCGCGACGAGCGCCGGCCCTCGGTAGCGGCGGCCAAGCAGAGGACACGGTGGTCACGGGGCCACCATGGCGTCGGGAGCGCGTCTCAAGGAAGCTAGGTACGCACGGCCGTGGTGGCGCTGGACTGGAGATAGCCAGCTGCTTCTTCGCCGCTGCTTCATGGATTGCTAGCTTCATGCGCTCCGGCCGCGTCCTTGCTCGCTTGTTGGGGGATTGCTAGCTTCATGTGCGTGGATTTCCATGGATTGCTTGCTGATTTTCATGGATTGATAGCTCGTCTTCATGTTTTTTTTCCTTGCTGCTGTCCGCTCCAAATGGGATGCATCGCCACCGTTAGGGACACTGGCCGGACATGCCTGTCCGCTCGTGTCCGCACTGTCCAGACCGCGACCTAAATGGACAAAATCGGTGTCCGTTTGGGTCGCCCCGTTGGAGTCATCCTTATATTTTGGGGCGAATGGAGTACAAACAATGTTGAAATAACGTAAAATCAAAAAAAAAAAAGAAATAACGTGAAACATTGCAATTGGTTGCAATAAACTAAATAACGAAAACGAAATCTTAACAACCCATGGTTGCCGCAGATCTAGGTCGGTGCCAGGCAACACGCAAAGCGTCTATCCGCCGGTGAGAGAGAGGAGGCAGAAAAAGGTGAGGGCGACAGCCTGTTGACTCACCCTCCCTCGCTGCCGCCGCCGTGCTCCCAAACTGCCTCGCACAACCAAGAATCCGATACCCCACCCAGAGCACACACGTGTTCCCTCCGCTCCATGGAACTTGCGAAAGGCAACAAAGAAGAGGAGATTAGATTAAGGTACTCCAC
Source organism: Poa pratensis (assembly GCA_947311845.1). NCBI lineage: Eukaryota > Viridiplantae > Streptophyta > Magnoliopsida > Poales > Poaceae > Poa > Poa pratensis. Next base: position 7,191,843 of record CAMZMU010000057.1, read on the forward strand.
GTCAGAGGTCGAGTAGAAAATGGAGGATATAAAATCCAAGGAACAAGAGCGGGGAGATAATAATAAATAAAGAAAGTAAAACAGAGATAACGAAGAAGGAAATAAAAAGTAAGGAAAGGAAAGGAAGGAAAAGGTGGCGTAGGGAGACGAGGCTTTCCCGTCTTCGTTCGCGAGAGGAGGGACTCTGTCGCCAGTTGCGTGCGCCTCGAAGCTTCTCTCTGGGCTGGATGGCGTCGTCGTCGGAGGTGGTGGAGGACGATGTGTCGGCGGTCGCCAACGGAGCCGCGGAAGTCCGCCGGAGGGTGGGTGCTACCGGTCCCCCGCCGCAGCCCTATCGCGGCAGGTCTCTCTTTCCCCCCCGCGATTTCTGATTTGCTGGGTGTTTGTTGAATTGCAGAGGGACCAGGCCAAGGAGATTCTGTCCAAGCAGGCTGTCAAGATCGCCACCAAGGCAGAGGAGCACGAGCGCTTCATCTTCAAGGTCTCTTCTCCGATTCCCCCACCCCCTGCTAACTGAATCTTCCATTGTTTTCGACTTTTCGTTGTCTCGTGCTAACTGCGTGTCTTCTCGCTCAAATCCCGTATCCTGTTAGCTGAAACTGTAGGTAGGGTATACTTTAAGTGCTCGTATCGTTATCTGTTCATTTCGGGGTTAATTTCCGCGGGCATTGGTTGTGCTAATATATGTTGCTACGTGCGCTTCTGGATTCGGCGGCAGTTGTGTACTGTTTGGAGGGCAATTTGGGCAGGAAATGGATATACTGTGGCTATAAACCTGTTCATTTATTGCCCTCTACCTGAAGTACTATGCACTTCCATGACCGTGCCATTGTGGGGAATCCTCTTACACGGTGGTATTGGCTTTTAATGTGCAGGTCACACACTTGATGGGTGTTCTTGGATTTGGGACATTTTGCTATCTCTTGGGTGCCAGTAAGCTATCGCCGAATCCATATGTTTGCTTGTATGCTACAGATGAAAGTTCATCTTATAATGCTCTGGTCTTGTTTTGCAGGACCACAGGATGTGCCCTATGTGTATTGCCTCTTCTATGTCATATTTGTTCCTCTCAGGTGGATTTACTACCGATACAAGAGTGGCACTACTATCTTCTGGTCAGTCCAACTATGTCTTGTGTTTCAGTGTCCTGGAAATGGGATATAGCATAAAAACGTACTACTTCCCAAGGAAGTTTGTTTAGGTTCATCATCTTGACTGCGCTGGTTTCAGTGTTCTATACTTATATGTGACAGCTTAGCATCCTCAGTTGTCCTGAACAACTATCACAGTACAGAGTCAACGTTAGTATTACAAAAGAACATATTATCTATTTGTCATGTATCTTGTCTTTCCGTCCATATATTTTCAGTATAAGTGAGAAAACTATTTCTGTTCATAATGTATAGTAATGGTTTGTCCAAGGCTCCAAGCCATTTTATTTTCCATGGTACATTACTAATAAATCCACTGGGTTACATCCATTGATGTATTCTGCAGGATTTCTGCTACTATGCCAACACTTTCCTCCTTGTTATGATTCTCTTCTATCCAAAGGATGAAAAACTTTTCATGGTTTGCTTCTCATTTGCAGAGGTATGAAATGCATTCTTGTGGTTTACCTGGTTTCTGTTTCCTGCTTATAATATGTGCGCAATCATTTGTTCCTCGTTAAATCTTGTCAGGGTCCGCTTGCTTGGGCATTAATTGTGTGGCGTTGCAGCTTGGTGTTTAGCTCATTCGATAAACTTGTCAGTGTTCTGATACACCTCTTGCCTGGTATGTTATCTCACACTATAACAGCGCAGTTCCATGCATAGGATGATAGGAAACTTTGCTTCTCTAAGCAGAACATAATCTTAGCATAGTGAAACGTTTTAACTATTGTGTCTAGTGTTTATTGAAATTGTGTAACTAATGTGCACATTATATAGGAAGCTTTACGATGAATACTTTGTTGGTTGTCACCATTTCTTTTTCTATTAGCTTGCTATGCTAAGGGGAAATTGAGTTTAAGCTGTAGCAGATAACTACTCTTGGTTTATGATCTGATTTTAGAGTTATAGTACCATACTGCCATTGTATTATTCATCCAGCAGTTATGCCGAATTTATTCAGTTAACGTGACTGAAAGATGACTTTTACAGGAATAGTTTTGTTCACTATCCGGTGGTGGAACCCACAAACATTTGCTGCCATGCATCCAGAAGGAAGAGCAGCCAGAGTCACATGGCCATATGTGGAGGACAAATCATATCTGTGGATATGGCTATTTGTTGTTCCTCTCGCTGCTTACACCTTGTGGCAACTTATGTATTTCCTCATAGTTAATGTGCTGCGTCGGCAAAGGCTGTTGAGCGATCCTGAAGTCATGACATCATACAGGTAAATCTTTTGTATTCCTTGGTGTGGTATACTGTATATATATGGAGTCTGGAGTTGATTGCTTCATATGCATTCATATCCTTGAATACCCTCCAGTTATTGACTTCGAATGAACCAAGTTCGAATGAACCAAGTAGACCTAAAAGGTGATTGTAATGATGGATGTATGACGGAATTGTCAGTTGGTTATATGACTACCAAGACCTATGAGTGCAACACAGTGTACACTCATTGTAGCTGGTTGATAACCAGCAAAGATGAAATCTCCATAAAAATATGAGAATACCTATGACTAGGAAGAAATAGGTAACAAACCAATTCAAAAGAACAATATAGACCAAATCTGAGCCATAGAGGACTCACATCCGCACCTCCCACCAACTAAAACTTGGTTCAAATAATTTGCTTATTGCTAGTTGTAGTTCGAGTTCCTCCCATCTTCTGTACATTCCTTAATTCTCTACTTATGTTTATGTATTTTCCCATATAAGAAAATCCAGAAATTCATCTGTCATTTGTTTCACAGGGAAATGTCAAAGAAAGCACAGAAAGCAAACAACATCTGGTGGAGACTGAGCGGATTACTTGGTGACAAGAATCGTCCGTTCATGTACATACTGCTCCAGGCACTGTTCACACTGGCAACATTGGCTTTTACTGTCCCCATATTCCTTTCATACCGGTTGCATGCGATCTTCCAAATACTAAAAGTTTGTGCGGCCACATGGAATGGTGGAAGCTTCATCCTGGAGGTGATGCCTAGACAAGTCGTGCAGAAGGAGAAGAAGAAACTTGAGATGAAGCCGATTGAACAAGTGAACTCTAAGGAACATATGGATGATGCATCGGGTAACCACCAGCTCAAATCCGAGAAGCGAAGTCAGTGAGGAAACTGATTCAGGATGTAAGATAAGATGTTGCTGGTTACTGATCCTACCTTGTTACCCTCTTCTCTCTGTGTGAAAAGTAGCTAGTGTTGAATGTGATGGATAAGCCTCTGTACTGTAGCCGTGTGGGGTTTGGTCTTTGGTATGTGGTCTTTGTGGGACTGCAGCACATGGTCCTTGTGTCAAGGACTGGCTGTTAGGATAGCTTCAAGGACTGGCTGTTAGGATCTGTTAGGACAACATCACCCTTGACTAGCTTTTAGACTAGCATCTGGCATATTCGTGTCTGGCTAGCAGCATATAAGTTTGTAACCCCAACCCCTCAGGTTGGTATGACATTGTGTGAGAAATAAACCAACGAAAATTGCCCAACTCTCCTAGTGCCATCCTCTCTCATAAAGTCTGAAACAACTATCAAGTGGTATCAGAGCCAGGTTGTCTTGTAGCCTGACCATTTCCTGTTCTCCTCTCTCACCGGGAGCAGAGCAGCCCCAACCGGTAGCAGCAGTTGCTCCGACTGTCCCTGGTTACTTCTCTCCCTCTGGGTTGTCGAGCAGCAGCTCGTCAGAAGCAGCACACAGCCCCCCAGCGGCGAGCCATGTCAGGTCGCTCTCAGCACACGGCTACCTCGAGCACGCGGTGTCGGCAGGAGGCCGAGCGCGCAGAGGAGCGTGAGCGAGTGACTGCGGCAACCGCTGCAGCGGCGGCAAGGGCGTCGAGGCTGGCAGCGGCGGAGCTGGTAGCAGCCAGAGCGGAGGTAGAAGCAGCAACGACGGCGGAGGCAGCACGTGTGGCTGCGGCGGAGGCCAAGGCATTGCGCAACAGCGCCAATAGCTCCGTGTCCGCTGACGGCAGCGTCGACACAGACCCGACGACGCGGCGCAAGAGCGGGCGGCACAGTGGGCAGCCGAGCACGCTCGCGGTGGCGCTCCCAGAGGAGGCGCGCACGGCGACGGCGGCTGGGATGACCAAGGCTGAGGCCTCTACGGGGTCCGGACTGTGGTCAGGGACGTTGGTCCCGGTGTTGGGTGGCCTAGCCTCACCAAAACCAACTACGTCGAGTGGGCAGCGATCATGAGGATCAGGCTCCAGGTGCGGCACATGTGGGAGGCGGTCCAGGATGACGCCGTCGACCAACATGAGGATCGACGGGCGCTGGACGCCCTCATCGCCGCAATCCCGGCCGAGATGCAGTTCTCGCTCTCCAACAAGCGGACTGCCAAGGAGGCGTGGGACGCCATCGCCGCGGCACGCATCGGCAGCGACCGTGCACGCAAATCCACACTGCAGGCACTTCGCAAGGAGTGGGAGAACCTGGCATTCAAGCCAGGTGAGGACGTTGATGACTTTGCTCTCCGTCTCAACACTCTGTTGCAGAAGATGGTGCAGTTCGGCGATGCCACCTACAACGAGGAGAGAGCTGTCGAGAAGCTCTTCCGGTGCATCCCCAAGAAGTACAAGCAGATGGCTCGCTCGATCGAGTCCCTGCTGGACCTCTCCACGATGACGATCGAGGAGGTGATAGGTCGACTCAAGGTCGTCGACACCGACGAGCCACAGTCTCTCACGGGGCCCATCACCACCGGTGGGAAGCTGCTCCTGTCTCGGGAGCAGTGGGATGCCGGCCACGGCGACGGGAAGAAGGGGGAGTCTTCTTCACAACAGGCAGCCGCAGGCGTGGCAGGCTGCGCAAGGCGCGCCGAGACTACCAGGCAGGGCGCATGGTGACGCTCGCGGAGGCGCCCAGGGAGGCGTCGCCGGCAGGCCCAAGCCGGCACAAGACGACGGCTGCCGCAACTGTGGCCGGCTTGGCCATTGGGCCAAGGAATGTCGGCAGCCACGACGTGGCCAGGCCCACGTCGCACAGGCTGTGATGTAGCCCAACCTACGGCTCCTACAACCAATGGCCCAATGACAAGAGCTAGAGTCAAAGCTATACATGAAAAGGTGACCTCACTCCTATCTTTGTGTGATCTTGACACTCCCTTGAACGGATTGCTACTCATTCGGATACTCTATGCATACTCAGGAATCAGCTCCATGAAGATCCCCGAAGTGTGGAAGATGGACAAGAATCGAGCCAAGACGATGAGGAAGAAGACAAGAAGGGAGAAGAAATCCCAGGAGGCGGTACTACCTCCGGATCAAGCGGTACTACCGCCCCTGGCCCAGTCAGCAAGGACACAACCCACGCCGGTGGTACCGCCAGCGGCACCGGCAGCGGTATCGACCGGTACCGGGGACGTGGGATGGACGAGCCCCACGTCGGCGGTGCTGCCGCCCCAGCTACCGCCGAAACGGCACTTCGGACGCGTCTTTCGGTACCGCCAGCGTAGCTGCAGCGGTACCAACCGGTACCGGGGGCGTGGGCAAGCGACGCCTGCCCGCACCAGCGGTACTACCGCCAGTGCGGGAATAGTTCGGGCAGATGGCCCATGTAATCTCTCTCCACTACCCCCGTTTGGTCAACACTATTTATAGAACCTCCTGAGCCAGATCTAGGGTTAGACTATGATTTGGGATTAGAGTAGAGCCTTGCTCCTTCTTCTCAAAGTAGTCCTTTCCTCCTATGGAGATGAATCAAGCCCTCCTCTAGTGGAGATGAACCAAGGCCTCCCCTTGTGGAGAAGATCCCTTCGTGGATACCAAGGCTTCTCTTGTAGTTTGCTACTTGCCAATCTTTCATCCTAGGGTGATTCTATTGGGTTGGTTGGATTGACCAATTGGACAAACAATTCTAAGAGTAAGGTGTGCTTGGGAGAGGAGAATTGGGGCTACCTTGGGCTTGTTACCAGTTGAATCTTGCTGAGTTGCGTCTTGCTAGTTATCCTTGATTTGGTGTTTTCCCATTTTTGTGTTCGTGTGTTCATCCCTTATTCTTCGTGTTAATCGCTCTCTCCACCCAAATTCGTGAAAATCGGGACCAACCTACATCATATGGTATCAGAGCTCTAGGTTGACACGGATTTGATTTGTGTTTCCACCAAAATCCACCAAATTTTTCTTTGTTTTTGAGAAATTCGAAAATTTCCACCAAAAATAGCCTTTCCTTGATTCGAGCCGATCTATCGATTTGTTGCGTTTTTGGTAGTTTTTGTCCATGGATTTGTTGCTTTAGGACCCCTTCCACCTTTGTTTGCGTTCCCTAGCCTCAATTTTGCCGATTTCCCACGAATTCGAGAAATTTTTGGAGCCCAAATCCGCCCAAAATCGAGTCAAAATCGCGCAGATCCGTGAACAGCGGTACTACCGCTCGGGATCAGCGGTACTACCGCGGCACAGCGGTACTACCGTTAGGGCTGATTTTTCAGAATTTTTTTCTTGTCACCTCGATTCGTTTTGGCATTTCCTCTTTGGTTTGAGTCCTTTCTTGGTGTGCCCTACGTCTACGACATCGACAAGCTTCCGCAGCAACGCATCATCAATGCCAAGCGACGACACCACCAAGGACTCGACATTTCCCATCATCATAATCCGTTGTGAGCCCTTCTTCCTTTCGTGTACCTTGACCTATCGGACTAGCTCTTTGATATTGCGGGGCATTGCACTTGTTCGAGTGATTGTCTTAAAGTATTGGCGAGGTGTATCGTTAGAGATCTTGGCACTAGCAAAAGTTGAAGGAATCATCGTCAAAAAGCAAAAATCAAAAAAAAGAAAAAAGAAAAGAACATGAGTAGTGCCAAGTATCATCTCTTATAGGTTGCGACAAAGCTTATACCGCCAAAGTGAGTGAGTGTGTAACACTTGTGCAAATCCGTTGCCCACAAAAGGCAATTGAGCTAGCGTCCCCTCGTGTTGGTGTGACATTTGAGCACGTAGTCTTCGTTAGGTTGTCTATCTTCGAGTGCTCGCCCTTTGGTCGCCCAACCCCATCATTCGCTTTTGTGTGTGTTTCTTCATCATTTGTGGTTGGAGTTTCTTTGGTAATTTGATCATTGTGGATTTTCTCTACCTTTGACAATATACTTTCGTCGGGTTTGCTTGTTTCGTTTGCCACTTCATACCTTCCTATCCTCATAAGTGTGTGTGTTGGGTGTTAGAACCGGATTCTCTCCTCTCAAGCCACATTATACTTGGGATATAGTTTGTCTTGGTTTTTCTTTACACATCTCACTTGTTCTTGAGAAAATGTTTAGGGGAAGTACAAACGGAAGCTCAAGCTCGGACGATGAAATCCACGGTGGATTTCGCGTGATCATGGCTATGTCACACATACCGAGTTTGTTGGTCTTCGACACTTTCTTCGTGATGGCCTAGGACGCTACGAGCGCCGTCTTCAAGCTCAAGAGGCCAACTTCAACGACCGCATGCATGCGCAAGAAGCATCTATGGAGCGGGTGACCGAAGCTCTCAACAACCTTGTGCGACAACGAGCTTCTTCTTCACGCTCAAGCCGTACAAGAAGCACCTCAAGGTCGACGCAAGCATCATGGACGTCATGAACCTCGACAAGAACGTCAACATAACCAAGGCGCGACGCCCATGAACGACCTCCTCCTAACGTTGAACAACCACATGATCTTCACGCGAACAATGCCAATGCGCATCAAGAACAACCTCACCAAAATGATGAACGTCGCGAACGCATACCATCACCACCACCGCAACAACGTGATCGTCATGACCCATTGGCTAATGACAATGGCGTACCGGGTGCGAATGACTTTGATGAACAAGGACGTCATCCCCGTCATCCTCCAAGGCCACGCCATCAAAATCATGACAATGCGAACAATAACGAACAACCCATTCCTCGCATGATCCTCGTCCTCGTCAAGAACTTCCACATGATCGTCAACAACACCATCGTTCCGAGTCAAGTGATAACGAGTCAAGCCAACACAATGGTGATGGACTCAATCGAAGGAGACGTGGACGTGCATTCCCACGTGGTGCCCATGGCGACGACTATGAACTTGACCAACGTTCGCTTTGACATACCCAAGTTCTACGGCACAAGTGATCCGGAAGCTTACTTCTCATGGGTACTCAAGGTTGACAAGATCTTCCGCGTACAACGCTTCTCCGACAACAAGAAGGTTGCCTTAGCCTCGATGGAGTTTGAAGAGTATGCCCTCTTGTGGTGGGAACAACTACAAGATGCACGCATCGCTAACCACCAACAACCAATCGACACTTGGGTTGAAATGAAAGAAACAATGTACAAGCGCTTCGTGCCAAGCCATTACACTAGAGACTTGTACAAGAAGTTGCAAGAGTTGAAGCAAGGGTTGAAGTCGGTTGATGAGTACTATAAGGAGATGGAAATCTCCATGATGAGAGCCAATGTCAACGAGTACGAAGAGCAATCCATGGCTCGCTTCATGAATGGCCTCAACTATCCAATCAAGAAGATTGTGGAGTTCCAACCATATGCCAACTTGGTTGAGTTAGTCCATCAAGCAACAAGGCCGAGCGTCACGTGCTTGAAGAGCTCAAATACATCAAGTCAAAGGCATTCTTCGCCAACAAGCCGTCTTCGTCAACACCTACACCTTCACAAGCTCTTCCTCAAGCAACACACAAGGTCCTCCAAGAGTCTCTACATCGACACCTCAAGCGCCTCAACCTTTCAAGAAAGTACCTCCCCTACCAAGGCGCCTCAAGGATCTTCGTCCGGCACAAGACTTTTGCAATGCTACAAGTGCGGAGGACAAGGGCACAAATCTTTGAGTGCACCAACAAGAAGGTCATGATCATCAATGACATGGGAGAGTATGAATCTATGAGTGAAGATGAGTACAATGCTTTGAACAAAGTCGCCACAATGCAAAGTGCTCAAGAAGAAAAAGTGAGATATATTGTGATGGCGACAACAACCCTTCCTTGGTTGTGGCAAGAGCTTTAACCACCAATGTTCAAGTGGAAGAAGACCAAAGATGCAACTTGTTCCAAACAAGAGCGGGAATCAATGGAAAGTCCATCAAGGTCATCAATGGTGGAAGTTGCCACAACTTAGCGAGCAAGGAACTTTGTGATAAGCTCAACTTGAAGTTCAAGAAGCACCCACACCCATACCATGTGCAATGGTTGAGTGATCCGGAGCCGTCAAGACACATGGTGCAAGTCTCCTTCAAGATTGGAGCCTATGAAGATACGGTTGATTGTGATGTTGTGCCTATGACCGTTTGTCACTTACTTCTTGGACGTCCTTGGCAATTTGATAAGGGTGCTATGCATGATGGAAGGACAAATTACTATAGCTTCAAGAACAACGACAAGACCTTCGTCCCATGACACCAAGTCAAGTCATCGCCGACAACGCCAAGACTATTGCAAGGGCACAACAAGATCGTTCGTCAAGTGAGATGAGTGTGAGCGAGAGATCCACCATAAAGTGAGTGAGAGCCACAAGCCAAATGAGTGACACTTCAAAGAGAGTTCCACAAAACTTACACTATTTGCCACCAAAGAGAGATGAGAGTTGAGAGAGAACCCATCCACCCTCCACTATGTGCTCATATGCAAGGGTGAAGTTTCTATGACTAACACTTTCACAAACCTTCTCCTTCTTTGTTGTCTCTTTTGAAGGACTTTGAAGATGTCTTCCCTCAAGAAGTGCCACCGGGACTACCTCCTCTACGTGGAATCGAGCATCGCATCGACCTTGTTCCCGGCGCACTACCAAACCGCGCTCCTTACCGCACCAACCCGAGGAGACAAAGGAGATTGAGCGGCAAATACAAGAACTTCTTGCCATGGGACATATCCGCGAGAGCTTGAGTCCGTGCGCCGTGCCCATCATCTTGGTACCCAAGCACGACAACACTCTTCGCCTTTGCATGGATTGTCGTCCCATCAACGCCATCACCGTTAGGTATCGCCATCCTATCCCTCGACTTGATGATATGCTTGATGAGCTTTGTGGTTCCGCTATATTCTCCAAAATTGATCTTAAAAGTGGATACCATCAAATAAGATGTGTGAAGGTGATGAATGGAAGACCGCATTTAAAACAAAGCTTGGTCTTTATGAATGGCTTGTCATGCCATTTGGTCTTTCCAATGCACCTTCTACTTTTATGCGTCTATGAATCATGTTTTGCGTCCTTTCATTGGGAAATTTGTTGTGGTATACTTTGACGACATCCTTATCTATAGCAAATCTTTGGAAGAGCACACTTCTCATGTTGCTCAAGTTTTGTTGGTTCTTCGCAATGAAAAGCTTTATGCAAATCTTTCTAAGTGCACATTTTGCCACCAAACTTGTTTTCTTGGGTTTTGTTGTTTCTTCGGATGGAGTCGAAGTTGATGAAGCAAAGATAGAAGCAATTCGGACTTGACCTTTTCCGATGTCACTTGAGGAGTTGAAAAGTTTTCTTGGTTTTGCCGGATTTTACCTGTAGCACCCTTGCTTAACAAAGCATATGCGTACATGAAATGTGCGGAAGACTTGGATCATATAAGACTTGCACTTTCCAATAAAATGTAGTATCACACGAAATGTCAAAATTATTACAACACACGCACGAATGATCCAAAAATATAATAATTTATTACAACTGCGCATAGCCAAGGCTAGCTTGAAACAAATAAAGTTCAACATTTATTCAGAGTTCACACGCAATTTAAATATAACACGGAGCTCCATCATCTCCATCAGAGCCTGATCGGACGAACCTGCAACATGTAAGTTGCAGCCCAGAATGTTTGGGTCAGATGCCGTTCGACTGGCTGGCAAGTGAATACTGGTGGAATATAAAATGGCAAGACTATTTCTACATGCTTATATGGCTGGTGGAGTTCAAGGCTATTGCATAAAGCAAATTTTATCCTACTTTTCATAAAGTATTTTTAATTCTCAACAACAACATGAGACACAACCCTGGACGCATCCAGTGTCTCATTTAACCCGAGTTCACCCATCAAATTTTATTATGAAATTGGGATGATGAGATTTTTCTATACACTACAATGTTCGAAGACACGCATTGTCCATAACCTGGGACACGGCTAAGATCTTAGTTTGACACACTCTGCAGAGCTGGTGCACTTTCACCACTAGACCCGATCAACCCAAACTATCCTTTACACTCATTTAGTGATAAGGAAAAGAAGAAGATCGAGACGAGACTTTTCAGAAGTATTTTCCCATGGTACTACTAGCGAGATCACCGCCCAACTATCCCTCTACATCTTCAGATCTCACTGACCCAGGTCCACACAACATACTCCGTCAAGATAGAGCCCATATGACTAGTGGTTGCACGCTTCGGCAACAAACATGAAGTGACTTAAAATCTCGATACCCTGGGTGGCAATCCACAAGTGAGCGTAAACAAGACAGCCATAGACATGACCCATGAATAGCCACTCCACTCACATCATCCTCTATCAACCAATCCACCCAGGCAGTAAATTAATTTAGTGGAGTTTTCAAATAACACATCTACAATAAAACAATCATTTTTGCAGCAAGTACTTCCACTAAATTATAATAGGTCACTACCAAGGTGGTCATATGGCTATCCTACAAGGTTTGCATAGCATAATATAATATAGTAGTACCTATCATGCATACTACTAAAATATCTACAAATGCAAATAAACAAAATAGTAGGTCATTTATGCGTGTGCAAGTTATTCACTTGCCTTCGTAGTAGTTCGTGTTGTTGCAGCACTCACAGCTCGCTCTGCACTCTTCACAATCTAAACAAGCAAAAACACCAATTCAATACAATTCACAAATAGCATTACAAAAATAATGTATGCGTGACAAAATGCAGAGGTGCCACAATTTCAAGTCAACCAATAAATATTATTTTAGGTCTCTGGTATAAACTATATGCATGATGCCCAAGTCAATTTTTAATATGTTTAATAAATAAAACAATTTTGATTAGCTAAATACTAGTTTTAAACATCTGTAATGAACGCTATAAAACATGATGCTAAAATGCAAACTTTTGTGCCCACTACATTCTACACGAAAATCTGAGCATTTTGGTATAAAGAACGTAATTTTTGGGCAAGTAGAACTTAAGATATGGATTTTACAAGTTTGCCCTATTTTCTGGAATTTTAACAAAATCGTGGTCAACATGTTGACCGGGTTGACTGGGCTGGCGACCTGCTGCCACACGGCGGCGTCTGATTCGCCCATACCCTTTCATCAAGCTGTTCTAATCTGAACCATTGATCGTCGATCCGACGGACGAAACCGAATCCATCCATGGCTGCCGGAGGTGCTCACCGGAGGACGTCGACGGTAACGAACTGCGGCTTGGTTGCGATGGTAAACGGCGTTCTGCTTCTCCCCCAAGCTTGGAGACGGCAGAAATCGGCAGAGACGATCACGACGAACCCGACGGCGTACTCGGTGACGTTTCCGGCTGATCCGATCGAAGGCAGCGACTGCTTCCCGAGCTGCTGTACCGGCGGCGCTCCGGCGACGAGAACGGGCGTCCTAGTCGACCGTTTCAAGAAAAGAAAATTTTAGGAGGTGCATAAAAGCGACGGTGAAAAGATTGACAAGGCTAGAGAGGTTAGAATTGTGCGAGGCGGCCGCGGCAAGCTTCGAACCTCGTCAATGGCGGCGGCGGCGGTAGATCGATCTCGACCCGAAATTTGGGCAGCCTGGCGGCCGGTTTTTGGGGAGAGTCGGGGGAAAAGGTGCGTAGGGTTCTGGGGTTTATATACCCGAAGTTTCTTGCCAAACGGATAAACGTATCGGGAGAAATCGAAGATTTGATGGTCAGCTCGAACTGAAACGAACTCGTGTTCGTTCCCGGGAGTTCTGCACGTATGTGAAGCTGATGTTGGGCTGATCACCTTAATGGGCCGAAGCTAGCTGGCTGGCTGGTCCGTTTCTTTTTTTTTTTAACCTTTTCCTATTTGTTTTCCCTAATAGAAGTAGCTACTAGCAAACGTGCCCGTGCGTTGCCACGGGCCAGGCGAAAATGTGTGTCAATACTATCCGACATCAAAAATGAAAAATGCTATAATTAATACTTGGCATGCCAAAATTGAACCATACATCTTGCATTAAAATAATGGCTGGCATAATAAATGAATCATATGGATTGAATATATTTTTCTTACTAAAAATTGACACTTTAAATTGTGAAGTATGGTGAAAGAAAGGTAACGATTTAACTGAATGTATCTCCGTATGAATACCTAGTAGAAAAAATCATATAGGCACAATATATGATGTGCATATGCCGAATCATGCCTATTTACAAACTTATGAGATCTTGCAGGAGACGACGGCACAAAGCTTTGCAAGGACCCAACTGCACAAGCGGCATATTGGTGATAAGAACACATCGGAGCTATATAATCATGTAATCTCTGACGATGACAATATGGAGATAGCGAAGAGGAATTACCATGCGGAGGGATGACATAGCTGTTGTCTAGATCATCGGAAGTAGCATCCGACCAGCACGTTCTCGGCTTAATCGAATCACATGACGCCGATCCTTGGCTCCCGCCGGCATCACCTGCCGGAGGCGGCGCGCGCTCTATGACGATGACGGCGCAAGCATCGTCGGCACCCTTGCCGTTCTTCTTGCTGAAGGTCAGGAACCTCTTGAGCCGCCACGGCATCTGTCAGCGACTGCGGTCTCCGGTGACAGAGACGGCGCCGCTCGTCGCGGTGCAGCAGTTGCTCGGCTAGTTTTCGTTCAGCTTTGTTCAATAGCATCAACCACTGCTTTGTACAATGAATTTCAGACATCTGGAATAGAAACCACTGATATTTGATCTGGATACGTTTGCTAGCATATGCCACTTTATGCATACCTGCAAATCATCGGCAGCTGGTAGGGAGGACCGGCCGCCGGCCCAGATCTTGCAGGCGCCGAGGAGCAGGCAAACGCCGCAGAAGGCTAAGAAGAGCAGGTTCCCGAGCTTCCTCCTCTCCCTGGTCCTCAGCCCCAGCACGACCTCACCCGCGCCACCGCCGGAGCCCGGCCGCTTGAAGAGGCGAAAGCGCAGCTGCTGCTTGTGATGGATGTCGGCGCCGACGGCAGCGCCGGAGGAGTACGATCTGGAGGGAAACCCCTCCGCGGCATCGGATGGCGGGCTCCCGAGTCCGTCGGTCCTTGGCGTGCGTACGGGAAGCGAGGTGGCCGACCATGGGCGCCTCGTCCAGCGCTGATTAAAAATTTCTGATGAGGTCGAATTAGAGGTCTCCGCGGGAGGCGCTGGAGCCGGCCCGAAGGAGAGGCGCAGGCGGCGCGCGGATCCCGCCTCGGGCGCCGCCGCCGTTCCCCTCTCAGCCATGGGGATTGGGGGTTGCTGCTGCCCTGAGAGAGGAGCTCGTACCTAGCGTCGGGGTACGGGGAGGAGATGTCGCCGTGCTCCCCTGAATCCTGCCGCCGACCTTCCTCTCTGGCTCCGGCCACCCCGGGGTTACGGCCGCCGCCTGGTTCCTCTGCTTTGGGCGGACGAGACCGCCCATGAGCTCTGTTCTGTGTTCGTTCGACCTAGAATAGCTATGCACCCGGGACAAACCGGTATACGACTTAAAAAAGGCCGGCGGGTTAATTTCGCATAAACTTGAGGACCATAATGCAAAAGTGCGCGACGTACCACGGTCGCTTACGTATATTATATAGTAGAGATACAACTCCAAAATGAGTACAATAAAATACAGGAAAATTCCTGTGAGCTGTAATTTCATAAATAAAATTACTTAGCATAGTTTGCTTGTGAAAATATAATATAATATAGTTTTGTACTTATATTGTACATATACATTGTTTATTCAATTTAAAACCAATGCACTTTAAAAGAAATGCAACAAAAAAAATGCAGATGATGCATGCCATGCATGATTTTCAAAATTTATTTTTATCCAAACAAAAGTTTTAAAATCTTAGTGATTTTTGAACATTCCAAAATCTTGGGATGTTACAGACTACCACTCTTAAAAGGAATCTCGTCCCGAGTTTCGAAGAGGCTTGAAAGAAAGATAGGTTTGGTCAACTGGGTTTAGATTATCTCGGTGGCTACCACCCTTAAAAAAGACTTTTCTAAATAGTCTAGAACTCTTATCTTCATCTCTTTATCATCCTTACTTTTCTGGTATATCATGTACCAGCTCCTTGTTGGTATTTGGGGTCTTGAATCCTTAAGTAGAACTTTCCTTCACGGTATACCAACAAATGGCTTGACACTGAAGGATCACTATGTTGTTAACTCAACATACCAAGGTGAGAGGATTCAACAAAATCCCGATTAACACAAATCACTTGTGCTCTCTGCGGCTTCATCTTCTCAGCTTCCAGCTTCCATGCGGCTAACGTAACTCTCATGGTAGGCAAAAACTTCCATTGCAGGATACCTCCAAAACTTGGTTTGTGTTTATCCTCACCGTATATCATACGTTTCGGCAACACTTGCCTCACATAGGGTTATATATATCTTACCATTCTAGGGTTTAGGATTAATATCGTCGCCTCTCGACTAGGGTTCAAGGTACACATGATTCATCTATCCAACATAATGAGTGTGAATAATAGGAGTAGTAGGAATGGTGATCAATCCATCCTGCACCCATATCATTTTCCCCACAAGCGAATAGGTAACTCACGCAATCTAACACTCGGTCAAACCTCACTTATCTCACAGAATGTTTCCAACCTGTAAGACAAACCTGAACTAAACTATCAGTCCTCAAGCTAGTTGGTTGCGTAAACACTTATCCAGCACTGGCTTGATAGTCATAGATTTTTCATCGATCATTCTTCTGGTGCAATAAGCTCTCCATGATGTCTTAGCTTATTTAACTTAGACTCCACATTTCTATCTTTATTTGCTGATTCACTAGTTGCTCCTTAGGATAGAATGCACTGAGTAGAAATGTGATTGGTCATGACATTCCTTGGATGAATATCCCATTTCTTCGTAAACTTGGCAGGCTTGAGGTTTTGTGACAACAACTTCTTTGAACTTCTCGTTATCACGGTCTGTCCATGGTTGGTTGTTGTTTTGGGTGGCCAGGTTCTAGATCATTAGTTGAATCAACAGAGCTTGGGTTTAGCATGGATGAGTAGAGACAGAAAGATTTAGAAAAATGTTTGTACCCACACAATCAATCAAATAACAACACATCACAAGACAAGCAAGCAAACACAAAACAACCCATATTTTATAAATTTCGAAATTTAAAGTTTTGAAAACACCACTAATACGATATAGGTTCTAAAGCAAGCGTACTAGTACTGCCATACCACATTTTGATAGGTCAATACTCAAACGAATGAATGCTAATAAGAATGTAAATGGTGGTCAATCTAATCACTTCTTGAAAAGTCCCTTGCGGGTCCTAGCACCCAAGCGTGTACGGGAGCGAGTGTGCCGTGAGGGTCCGTCATACGGGTCATTCACTAAAAGCTCATCTGCCGTGCTCTTCGCTCCTTGTTCCTTCTGGGCTGCTAGTGCCTCCTCCAGCTTCTTCTTCAGCTACACATTCTCCTTGAATAGGAGTTCTCTGCGCTCTATCATTAACTTCATGGTTTTAACCAAGATACCATTGAACACTTTGTTCTCGAGAAGTTCCTCCTCCAGCTTCTGGGGTTCCTGCAACCTCTCAATTCTCCCTTCCAGCTCTTTGTTGGTTTCTGCAAGTCCCTTGTTGGCCTCCTGAAGTTCCTTCCTCTTATTGTCCACGTACACATTTGCCTTCTCGCACATCTCGATCTTGGCATTAGCTTCCTCGAATGCATTAATAGCTTGATCAAGCACCCCCATCTGTTTCTTCATCATGTCTTCGAGGTCTACTGTGTTGCACTCTCGATCCATCAAGTAGAGGCGATAACCAGATATGAACTCATTTCTGGTGTAGTAGTATGGAGTACCTTCCATACGGCGTCTCCCAAAGGTACGATAGAGGGAGGCTGGGGGTATGAATCTGCGGTACGCCCCGCATATGCGTGCTATAGCTCCTTGCATGGCCAACTACACCGAAACTTCCCAATCGGGGTATCTCTCCTCATAGATCACCTCCTGAGTCAAGGGATCATCAGTGCGTGCTAGAATCGTCGTCTCGATCAACCATCTCTCTACTCCATACTCCTGGTACACTAGCCGGCCTTGAAATATCGGCGGAGGTATCCCCACCAATGCGGCAAGCTCAGATAGCTGTCTGTCGAAGTGCAAAGTCTCTCCGTTTCCAGCCACAACCCGGTGCGTGAAGGTGGACATCTACAAAAGGGTTTTGAAAAGCAGTAAAACGATTAGATAAGTATTATGAGGAGAAAGATATTAAAACTAAAATAAATGCAAAGTAATAATTTTTTTCTATGAACATATCAAAATAGTATATCTTTTTGTTTTGTCCTATGGTATTTCCTATGTATTAAACCAACCTAGGGTTTTCGAGCCTACAGGCAACGTTACGCTCTGATACCATTTTGTAGCACCCTTGCTTAACAAAGCATAGGCATACATGAAATGTGCGGAAGACTTGGATCATATAAGACTTGCACTTTCCAATAAAATGTAGTATCACACGAAATGTCAAAATTATTACAACGCATGCACGAATGATCCAAAAATATAATAATTTATTACAACTGCGCATAGCCAAGGCTAGCTTGAAACAAATAAAGTTCAACATTTATTCAGAGTTCACACGCAAATTAAATATAACACGGAGCTCCATCATCTCCATGCACCACTGGCGAACATGTTGGTTGTAAGCTCGAAGACTGACGACGTCACTCCTGATCGGACGAACCTGCAACATGTAAGTTGCAGCCCAGAATGTTTGGGCCAGATGCCGTTCGACTGGCTGGCAAGTGAATACTGGTGGAATATAAAATGGCAAGACTATTTCTACATGCTTATATGGCTGGTGGAGTTCAAGGCTATTGCATAAAGCAAATTTTATCCTACTTTTCATAAAGTATTTTTAATTCTCAACAACAACATGAGACACAACCCTGGACGCATCCAGTGTCTCATTTAACCCGAGTTCACCCATCAAATTTTATTATGAAATTGGGATGATGAGATTTTTCCATACACTACAATGTTCGAAGACACGCATTGTCCATAACCGGGGACACGGCTAAGATCTTAGTTTGACACACTCTGCAGAGCTGGTGCACTTTCACCACTAGACCCGATCAACCCAAACTATCCTTTACACTCATTTAGTGATAAGGAAAAGAAGAAGATCGAGACGAGACTTTTCAGAAGTATTTTCCCATGGTACTACTAGCGAGATCACCGCCCAACTATCCCTCTACATCTTCAGATCTCACTGACCCAGGTCCACACAACATACTCCGTCAAGACAGAGCCCATATGACTAGTGGTTGCACGCTTCGGCAACAAACATGAAGTGACTTAAAATCTCGATACCCTGGGTGGCAATCCACAAGTGAGCGTAAACAAGACAACCATAGACATGACCCATGAATAGCCACTCCACTCACATCATCCTCTATCAACCAATCCACCCAGGCAGTAAATTAATTTAGTGGAGTTTTCAAATAACACATCTACAATAAAACAATCATTTTTGCAGCAAGTACTTCCACTAAATTATAATAGGTCAGTACCAAGGTGGTCATATGGCTATCCTACAAGGTTTGCATAGCATAATATAATATAGTAGTACCTATCATGCATACTACTAAAATATCTACAAATGCAAATAAACAAAATAGTAGGTCATTTATGCGTGTGCAAGTTATTCACTTGCCTTCGTAGTAGTTCGTGTTGTTGCAGCACTCACAGCTCGCTCTGCACTCTTCACAATCTAAACAAGCAAAAACACCAATTCAATACAATTCACAAATAGCATTACAAAAATAATGTATGCATGACAAAATGCAGAGGTGCCACAATTTCAAGTCAACCAATAAATATTATTTTAGTTCTCTGGTATAAACTATATGCATGATGCCCAAGTCAATTTTTAATATGTTTAATAAATAAAACAATTTTGATTAGCTAAATACTAGTTTTTAAACATCTGTAATGAACGCTATAAAACATGATGCTAAAATGCAAACTATTGTGCCCACTACATTCTACACGAAAATCTGAGCATTTTGGTATAAATAACGTAATTTTTGGCAAGTAGAACTTAAGATATGGATTTTACAAGTTTGCCCTATTTTCTGGAATTTTAACAAAATCGTGGTCAACATGTTGACCGGGTTGACTGGGCTGGCAACGTGGCGCTGACGCCGCGCTGACCGTGCGGTTGACTCAGCTGCCACACGGCGGCGTCTGATTTGCCCATACCCTTTCATCAAGCTGTTCTAATCTGAACCATTGATCGTCGATCCGACGGACGAAAACGAATCCATCCATGGCTGCCGGAGGTGCTCACCGGAGGACATCGACGGTAACGAACTGCGGCTTGGTTGCGATGGTAAACGGCGTTCTGCTGCTCCCCCAAGCTTGGAGACGGCAGAAATCGGCAGAGACGATCACGACGAACCCGACGGCGTACTCGGTGACGTTTCCGGCTGATCCGATCGAAGGCGGCGACTGCTTCCCGAGCTGCTGTACCGGCGGCACTCCGGCGACGAGAACGGGCGTCCTAGTCGACCGTTTCAAGAAAAAAAATTTTAGGTGGTGCGGAAAAGCGACGGTGAAAAGATTGACAAGGCTAGAGAGGTTAGAATTGTGCGAGGCGGCCGCGGCAATCTTCGAACCTCGTCAATGGCGGCGGCGGCGGTAGATCGATCTCGACCCAAAATTTGGGCAGCCTGGCGGCCGGTTTTTGGGGATAGTCGGGTGAAAAGGTGCGTAGGGTTCTGGGGTTTATATACCCGAAGTTTCTTGCCAAACGGATAAACGTATCGGGAGAAATCGAAGATTTGATGGTCAGCTCGAACTGAAACGAACTCGTGTTCGTTCCCGGGAGTTCTGCACGTACGTGAAGCTGATGTTGGGCTGATCACCTTAATGGGCCGAAGCTAGCTGGCTGGCTGGTCCGTTTCTTTTTTTTTTAAACCTTTTCCTATTTGTTTTCCCTAATAGAAGTAGCTATACAACTCCAAAATGAGTACAATAAAATACAGGAAAATCCCTGTGAGCTGTAATTTCATAAATAAAATTACTTAGCATAGTTTGCTTGTGAAAATATAATATAATATAGTTTTGTACTTATATTGTACATATACATTGTTTATTCAATTTAAAACCAATGCACTTTAAAAGAAATGCAACAAAAAAAAATGCAGATGATGCATGCCATGCATGATTTTCAAAATTTATTTTTATCCAAACAAAAGTTTTAAAATCTTAGTGATTTTTGAACATTCCAAAATCTTGGGATGTTACATTAGCGCCGATTCATCAAGATTTTTCCACAATTGCTTGCCCCCTATATGAACTTACAAAGAAAAATGTACATTTCATTTGGGGCAATGCACATGATTTTGCTTTCAATGAGCTCAAACGGTTATTAACCGAAGCACAACTCCTTCCTCTTCCGGATTTCTCTAAGACATTTGAGATTGAATGTGATGCAAGTGGATTGGGCATTGGTGGAGTGATTGTGCAAAATGGTAGACCCATTGCATACCATAGTGAGAAACTAGATGTAGCTCGTTTGAATTACCCTATTTACGACAAGGAGTTATTTGCTTTGATTCGTGTTTTGGATGTGTGGCAACATTACCTTCGTCCTAAGGAATTTGTCATTCATTCGATCATGAATGCTTGAAATATTTGAAAAGTCAAACAAATTTGAACAAAAGACATGCTAAGTGGGTTGAGTTCATTGAGTCTTTTACTTTTGTAATCAAATACAAGAAAGGTAAAGACAATGTGGTCGCGGATGCTCTATCCGCAAGGCCAACCTACTTACACGTCTTGACATTAGTGTCTTGGGTTTGGATGAGATAAAGGACTTGTATGCTACCGATGCTTTCTTTGGAGACATTTTCGCTCAATGTTCGGAGCACAAAGAATTGGTGATTTCTATTTGCACCAAGGTTTCTTGTTTAAGGCTAACAAACTATGCATATCCGAGTCTTCGCTTCATTTGGTCCTTTTGAAGGAATCGCATGGAGGATCACTCATGGGTCACTTTGGACGCGACAAGACCTACGCCATGCTCGTCACCAACTACTATTGGCCAAGAATGAAGCGTGATGTGGAACGCCTAGTTCGACGATGTTCTACATGTCTCAAAGCTAAGTCTACTCTAAACTCTCATGGCTTATATACTCCTTTGCCTATTCCACATCGCCCATGGTCCGATATAGCTATGATTTTGTCTTAGGACTCCCACGCACTAAAACAAACAAGGATTACATCTTTGTCGTCATTGATCGATTCTCTAAAATGGCACACTTTATACCATGCAACAAGACCGACGATGCTTCACATATTGCTACTTTGTTTTTTAGGGAAATCGTTCGTCTTCATGGTGTACCCAAGACCATTGTGTCGATCGTGACGTTAAGTTTGTGAGATACTTTTGGAAGACTTTGATGGCTAAGATGGGAATCAAGCAACTATTCTCCACCGCATACCACCCTCAAACTGATGGCCAAACCGAAGTGGTGAACCGAAGCCTATCCACACTCCTTCGTGTGTTGATCAAGCCTAACTTGAAGAATTGGGAAGAGTGCATCCCACACGCCGAGTTCGCCTACAATCGAGCACTACATCGCGCAACAAAGAGAACACCCTTCGAGATCGTCCATGGCTCTAACCCCTACACCGCGCTCGACATGCTACCACTTCCACTCGTGAGCAAGTTAACATGGACTTCGACAAGCGAGCCGCTTACATGAAAAACTCCATGAGGAAACAAGAACTACGCTTGAGAAGCACAACGAAGACCATGCTACGAAGATGAACAAACACAAGCGCGCCATGATATTTGAAGAAGGAGACCTTGTTTGGCTACACCTTCGCAAAGATCGCTTCCCGGATGCAAGGAAGTCCAAGCTTCACCCTCGTGGAGATGGACCTTTCAATGTTATCAAGCGCATCAACGACAATGCCTACAAGATCGACATCTCCCACTCCAAACACTTGGTCCATGACACCTTCAACGTCGCCGACCAATCGCCATACCTTGGAACATCAAGCGATGAGGATGACCAAGAGTCGAGACGACTCTTTTCCAAGGGGAGGGGGAGATGATGTAGCCCAACCTAGAGTTCCTACAACCAATGGCCCAATGACAAGAGTTAGAGTCAAAGCTATACATGAAAAGGTGACCTCACTCCTATCTTTGTGTGATCTTGACACTCCCTTGAACGGATTGTCACTTCATTCGGATACTCTATGCATACTCAGGAATCAGCTCCATGAAGATCCCCAAGGAAGTGTGGAAGATGGACAAGACTCGAGCCAAGACGATGAGGAAGAAGAAGACAAGAAGGGAGAAGAAATCCCAGGAGGCGGTACTACCGCCGGGTCAAGCGGTACTACCGTCCCTGGCCCAGTCAGCAAAGACACAACCCTCGCCGGCGGTACCGCCAGCGGCTCGGCAGCGATAACGACCGGTACCGGGGACGTGGGATGGACGAGCCCCACGTCGGCGGTGCTACCGCCCCAGCTACCGCCGAAATGGCACTTCGGACGCGTCTTCCGATACCGCCAGCGGTAGCTGCAGCGGTACCAACCGGTACCGGGGCATGGGAAGCAGCGACGCCTGCCCGCACCAGCGGTACCACCGGCTGAACCAGCGGTACTACCGCCAGTGCGGGAACAGTTCGGGCAGATGGCCCATGTAATCTCTCTCCACCTACCCCCGTTTGGTCAACACTATTTATAGAACCTCCTGAGCCAGATCTAGGCTTAGACTATGATTTGGGATTAGAGTAGAGCCTTGCTCCTTCTTCTCAAAGTAGTCCTTTCCTCCTATGGAGATGAATCAAGGCCTCCCCTTGTGGAGATGAACCAAGGCCTCTCCTTGTGGAGAAGATCCCTTCGTGGATACCAAGGCTTCCTCTTGTAGTTTTGTACTTGCCAATCTTTCATCTTAGGGTGATTCTATTGGGTTGGTTGGATTGACCAATTGGACAAACAATTCTAAGAGTAAGGTGTGCTTGGGAGAGGAGAATTGGGGGCTACCCTTGGGGCTTGTTACCAGTTGAATCTTGCTGAGTTGCGTCTTGCTAGTTATCCTTGATTTGGTGTTTTCCCCTCTTTGTGTTCTTGTGTTCATCCCTTGTTCTTCGTGTTCATCGCTCCCTCCGCCCAAATCCGTGAAAATCGGGACCAACCTACATCAGGCTGCGGAGGAGCAACGTGGCCAGGCCCACGTCGCACAGGCTGCGGAGAAGGACCCAACTCTGTTCATGACGCACGCAAGCGTCGAACTACCTGCTGTGGCACCGACCGCAGCAACTCTCCTCCACCTTGACGAGCCAAAGGCGCACGCCCTCCTTGGCGATGGCTCCGGCAAGGACAAGACCGGCGGTTGGTGCCTCGACACCGGCGCCACCCACCACATGACCGGTCGACGGGAGTTCTTCGCTGAGCTCGACTCCGACGTACGAGGCTCCGTCAAGTTTGGGGATGCCTCCGCCGTAGAGATCAAGGGCGTCGGCTCCGTCATCTTCATCGCCAAGACCGGAGAGCACCGGCTGCTCACCGGTGTCTACTACATCCCCGCGCTGAGGAACTCCATCATCATCCTGGGACAGCTGGACGAGAACGGCTCGCGCGTGCTGATCGAGCATGGGATCCTACGCATTTGGGATCGCCATCATCGCCTTCTTGCTAAGGTAACCAGAGGCGCAAACCGGCTCTACGTCCTTGATGTGCAGGTGGCACAACCGGTCTATCTCGCTGCTCGCCGGGACGACGAGGCGTGGCAGTGGCACGAGCGCTTCGGGCATCTTCATTTCGAGGCCCTGAAGCGGCTCAGTACCAAGGAGATGGTACGAGGCCTGCCATGCCTCGACCATGTGGAGCAGTTCTGCGACGTCTGTGTGTTGACGAAGCATAGACGACTCCCCTTTCCCCAGCGGGCGAGTTTCAGAGCTAAGGAGAAGCTCGAGCTCGTCCATGGGGATCTGTGTGGCCCGGTGACACTAGCCACACCAGGAGGACGACACTACTTCCTGCTGCTCGTCGACGACCTCTCCCGCTACATGTGGGTGGTGATCCTCGGCAGCAAGGGGGAGGCAGCGGACGCCATCAGGCGCGCGCAGGTTGCTGCAGAGGCAGAGTGCGGCCGCAAGCTCTGTGTGCTGCGCACTGACAATGGTGGCGAATTCACAGCAGCTGAATTCGCGTCGTACTGCGCTGATGGAGGCATCAAGCGCCACTACTCCGCGCCGTACAGCCCACAGCAAAATGGTGTTGTCGAGCGGCGCAACCAGACGGTTGTGGGGATGACTCGGGCCCTCCTCAAGCAGAGAGGGATGCCGGCTGTTTTCTGGGCAGAGGCGGTGCTGACATCCGTCTACATCCTCAACCGCTCACCCACCAAGGCGCTCGACGGCAGGACGCCGTATGAGGCTTGGCATGGGCGGAAGCCGGCAGTCTCCCACCTGCGGGTCTTCGGCTGCCTCGCGTTCGCCAAGGAGCTTGGTCACATCGGCAAGCTCGATGACAGGAGCACTCCGGGAGTGTTCATCGGCTACTCGGAGGGCTCGAAGGCCGACCGCATCCTCGACCCAAGACACAGCGTGTGCGCATGGCGCGAGACGTCGTGTTCGACGAAGGGCGAGGATGGGCGTGGGGTAAGGCGGTGGACGACGGCTCGACTCCGACGTGCGACGACTTCACCATCGAGCACGTCCACTTCGAGGAGGCCGAGGGAGTAGGCAGCTCCTCCTCGCTGAGCACGTCTACTTCAGCCCCCAAGTCCCCATCGACCCTGGTGTTAGCTACACCGGCGACACCACAGCTGGCATCGCCACGCACCCCAGCACCAGCAGCCACTCCTGCGGGCGCGTCTACACCACCACCAGCTCACTCCAAGCACAACCCGGTGGAGTTCGCTTCTCCGCTCTCTCACGACGAGGAGCGTGTCGACGCGTATCATGACGACGAGCCGCTGCGGTACCGGACGATGGAGAACCTACTCGGTGACCAGCCGGTGCCGGGACTGGTGCCACGTGACCTGGAGGCGCAGCTGCAGCTTGCGCGTGAGGATGGTGAGTCTCAGTCTTTTGCAGAGGCTGAAAGAGATGCGGCATGGCGCGCCGCGATGCAGATGGAGATGGATGCGGTCAAGGAGAACCGCACCTGGGAGCTTGCTGATCTCCCTCGTGGTCATCGCGCGATCACCCTTAAATGGGTGTTCAAGCTGAAGAGGGATGAGGCCGGCGCCATCGTCAAGCACAAGGCTCACTTGGTGGCGCGAGGTTTCTTGCAGCAGGAGGGGGTCGACTTCGACGACGCCTTCGCTCCTGTGGCACGGATGGAGTCCGTGCGACTCATCCTTGCACTAGCTGCCCAGGAGGGCTGGCTTGTCCACCACATGGACGTCAAGTCGGCCTTCCTCAACGGCGACTTGAAGGAGGAGGTCTACGTGCAACAGCCGCCGGGATTTGTGATCCCCGGAAAGGAGGGCAAGGTACTTCGCCTGCATAAGGCTCTCTATGGCCTCCGGCAGGCACCAAGCGCGTGGAATGCCAAGCTGGACTCCACGCTGAAGACGATGGGCTTCGAGCAAAGCCCGCACGAGGCGGCCGTCTACCGACGGGGCAGTGGAGGAAATGCCCTGTTGGTGGGCGTCTATGTCGACGACTAGGTGATCACCGGCATCAAGGATGCAGAGGTGGCTGCGTTCAAGGAGGAGATGAAGGCCGCCTTCCAGATGAGTGATCTGGGGCTCCTCTCCTTTTATCTGGGGATCGAGGTGCACCAGGATCACTCCGGGATCACGCTTCGACAGACCGCCTACGCCAAGCGCATCGTTGAGCTAGCTCGGCTCACCGACTGCAACCCAGCTCTCTCTCCGATGGAGGAGAGGCTGAAACTGAGCCGCGACAGCACGACGAAGGAAGTGGACGCTACGCAGTACCGGCGTCTTGTGGGGAGCCTTCGCTACCTCGCCCACACTCGGTCGGACTTGGCGTTCTCCGTCGGCTATGTTAGTCATTTCATGCAGCGACCAACGACGAAGCACGAGCAGGCTGTGAAGAGGATCATCCGCTACATTGTTGGGACTCTTGATCACGGCATTCACTACCCTAGATGTCCTGGGGCGGCAGACTTCGTCGGGTACAGCGACAGCGACCACGCCGGCGACATCGACACCAGCAAAAGCACGAGCGGGGTCATGTTCTTCCTCGGCAAGTGCCTCGTGAGCTGGCAGTCGGTCAAGCAACAGGTGGTTGCCTTGTCCAGCTGCGAGGCCGAGTACATAGCGGCCTCCACAGCCTGCACTCAGGCGCTCTGGCTCGCTCGACTGCTTGGTGACATCCTTGGCCGAGACGCTAGAGCAGTGCAGCTGATGGTGGACAGCAAGTCCGCTCTGGCCCTGGCAAAGAACCCCGTTTTTCACGAACGGAGCAAGCACATCCGGCTGAGACATCATTTCATCCGAGGCTGCTTGGACGAAGGGAGCATCAAGGCGAGCTACATCAATACCACGGACCAGCTCGCTGATCTGCTCACCAAGCCTCTTGGGAGGATCAAGTTCCTTGAACTCTGCTCCAGGATTGGGATGCTTCAGCCCGTCCACAAGACAACGCACAAGACTTAGGGGGAGAATGATGGATAAGCCTCTGTATTGTAGTCTTGTGGGGTTTGGTCTTTGGTATGTGGTCTTTGTGGGACTGCAGCACATGGTCCTTGTGTCAAGGACTGACTGTTAAGATAGCTTCAAGGACTGACTGTTAGGATCTGTTAGGATAGCATCACCCTTGACTAGCTTTTAGACTAGCATCTTAGACTAGCATCTGGCATATTCGTGGCTGGCTAGCAGCCTATAAGTTTGTAACCCCAACCCCTCAGGTTGGTACGACATTGAGTGAGAAATAAACCAACGAAAATTGCCCCAACTCTCCTAGTGCCATCCTCTCTCAATGAGAGTAAGTCGGAAACAACTATCAAATGCTCTGTTGGTTTAGCAAATTTGAAGGCTGTTGATGCCCTCCTGTGGGCGTTTCCAGGTTGGAAGTTGGAACTTATCGTATTTGATATTGCCATTGCTGGTGGGTAGAATGTTATCGGCGGGTTTTATGCCAATTTTGTCTGTAGATTCACCATCTGTGTCAGTCGCGAGTCTGCTAAAATGCTACAACTTGCAGTTTCCATGATCAGAAAATGTTGACCATCTAGTTTGGTTGGAATGCCCTGATCGAACTATTTTGTGCAGTTGATGGGTGATCAGTGTCATGATCGTGTTGCTGTTTCTCCTTGAATAACGCATGTGCAGACAGGCTGAAGGGTTGACGAGGGAGCCACGTGCTTTGTTGCAAAGAAAGCAGTCCTGCAAGTTCCTGCGTAACCTGGGCGGCCCAGACTGAGACTTCTCAGGGCTTTACAAGAGAAGTCGGAACAAGATATATCATATATGTAGATGATGGCGTACATTTGAATTGGATAAACATACAAAAGAACACCTGTTTCCTAATTACACGAGCACACTGCACAACACGCACGTACAGTATTAACTGCGGTTTCTTTAGCAGTTGAGCGTAAGCTTGCATCCTGCTAATACGCGACGACCAAATCGTTAACTCACTAGTCATAGTATTGTTCGTAGTAGTGGTATATCCTACTACAAAACGAGCGTACTCAAATGGAGTGAAGCGCTATTCTTCCTGCAGGCCGTCGAGCACGACGGAGCCGACGAACAGCCCGGCTGCGCCGGCGGCGAACAACGTGGCAACGACCGTCTGGAGCGTGACGAGCAGCGTAGTGTCGTCCGGCACGAAGACGACCGTGGCAATGGAGGCGACGATCAGCGGCAGCGAGAGGGACGCGAGCACGGCCGGAGACACGGTGGCGGCGCTCTCGACGAGGCTGAGGAGGCCCAGGTCCTCGGCCTTGGAGAGCAGCCCGAGCTTCTCCAGCGAGGAGAGCGTGACGCCGAGCTCCTCCGCCTTGGAGAGTAGCCCCGCCTTCTCGACGGTGCTCAGCACCTTGCGCTTCTCCAGCTTCTTGAACACGTCCACCGACGCCTCCTCGCTCCCCTCCGCGAAGATCCCCGCCCCGAACCACGTCTTCGACCACCCCTCGTCGTACTTGTTCACCTTCAAGAATCAAGAGCAAGCAGTTTTTTATGGTTCTAGAGAGCATTCAGCATGTGGAAACTGAACATGGCAGATTACATATATGCAAATTCTTGGAGTAAAATTTCCTTTGGCATTCGGGATTGACATGGGCACGAAATTAATTGAATCTTGCCAAGACGAGTAGACGACATCGAATGGAAGAAGCTGCAGTCAGGTTTACCTTGTTCTTGGGAGCCATGGCCGTGACCTTGAAGTGCCTTCTCCTCGTGGAGGGCAGGAGACCCCGCTGGGACTGGGACAGGCAGGAGGAAGAGCAGCAGCCGGAGATTGCTGCTGATATCGCAGCCATTTCTGCTTCCTCTTCCCCTGCTCTCTTGTCTCTTCTCCCTCTACTGATGATAGGAAACCCAGGTAACTCTCGACTTGTTCTGCTCCTAGATTTTGTTGTGCATGAAATTGGAATGTGGCCGCTAGTTAGCAGCTTATCTTTGGGATGGCCCCGCTGTCTACGAGATCAAAACTGAGCCACAGAAAATGTCATGGGGGATGTGTTACAATGTCAGCGTTGTATCTCAGCGACTCAGTGTTGTATCTCCTACCGTTGGTTGTAGTCTTTTTTTTCCGAATGAGAATTCCAGTACAGGCAACTCGCTCTTTTGCATGACAATATATATAAGTAATATATATTGTAGGACATGACTAGGACCAATGTGATCTTGTGCGGTGTCCCCCACTTCCCCATGTCTAGGGTTGCATAGCGGCGTCCCGCATCGTCCCACAAAAAAGATTTGCAGCACGATTCAACTTACCTAGAACAACTCACTTGCGACTAAAGTTTATGAGTTTTCATACGAAGAGGGGCGGATCGGGCGCTGCTATGCAACCCTACCCACGTTCGTGTATGAAGGGGCGGAGGCAGGAAATTAGGGAGGTCCAACACAGTAAAATCATAGTTTTAAATAGCCCGCTATTGCCCCGCCATGGTTTTTTGCGTATGTTGCCGCTAAATGAATGCATGTACAATTTTTTGCTATAGTCCCATTTAGCTCCAATTTAACCCGTTGTTCCTTTTTTTAGGGTTGATGTTATTTGCTACAGCACGCTATTTAAAATATTGGGTAAAATACATAATTTTAAGTAGGCTAGAAAAGAACCAGAGTAACCTAAAAAAAATCATGCTAGGGGAGTAGGGGGCCAAGGCACTTGCTGTATGCAACTAAGGGGTACACAGGCTAGATTTTAGCCTGCACAAATTTTAAAGTAGCGTGGAGCCTGAAGCTGGAGGAGCGGCTGAATCGTCCATTTCCTTAGACTCACCCTCTTCGCATGTAGGGAGAGGGAACGCGGCGCCAAGCTCCCGCGAGGTTGGAGATGGCGCAATCTCACGTGCATATGCAAAAGTACGACGGGAAAAATTTCATTACTGCCCGCCATTTCACTCGCCGTATTTTACCCACTCCGTCTCACCTCCAAAAACCCCGCCACCATTTTCACCCATTGAAGCTCTCGCTCCTGACAGCAAAGTTTCTTCGACAATGAGAAGGTAAGTGGCGCTATCTCCTCCTCCGGTCGGCCCTGGTCAACATCGGGTGGCGGAAACATCGTCCTCCTCTTCTCCAAGCTGACATCGACCTACTCCGCTCCTCCGATGGCTGTAAGTACCCTCAAGTCGTAGGTCTTGTGTAGTTTAGACTTGTGAGCATTAAGTAGATCTGTAGGTCATGATGTAGTTTGAGTAAGTATTGCTTATTGATTTAGTGTGAGCATGTGGTAGATAATCAAGTTGTGTTACGATTTGGTACCTTTTGCATGTTCGGCAGTGATGATTTTGATGATGTTGTGTGCTAGATCTTGAAGATGTGGTAGACAATGGTGTGAGTATGTGATAGATAATGTCTTATGACCGATTTATGATATTCACCGTGTGCAGTCCATGTATTAGGGCGATAGTTGGTACGAGGGTTGGTTCTACATATTGTAGTTCTCATCCTTGTACCATCTTTTCCCCTTATACATGACAACATGCAATTCAATGCATGATCGGCTTATGTTGTATATGTTCTTCTGAACTCGTGTTCCTTGTTTTGAATGTTCCAATCTTGTTCTTATGTGTTGCAGTGGTATGCAGTGTACAAACTGAGGATTTCAGAAGTCTACAGCTCGTGGAATTCGTGTTTTAATCAAGTGGCGGTTTCTCGAACACCTGCCACAAACGGTACAAGATTAGAGAGGATGCATAGAAATCTTGCTACAAGTCCATGCTACCAGAGCTCTCTGAGCATAAGAAATGGAGTAGGCAACGGTGTTGGCAGCAGAAATTATGTGGGCAAAGGTGTAGGGCATATCGGGTTAGGCACAGGCTGAAAGACTTCATAATCCTCGTCCAGTTCGTAGTCATTCTGTTTTTGTTGTTCTCCTAAATTTGTATGATCATATGTAATATGTAGACATCAGTGGTTACTTATAAGCTCACCACAAGTGGGTACAAAGTAACCACAACGAGCTGAAAGTGTGCAACCATACACATCAACCTAAACCTTTAACCTGAAACATGGGCAACCAAACACAACGCCTTGCATCAGCTCAATAGAAACCCCTCATACAGGTCGGCACATCGTGGGCAACCAAACGAAATGCACAACATGGACCATGTCGCGTTTTACCTTAGCCAGGCTCTACTGGGACATACATGCAAAGAGGAAAAAATCTATGTAGGCAACCAAACACGCCTTATAAAGATGACACCACAGAAGATTTTTTGAGGTTTTCAATTTTGAAAAAAATATCTCAAACTGATAACTCGATTGCCAATTCACTTTCACTGTTGACCTGCTTGTGACGCGATCTTCGAAATTAGATCACATTTTAACATGTTTTGAAAAACAAATTGCGCTAGCAGCTATCAAATTATATTCGCTTGATTACTAGGTTATGGGAAGATTATAACCACTTGGTTACCAGGTTAAGAGTCGTCACACTTAGTTTTTACTATTGTAAGGCTTGCATAATAGTAATTCTTTCCTTCTTCTTATTTTTCTGCTCCGGCACAGGCTTGACGTTGCGGGGCAGCATCTGTATTGTGTTTACCTCTGCTTATTAATCAAAAGCTAGCAACTGCTGGATCTTTCAAAAAAAACTTACACAATCTTGAGCGATAGTGCTAACCTTGGTTAAAATAACAGTATGCCATGATATTACGATTGACGATAGAAATGTGCCAATGCTTATGGAAAAATGCCGTGCAAATCAACTTTCCTGGTCAAATCCTTTCACCTGCAGCTGCGAGAATAGATAGTTTTGGAAGAAATTTCTGAGATTAGGATGTCTCCAACGGGTCGACGCAAACGGACGCCGCTTTGGTCCGGAATTTGTCCGTTTGGATCGGCAAACGGACAGGTGTTCGGCTCATGTCCGCCCCTATCTGGCCAACAATTTTTTTCACCAAATTTTGATGTTAGGGTGTCTCCAACGGCCCGACGCATCAACCAACAATTTTTTTCACCAATTTTTTCATTAAAATAGGAATTCGAGATTACATTGGGGAATTTTAAATAAACAACGACGTAAAATCTAGGCCTCCTCGTCGTCCTCCTCCTCTGGTGGTGGCGGTGGAGTAGCCGGCTCATCGACGGCCGGTGGGGGCGGTGGAGATCCCGGCACGTCCGCTGGCACCACGACCGGTGCTGGCTCCGCGGCGGCCGAAGCCCACGGTGGTGCAAACCACCTTGGGTCTGCACCGGCGAGCCGAGACCCATGGAGACCAAGGCTCCCATGTATTGTACGTCGGGGCAGGTTCCTCCTCCGGCACGGCAAGCGCCTCCTGTACGGCGACTGCTTCGCCTTCCTGGTTCGCCATCGGTGCGATGATGGGCAGCGGACCGCGGCGAGGCAAATATATAGTCGGCCGCACGCGGTTTTGGAGTAGTCGGACCGTCGACCTGATGTGAACGCCGACCGGCGATCTACCTGCCTAAATTAAGTGCTAAAACTAAACTAAAGCAATAAAACAAATTAATAACCGACCATCGGAGCTTGGTTGCTCAAGATCGGCAAGGGGGAAGATCAAGGAGGGGCTCCGGCCTTGAGGAACGTCTAGCTGCAAGCCCGTTTGGCCACGGACTTGCTGGCTCTTCCTTCGACATGGCCGGGGCCAACAACGGACTAGCTGGCTCCTCCTCATTCCTTCGTTAGTTGCTACGAAACACGTAGCGCCGCCGGCTTCTTCACAAAATTGGCCGCACATAGGTGGCACCGCCGGCGGGGTTATGGCATCAGTTAATGGGGTAGGTGGCCGTTGTATTGGCTGACACGCGGGCAAGGGGCCGACACGGGGAGGACGCAGGAGCTGTCCGCGCGTGTCTGTTGTCGACGCAAACCTGGCCCAAATTTGGGCGTAGTTTGGGTCACCACGGACAGAAAAACAAACATCGGTCTGTTTGCGTCGGCGCGTTGGGCCTTGGTTTTCGCCCAAACAGACAGAAAGGGACGCGGAATCAATTCGTCGGCCCGTTGGAGACATCCTTGGTTGGGGGTTTGGGGATGGGAGAGACGGCGGCGGCGGAGTCCGAATCTGACGGAGGAGCTTGGGTCTCCAAAATATACAGTTCCGGTTTTGGTAGTCGGTCGTTGCTTCGGCCCAATCTATTCGTGGTTCCTCGTCTGGCGGAAAATAGTCGGCCCACCGTCATGGCCCAAAGGCAGCTCGAGCACCGCCACGCCGGAGGACTGGAGCAACCAATGCCATGTGAAAGGACATTTATTTACCCCTATGAGTTTTGTGTGTTAGATAACAACACTGGTGATATTTTAATATGATGCTAAGTGCTTTCAGAAAATATTAAGATTTATAAGAATACAAAAAGAAGAAAGAAATCGCATCGGTGTTGAAAACCCTGGGAAGCCAGCCCCCAGGCCGGCCAGGGAAGCCAGCCCCCAGGCCGGCCAGGCCGGGCTCCAGGCCGGCTGGCTCGGCAGGGCAACCGGCCCCCAGGCCGGCCAGGCCGGGCTCCAGGCCGGCTGGCTCGGCTGGGTGGCCGGCCCCCAGGCCGGCCAGGCCGGCTTCCCTGGGTGCTTTGATGCACAGAGCCGGCCTCCCAGTTTTCTTCAACGGCCATCTTTTTGGGAGGAGCTATAAATGCTCCTCCACCTACCTTGGGCAGGTAGCTCGCCCAAAATTGAAGACACCATTATTGCAAGCTCAAGAAACATCTAGATCTCCCAATCCCTCCACCCAAACTCGTTGATCTTTGGAGGATTGAAGGAGAAGGACCGGATCTACATCTTCACCAAGCCGTTTTTTCATTTCCCCTCATTCACTTGAGGGACCCTTTGCTAGGATTTCCATTGGGAAAACCTAGCTCATTGTTGTACTTACTTGATTGTCTTTGTGAGAGATTGTAGCTGTTCGGGAGCCCCCAATCCTTTGTGGGTTGTGCCCCGGATCGTTGTTGTAAAGGCTCCGGACTCCACCTTGAAGGTTTGCGATAGTTGAAGGTGAACCAAACCACTGTGGTGTGGTTCATCGGAGAAGAAGGTGAAGCCTTTGTGGCTGTTGAGTTGTGACCTTTGTGGTAGCTCACACCTCTCCAACGAGACGTACTGCCCTAAAAAGGAGGAACTCGGGAATACATCCGTGTCTCCGCGTGCTTTCACTTTGGTTACCTCTATCCTTATTTACCATCTTTACTTCATGTATCTTGTTTAGTTGCTAGCTTGTCATATAGGTAAATTCACCGTAGTTGCATATCTAGAGAATTTACCTTATGTATCAAGCCTAAATTGAAAAAGTACTAAAATTTGAAGCAGCACCTATTCACCCCCCCCCCCCTTTAGGTGTCATACAATCCTTTCAATTGGTATCGGAGCCTTGGCTCTCTTGTTGGGCTTAACCGCCTAAGAGAAGTATGACCGGTGAGGGTGATCCCGCGGATGACCAAGCCACTCCGGCATCCTTGGCTGATCTCAAATTGATGGAGACATCTTTGAAATCATCCATGGATACCCAATTTGCTGAGATGCGTGACTTGCTCATGAAACTCACAAGTGGCAAGGTTCCTTCGGAGACCATCCCACTAGAGGACTCCGCTAACTCCAATGACGGTGATACCGAGGAGGAAAAAGAGAAAAAGAAAGGGGTTGAAAACACCGATCTTAAGAAACCCTCCGCATCTAGCACCATACCCGAAGGTGGGAAGCCCGGGTACCATGAGGTCCCCCTCTTGTACTCGCCCGACCCACCTATCCCTCATCCTCGCATAAACCCTTTAGGTCCTCCACCTAAGCTTAATGCTTTACCTTTTGCTAGTTGGCAACACTCAATGAGATCTCATGTCAACAGTTCCTCTATCGAGCTTTGGAGGATCATGCAAGTGGGATTCAAGGCCATGGATCCAAACAACTTGACAAGGAGAGAGGTGGTTTATGCTCAACTCAATGCCACCGCTCTACACATGCTTGAACTTACCGTTGGTGAAAAGGATATTCATCACATTCAACATCTCACCACCGCCAAAGAAGTTTGAGATTGTCTCGCCGAGGCATTCCTTGGAAATGAAAGCATGAAGAGGAATGGATTTGATGCTTTGAACAATGAAGCCAAAGGCTTCTACATGCTTGAGAGTGAAACTCATGAAGAAATGTATGGAAGACTCAAGACCCTCGCCCAAGCCTTTTATAATGTTGGGGCAAAGTATGCGGATGATGCTTGGGTCAAAAGGAAGTATGTGAATGCTCTCATACACTTCAAGCCCGTTGACTTGAAGGCCATACAAGGAAGACACAACTACCTTGACATGTCCTCTAATGAAGTTATGCAAGAGATGCAAGCTTCCAAGGTTGCCACAAAAAATGCTCTAGATAATCGTGCTAGGGCCATGGGGATGAAACAAGGCGCCTCTCTTGCTTTGAAGGCCAAGGTGGTGAGCCTAGATGATAGTGTGGAAGTTGAAGCTTGCCCAAGCAATATTCTTCCTGATGATCTCGAACAAGCCTACCATGGTCATGTGGCTCTTGCCACAAGAACCTTTTGGCATGACCCGGCCAAGGCAAAGGCTTAAGTTGATCTAAAGAACAATCCAAGTGGGAAGAAGGAGTTTGCTATAAGGAAAAGACTTGTTACAATTATCATGACAAGCATCACTTCATCAAAGATTGTCCTTATGAGAATAGAGAGCAACACGGTGGAAGGCTCGTTCCCAAGGGCCAATCAAACATGATTCAAAAGAAGCCTTTTGTCAAGAAGAAGCCATACTTCAAGAAAGCACCAAGGATTGTGTTGATGACTCAACAAGAGTATCCCTCCGATGATTCCGAAGAAGAAGAAGACCCCACTAGTGAGGTGACCGCATTTGCCATCGTATCAACTACATCTCCTTCTCTCTTCGAATCCCCCAATGAGAACATCTCCATCAACACCGCTCGTTGCCTCATGGCTCACGTCACCGAGGTATCATCTTCTACTCCCAAGACTATGCATGAAATAGATGATAATACTAGTCTTGTGATTAAGAATGAACTTGTTGCCTTCGATACTTTTGTGGCTAACTTGCAAGGTGAAGCTAAGAAGCATGTTGAGGCTCTCATGAGCCAACTTGGTGTCGCCGAAGACCTTCTTGAGGTCAAGAGCAAAATTGAGAGAGAAGACTCTCTTACCATAGCATCCTTGAATGCTTCTCTTGAAGAAGAGAGTGAATATTGAACTACTCTTGAGGAAAGACTTGAGTCCCTTGATGATAAAAATGATGAAATAATTGCTAAAATCATTAAGGATAGAGACCATGTTTTTGCTAAATATAAAGTGATTAAAAAGGAGAAAGCCGAGTTTGTGGTTGTTAATGCTAGACTCCTTGAAGATATGGAGAAACTTGACAAGGCTCACAAGGCCTTGGAAAGTACTCACTCTCTGCTAGTCAAGTCTCATGAGCAACTTCAAACTCAACTTTCTAAATCTAACTCACCACTACTAGGAAAACCCTTATAGGGAGGTTGGCATTCTGTGGCGCACCCTTAATTGGTGCGCCACAGAATTATTTTTTGTGGCGCACCAGGCTTGGTGCGCCACAGAAAGTCACATTTCTGTGGCGCACATGGCCAGGTGCGCCACAGAAAGTTATGTGGGGGGCGGGTTAAAATTTGGAAAAACAAATTCTGTGGCGCAAAGGTGACATTCTGTGGCGCACCACAGAATTATTTTTTTTAAATCCCACCCCCCCCCCCCCCCCCCCCGCGTGGATCGCCTTTTTAGTCTTGCAGGAAGTAAAGAAAAATGATAAAAATTTCAATAAATAAAATCCTTTGACATGTAGTTAGG
Organism: Poa pratensis; assembly: GCA_947311845.1. Classification (NCBI taxonomy): domain Eukaryota; kingdom Viridiplantae; phylum Streptophyta; class Magnoliopsida; order Poales; family Poaceae; genus Poa; species Poa pratensis. The sequence continues at coordinate 7,228,498 of CAMZMU010000057.1, forward strand.
TTTGAGTGTCTAGTAGGTATTGAAATTTTGAAATATGAATTTTGACCTTTTCTGCAACAAACAGGAAAAAAATCTTGTAACGGGCATAACTTTTGCATACGACGTCGAAATAACGCAAAAAATATGTCAAAAAAAACGTGACGATTTCAAAAGAAAAAAAAGTTATTTCAAACAGACGATTTTTCGCAGCAAAATCAAAAAGAAAGAATAAAATAAAAAAAATAAAAAAATAAAAAAATTCAAAAAGTCCAAAAAAGACACAGAAATGTATAACAAAGAAGATTGTTGAATTTTTTGGATTTTTTTGAAGTGTTTTGACTTTTTTGAATTTTTGGATTTTTTTTGGATTTTTTGGATTTTTTGAAAAATTTTAAGTTTTTTGATTTTTTTTTTTTTGGATCTTTTGAAACTTTTGAATCTCCTTTTGAAACTTTAGAAGTTTTTGGACAATCTGATATTTACAAACACACATTTATAACACATACCACATATACACATACAAGACTTAAGAGGGTTCATATGATATATATCAATAAGAACTTGAGTAGCACAAGGGTAGGTGGATTGGATGGAACTTAGAAGTTAAGCGTGCTAGGGTTGGAGCAATTTGAGGATGGGTGACCTATCGGGAAGGTATCAGTTCAAAAAATTCAAAAAATATGAAAATAATTCCAATAGTTAGGATTTTTCATATTCTGATTTTTCTGATTTTTTTGAAACTTTTTATATTTTTTTGCATTTTTTTAATTTTTTGAGAATTCTGTGGCGCACCAGGCCAGGTGCGCCACAGAAATGTGAGAATTCTGTGGCGCACCAAGCCAGGTGCGCCATAGAAATAATTTTTGTGGCGAGAATTCTGCGGCGCACCCAGAAAACCTGGGGGTGCGCCACAGAATTGTCATTTGGTGCGCCACTGATAGCCCTTTCTGTGGTAGTGCACCTAGCACTTCTACTCCTTCATGTGATCATGCAAATGTTATTGAGGAAAATGCTAGGTTGAAGGTTGAGCTTGCCAAGGCCACTAGTGCAAGACCTCAATTCCCAAAGGTAAAGAAAAGGTTGTTACTCATGTTGTTGAGCAAAAGCAACACAAAGGGAAGGAGGGTCTTGGCTATGTAGCCAAGGCAAAGAAGAAGAGCAACAACAAGACCAAGCCCGCACAAACCAAGACTCCATTGCGAGTGGGAATGCCACTAGGGGCAAGACCACTCGTAGTGACTTTGCGGGAGATGCTAACCCTCACTACATTTTATATGTTGATTATTATGGTGATGTTTATGCAAAATATGTTGGTCCTTATGATGGATATGTTGCTTGTGCTATTTGGGTTCCTAAGACCCTTGTTGCTAACCAAAGAGGACCCATTGCAAGATGGGTACCTAAAATCAAGCAATGATTTCTTGTAGGACTATGCTTCCGGTGGGTCGAAATGGGTGGTTGATAGTGGATGCACTAGTCATATGACCGGAAGCATGGAGATCATGACGGAGTTGGGACCAAATATAAATCACTCATCCGTCTCCTATGGTGATAAATCAAAAGCTGAGGTAAAGGGTCTCGGCAAGGTGGTAGTTGCAAAGGATATCACCCTTGTAAATGTCATGCTTGTCGAGTCCCTCGGTTACAATCTTATGTCCGTTCGTGCACTTAATAAGATGAACTTTGATGTCCATTTTACTATTGATATGGTGGTACTCTTGAGGAGCAAGACTCTAAAGGTCATGTTCGTTGGGTATGTTGAAAATGAGTTGTTTTGGTGGACTTTTCGGGGTCAACCAACACTCAAGCAATATGCCTATTCGGAAAGGCCGACGTGGGGTGGTTGTGGCATCGCCGCTTGTCCCATGTCAACATGAGAACTTTGCAAAGTCTTCACAAGGGTGGCCACATTCTTGGACTAAAAGACAATGTTTCTTTTTCTAGAGATCGTCTTTGTAGGGCTTGTGTTGAAGGAAAGATGCATGATTCTCCCCATCCAAGCAAGACCATCATTTCATCAAAGAGGATATTGGAACTTCTTCATGTTGATCTCTTTGGTGCCGTCCTCAACCAGTCTTGGTGGGAAGAAATATTGCTTGGTGATTGTTGATGACTATTCAAGATTTACTTGGGTTTATTTCTTCAAGACGAAGGATGAGACCCAACAAGCCGTCATCGACTTTTCCAATGAAGTTCAACGCCAACACAATGTCCCTATTTGGTCATTAGGAGTGACAATGGCTCCGAGTTCAAGAACTACACCTAAATGAGTTTCTTAGTGAAGAGGGGATTCGTCATCAATATTCCGCTGCATATACCCCTCAACAAAATGGTGTAGCCGAAAGGAAGAACCGGACCTTATGGATATGGCAAGGTCTATGTTGGCGGAGTTTAAGTCTCCACTCTTCTTATGGGCCGAAGCTATCTCCACGGCGTGTCATTCATCAAACCGGCTATTCTTTCGCAGGCAAGAAGTTTACACCTTATGAGATGCTCACCGGCAACAAGCCCAATGTCTCCTACTACCGAGTATTTGGTTGTAAGTGTTTCTATAAGATCAAAGTGTTCGTTTGTCTAAATTTGAATCTAAAGCTTTAGAGGGTGTTTTTGTTGGGTACGGTGCCGAATCTCACACCTATAGAGTCTATGACAAAACCTCCGGGAAAGTCATAGAATCTTGTGATGTGAGTTCGATGAGAATGACGGCTCCCAAGTGGCGCAATTTCATGTTTGTGATGTAGATAATGAGGAGCCTCAAGATGCAATAAGAAGAATGGGCATTGGTTTCCATCGCCCCATTGAGATTCATTGTGACCTCCTCCTCAAGCAAGTCCAAGCTCCACTCAGTGGAACTCATCATCACAAGTTGAACCGCTCCCACTATGGAAGCAAATGATGCACCAACCCAAGAACAAGTTCAAGACCCTCCTCATGTTGACCAAGTTGCTATGCAAGAACCAAGTTCTCCATTTGTTGATGCTAGCCAAGGTCAAGACCAAGATCAACCCTCTCCTTCTTTGTTGAAGATGTGCATAATGATGATCAAGGTCAACATTCCGGTCAAGACGGGGACTCAAATGATCAAGATGATCAAGAGATACCTCCAAGATGCAATAGAGATATCGAAGCCCGTCGAAAAGCAAGAATTGCAAGAGACTTTGAAATAAAGAGTCACAAGCTAGAAGAAATCCTTGGTGACCTAAATAAGGGTGTTACCACAAGAAGACAATTGGCAAGCTTTAGTGAACATCAAGCTCATATTTCCATGGTGGAACCAAAGAAAGTGTTTGAAGCTCTTGAAGATCCGGATTGGTTGGAAGCTATGCATGATGAACTCAATAACTTCAAGCGCAACAAAGTGTGGAATCTAGTTGAGAAGCCAAAGATTGCCGCAATGTTATAGGCACAAGTGGATATTCAAGAACAAGCAAGATGAGCATGGAATGGTTGTGAGGAACAAGGCAAGATTGGTTGCACAAGGATACTCTCAAGTTGAAGGCATTGATTTTGGAGAGACTTATGCACCCGTGGCTCGCCTTGAGTCCATCCGTATCCTTCTTGCATATGCATCACATCATAACTTTAAATTGCAACAAATGGATGTGAAAAGTGCTTTCTTAATGGTCCTTTAAAGGAGTTGGTATATGTTAAGCAACCACCGGGTTTCGAGGATCCCAAATTCCCTAACCATGTCTACAAGCTTGATAAGGCGCTCTATGGCCAAACAAGCCCACGTGCTTGGTATGAGCACCTAGAGAGCTTCTAGTAGACCGTGGATTTGAGATTGGGAAATCGATCCCACTCTCTTTACCAAGAGGGTTAAAGGGGAGCTTTTCATATGCCAACTTTATGTTGATGATATTATATTTGGCTCATCTAACAAAGCTTTCAATGATGAATTTTCAAAGCTTATGACCGATAGGTTCGAGATGTCTATGATGGGCGAATTGAAGTTCTTTCTCGGTTTTGAGATCAAGCAATTGAATGAAGGGACTTTCATCTCTCAAACCAAATATACCCAAGACATGCTCAAGAGGTTCAATATGCAAAATGCTAAGGAGAAGCGGTTTCCCATGGACACCAAATGCCATCTTGAACTTAACCCCACGGTATCGATGTTGATCAAAAACTTTATCGCTCTATGATTGGTTCTTTGCTTTATCTTTGTGCATCTAGACCCGATATTGTGTTGAGTGTAGGGGTGTGTGCAAGGTATCAAGCGCTCCTAAAGAAAGCCACTTGAAGGCGGTCAATAGAATCCTTCGATATTTGGTTTATACCCCAAGGTTTGGTTTGTGGTACCCAAAGGGCACTAATTTCTCTCTTGCCGGGTACACGGATTCGGATTGGGCCGGTTGCAAGGATGATAGGAAATCAACTTCCGGGGCATGCCAATTTCTTGGTAGGTCCTTGGTGAGTTGGTCTTCTAAGAAGCAAAATTGCATATCTCTATCCTCCGCCGAAGCCGAGTATGTGGCGGCCGCTAGTGCATGCACTCAATTGTTATGGATGAGGCAAACTTTAAAGGAATACGGTGTCAATTGTGACAAAGTGCCTCTTTTGTGTGACAATGAAAGTGCAATCAAGATTGGCCACAATCCGGTGCAACACTCAAGAACGAAGCATATTGAGATTCGTCATCATTTTATTCGGGATCATATTGCCCGTGGTGATATTGAGCTTGGCTATATTCCAACCAAAGTCCAACTTGCCGACATTTTCACGAAGCCACTTGATGAAGCAAGATTCACCTTTTTGAGGCATGAGCTAAATATCGTGGATTCAAGGAGCTTGACTTGATTATCTTGCATACACACCTATATTTTGACTATCTATTTGGTTTAGGTGTAGGCATGGACATAGGGGGAGTGCGGTCCTAATCCATTGGACTATCCCTCCCCCATTATGCCGATAGTAAGAACTCATGTTGCTTTTATATGTTCACTTGTTGAATTATGAGCTTAAATGACGAGTTGTGGCCGTGAACCCAAGATATATCTTCGCGGTGTCACACCACACACTCATACATGGTGGCCTAGGCCACCGCCCTCTTCTTTTTGAAGAGTTGGGTCTTATTGGAGATTTTATTGCATATTTGTTGTTTCTTCCCGCTTTCGAATCACTTCCAATGTAGCTATTTGGGTTTTCTTGGTGTTATCTCCATCGGAAGTGTGAAGAAACCATCATGTTTGCATCTCCCCGTGTCTCTCAACATTCCCCCATGGTCACTTTTGAAGATGGTTCTCAGCAAAGAAGTCCGCAAGTTTACAAGTTTGTTTTGGTTTATCAAGAATCTCAGAAAAAGGGAGAAGGTTTTCAGAAAAAGGGAGAAGGATTTCTGCAAAATGTGAAAAAGCCAGTTAGGCCGGCCAGGCCGGGCCAGGGGCCGGCTCCATCGGGTGGCTGCCCGGCCCAGGCCGGCTCCCAGGCCGGCTGCCTCGGGTGGCTGCCCGGCCCCCAGGCCGGGTTGTCGGGGCAGCTTATTTCGAGGGGAGCGGATCGACCGGTTATCCCCCACTTCTTCCTCCTCTTCCCCACATCCTCCAACTCCATGGCCGCCCCTCCCAAGCTCCTCCTCCTCCATCCCCACCATTAGAGCCGCCCCCACACCTCCTCCTCCATCAGATCTGCAAGCCCCCTACTAGATCCACCTTCCTATCCAAGTGATTTCTCCATTGGTGGAAGTTTGGGGGAGTTCTCCTCCATTGTTTGGTGCCCTCTGAAGATTGGATTTCTCTCGGTGATTCTCGAGCAAGATGGATGATGATTCGGCTTATGATGGTCTTGAAGACCTAGAGGTTGATTCCCCTGATCCCCTCTCGCAAGGTTCAAGGGCAAGGACAATCTTCGGGAGTCCTCTTACTCCTCCTCCTCCAACCCCAAGGCCAAGAAACTCAAGGTAATCTCCAAGAAGAAAGGTCATCCTCTTGTCAATCCGGTGGAACCGGTACGGTCAACTTGGGTCAAAATACCTAGTGATGAGTTTGAGAATGACCGCTTGATTTTCAATCCATATGCTTTTGGCAAACCCACTTGCACTAGTGATAGCCGGTTCTATTGCAAGGTGCATCATCAAGTGTTTGAACAACTAATTAGTCCTAAGAAGAACTCTCATGTTCCACCTTTTACTTCAATGTGGATAGTGCAAGGGAATTATGGCCGGAGGTGATGGAGGTTAGGGATTTTCATAATATTACTGATCTCATGCCGGTGAATACTCCTTATGCTCCTGAGTTGCTTCAAGAATTCTATGCCACAGTTTATTTCTCTAGGGAAGACAAGAGGACCATGACATGAATGAGTGCCGGTATCAAATGCGAAGCCTCTCTTGCTGAATTTGGTGCTCTCTTTGGCATAGAGGAGCTACCTCTGTGTCCCATGGCCTATGTTCGTATTCATATGCAAAACCTCATGAAAGCCTCCCCGGGATCCATCATTGCCATCCCTCCGAGTCGGGCTCTCTTGGAAAGATCCCCAAGGTCTCTTTTATGACTCCATATTGGAAAGCCACTTACCTCATCCTTCGGAACACTATTGCCATCAAGTTTGGAGAAAAGGGTATGGCTCGCATGTACATGGTTAATCTTCTTCACCACATTCTTACCACCAAGGAGAGGAAGAAGAAAATAGATGTTCTTGATTACATGTGGCAAGAGATGCAATCCGTGGTTCTTGAGTCCAGGGTTCCAATTTATGGTCCGTATCTTCAGAAGCTCTTTGAACTCAAGTTGGCGACGACCTCGCTCAATGCCTATGTTCATGCCTTGTATTCGCCTACACTGCATGCTTTGCCATCTCGCCCCCCGGATGCGGTCATCCCTACTCAAGAGAAGCGTGCTAGATCAGCCGCTCCTCAAGATCATATGAGGAAGATGCTCATGATGAGGAAGAAGCTCATGTTGAGGCCCCTAAGAAGAAGCATGGCATCATGGCTGCTTTCAAGAAAATGAATTGCTTCTTTGCATACAAGCAAGCCAAGGACTTCAAGGCATATCGCAAGCAAAAGTCCTATAACCGCAATCAAAGAGAGATTATGAAGAAACTTGATTTTCCCTTGCCTTCTTGCTCAAGCTCAGCCGAGGTCTCGGAGAATACTTACAATTCCAACTACACCTATTGGTTCGGCGACGATGCTTCCTCTCTTGCTCCTTATTGGCCAGCCACTCATGGTGCATCAAGCTCCGGTCAAGCTTTTGGTGGCACCAACGATGATGATGATGATGGTGATGACGAGTATGAAGACGAGTGATCTCATGGGCTTTCACTTTTGTTTCTCCTTTTTGGTGTCTAGATGCCAAAGGGGGAGAGAGATTTCCGGGGATTTGCATCCATGCATTGCATCCATTTCCATTTGTGTTTTTATTTGCATTGCTATCGTTTTAGTTGAACTCTATTTGGTTGTTGTTCATGGAACTTGGTTATCACTATTGTATTAGATGGTTAATTATTGTATGAGTTTATGGATTTCAGTATTCGGATGGATTTATCTATGTTGAGTCTACATGATATTGTGCTTTGGTACAATTGTCGACATCTTTTAGCACAAGGTATGATCATCATCTCAAAATCTCAACATAGATGAATATGTCTCATTGTGTTGTCCTTATATCATGTTGATTACATTCTCTTGGAATTGGTTCCCTCCTTATGTGTGTTCTTGCATTCCAAGGCAAACAAATCATATGCACACGTTTAGGGGGAGCCTCTTTCATTTTGTTAAGAACATGATCTATTGTGGATACTTTATTGCAAATCCTAGTGTTGTCATCTAACACCAAAAAGGGGGAGATTGAAAGGACATTTATTTACCCCTATGAGTTTTGTGTGTTAGATAACAACACTGGTGATATTTTAATATGATGCTAAGTGCTTTCAGGAAATATTAAGATTTATAAGAATACAAAAAGAAGAAAGAAATCGCATCGGTGTTGAAAACCCTGGGAAGCCAGCCCCCAGGCCGGCCAGGCCGGGCTGCAGGTCGGCTGGCTCGGCTGGGTAGCCAGCCCCCAGGCCGGCTGGCTCAGCAGGGCAACCGGCCCCCAGGCCGGCCAGGCCGGCTTCCCTGGGTGCTTTGATGCAGAACATGAGGCCGGCCCAGGCCGGCCTCCCAGTTTTCTTCAACGGCCATCTTTTTGGGAGGAGCTATAAATGCTCCTCCACCTACCTTGGGACAGGTAGCTCGCCCAAAATTGAAGACACCATTATTGCAAGCTCAAGAAACATCTAGATCTCCCAATCCCTCCACCCAAACTCGTTGATCTTTGGAGGATTGAAGGAGAAGGACCGGATCTACATCTTCACCAAGCCGTTTTTTCATTTCCCCCTCATTCACTTTAGGAACCCTTTGCTAGGATTTCCATTGGGAAAACCTAGCTCATTGTTGTACTTACTTGATTGTCTTTGTGATAGATTGTAGCTGTTCAGGAGCCCCCAATCCTTTGTGGGTTGTGCCCCGGATCGTTGTTGTAAAGGCTCCGGACTCCGCCTTGAAGGTTTCTGATAGTTGAAGGCGAAACAAACCTTTGTGGTGCGGTTCATCGGAGAAGAAGGTGAAGCCTTTGTGGCTGTTGAGTTGTGACCTTTGTGGTAGCTCACACCTCTCCAACGAGACGTACTCCCCTAAAAAGGAGGAACTCGGGAATACATCCGTGTCTCCGCGTGCTTTCACTTCGGTTACCTCTATCCTTATTTACCGTCTTTACTTTGTGTATCTTGTTTAGTTGCAAACTTGTCATATAGGTAAATTCACCGTAGTTGCATATCTAGACAATTTACCTTATGTATCAAGCCTAAATTGAAAAAGTACTAAAATTTGAAGTAGCACCTATTCGCCCCCCCCCCCCTCTAGGTGTCATACGATCCTTTCACCATGTCAGATTGTCAGCCCCAAATAAAGTCAATCTAGGGCGTGTTTGGTTTCCTGGGTGGAGGTCGGCCCAGCTCGTTGGGTGCAAAAACAGGCGTTTGGTGGGCTGCCCCGCTTCCACGTTTCTGCATAGCACGAACCTCAAAGCACCCTTGGGCCTGGCTCTGGAGGAACGGCCGATTCGGCCGTTCCCGCATGGCCAGGCCCTGGCGAGCTCTGTGTGCCGCAATCTCGCACGCGTTGGGAAGCGCGGGAGACGAGACGGTTCGGGAATAACTCCCAGTGCCCACTCCCCTCACCGCCCACTCCACCACTCTCTCCCTTCTCGTCACCGCTTCTGGTCGCTGCTCCTCCTCCCCCTCCCTCCCGGAGCGGCCATTCGGGCCCGGCCGTCGCCTCCCCGCACTCACGGTGGGTGGACGTGCTCGTCGCGCAGCCGCAGGCCGATAGGGGAATATGTTGTAGGCACCTTCGCCGGTGTGCCATGGTCGTCCACAAGCTCTGGCGGCCGCATCGGGTACTGCGCCGGTGCCATCGCCCTCCCTGGCCATGGTAAGTGCTTTCCCCTCTGCTTACTAGGACATCAGACTGCACATTTTCTGCCGATTTAGATTCCGGTTATGGTTTGTGCACAATTGGGGTTTTTCTCACGAGTACATTTGTATTTCGATTCATCTATGTGTAGGATGTATCTGCATCTCCTCTAGCTTGTAGATCTGTTAGGGTTTGTAGTGTTCTAGGATTCGGGTAGAACTGTGTATCTGCCTAGTGTAGATTCATCGTCTGCATGTTCTTGTCCACATTACTGTCCATGCCAATGTCTTGTGCACGGACTTGCCATTGGTGGCAATGTTGCCATGTATGCTAGCACATCCTGGGACATTGCCATTGTTGGCAATGTTGCCATGTTAACTTGTAGATCCTAGGACATTGCCATTGTTGGCAATGTTGCCACGTTTACTTGTAGATCCTAGGACATTGCCATTGTTGGCAATGATGCCATGATTTTGTCCATGTCTACATGCCATTGTTCATGATTTTGTCCATGTCTACATTGCAACTGTCTGCCATGTCTGACGCCTCTATGCTAACAAGGTACCCAAGACTCAATGGGAGATCCCCGGGCTCCATCCACAAACACCTCCTGGCTTGGAGGGCATGCTCCCTCGCAACCGGTGGCTGCTCAGGCCTGATGTGCCCAACAGGCAGGAGGAGGCGCTGAAGCTCTGCAACCGAACCAAAGGCCGTCAGCCGACGGTCAGGCACTTCCAGAGGCCAGTGGCGCCGCGGCAGTTTTATGCCCAGCTGGACAGGGACGATCTGTACATGCTTGTCGTGCCGAGGAAGTTCCAGCCCGTGCTGAGGGAGTGATTCCAGATACCACTCCCTCGTTGCTTGCCAATCTCTGCTTGTCACTTCTGCGACGAGTGGGTTCAGGTGAGCATGCACGGCGAGGAGATGGTGCTAGGCCGCAATTGGCCGGAGGTGGTGCGCAAGTACGAGCTGGAGGAAGTCGACGCCATCGTCTTCAAGCTCACTGGATGGGCTTCAAGCTCACCATCTTCAAGAGCGCAACTTCGACGTCCAGGGGCTACACCTGCCCTTACCATGGCTAGGACCAGCGTGGTGAGTTTGAAGTGATGCATTTTGGTTAGGGAACACAGGGGCATGGGATGCCCCTGTTTAGATGTTTATCCAGGGCTTATGTATGCCCAGAACTTATGATGATCCATTTTGGTCAGGGGCATGTGTTTCCCCTGTTAGTTGTTGATCCATGGGCATTGGATGCCCCTGTTTAGATGTTGATCCAGGGCTATGTGTGCCCATAAACCTCTAGTAAGTTAGTGTGGTGTATATAACTTGATGGTACTGAACCTACTAAGCTTTGTGTGTTCTGTTAGCTGTTACCGTTTTAGAGGTCGTAAGATCACCATTTTCATAAGTGGTGACCATAAAACGGCGCAAGGCTATAACCAAACATCGTGTTTTCGTGCTAATACACATCCAGCCAAGTAAACAGCACACCAAACAGCGGGTAGGAAAATAGCAAAACAGCAAAAACATGCAACCAAACGGGCTGCACAACATGGCTCCGGGCTCGTTTTTCATGGTCCAGGCTCTGGGAGCCACTGATGCAAATAGGCTGAAAAGCATGCAGGAAACCAAAACACGGCCCTAGTGGTGAAAAATGAAGTGGGGCTTCATTGCATGCTCGGAGGAAGGCAACTTGATTGATGTTGGAGCTGGCACAATGGAGCATATGACAAGTGCTCTTCATGCTGAAGCGACTGCATGTATGTATTGCAGCAATAGGGGCGTGTTTGGTAGCCCACGAGGTCCTCAACCAGGCCCTGGCGCTGCAAAAATCGTGCATTTGGTTGCCTGGCCCAGCCCGCGTTCCTGCATCTGCACGAACCTTAAAGCACGATGTGCCTGGCTGAGGAGGAACGACCGAATCGGCCGTTTTCCTTGGGCCAGGCTGAGGAGAGCTCCGCGTGCCTCGCAGTCGCACGGGTTGGGAAGCGTGGGAGACGTGACGCTTCGCGTTAACTCCCCACTCCTGTCACCACTGATGTCTACGCACGCTTCTATTCTTGTAGACAGTGTTGGGCCTCCAAGTGCAGAGGTTTGTAGAACAGCAGTAAGTTTCCCTTAAGTGAATCACCCAAGATTTATCGAACTCAGGGAGGTAGAGGTCAAAGATATCCCTCTCAAGCAACCCTGCAATTAAGATACAAGAAGTCTCTTGTGTCCCCAACACACCCAATACACTTGTCAGGTGTATAGGTGCACTAGTTCGGCGAAGAGATAGTGAAATACAAGTAATATGGATGATTATAAGTGGTAATTGCAATCTGAAATAAAAATGGCAGCAAGCAAACATGTAGCAAAACTGGTTGTAAACGGTGTTTCAATGCTTAGAAACAAGGCCTAGGGATCATACTTTCACTAGTGGACACTCTCAACAATAATAATATAATTGAATACATAGATATTTCCTCTTCACTATGCTACTCTGAACTATTCTCCTGTTGGATAACGAACACCAATTCACTGTGTAGGGCTATAAAAGCACATCTTAAAGTCACATTCCACATCTAGGGAACCCTACACTGTCGACTTGAGCGCCCTAAATAGTACTAGACAAACACCACAGTTTCATAGAGACATCCAACACAAATAATAACTCATGATAAGTATTACAGTAATCTTTAGCCTAAGAGCCACACGGTGCGCACACTATCAACTTCGCACCATGGGACAAAGGTGACTCCGGAGTTTACATTAATAAAACCACTCAAGTAGCATATAAGATAATGAAGAGTAACATCTATGGATTCAACTAGATTACAAAGCTCATGATCACATAAAGATCACACCATGGGAGAGAGAGATAAACCACATAGCTACCGGTAGAGCCCTCAGCCCCGATGAAGAACTACTCCCTCCTCATCATGGGAGGCAGCAACGGTGATGAAGATGGTGGTGACGTCGATGGAGATGGCTCCGGGGGCAATTCCCCGTCCCGGCAGGGTGCCAAAACAGAGACTTCTGTCCCCCGAATTAGGGTTTTTGGTGCCGGCGGAGCTACGGAACTCTTCTGGAGAAATCATCGATTCTTTTAGGGTTTTCACCGCGGAGGCAATATATAGTCCAAAGGGCGTCGCGAGGCGGTGCACAAGGTGGCCACACCACCCCACGGCGCGGCCAAGCCCAAACCGCGCAGGGGCATGGTGTGGAGGCTGTGGGTCTCCCCCAGACTTGTCCTTATGGCTCCCAGAGTCTTCTGGCGTTTTAGAATTTCTGTAATTTTTCAGATTTTTCTGAGCACTTTCATTTTTGGACCTTTTCTGCAATGCACAGACATAATAAACAGAAACTGGCACTGTGGCATCTTGTTAATAGGTTAGTCCAGAAAATGCATAAAAATGCTATGAAGTGTATGTAAAACATGTAACAATTGGTATAATATCAACATGGAACATCAGAAATTATAGATACGTTTGAGACGTATCAAGCATCCCCAAGCTTAGTTCTACTCGTCCTCGAGTAGGTAAAACGATAAAAACAAAATAATTTCTGAGGTGACATGCTACCACCATAATCTTGATCAAATAGTATTGTAAAGCACATGTTATGAATGAAGTGATCCAGGTCAATGGTCTATAGTTTGCTAGCAAGTAGATAAGGAGCAAACAACTGAATCATATAAGAAAAACTTTTCATGAATAGTACTTTCGAGACAAGCATCAAAGAGCTTTGCATAAGAGTTAACTCATAAAGCAATAGATTCTAAGTAAAAGGTATTTAACCAACACAAAGGAAGATTTAAGCTTCAGCAATTGCTTTCAACTTTCAACATATATATCTCATGGAAATTTGTCAACACAAAGCAATATAATAAGTGCAATATACAAGCATATAAAAATTGTTGCACCAAAGTTGACACTAGTGTTTACTTCTAAGATAGAAAGAAGTAGGAAAACTGACTCAACATAAAAGTAAAAGAAAGGCCCTTCGCAAGGGAAGCAGGGATTAAATCATGTGCTAGAGCTTTTTAAGTTTTTGAAACCATAAAGAGTAAAAATATAAGTTTTGAGAGGTGTTTGTTAATTGTCAACGAATCAGAAAATGGAAAGTACAATATGACCCCTGCCAACCAGACTTTTAAGAGCGGCTCCCATGAAGGACGTTATTTCTACCAGCAAGGCAGATCATCCCTCTATCTCTTTTGTTTACACATGCAGATATTTCACTGTTTGTCATTGCTTGACTTATAAATCAGGGCAAAAATGTGAAGAGAATTAAGCGGTTAAAGTTGTAATTAATTGGGACTGGGCACCCCATTTGCCAGCTCTTTTTGCAAAATTAATGGATAAGCGGATGTATATGCCACTAGTCCGGTGGTAAAGTCTGTTTGACAGGTGACATAAAGACATCCACCCCGTCCTCATGAGCTTGGTAAACATTGACACAAAAAGGAGTAATAGTTTTTGAATAGTTTAAAGGTAGCACATGAAAAATTTACTTGGAGTGGCAAGGAAATACCACACATAGGTAGTTATGGTGGACACAAATGGCATGGATTTTGGCTCAAGGTTTTGGATGCACGAGAAGCATTCCCTCTCAGTACAGAGTTTAGGCTAGCAAGGTTATTTGAAGCAAACACAGGATATCAACCGACACAGCAAGACTTATATGAAAACATATTGCAAGCATTATAAGACTCTACACTGTCTTCCTTGTTAACCAAACCCTTTTACTAGAAAATATCGAGACCTTAGAGATACCAATCATGCAAACCAAATTTCAACGAGCTTTACGGTAGTTCTTCATTAATAGGTTTTAACTACATGATACAAAAGCTTAAACATGAACTACTTGATAACTCAAAACAATTGACAAGTATCAAATTATCCAATACAGTGATCTACAAGAATATGTAAGTCTTTTCCATTATACCATCTACCACATGCAGCATTTTCTGTTCCAACCAAACACCAATCAACTTATTTCAACATAAACTCTCCAAACAATTATCAGTGAAGCAAGAGAGTACTTTCTCTAAAAGAACTAACAGCTCTGAACAAGAGATGCATGAAAAATAGGAGCTAAAAGCATAGCAGTAGCTAGACAAGAATACTCAACAAGTATAAGTGAAGAATAGGAGTATTCATGAAAAAGCGGAGCGTGTCTCTCTCCCAATCAAGAATGCTGGGGTCCAATCAAGTTGGCCATAAGAAAAATAAAATACTGAAAATAAAAGCACACAGACGCTCCAAGTAAAGCACATATGATGTGAAAGAATTAAAATATAGTTTCACTCTTCTTAAGCTCCAAGTAAAATATGCTGGGGTGATCCATGGAGCATCACCAAGCTTAAGCTCTTCACTCTTCTTAATCACATTATATCATCCTTCTCTCTTGACACTTGAAAACTTCCGCCACACCAAACTCAGAGTAATTCTCATTAGAGGGTTAGTGCACAATCAAAAACTCACATGTTCTATAAGGACACAAACATGACCGTTACTTTTAACATTAGCTACTGCCACTGATGTTATGTGAAGCTCTTCACCCTAAAAAAAAATTCCACTCAACACTAGTAAAAGAGAGAATGTGAAAAATAAAAGACAGAATCTGTCTAAACAGAACAGTCTGTAAAGACGAATTTTTTTGAGGCACTTACGTTGCTCAGATCGAAAAACATTAAATTACAGATTTAAATAATTTTTCTGTGATTTTACAGAAGCAAAACGGTGAACAGCAGAAATCTGTTCCTGCGCAAAAATCCAAATCTAGCATCATCTTCCTATTAGAGGCCTTACTTGGCACAACAATGCAAGAAAATAAAGATACAAATGCATTGCTACAGAAGTAAACAGCACCTTGACTCAAATAAAATAAAAACAGCAGAAAATAAAAAACAATGGTTGTCTCCCACAAGCGCTTTTCTTTAAAGCCTTTTAGCTAGGCATGATAATTTTGATGATGCTCTCATATGTATACGAGGTGAATATGAAAGAGCGTCAAGAAGCAAATATCAAACACATTTAAGTCTAACTCACTTCCTATGCAAAGGAATCTTGTAAGAAAATAAATCAATAAAGCACAAAGTGACTAGTATAGGAATGCAAAACAAGTGGAAGTTCAAAAATTTCAACATAAAGAGAGAAGACTTAATATTATTGAGATATATGAAGTCATGTCTCCTTCTCTCATAAAAACTTTCAGTAGCATCATTGATAAAATCCACAATATAACCATCACATGAAACATTCTTACCATGATCCATATGCATAAAAGTATCAATATTTTCCACATAAGCAAAGTTCTTCTTATTAATACCAATGGGAGTAGGATCATCATAAAGAACTCGAACATGATAGACAAGTAGTATATTAGAGGGATGGTTTTGGGAAATCCCTCCATAATTATGATAAGTTTCATTAGGATGATTGTAATTATAACCTATGTCATAGTTATCTTTATAATAATTATCAAAGACTGGAGGCATAGTATCATCATAAACAATAGAATAGTTATCTTCAAAGTGTGTTCATTTGTAAACATATCATCATCATTTTTACTAGAAGGAGAGGTCTCAAATATATAATCATCAGTAGCAAAAGGATTTTCAAACACATCACTAGCAAAAGGATTTTCAAACACATCACTAGGAGGAGAGGTCTCAAATATATAATTATTACTAGCAAAAGGATTTTCAAACACCTCATCCCCAAGCTTAGAGCTTTCCATATCATCATTGGAAGGAACATGGATAGTCTCTACTATATAATACGGCTTCAGGTGATGGTACGTCTTGGTTAAACTGCCCCTAGAATTGATATAAATTACGCACCATGCCACCTATAAGTGAAAAAAGCGGTGCGGTTTGACTTTTTTCCGAATCTATTCCTCGTCGCGTTTGCCGACCTCCTCGCCGCCCCCCACGCTGTCCCCGGCCGCCGCGGCGCCCCCGTCTACGTCTCTGTCTGACATGGGCACCGGGTGATTCTCGTACTGTCCCTATGCCGCCAAGCTCCATGGAGCGTGAGCTTGTTGCCCTGCTCGGCCCACGGGATCGAGTCCAGCAAACTACAGGATATCCAAGGTGCCGTCGTCGTGATCTCTTGGGCGGCCCACGGCCGAGGATTCCAGCCAACCTCCAGCGCTACGGCCAGGGCACCGTCGCCCGGATTCACTCTGGCCGAGGATTCCAGCTCGCAGCGCTGCTTGGTTCCCTTGCATGTTGTTCTGTAGGCTGGAAGTCCTCCAGCAGCATCTTTGCATCAACCAGCAGTCCAAAAGCTCAGGCACTTTCGCATTGTAGCTCCTGAAACTATCCAGCAGACGAACGCGATGAGTTAGCTGCCGACCTTGCCGGTGGAGCTTGCTGTGTTTCTGAGATGGGCGACGATGGCTGCAGTTGGAGAGGAGCCGCGCGTTGTCGCGGAGGAGCTGGCCGACGGGATGTCGAGCTTGGCGTCGAGGACGTCCGTTAGGAGGCGACGTAGTTGGGGCCCCGGGTTCAGAGCACCCCGGCGATGGCGATTGGCGCATCTCTGCCAGATCCCCTCCATCCTCTCTCTGTTTGTGCATTTTTTCAGCAATTATCAACCCTTGCTGAGTTTGCCGAGATGTCCTTCTTGTCCTCTATGGTAGCTTGATTCTATCCTGTTTGTTGATTCATTTATTGGAAGTGTTCGGTATTGATCAAGCAATTGAGATGTGTGTCATTTAGGCACATGAGATGTTTGTTCTAATTACTCAAAGGAGTAATTTTGTCCACGAACCTGAAGTAGGCTCCGTAGATTCGTCCAGCTCGACCTTGCCGAGGTCTAAACGCATTGCCAAATGATCAGTAGTACCTATCGTCTTTGGAGCAATGCATAATTTCTTGGCAAATGTTCATTTCATATTGAGATTTTTAGTTGAATTTATTGGCGTTCATTGGGATATTATGCCTGATGATTACTAAAAATAAGAATGAAGATCTGAATGCACTTTTCTGTGTTGAGCAGTGTGATGCCTGATGATTGCATAGTATCAGCCTGCTTCTACTACTATGCCACCGCACCATCACTGTCCCTGCATGCTTTGACTACCATGTCCAAGGCTCTGAACTGAACTCTTCAGTGTTATGATTGATGAATGGTATGTGCTGAAACCTCCAATAATTCTATTTTGCAGCGATAGTGTGATGCAATTAGAAGGCAACAGGAGCTAAGCGATCTTCAGTATGCACTTCTTTCAGTTAGGAAAAGAATCCTTATTTGGTAAATCCATGTTCCCTTCTACTTACCCTACTTGTTGGCTATAAGGTATTACTATTAATTTGCTGAGCAAAGAGGTGAGTCAATCACATTGTAGTGTTGTGACAGAGATGCTTTGATATATCTTGAGTGATGGATATGTGAGTTAATTGCACTGGCGGTCACACATCTCGTCGCGTATTTGCACTTAAGTCACACATCTGAAAAAGGGATTTTTTGGTCACACAACTGAACAAACGTGTGCACTTTGGTCACAAAAGGGTCACGTCATCCCGTTTTGGAATGAATTTTTTCAGAAAACCCCTAATATTACAAAATGGTCCTCCTAATATTACAAATTGGTCCTCCTAATATTACAAAATGGTCCTCCTAATATTACAAAATGGTCCTCCTAATATTACAAAATGGCCCTCTAATATTACTATAGGGTATTTTGAAAATTTTATGTCCATAACGGGATGACGTGCCCCGTTTGTGACCAAAGTGCACACACTTATTCAGTTGTATGACCCGTTATTCATGTTTTTCAGATGTGTGACTTAAGTGCACATATGTGACGAGATGTGTGACTATCAGTGCAATTAATTACCGGACCAGTTTCTTACCTTCATATAGAGGATCGAGCATATTAAACTTTATCACTTGCTTTTCATTCTGAACGGATGCAAACGATACATTTTTGGGCTGTTCAGATTCTTATCTACATAGGATGTAAGGTTGCATGGTCATATTTTCATCAGGACGCGGGACTTCCAACTATAATCTCGCACATCATACCAAGTCTAGACCGGAATAAACTGCATTGTTTTGTTTTCAGTTTGCAACCCCAAGAAAGTGCAGACACTGGATGCTGCATATCATTCAAAATTCAATCGTGGTACTTTACCATGTACATTCTTCTAGCCATAAAAAACAAATACATATCTATTCTTGCTGGAGAGTTATGCCTATCTTTTTATTAGATGGAGTGTTGGAATGGGATAACACTTGCCACGCAGAATGCAAGGTGAAGCACTGTATGATTTGGTGACGACGGAAAAAATATTTGAACTCAACATTATTTGCTTGAAAATTGAATAATATTTGTTTAAAGTTTTTTAGAAAAAGGAAGATCCCCAGCTCTGCATCGATTGTTTATATTTGTTTAATGTATACGTAATTAATTTGCATTAGTAGATACCTGAATTTGAACCTATACGGTTGTCCACATTCTTTATCCATAATTAAGCATGACCGATTTGATTTCGTCCCGTTGCAACGCACGTGCATTTTGCTAGTACTAATAGTATAACAATTGTTAACATCATCATTTTCAGAATTGGTACCCAAAAGATTTTCAATATCAAAAGTAGTGTGCTTTTCCCAATCATGATCACTACTATAAGTAACAGGCATAGGATCATCATCGAGTTCAGGCTCATCAGCAACAACTATAATAGGAGCAACATGCTTAGGGAAAAATATCGTTTCCTCTCTTTTTACTCCTCTTCTTCTTCTTCTTCTTCTTCTTTCCCTCTTTAGGAGGGAGAGGCTTGAAAGGAGACTTCTCCACATACCCTGGTTTATTGTTAGAAACAATAGAATAAACTTGGGAGGATTCCTCTCTTTCATTAATAAGAACAAAACACATATTAGTCCTGTCATATTTTGGTAAAGTCACATCTTTTATAATATTTTGTATGTAAGTATTTGCGTGGCAATTATCAACACAATAAAGATGACATCCATGCAGGACGCTATTCATATCAAAAGCACTCATATCTACCAAAGAAGTTTTTCTTGATAACTCTTCACACCCCAAAAATAATGTAAGTTCATCATGCTCATTAGGAGTGATCATTTCATCACAATACAAACTCGCAGTACTCATTGGATTCAAAATACTATTATCATAGCCTGAGCATTGAAAATTGAAATGACCCACTTTATAGCAAAGTTCACAAATAAAAGGATAGAGGGCACAAACTTTTTCACCAAGATCATTTAGAGCCCTGTGCCACGTTCTAGTTTTTTCATTCCTATGATGGATACAATATTCTTCTTCGATTTGATTCTTTTCACAAGGTCTAAGTGCTCCACAAAAATTAACATGCTTATAAGAAATAGTATTTTCATAAGTTTGAGCATGTTTATTACAATCATTAATAACAATTTCATTTTTCATGCAAGTGTCTTTAAAAGGTTCATGATACATGTCCCAATTTTCGTTGGGAACATTAATATGAGAAGCAAAGGCTCTACAATAATCAACAATAATTTGAGGATCAAGACCATATTTAGCACTAAGCTCTTGAAAATTAGCAGTTTTAGCGAAAGACTTAATGCAATCATACTCATAGTTTATACTTGATTCTTTACCTTTGTCGTTCTCCCAATCTTCAGTATTGCTTTGAATTGTTTCAAGAAGATCCCACTTAGCTTCAACCTACTTACTTGTGAAAGAACCCTCTGAACAGGCATCTAGATAATCCTTGCAATGACCTGAAAGCCTTGCATAAAAATTAGTAACAATTATTTCCTCAGGAAGCCCATGGTCAGAACATTTGAGTATTAATATTTTCAGTCTCCCCCAAGTTTGAGCAATGCTTTCTCCATCACGAGGACAAAAATTATAAATGTAATTCCTATCTAAATGCATTTCATATGGAGGATAAAATTTAGAGTAAAAGAGAGAATCAAGCTCCTTCCACTCCGAATGATGAGGATCATCCAGTAGCTCATACCACTCCTTTGCTTTGTCCTTAAGTGACAATGGAAATAATTTCTTCATGGCACTTTCTCTTGATAACCCTGCAACCTTAAACAACTCACAAAGTTCTGTAAGTTTCAACAAGTGATCACGTGGATGGACTGTTCCATCCCCTGCATAACGTTCATCCATAACCTTTTCAACAATTTCCATAGGTATTTCAAAAGGAATACTTTCAGTAGGTGGATTTAGAATATCACAAGCATCATTAGAATTATCACATATGGGAGACAAAGTATTATCAAGGCAAATTTTCTCCTCCAAAGCTGGGGAACTAAAAAGATCATTTTTATCAAAACCGGATTTCCCAAGCTTAGATTTTTCCATAGCATTAGCAATAATGGTGTTCAAAGAATTCATGCTAATAACATTGTTACCACTATTATGCAAACAAATTTCCATAGATTTTTTAATTTTCACTTCAAAAGCATCATGTCCTAATTCAATATAAAGTTCATAAAGATCTCTAATTTTTTTTGTTGTTTTCCATTAAGCCTAACTAGTGAAATTAAAAACAAGAAGCAAAAAGATATAACTGCAGGATCTAAAGGAGATACCTTCCAACACTTACCTCCCCGGCAACGGCGCCAGAAAATAGCTTGATGTCTACGCACGCTTCTATTCTTGTAGACAGTGTTGGGCCTCCAAGTGCAGAGGTTTGTAGAACAGCAGCAAGTTTCCCTTAAGTGAATCACCCAAGGTTTATCGAACTCAGGGAGGTAGAGGTCAAAGATATCCCTCTCAAGCAACCCTGCAATTAAGATACAAGAAGTCTCTTGTGTCCCCAACACACCCAATACACTTGTCAGGGGTATAGGTGCACTAGTTCGGCGAAGAGATAGTGAAATACAAGTAATATGGATGATTATAAGTGGTAATTGCAATCTGAAATAAAAATGGCAGCAAGCAAACATGTAGCAGAACTGGTTGTAAACGGTGTTTCAATGCTTAGAAACAAGGCCTAGGGATCATACTTTCACTAGTGGACACTCTCAACAATAATAATATAATTAAATACATAGATATTTCCTCTTCACTATGCTACTCTGAACTATTCTCCTGTTGGATAACGAACACCAATTCACTGTGTAGGGCTATAAAAGCACACCTTAAAGTCGCATTCCACATCTAGGGAACCCCACACTGTCAACTTGAGCGCCCTAAATAGTACTAGACAAACACCACAATTTCATAGAGACATCCAACACAAATAATAACTCATGATAATTATTCCTGTAATCTTTAGCCTAAGAGCCACACACAGTGCGCACACTGTCAACTTCGCACCATGGGACAAAGGTGACTCTGGAGTTTACATTAATAAAACCACTCAAGTAGCATATAAGATAATGAAGAGTAACATCTATGGATTCGACTAGATTACAAAGCTCATGATCACATAAAGATCAAACCATGGGAGAGAGAGATAAACCACATAGCTACCGGTAGAGCCATCAGCCCCGATGAAGAACTATTCCCTCCTCATCATGGGAGGCAGCAACGGTGATCAAGATGGCGGTGGCGTCGATGGAGATGGCTCCGGGGGCAATTCCCCGTCCCGGCAGGGTGCCAAACAGAGACTTATGTCCCCCGAATTAGGGTTTTTGGTGGCGGCGGAGCTACGGAACTCTTCTGGAGAAATCGTCGATTCTTTTAGGGTTTTCACCGCGGAGACAATATATAGTCCAAAGGGCGTCGCGAGGCGGTGCACGAGGTGGCCACACCACCCCACGGCGCGACCAAGCCCAAACCGCGCGGAGGCATGGTGTGGAGGCTGTGGGCCTCCCCCAGACTTGTCCTTCTGGCTCCCGGAGTCTTCTGACGTTTTAGAATTTCTGTAATTTTTTTCAGATTTTTCTGAGCACTTTCATTTTTGATCCTTTCCTGCAATGCACAGACATAATAAACAGAAACTGGCACTGTGGCATCTTGTTAATAGGTTAGTCCAGAAAATGCATAAAAATGCTATGAAGTGTATGTAAAACATGTAACAATTGGTATAATATCAACATGGAACATCAGAAATTATAGATACGTTTGAGACGTATCAACCACCCACTCTCTCTCTCCCTCGTCTCAACCTCTCCGCCTCACCGCCCCTCGCAATGGCCGGCCCTCGTCCGCCGCCGCGCCGCCCCCTCGGCTAGACCCCACACTCCCGGTGGGTGCAGAACATCATCGTCCGGCAGATGTCGTCGGAGAAGCTCCGACGGCAGTTCCACGTGCCTTCCCCAATCTGTCAGCGGAGGCCATCATCGGCCGCCGCAGCGGCCGCCTCATCGATGGCGGGGCCATCCACGGCGCCCTCGCCTTTCGCTCCAGCTCTGCGTGCGGCGGCGCCGACTGGATTGATGGCGCAGATGCCCGCGCCACCACTGGTGTCCATTACCATGCCCGGATGCTCCGGACCACGGGCACCGCCTCCACCCCCTTCAGCGCCTACACCGCCGGTGCCGCGTTCACCCCTTCCACCGCCGGCAGCACTCACGGTAAGTTCCGATCTATCCCACCTTGTCAGTTAGGGTTTCATGTCAGTATGAATCCACACTTTTAGGCTTTAATCTGAGCTTCTATATGCTAGATTAGTGTAGTACATGTCAGATTCTCATGTAGATGTTGCGATCTACTGTGTATGTTCTTGTTCCAAGCTTGATTTGGGGATTTTTGTGCCCCAAATCAACATGTTCTTGACATTGGGGTTTTTTTGGAGCATTTCCTCATTGTGCGTGTGTTGTTCTCAGCTTGATTTGAGGTTTAGATGTTCCGATCTACTGTGTATAGCTAGTGTACTGCTTGATTTGGGGTCTTTTGCCCCAAATCCAGATTTCTTGCTTCTGCATTGATCGCCCATTCCGTGTTTCTGCATTGCTAACGATCGTCACACTCTATGACAAGTACCCAAGGCCAAGCAAGATGGCCCTCCTCCAGGCTTTCAGCCTCTGGTGCCATTGCCCGGCGTCATCCCCTACAACAGCAGGCTTCAGAAGCCAATGTTGCTTGGAGGGAAGAGGAGGCGAAGGAGCTGCTGAAGGTGGTGAAGGGGAAAAAGCCCAAGGTCGGACACATGCCAAGACTAGGACTTCCTCGGCGCTTCTACGTGCAGCTGGACCGGGATGACCTCCACTTGATGCTCATCCCAAGGTCATTCCATGCCAGCTTGAAGGCGTGGCTGTTGATCCCCCTGCCTCGCAGCATCGCCATCGGTGCCTACAAGTACTGCGACAAGCATGTTCAGCTCCAGTACTACAAGGACACCGACGAGATCGTGATCAGGAGGAACTGGCCAGACGTCGTTTACAAGTACAGTCTGGAGGAGGACGACGTCCTAGTCTTCAAGCTCACTGCCATCGGCTTCAAGATGGACATCTACAAGAACATGGACTCGACGGCAAGGTCCTACACTTGTCCTGAGCACGGCTAGTTCCAGCGTGCTTAAGGTAAGTGCATTTTGATCAGGTGCATGTGATGCCCCTGTTAGTGTTGATCAGGGGCATGGGATGCCCCTGCTAGCTATTAACCCGGTCTTAGAATGCCCAGAACATGTTTTGATCAGGGTATGTATGTCCCCTGTTTGTTCATCAGGGTGTTTTCTGTCCCCTGATGTGGTGTACTTAAGTAGTTTAGTTGTGCACATCTACCATGCTAATATGTGTTAGTCCTTATGGTTCTGTGCTTGTTGCTGCTTGCTGCTTGCTGATTGCTGCTTACTGCTTGCAGCTAGTGTTAGGGGAGGGGGGGTAAGATGACCAGTTTTAAAAGTGGTGAGCATAAACCTAAAACTGCATGCAACCAAACAGCCGTGTTTTGCAGCTAAACAGCCCACAGCCAAAAATGCAGGCAACCAAACACGAAAAAGCGAAATAAATAGGCAAAAAAGAAAAACGATATGCAGGCAACCAAACGGGCTGCAGGGCTGCAGATGTTGGCTCAGACCACGTTCAGGCCCAGCTAAGCCACAGAGACGGGAGGCCCAAAATCGATGCGACCAACCAAACACGCCCTAGAAGGATCAAGCAAACCTGGGCGCGTTCAGAGTGATTTTTGAGTCTGATTCCCTAAACTTTGTGAACGCACTTCAGTCAGCCGACCATGATCTGGCGAATGTTGGAGTCATATACCGCAAAGCAACAAGCCTGTGTCATCTAGCTTTTGATTTTTGTTTTGTCGCCGTTCATGTAAGAAAGCTACCCATGCCGTTGCTGATTGTGGCAAAGTGGCCGGTGTGCTGAACCAGTTCTGGTTGGAGAACGCATCCGAATTCTGGTTTGGTTGCTAGCGATCCTGCTTGGCACCAGATTTAGTGGAATATATTTTCAGTTTAAAAAAAATAGTGCTGAAAAATGAAGGTTGTGATATGTCCAATTTCAGACAAATGTTTTCGTCTACAGGTGCCCGGACAAGCGCACCACAAAATTGTCCATGAACATGCCCACTTGTCTACCAAGCGCATCTTTAAATTTGTCCGCAGACATGTGGACGGTTTCTATTCAAGGGCGCCCCCAAACTATTCGCGGACATGTCTACTTGTGCACTTTCTTCCAGTTTTGACCCAGATAACAATTTATTTCTTATTCTCTGTCATTCCCACTGTAAGAAATAATATTGGCACATAAATAAATTCAACAAACGATTCAAATGTTTAACCGGTATAAATTAAATTAATACCATTGGTTTTTTCTCCTAAAGTCACACAATTGGGACCCTGTGATTCAAAGGAATAGCATATGATTTTTGGAGAAATGAATGCTATAGGAAATTTTCCTATAGAGGGTGTTTGATTCATATGATCATCCCATAGGAATTAATCTCATATGATTCTTGTAGTGCAAATCTCATAGGAAAAATGTATTAGAGGTCATACCTCATGGAAAATTCCTTTACTTCAATCAAAGAGAGTTCCTGTTCCCATGGGATTCATTTATTATACTGCAAATTGTTGTGAACAAATTTGACAACACATACGTAGTTCACATGATGCTTAGTGTAAAATAGTAACAATTGCTGGCCATCTCTTGACCACAGAAAGAAAATACATAGATGAAAAAGGGAGGAAAAAACCTCTACTCCATACTTCTGAATATGAGATGTGCTAGAGCACGCCTTGGAAGGAGGAGGCCGGCGGCCACTACCACGCTAACAGCTGGGAACATCGGGAGATATTGTCGGACACGGGGAGGGGGGGGGGGGGGGGGGGGGGGAGGGGGCTCGTCCATGGAGGCGATGGCACGGGGAATCGGCCAGGGGTGGCGGGAGTGGGTGGACAGGTGCGGGGACAGTGATGGTCGCGGTGGTGGGTCGACAACACCTATTGGTGGTGGTGGTGCGCCACGAGAGGGAGAGTGGATCAGGGTGACAAAGGAAAGAGAAATAGGAGATAGAATAAGTATTGTGCTCTCGGAATTCTACGCCTATTTTCATACGCGTAGAATTATGTTACGTGTATTTCTAGCCTTAAAGAATCCGTTCCCGCCTATTTTCGCATATACATAATTTTTATTTTATACTGTACAGTATAATGTAAATTGTAAGAAACGCGATCCATATGGACCATACGGAACTTTCTCCCAGATCTAGGGTCCCCTCTCTTTTAAGACGCAAAGCAAACACCGCCGAGCTGGCCATCAATGAGCTGCTCGCAGTCTGACCCGACACGCACGCGGCCTCCGTGTGTGTGTGGGTGTAGAGAGAAGCTGGCAGATTCCGAATACACGGCTCGTGCACACTCATCCACCCAATTCACCGTCATCATTTCCGGCCGCCGAACGTGCCGTCGTTCCATTCCGGAGCGAGCAGTTTACGTACGGTCGACATACTCTGCTCCACACTCCAGGCAAGAGGGGGCCACACAACAGTCGTGCAATGAGCCAGTGCTCTGCCCATCGTTCTCTTCGGTCGTGGAAACTGTTAATGCTAGGGGTGTAAACGGATAGGATAATTTCCGCATCGAATCTGTCGCCGAATCCGTTTTAAAGAATACATATCCGATTTCAAAGAATCCGCCGGATAAGGATATCCGATTCCGAACTGAACACCCGGATACGGTATAGGATATGATATGTAAAATAGCATCCGAATATGGATTATCCGAAAATTAATTAGGATTATCCGACAGTTATAATCCGAAAATCTGATTTCTACCGAAATGTCTAGGCTAATAAAGCATAGTTGGTAGTTAGTAAGTTGTGGAGTTCACCCGTTAAATAAAAACTCACTTGTATGGTCATTGTACAAAATATGAGTACAACTTTGTTAGGTTATTAAATTGTTGAGCTATTATTTTTGGTTCCGCGGGTTCATGATTTACATTGTGCGTACCGATCTGATTAATTTTCTTTCCGTTCCGAATCCGCTCCGTTTCCGTTCCGAATCCGTGATCTATATATCTGCTACCGAATCCGCAACCGTTCATTATCCGATCGATCCGAATCCGAGGAAAAAATGTGGTAAAGGATATGGTAAAGACAAATCCGATCCGATCCGATTCGTTTACACCCCTAATGCCACCCAAAAGCTAACCCAAACGTGTGTCATAATCGATTCTAGAAGTACGTTTTCATTTCTACCAGGGTCATACCAAACACGTTGCTTTGCCCGTGAGGAATGATGATTCTACTGCTGATAAAGGGATGCATATATTAATAGCTCGTACCAGCGTTTTGTATGCTACTGTTTCACAATAAAAAAATTGAGTCCACTAAGAAGTGTGCCCATTTTGTACAAAGAAATAGTAACATAGTATGGTATAGAAATCCATATACATCAAACATCATGGTAAAAAAATACATATAACAATAAAAAATCGATATTGGTAGCATCAATCACCGCAAAGTAGCTCACAAAACCACAACGAACTACGAGCTCATTCATCTTCCCAATAGGCGATAGCCGATAAGGGAGGCGACTCTTTTCATCACTCCGCCGACAAGCATGTGGGTTCTCTCCCCCCCCCCCCTCTGTCCACCAGTTCTAGCGACAGGAAGGTGGAAGAACCTTGCATCTCCACTTCGTCGATGACACCGTGATGTGCGAGGGAACACATCGGTCCATGAACAAGGAAAAACGACTTGATGGTGGTGGATCCGTCAGAGGATCTACGATTCAGGAGCACGGAATGATTCCCGGTTCACGTGCCACAACGACTTTTTTTTTGAGTTTAAGGTGGTCGATATCCACCGCTCGAATAGATAAAAAGAATTGACCAGTTTATAAGGGAAACCGGGTCCAAAAACCATACAAACTGTACAAAAGAATCACACAGAAGAATCGACCTGCCGCCCACACGACACAAGTCGACCAAACGCCACAACACACACCACCCGCTCCGGAGCCGCCGCCCGGCATAGCAATCAGATCGACCTTCGCATTGCCCAAAAGCAATCCAGTCATGGTCGACGAACCCTCTGCCGCGCAGGCTTCATCTAGGTTGCCACCAAAACCACCCTGTTCCGGGGCCGCCGCCCCGGCGTAGCAACCAGATCGACCTTCGCATTGCCCAAAGGTGATCCAGTCAGATCGATAAACCCTCTGCCCGCGCAGTCTTCATCCAGGTCGCCACCCAGACCCCCGCTAGACAACGGCTCTGCCTCATAGAACCGTCGTAGCGTGAGAGACCGAGACCGACCGCCGTCTCGACGTACCACCACCGTCCGGGGCCGCCGCCCCGGTCATCCGCTCCCTTGACAACAGAACCGCCCTCCCCAAGCACCGCTAGCCATCACACCGTGAGGGCTAAGAACCTCCAAGGCGGCGCCTCCAACAAGGAACGACGCGTCCGTCGTCACCGCCCGCTCCTGACGGAGCTTAGGTTTTCACCCGGAAATCTTAGCACCACCCACGTCGGGCGGGAACGAGCACCCATAGCGACACCCCCCAAGAGGGAAAACGACGCCCAAAAGCGCCGCCGTCGCCGGCTCCGACCAAGTCGGAGCAAAGCTTTCGCCCGGAGTCGTCCCGACCGCAAAGAGAGAGGAGCGGCAACTCCGGCAACCACAACGACTTAGGCTACGCCGCCGACGGCCTCTTCTTCAGCTCACAAAGCGTGGGCAACGGACCAACGGTGCTTCCTCGCATCCGAGAACACGAGCAGTAACGATGGAAGTTGCAGTCTTGCTGATTTTGCAAGATCTTTGCTGTATTTTTTTTCTATTTCTAGGGTTTTCTATAAATGGTCCTAGCGGGGCCTATTTCGAGGTGGCCCCAGTATTTCTCGTGGTTTCTGCGTGTATGTGTTGTGAGTTACTAGTAACATGTGTGTAATGAACATCTGGCTCGGGTGAGCAAAGTCCAAAGCTAAGCCGACGTTGTGAGCTTTAGGATACTTCATGAAAGCGAGTTTACGACTTTAGGTTGATCTGCAACTTGGTCGATCGATACTATTTTCGATCCGTTGGTCGATTGATTCCTTTTTTAGGCCGGTCGATTGATTCTTGATTAGTAGTAGCTTTCAATCAATTCAGTCGACTAATCGAATCCGTAAATACTCTAGGGCTCACGGGTTTACGCTACGTCCGTCCATGGATGGGGCGGTGTGGACCTAGCGCTAGCGGAACCTGCAAGAGAAGGCAAATGAAAAGGAGAGGACAAGTGGTGGAGTTTCTGTGACAGTGTATGGAAGTGGCAGCTCTGACCACCACCGTTCCCAACAATTTCATTTCTTCCTCGCACCACTACCTACTTTACCACCGCAGTCGGAAAGAAAACCAAATCCCGCATCTTCGCTTTCCCCTTTCTCTTCTCCTTTCTCTTCCCCATCCCATCCCCATTGTCTCCCCCCTCTCTACTAACCACCATTGCAACTGCTAGTCCGTGTGCTTGACCAGAGGGTGGGGAGATGGGTTCTTGGGAGTGAGAATCAGGGATACGAGGCATCACCGCATGCTTCCCCCTTTTACTTGTTACTTCTCTTCAGGTTGCCTAGATCCTTCTTTCTCCAATCCCCTGCTTAGCTTTCAAGCGACCAACCACTCCAGGATTGCGGACCGGGGAGCATTTCTTCAACCGAGACCTTTCTGGTAAGTCGAGCAGGCTAGAGTTTATCCTACTCAAGATTCTTTCAATTGTTTTTGTTATTCTGCCTCAGCTTGTTTTAGCTGAATCTTCATGCTTGGATCAACTCTTTTGTATGCCCAGATTTTGATATATGGCTATTTTGTGATGATGTGAGAGTGGTTGTTGGGGAGCGATTTCTCTGGGGGTGGATATCGTTTCTTGTGGGCAAATTGCGGCAGTTTCGGCTGATTTGGTAGGTATCAAGTCAAGAAAAAAAACCCAGTTGGAGAATCTGTCATGTATGATTAAGGACTGCTGCAGGATTCTGTCTGCTCGCTGGAATTTCGATGTTCAGTTTCAGACAACTCTGATTGTGACAAGAAAGCGCCGCCCAATTCAGGATTTTCTGCTGGTGCTGCAATTTTGATTGGCGTGTTCGCTTGTGCTGGTGGCAGATGGGTTGCAGGTTTTCCAAAGTGGAGGATGAGGAGGCCGTGAGGAGATGTAGGGATAGGAGGAACCTCATGAAGCAACTTGGCCGCCGCCGTGTCGACCCTTGCGGCTGCGATATTACCTACCTCCAGGCACTCCGCAACACTGGAGCCACCCTCCGCCAGTTCGTGGAGGTGGAGTCTGCATTGTCACAACAGTCCACTATAGGCATCCAGTCGTAGCTCGCCACCTCGGCCGCCGCCACCACACACCACCACCTCCAGCGTACTCGGTGGCATCCTCAATGCCACACCTCCAGCGTACTCGGTGACATC